>CM060443.1:178008035-178693035 GCA_030545235.1 Helianthus tuberosus
TGATCGGTTCTAGTCTTCTACTCGATAATAGTGAAGCACTAGTCCTGGATCTGAATTCTACCCACAGACACCTGATTTCGGGGTCAACCGGAACAACCGTTCTGAGTCGCCGACAGGCCGAGTTAGGGTGGTTCCTGACCGGTCTAGTCACGCGGGTGAGAATACAACTCCAAGTGGTTGCCACGAAATCAGAACGTCTCGATAAACAACAACAGAAACCAAGAGTAGACGAACGGAACAATCAGACCAGAGACTGTCCGCACGGACAAGCTGTGCGCACGGACAAGCTGTGCGCACGGACTAGCTGTCCGCACGCACAGGTCATCCGGACGGGTTGTCACCCGGACGAGCTACCCTTGGGACCCACTTTCCGAACAAGGTTTGAGTATCGACGAATGAGCTATCCGGACGGACGACCTCTGAATGGATTACTCTTCGGATCATGAGATACTAAGGCCTTAAAATAAATTCAAACAGTGTTCATCCGCACGGCCAAGTCATCCGCACGGACAGGCTATCCGGACGGATGGTCTCTGCCCGCGCGCACAAACTGTCCGCACGGATCACCACTGTCCGCACGGACTACCATACGCACGGATTGTCGTCCGCGCGACCGGCTTGAAAGGTAGAAACACTTAGCTGTTTTCTAAATGCTACAACGAAAACTTCAAATCACAAGCCATCATACACAAACACATCCTTAGGAAGAAACAATCCACTTGAACGTTTATCCACACAAACAACTTGTCCGTACGGATAAGCCATCCGCACGCACAACTAATCCGCACGGATTACCATCCGCATGCACGGATAGCTTATCCGGATGGATCACCATCCGCACGTATCACCATCCGCACGGATAGTTCATGCGCACGGATGACTCCCTCTCACGGATAGCTGATCCGCACGATCGGCCATCCTAACCACGCTCACCTTGTACTGTTTTACGCGCCACTTATCGTTGTTATCAAATCTATTCAGGCTAACCGTACTCGCTGTAAAGCGCTCCATTCAATCCATAACCACTGTGAGTATACTCGAACCCTTTTTGCTTTAGCACTTTTGGGTGTTACATACGTTACGAATATTCAAACTACAACAATCACACTACTCAAGCTATTTTGACGCTAAACCGTTTATGCATGTTATACGTGGCTTATGAATGCTCGTTTGTTATGTTTACACATGGAATGCTGTCTACCTGCCTTAGCAACGATAGTACTATAGTTTGGACTCAGCACCCGTTCACACGGGGGTTGTTAAGGATCTTTTACTTGCATGGATTACGGTGGTAATCATGTATTGCGAACTGCCTCGGGCAGTCAACCCGCAGTCATTGGTATCGATGGATCTATGTCGATAACTAACGTGCTTCATTTCACTATGTGTACGTGCTGGTTATGCGTAAACGAATTCGAACTCTATATGCTATTATCAAACTTGTATGCTCACCTTTACATTAAATGTATTGACTTTATTTTAACGTATGTGACAGGTGCTTAGGATGCATATGTGGTAGGGAATGGAAGCTAGAATAAAGCTTTAGAGCCCAACAAATAGTTGTCTGTAGATAACCTATTAGGGGTCTCTAGAAGCAGATAAACAATTGCTACTTATTTAAATCTGAGTTGTCGGAACAGAATATTTGTTTTGATGTTGTCTGTAATAACTTGTTTGACTATTTATGATACGGTATGGGACGTATTGCTTTAATTAAATGGTAATGATAGTTGTTATGGGAACTTCTGGACAATCTGTTTCGCTCAGTGCCATGCCCCGATGATTCCGTCATCGGTTGGGGTGTGACAGTCTACTATACATTGATGAAATAGTTTAGTAGAATAACTATTTTGTCATAACATAATTATTTGTTTATGTCTAACAAATTATGATTAAATCTACTTATTTAAATCTAAAGCATATCAAAGATTTGTCACAGTTACAGTTACTATAAGATGGTCAAGGTTCGGCTAACACAATTTTTGACTTAGATGTTTTGGGGGCCAACCAACCGGTGCCTAAGTTACCCGTTTTGACCCGTTGCCGAATGGTCCCATTTTGCCACCTCCATTGGTAAGCCAAGGAATGTATATTTAGCCCTTCTAATTCTTTTTTTTTTTTTTGCGAGTAATAAAGATATTTTCTATACTTTGATAGAGGTTAACGAATACCCCAAGGGCGTGGGTTTGTCCCCGCATGTAGATTTGAGGGCTCAATTTATAGCCTTTCATTATTAGGATCTTGCATTGTGGAGTTTAGAGCATCTGTTGGTGTTAGAGATACAAGTAGTCCAAATTTCGTTAGGAAGGTTATTTATCTTCCTGTTCGATCAATGATCTTGCTTTCTGGAGCAGGAAGATATGCTTGGCAACATTATATACCCCACCAACACCAATAAGGTACTTTATGTAAGTTTTTAGCTTTTATTTGCATTTTTTGTGATATATCGCTGCTATGTAACAATGCAATCATTTTCTTAGAGGTGATAGTTTTGACCCATTTGCTTATCAATGAATCGATTTGCAAATAAAAAAAACTAATTAAGATGGTGAAACAAGGGATATGGGCTTGAACCGGTCAAACGGTTCATAAGTGGGCCAAAACTCTATTATAATGCATATAACACCCTAATTTGTTTTATTCAGTGGTTAGGATTGTTATTGGCATAGCATTCCATTTTTTATTACCAACTTGCCATAATTAGTGGAGTCGTCAAATATTAGAAAAAAAGATTGAAAGAAGAGTTTGCGAATAAGCCACAAACGTGATGTTGCCGCCGCAACGCGCGGCAGGGTCAAAATTCTAGTAAATACAAGAAAAAGTAAAATAAAATTGGTTATTTTTTGTATATTTTTTAGGTTAATAGTCACATAATGTTAAATTTACTTGTAATTTTGCCTAATGATTATTGCCATAAAGTTAATAGTCATATGGGGAAGGTTATCTTGAGAACGCTAAATATTGCGAGAACCGTGAGAACGAATGAAGAAACCAATTAAAACCAATTTTTTTAATGCAAACCTCAACGTAATTAAAATACAACATCAAAAAAAAAATTTGCAACATCAAATAACTTATTTCTCCTCTCAAAATCACTCTTGTTAAAATTTTTACACATGTGTAAAATGAGAAACTTACACATGTGTAAATTTTTAATATTTACGAATACATGTAAATTTAAACGTGTAAATTTAGTTTCTAACATTGTATTCGAATAATAATGATAAGTGTAAAAAAATTTTAATTTGAATTTTTTTTTTACCAAGTTCTCATCATTTTTTCATTTGTTTTCACAGTTCTCACAATATTTATGATTCTCATTTAAACCTTTACCATAGTTATATAACATCAAATGCATTCTCATAATAATTATTCTCATTACTAAATCACAAACTAATTTTTTTGGAATATTATATACCTTTATAGTTACATCAGAAATATAGTTACGTCTGTAACGATAAGTTATGCCACACTATAGTCACTCATTATCTTAGGGGTTGTTTGTTTAGCTCTTAATGAATCTTTTAATGGTTCAGACCTCTTACTGGTTCAGCATTTAATGGTTCAGACTGTTTGTTTCGAGAGCAGATGTCTGAATGGTTCAGACATTTGCCTCTGAATGGTTAAACATTATACAGAGTCTGAATGGTTAAGACCTCTACTCTGAATTTGTCAGATATTTGCATCTAAACTATTAAACATTATACTGGCTCTTAATGGTTCAGATCTCTTACAGGTTCAGTACTTAATGATTCAGACCTCTTACTGGTTCAATACTTAACCATTCAGAAGTTGCCAAACAGCCCCTTAGACTCACATATACATCTTGATCCCTAATAGAATTACGTTGGGAGAGCTCATAGGTGAAACCACATTGTACATTGACTTTTCATCGCACATAAATTGTGGGTATCAATGGGGTGGTGGTCCATTGACAAACGCACAACTTTTAAACATCTAGGGAGGGGGGTCTTGTGTTCAAATCACACAGAAAGCAAAACTAAAAGAAAGTTGCCCTTCATAAATATACATATGTTTATAAACTAGTATCGACGCCCACGCTTCGCGACGGGGTCATAAGAGAATTCTCTTGAGGATGTATTTGTTACCTGATATATTGATGTAAAAATAAGGAAGTAACACGATTAAATACATATTCAGAGTTCAAAGTTTGCTTTACATGTAAAATAAAAAAAGAACAAAACTTATAGAAAAAAAATAAAAGAACATATATTTGTTAAAAAAAGAAAATTTACTTTATTAAATTTTAAAGGTCGTATGATAACTTTATTAAAGATTGGGGAACGAAACGTAAATCATTTATAAAAAAAAAAGAGTTATTATTACACTTCCGTATGATAAATCTATCAAAATTCAAGTGTATAAACATAAATCATTTATAAAAGGGTTATTGGATTTTAATAATCCTAAGTTTCACCAATTGGCCGATAATAATCCCAACTTTAAAAATTTCCTTCAATAATCTCAACTTGTAAAAGTTTGGCCGCCATTAATCCTTTTCAAACATATAAGAATTTGGTATTCTCAATAGATTCACTTACACCTAGAGACTCCTTAATTGATTTAAGTGCACCTATGTTAGAAAAAGATCAATAGCGGCCAAACTTTTACAAGTGGGATTATTGGAGGGAATTTTTAAAGTTGGTATTATTATCCGCCAACTGGTGAAACTTAGGATTATTAAAATCCAGTAATCCTTTATAAAAAAAGAGTTATTAGAATTCAGGCATTCTTATGCCAACTCTATAAAAGTTAAGGGTTACAAACTTAAATTAATAAAAAACCAACAATATTTGACCAATAAAGAAATACAAGTGTGAACAACTAGTTTTTGCCCCGCCCGCGTTGCGGGGCAATAAGCCGAATATTTCTCTCTGGTAACATGTATGTCTGTGATTCGGTTACTTGTACATACTACTCATAACACAATCTCAAAAAAAAAAAATTACATCGAATCAACCAATTAAAACAAAAACACTACCATACTTTTATTAAAAAAAACTAAAACGATAGAAAGAGTATAATTTTAAACTGAGAACAAAATTGTAATTTTTCAGAACAAATAAACATGTACCAGGCATGCCTTGAGGAATAAAAATTACACCTATGCCCGCCCGCGTTGCAGGGAGTTAAATCAAATATTTCTTAGTTTCATAACATGTATGCATGTATTTAGGTTACTTGTACATACTACTTATAAAACGATCTAAAAAAATGCATCGAGACAACCAATTAAACGAAAACACTACCATAGTTTTACTAAAAAAAAACTAAAACAATAACAGGTCTGTAATTTTGAGCTGGGGTAAAATACTAATTTGTCAGGACCAATGAGCGAGCGTTAGACAACTGGTTGACACAATAAAAGTTACATTGAGTCAACCGAACAAAATAAAACAGTACTATAGTTTTGAGAAAAAAAAAGTAAAACGATAGCAAGATCATAATTTTTAACTAGGGGAGAAATCGTAATTTTTGAAATGGGAGCAAAATCTTAATTTTGAACAGAGGGCAAAATCGTAAAAATATTTTGAACTGGGGGCGAAATCATAATTTTAAACTGAGAGCAACATCATAATTTTGAGCTATGGGGAAAAACATAATTTTATTTTGAACTGTGGGCAAAAACGTAAATTTGAGTTGGGGCAAAATCGTAATTTTGAGCTAGAGGCAAAAACATATTTTTATTTTGAAGGGGGAGGGGGGGCAAAAGCGTAATTTTAGACGGATGGCGAAATCGTAAATTTAAACTGGGAATAGAATTAGAAATGGGTTTTTTGAACTGAGGGCAAAAGTGTAAATTTTGAGGCAGGGCAAAAATATAATTTTATTTTGAATTAAGGGCGAACACGTAATTTTAAACAAAGGATGAAACCGTAATTTTAAGCTAGAAATAAAATTAAATTAAAAATAGTTTGGTCCAATAGGGGGAGTGCCAGACAGCTGCCTGGCACTATTCCCCCAAGCTTGGAAATGTATATGATGAATTTAGGTTACTTGTACACATTACTTATAAAACGATCTAAAAAATGCATCGAGACAACCAATTAAACGAAAACACTACCATAGTTTTACTAAAAAAAATTAAAACAATAACAGGTCTGTAATTTTGAGCTGGGAGTAAAATACTAATTTGTCAGGACCAATGAGCGAGCGTTAGACAACTGGTTGACACAATAAAAGTTACATTGAGTCAACCGAACAAAATAAAACAGTACTATAGTTTTGAGAAAAAAAAGTAAAACGATAGCAAGATCATAATTTTTAACTGGGGGAGAATCGTAATTTTTGAAATGGGAGCAAAATCTTAATTCTGAACAGAGGGCAAAATCGTAAAAATATTTTGGACTGGGGGCGAAATCATAATTTTAAACTGAGAGCAAAATCATAATTTTGAGCTATGGGGAAAAACATAATTTTATTTTGAACTGTGGGCAAAAACATAAATTTGAGTTGGGGGAAAAATCGTAATTTTGAGACAGGGGCAAAAACATATTTTTATTTTGAGGGGGGGGGGGGGGGGGGGGCAAAAGCGTAATTTTTGACGGAGGACGAAACCGTAAATTTAAACTGGGAATAGAATTAGAAATGGGTTTTTGAACTGAGAGCAAACGTGTAAATTTTCAGGCAGGGCAAGAATATAATTTTATTTTGAATTAAGGGCGAAAACGTAATTTTAAACAAAGGATAAAACCGTAATTTTAAGCTAGAAATAAAATTAAATTAAAAATAGGTTGTTCCAATGAGGGAGTGTCAGGCAGCTGCCTGACACTATTCCCCCAAGCTTGGAAATGTATATGTTGGAAATGGAAATGGAAATTACTTTTGTTAGTTGTATAGAATTGTGGGTAATAAAATGAAGAAATTCTACATAGTTCATAAAACCAAATCATTCCGGCCTTAGCTTTAGTTTTGGTTTTGGCTAGGTGGTAGAGGCTTTTACCTCTTAAAAAAAATTAGGGTTTAAATCCTAGCATGTGGTGTAATTAGTATTTATTGGTGTAATCCACCACTTGTGATCTAGCGTTAGGGAGGTTTGAGTTTTCCAAAAGAGACCCAAGTTCAATTCTCACTTCTGTCACTTTGGTGGATTAGACAATAATTGATGGATCCTAGCCTCCTTGCAAACGCGGATTATCGTCCCACCGTGTGTTATGCTAAAGGGTGTTCAGCTCTTGCGGTAGGACAACGGCTGTCAAGAGACAGTCAGCGGTAATGGTTTCCCGGGCGAACGCCCAAGCCAAACTCTGAAGCCAACGTAGTCCCGGTTAAGACACCATGGACTGGCCGGAGAGGGACAACGGGACTCTCCAATTTGAAGAGTGCGATAGCCTAATATAAGGAAATCGTCGTTCTAAAAAAAGAAACTTAATACTTATAACATACTTACAATAAGTGTATTTATTATTCATTATGATGACTAAATAGTTGAGGTTACATGAAGATATTGCATTGATTAAGTTATGAGAAAACTACATATTTTTTGTTGATGATAATATATAATATATTTTCGAAGTAAGAAGACTACAAAAGATAGTTGTCAACCTAGCAAAAAGACGAAAAGGTATTTAAGAACATCATGGACAAAATAAAATGTTAAAAATGCACATGCCATAGTTGAATGTTGGTTGAAAAGAATTGTTAGGCAATTTAGTATGATATTTGCCATCATTCCCTAACTTTTTCCGGCCATATAATGCACTATAATAAGCTTGTAAACCTGGAAGATATACATGTTTACATTTATAGGAAAATGCTAAGAAAATCCAATCGTTTGTAAAAGAGTAGATAGTGTTGCACAGTGCCACTCACATGATTAACTTTACGAATCAACAATTGATCTGATGCTTTTAAATAGCTCTAATATGATCAGCGTCATAGCTAATATAACATCAATTCATATTAATCTATATGTGGGGATGAGCAAATACTATCAAATCCTGAAATTGAACCGGTACTGTACACGTATTGGTACCGCTACCGAATCATTTTTGGTACCAATTCGGTACACACCTCTTGACATTTTTGGAATCAGTACTTTTGGTTTGGTACCGGTTTGGTACACTACTGGAATATTAATAATTATTACCATTAAATACCGTACCGTTATTTGTTTATTACAGTTATTTAATATAAATAAAAGATGTTTTTAAAATTACTTTATTAAATTCTATGATTAATATAAAAAAAAATTGGGTGCCACCTGGCACCCAACGCCGTCTGGCCACGCACCTTCCACACCCCACTTTTTTGAGTGTGGATGAGTGGAGCCCACAACTACTACGTATCAAGCAATGTCTCCAACCCAAACCATCCACCCGTATGGTTTTGGCTTTGCTAATGATAGGTGGTGAAAATTTGACACAATAAGCATATAATGTGACTATACACCTGATTAATAATTTACATCTCACATCTCATCCCAAAAGTAACTGATTTCTCAATTTTCTATTTATTAATTTTATTTTATAACTAGTGTATTTTTTTTATCTTTCTTACTATAAACTAGTTGATGCCCCGCCCGCGTTGCGGGGCGATGGCCGAATGATTCTCAACCAATTAAAAAAACACTACTATAATTTTGCTAGGAAAAAAAACAAAAATGATGAGAAGACCGTAATTTTGGGGTCAGGGCAAAAATATAATTTTTCAGAACTAATGAGCCAATGTTAGGCAGCTCCTTGACATGAAAAAAAAATTAAATCGAGTAAACAAATTAAAACAAAAAACCTTTATAGTTTTGCTAAAAAAACTAAAACAATGGGAAAAACATAATTTTTAACTAAGAGCGAAATCATCATTTTATTTCAGGGATAAAATCGTAAATTAAATGAACCAATAGGGGAGTGCCAGGAAGCTGTCGGCATAACTGTAATTTTACACTGGGGGCAAAACTGTAATTTCACCAGAAAAACAAACAAAAACGATGGACAAAATGTAAGTTTAAGTTGAGGGCAAAAATCGTAACTTGGTTGTGAGAAAAAAAAAACTAATGACAAAACTATAAATTTATACGGGGCAAAATCGTAATTTTGAACTGAGGGCAAAATTGGAATTTTTAGCTGGGAGCAAAAGCGTAAATTTATTTTTAACTAGGGGTAAAAACATAATTTTGAATTGATGGCAAAATCGTATTTTTAAGGGAAAAACTAATGGCAAAACTGTAAATTGAAACGGGGCAAAATCGTAATTTTGAACGGGGGCAAAATTGAAATATTGAGCTGGGAGCAAAAACGTAACTTTATTTTTAAGTGGGGGCAAATACGTAATTTTGAACTTATGGCAAAATCGTAATTTTAAATCGAGATAAAATCGTAAATTTATTGGGTCAATAGGGGAGTGCCAGTCAGATGCCTGACACTATTCCCCTTGCTGCCCCTCTTCTCCAATCAAGGGAAATTCCTATGCCCGCCGACACTTAAGTTTGTTGTAGTTGAGAATGAGAATTAAGAATGGATGTTTTTGACCACTAGCTTCTCTCGATGCATAGCATCTCTATGTTTTAACTATTCATAATTATTGATACATAGATGGTAAATTGGCGCTTGCCATTCGTTTTAATTAAAAACACTACGAGTTGTAGAACTATATATAAGTACTCATACTTTTCACGCGAGTTGGACCACCATTTTTTATACAAACGTAGATGAAAATGTTACAAACACGTCTGTAAAAAAAATTGTTGAGTCGGTAATTACATCTGATGTAAAATTTGTTTACGGCGATATAATTTTTTTTACATCACCAATAATTTTTTTTACACCGGATGTAAATTTTTGCATGCGATATTTTTTTTTTGATTTTTTGCTGGAACAAATGTTTTTTGGAAAAATTACAAGTTTTGTCCTTTATCTTAGTACCACTTATCAGGCGGTGTCATTTTTAATGAATTTTGACAAGTTTTGCCTTTTACAATGAATTTTGTTACACGTTTTGTCCTTTAGGCTTAACCCAGTTAGATTTTCTTTCATGAAACTCAAACCTTCAACTTTACTAAAGAGTAACACCATTATACATACAACTTGATAGTTGATACCACTAGTATTCTAGATCTTTAATACACATGTTATTTTTTATCTCGTTCTTTCATCATTTACTTTATATATCTATGAGAGAGAGAAAAGATAAGATAAGATATTAAGATAGATAAGAAAGTGATTGAGCAATCACATTACATATATAGATACTAAGATCCCAACCAAACAAGCAGAAGAACAAGAAACTTATTGAGGCAACATCTAACACACATTAACAACTCAAACAGGACTCTCAAACAACCGGCCATGAAACATACTGGATCGATCTAGCAATGCGTGGTGCAGAAACACCGGCGTCGAAACCCACGGCATTTGCCACCAGAAAACCTCTCAGAGTGGCACACGTTGGCACAGTTGGTGTCGCTCAAGCACGTCCCCTTGAACTTGTGGCTCTGCGACTCGCATGTTCTCGCTTCCACCACCATCGGACCACCCATTTCTGTAAACACAATCACTACACATTAATGTTGGCGGCCTTCCTTAATTGATTGATCAAAGTTAATAGGTCAAAGTTGTAAACAGAACCGGCTCAAAATATTGTAGGCGCGGATAGAAAAATTGAGACACTTTTCATAAAAAATAAAAATAAAAGAAAAAAATTGTTTTAGATCCTATTATTCATGTATCATCTCTATGTATACATAATTATAGATCATAAATCTCAATATCAATAATCTTAAGTCCAAGATCACCTACATATAATATGGTTTTTTTTTAGAATTTGAAAGTGGTGGCCTAAAGCGCTTGCTTTATTTCACTCCCCTTGAGCCGGCCCTGGTTGTAAATAGTTAAGGTAAACATAGTTTTTAGTGTCTTATGTAAAGTCAAGGGGTCTGTATGTTAGAACACACATATACAAAATGAACAGGCCAGTTCATAGTTAAAGTTATAGAAATTAACAT
The DNA here is from genome assembly GCA_030545235.1 of Helianthus tuberosus. Taxonomy (NCBI): domain Eukaryota; kingdom Viridiplantae; phylum Streptophyta; class Magnoliopsida; order Asterales; family Asteraceae; genus Helianthus; species Helianthus tuberosus. Next base: position 178,018,996 of record CM060443.1, read on the forward strand.
TCATGGCCGTTAACTATTGGACAAAGTTTGGATTAAAGTTAATGGGTCAAAGTTGTAAATACTTTTAAGTGTCTTATGTGTAAATATGTAAAGTCAAGTGATCGATGTGTGTGCAATTAACAGGTTAACACATACACACATATAGAAAATGATTATCTTCATAATTAAAGTTATGAAAACATTCATGGATTGGATGGATTACCATTGGCTAATAGACACATGACAACAAGCAACAATGCTGCAAACATCTTCATGGAAGACTTCATCTTGACCTAAAGAGAGAGAGAGAGAGAGAGAGAGAGAGAGAGAGAGGGAGAGGGAGGTAGAGAGGTGATGGTAGATAGAATGAGCATGTATGGAGGTGTTTATATAGAGTTTATTTTGTGAAGGATATGCTCAGCTTTATTCTATCATCCTTTAATCTAAAGAAAAAAGAAAAGGAAAAAGAATATAATATGGTTTTAAGAAATCAATAACACACTCGAATGCATAGTTGAAAATGTGTGCCTATAATTATTGGAATTTTTATAAACTAAGTAAAGTAATTTTAACATGGCCATAGAAAGTATTCAATTATCTGTTTTACTGGACTCTGTGGATAATCTGTCACTAGAATTATTGGAATTTTTATAAACTAAATAATTTAGGAAAAAATAATAGTAAGTAAAACTTGGTAATAGTTAAATACAAGTTTTCTTAGTAAGATTCTTGATTAGGAAACATGATTGGTCAAGTGGTATTAGTTTCTAGGTTTTAAAAGTATCCCTTATGAGGTGGTGGTGGAGTGGTATGGGAAAGACTTGGTGTTCTAAGGGACTCAAGTTCAATTCCTGCTCTCCCTATTATATTCTGCGGTACCTGGTGATGATGTGAGACTAGGCGAGTAGGCGGAGATATCGCTAGTTCGATCCTTAAACTAAGCGGGTTTTACCTCATCGTATTGTCGTGCCTTCGGACGGGCGTTCATGGGCTTCGGCCCCATGTGAGGGTTTTCCCCGGTTCGGAGACGAGTGTATCCCGATATGGTGAATTTTTCCAGTAGTCCATTTGAAAAATTCGTTGGTTGTTAAAAAAAAATAAGTGTATAATGAGTTGTAATATATATGAGGCTGAATATATTGCAACTTTTACTAAAGGATAAAGGTGTTAGATTGTGTGGGCGTGGAAAAGTGGTGTGGAAGTCACAATCACGCCGGAACACCATCCCATAGACGGCGTTGTGGCTGGTGTGGGGGAAGGGGTGGGAGGAATTTCACCGGCATGGGGGCAATTGTGTGGGTGAGGTAGAGACTTTTGATTGATGGGTGTAGCTTAAGTTTGTTTTGATTGGTTGATTTTTATTTTTTTATGTTTTTTTCCTTTTCCAAGCCATTTCCCATCCCGTGTTTTTTTCTCTATGCCACAATGGCCATAGAAAGTATTCAATTATCATTGTTTTATTGGACTCTGTTGATCATCTGTCACTAGAATTTATTGGAATTTTTATAAACTAAGTAATTTAGGAAAAAATAATAATAAGTAAAACTTGGTAATAGTTAAATACAAGTTTTCTTACTAAGATTCTTGATTAGGAAACATAATTGGTCAAGTGGCATTAGTTTATTTTCCAGGTTTTAAAAGGATCCTTTGTGAGGTGGTGGTGGAGTGGTATGTGAGAGATTTGATGTTCTAAGGGATCCAAGTTATTTACCTGGTGATGATGAGAGAGTAGGCGAAGATCGCTAGTCAGTGGCGGACTTATAATATAATGAGGGGTATCACGGGCTACGGCTCAACCCCGTTTTCGTAGTGTAATTTCTTTCGGTTTTATACAAAAGATACCTTTAAACAAATATGAGGATACCCCAAAAAAATAGGATACTTTAATTTATTAAAATTCAAAATTTTTATAAGCATAAACCTTTTACAACACCAAACTTGTATAATAATTAAGCACAAATTAAGTATAATATAATTGAAAGACGCTCAATTGATAAACATAGCCCAAGCCCCAAAACAAATTTCTTTTTTTTTTTTTGTTATTGTATGATTACTCGATAAAAAAAAAAATTTGGATACCCCTAAATTAAAAGGCTTGGTCCGCCACTGCCTCACCTACTCTCGGGACCTCCAAATATATAAAGGGTTATATTACAAAAGAAGAGAAAACATAAAGGAAAATAGTAGTACAACCATTAATTATATTAGTTAATATCTTTAGTTGTGTATCTTAGTTTGAATTAATCATGTATCTTAGTATGGATTAATTAGATTATACAACTTTATGTATTGATGGTTTTTTTCTACACAACTTCACTAACCCCTCTTAGGCAGTGGCGGATCCAGAATTTTTTTCTACTGGGTTCACTTTTTCAGGTGCTCGAATTTCGGTCAATTCGACGTTAGTTTTTTCAGGTCGGGTCGGGCTTTATCACCAAAGTCACCTCTTTTCCTATGATGCATTAAAGCATTCATATCCCACTATTTGTCTTCGTCTCTAAAAAAAATACATTTCTTTAAATTGATTTGTAATAAGTTTTTACGTAACGAATTCGAGTCGTCTAGAAATGGCGAATAAATAAGCTTTTATTTGAGCCGGTTCCAACTACAAAAGCATTTAACTGAATCATTTCTATTGCTTTTTAGTTAATAGATTCTCTTATCAATCTAGTATGCTGATTCATTTCTATTGCTTGTTACTGGTATGTTGTGTTGGTTGTCATGAACTAAACCATTTTTATTTATTTGAGCCGGTTGTCATGAACAATTTTCTCAATATATGATTGAAACTACAAAGATTAGTAATTAAAATTCCTCAAAAGGATTGAGGGACCGTCATATATGGATATACATTGCACATATATATAGTATAATAACTTCATATTAATATCCATTGCATTTAAATCGGGAAATGGAAATCCCTTGTTAGAGGCACTGGAGGTCACGTCTGTGTTTAGTTCCTATTGGGTTTTACATAAAAACAAGTATGAAATAACGCAAAAAGAAAACCAAAGAAACAGGAATCAAACTTATGACCTCAAGATTCGAAAAGAGACGGTGTACCATTGGGAGCAGTTCATATGTTTTGTTAATTTATGGGTTCACCCATAATTTATCTATGAGTTCCTTCTATGTTTTCTTTATAGATTATCACTAAAAGTTTCAAATCGAATGGGTTCCTAGGAACCCGATCTTTTCAAGTAGATCCGCCCCTGCTCTTGGGACACCACCTTAAACAAGTATCCCTCAACCTCGTCACTGTATCGTTTTCGTAGTGCATAAAAGAATAAAAAATTTTGGTTTTATACAACGGATACTCCTAATCTCAAAAAAATAAAATAAAAAAATAAATAAATAAATGGGATGCCACTGAATTTTTGGGCTAGCTCTGTATATATATGGCCAGTGGCGAAGCTTGGATTTTTCGCCGGGGGGGTGAAAACATATATACCCAAAAATTTCTATAGAACCGGGGGGGTGAAAACGTATATACCCACAAATTTCTATACGAAAACTACATATATAACACTACTGAGCGAAAAATCCCGGGGGGCGGACGTCCCCCCCCCCCCCGCCCCCGCCCCCATTAAGCTTCGCCCCTGTATATGGCCATTATAATCATTTATATAATAATAGATCAAAATATAAATATATAACAACCTATTAAATAATTAGTTGGTAATTGTTGATGGGCCTTATTATCATTATTAACTAATTAGGGTTTCCTCTTTGGTGCGTATATATATATATATATATGGAGATAATTAGGGGGGTTAAAGGGTTAGACTCTAATCACAATAACATCATTATGAAATCGCCCCTCTCTCCATAACCAAACACCCTATTCGGTTTTCATCATCACCATCATTAGATTGCACCCTAAGGAGGAACCAGATCAAGATGACAATCATGTCAAACACTAATGTCGCGTCTCCATCTGGATTCTCTGCTGGCCTGTACTGCTACAATCAGGTATGTTATTCATGTTTTCCATTATGCCTAAAACAGAACTGATCAACATGTGGTATCAGAACATATGTTGATAAATCAGTTCTGTTTTCGTATCCATTATTCTGGGATTAAAATCTGGAAAACAGAAATTTTTTAAAGCCTTTAAAATCACGGCTGGTTTTCGAGTCCCATTGTGCCGAAATCACTGTTTTCGGAAAAGGATGTTTAATAAATTGACTCGAAATCATAATGGGTAAATTAATGTCCGAAATCTGTTAACAGAAGTCTTAAAATTCAGGTTTTGGATCCCAGAATTATGTTTTATTTTTTTAGGGTTCATCACTTGTTCTTAGGAAAACTCGAAAATTCCTTAAGTTTTGGAATATAATTTGGATTAGTGGGTGTTTTTACTGTTTTTTATCTGAATTTTATCTTTTAAAAACTTTGAAAACTGTTAAAAGATAATCAAGTTATAATTTTCGAAATCTTTTGATAAGTTTAGATCAACACTAAAACAGGAAACATTATCCCACAATCCCTAAAATTTTGAATTTTCAGTTATTTTCACAATAACAACTGTTAACAGTAGGTTCGAGATCACCCTTAACGAGTCGAGACCACGATTCCGACTCGAAACTATAAGATTTCGACTCGAGATCATAAGGGTTTTCAGTCTTTCATGACTCGAGACCAAGATTGCGACTCGAAATCACAAAGGTTTCAATCTTCGCAACTCGAGACCATAAGTTTGCGACTCGAGACCATAAGGTTGCGACTCGAGACCATAAGGTGGCGACTCGAGACCATAAGGTTGTTACTCGAGACCTCATAACTGAGTCGAGATCTCATAACTAAGTCGAGATCTCACTCGAGACCTCACTCGAAACCTCATTACTTTATTAAGTTGTTAATGTGAACTAAAATTTAGCTCAGGGCTCAACCCCGAACCCCGTGGTTTGCTATTAAATACTTGGTTTTGTAAACACTTAATTACCTAATTAGAATCAGATACTGTTTTACAGAACCAAAATGGCTTAACTTGAATAAGCTTCTGATGTATCATTTCTGGCCAAAGCTGATTTGATACATCTATTTATTGTTCAAGTATTATAAAAGCTATGTTGAGTATGCATTACAAACGTGAATGTCTTATTTCTGGCCAAAGCTGATTTAATTCATTCATGTATAGCATTCTTAACAAGTGCATAACTAAAGTGATTGTCTCATTTCTGGCCAAAGCTGATTTGTCACGATTACTTTGCACATATGCTTAAATGATTACACTTCTAGTCAAAGCTGATTTGTCTTCATTTAAGTAGAATTTTAACTAAGTCTATTATTTTGATGTTAGTAATAGACATATCACAACTTCTTCATATAATGATCCTCACATTAATGATCCTTCATTAATCTTATGATCATTTCGTCTGGCTTATTTTTAAGTACCCATAACTTTACTCACTGTAATTTTATTCTATAAATCTATATCTCATCCACTATAATTCCTAAACCTAATATGTTTTGCTTTACTTAAAGTTTCTATAAGAATTAGTTCTTAAATTGAATCCTAGATTATCCCTTAAGACATGATAATCATACTGCTCTCTTCTGATAATGGTTACTACAGAAGAAAAGTATAGCATGATTAATAGGACAAATCGAACACGATGTCTCTTATGATAATCAAGAACTCTCTAACATAAATGCTATCACTAAAGTTATTCCAGATTAAGTCTTTCCTAAGACTAATCTATTATGTGTGGAATAATCACTAGAACTCCTAAAATGCATGTTTTCATTTGAAATTCTAAATTATAAGGTTAAGTGGCATTCATGAATACATCATAATGTGTAGTACCATGACCCATGAAATTAAGGGCTTACGCATGGAAATAAACACATTTTCCAGTACATAACATACTAAGATTTTCACTTGTACAATTTGATGCCTTATAAATCAACTACAACACTCAATAGTACCAAAGTCAAATGAGTGTGTTGGTAAGCAACATATTTACAAAGAAATAAATGTCTGAAACTGGAAAATAAGATGTTATTCACCTTACAACCACTGAAACCTTAAAAGAGGATAGTTCTAAGGTCCATAGTAAAAAATACAAGTACAAAATTCCAACTTTAAGGTTCTTCAAAGGAGAATCTCACAGCATAATTATGCCATTAGACTAGGCATAAGCAACGAGACTATCCATTATTCTAAAGAACTTCTAGTTCTATATGTTTCCTTACCAGAATCAAACAAATAACTAAAATGAGAGTTAGTGACAAAATTAAAAGTTAAGACTATAAGAACCATAATAAGCAGTCTTCTAACAACGTTTTTCGATACCTTATATATATTCTGAAGATTAGTCAGAATATAGTATCATAATTAAGCAATGTTATGAAGGTTGTGAGGTTTGCATAGTCAACATAAAGTCACACTTACCTTAAAACTCTCATTTTATTTGTTCTAAATATCTGGATAGAAACATTACTAAGATGAAACTAGATGAAACCTAACATTTTCACAACTTTTGTTATCATGCAAATGAGAAATTGACAAAAGGAAAATGAGACCTATAAATTTCATCCATTACAACCGAAATTCATGAGAAATCATGACACGGTTAATGAGGATGATTATTCAACTACTCTCATTCTAAGTGATTTTAAATCATGACGTTAAAGCCCTAAAATATGACTTGGCTTAAGGAATAAGTATGGGTCCATCATAAGTCATTCATTGACATTCGTGGAACTTATTCCAAATGGAACATTCAGACATAATTATTTTATCATTTAAAGACTATCAACTTGTATCTAAATTTTGTCGTATATGGCCCACGGTCTTAGAAGAAATCTATTCATATATGTACTTAAAAAGATTTCTATTAGATATGTCCAGCTACAAACAATTAGAATACTAAAATGCTAGAGCATTTGTTCTGACTGCAGAAGAAGCAAAGATGATCCCGGATGTGATCGCCGGTACGTTTTTAGTTAATGATGTTTTTGCTAAAGTATTATTTGACTCTGGTGCAAACCAGAGTTTTATTAATACTTCATTTTGCAAACTTCTCAACCAACCATTAACTAAACTCCCACAAGAATGTCTAGTAGAGACAGCAAATGGAAAAACCATTATGATTTCTGAAGTCTTGCAGGGAGCAAGAATAGAATTTTCAAACCAAAAGTTTATTGAAAACCTTTACCCAATGAATCTGGCAGGATTCGATGTTGTATTAGGTATGGATTGGTTAATAGCCAATAAAGCCAGTATTTTATGTGATCAAAAATCGATTCAAGTAAATTCACCAAGGGGTGAAAAGATCACAATTAAAGGAAATAAGTCATCTAGATCCATGAAATTCATCTCTGTGATGAAAACAGCTAGTTATATAAGAAAAGGATCATTAGTGTATTTGATTTCTATAATCACTAACACTAAAGGAAAAGAACTAAAAGATATTTTCGTAGTTTCTCAGTTTCCAGATGTATTTCCAGAAGAACTACCAGGACTACCGCCAGACAGAGAAGTTGAATTCCGAATCCAACTACTACCAGGAACAGCGCCGATTGCCAAAGCACCTTACCGTTTGGCACCAGCAGAAATGCAAGAATTAAAGAAGCAACTTGACGAACTTTTGGAAAAAAGGATTCATACAGCCAAGCTTATCACCGTGGGGAGCACCAATATTGTTTGTCAAGAAGAAAGACGGGTCAATGCGTATGTGCATTGATTACCGTGAATTAAACAAGGTCACGATTAAAAATCGGTATCCATTACCGAGAATCGATGATTTGTTTGATCAATTGCAAGGAGCTCGATTTTTCTCTAAAATTGATTTGCGCTCAGGATATCATCAACTAAAGGTATAGGAAGATGATATTCCTAAGACCGCTTTTAGAACAAGGTATGGCCATTATGAATTTACTGTCATGCCATTTGGTTTAACCAATGCCCCATCCGCATTCATGGACATGATGAACCGAATATGTAAGCCATATTTGGATAAATTCATATTTGTCTTTATAGATGATATTCTCATTTACTCTAAGAGTAAAGAGGAACACGCAGCGCATCTGCATGCACTTTTAAGTTTACTGAGAAAGGAAAAGCTTTATGCAAATTTTTCGAAGTGTGAATTTTGGTTAAAAGAAGTACAATTTCTTGGACATTTAGTCAACCATGAAGGAATTCATGTGGATCCTACCAAGATCGAGGCAATTACTAAATGGAAAACCCCTGAGTCACCAACCGAGGTTAGAAGTTTCTTAGGATTAGCCGGTTATTATAGGAGATTCATTCGAGATTTTTGTAGGATAGCCATTCCCTTAACTAAGCTAACCTGTAAATCTGTTACGTTTGAATGGGGACCAAAACAGGAAGAAGCCTTTAGAATTCTTAAGCAAAGACTAACCAACGCACCCATACTAGCGTTACCAGAAGGAACTGAGGACTTTGTAGTCTATTGTGACGCTTCTAAATTAGGTTATGGATGTGTGTTGATGCATAGCCAAAAGGTTATAGCTTACGCATCTAGACAACTTAAGAATCACGAAGAGAATTATTCAACCCATGATCTAGAATTAGGAGCCATTACCTTTATAGTAGTAAGTTTACCATTTTCACCGATCATAAGAGTTTAAGGTATGTTTTCGAGCAAAATGAGTTAAACATGAGACAGAGACGCTGGATGGAGATACTTAGTGATTATAATTGTAATATCCAGTATCATGCAGGAAAGGAAAATGTAGTAGCTGATGCCTTAAGTCGAAAACATCACGAAAAGCCAAAAAGGGTACGTTCTCTTAAATTAAATCTACAAGTAGATTTAAATGAACAGAATAGAAAAGCACAAGAATCAGTAATCAAGGACGATACTGAGAGACTAAAAGGAATGATTAAGGAATTAGAACAAGGAACGGATGGAATTTGGAGATTCCATAAGAAAAGAATGTGGATACCCAAATTAGGAAACCTACGTCACCGTGTATTAGAAGAAGCCCATAAGTCTAAATATATGATGCATCCTGGAAGTGACAAGATGTATCAAGATTTACGAAAGAATTTCTGGTGGATAGGAATGAAAAAGGATATAGCAGCTTATGTTGCCAAGTGCCTAACTTGTTCACAGGTTAAAGCTGAACATCAGAAACCCTCAGGTTTGTTGCAGCGGTTGGAAATGCCAGTTTGGAAATGAGAATTGATAACAATGGATTTTGTTACCAAATTACCCAAAACAAGAAAAGGTAATGATACAATCTGGGTGATTGTAGACAAGCTAACTAAGTCAGCTCATTTCTTACAAATGAAGGAAACTTTCAGTATGGAACAATTAGCTAAGTTGTATTTAAATCAAATAGTTTCATTACATGGAATTCCTTTATCAATTGTTTCTGATAGAGATAGCCGTTTTACCTCTCATTTTTGGACAAATTTCCAAAAAGCCATGGGAACCAAGCTCAATCTAAGCACTGCTTACCATCCTCAAACGGACGGACAAAGCGAAAGGACGATTCAGACAATGGAAGATATGCTTAGAGCTTGTGTAATTGATTTCGGAGGTAATTAGGACGATCACTTACCATTGATAGAATTTTCATACAATAACAACTATCACACAAGTATCAATGTTGCACCATTCGAAGCACTTTATGGGCGAAAGTGTCGAACTCCAGTCTGTTGGGCAGAGATTGGAGAAAAGCAATTATCTGGACTAGAAATAGTACAAGAAACAACCGACAAGATCATTCAAGTCAAGGAGCGGCTGAAAGCAGCACGTGACCGACAGAAAAGTTACGCTAATCATAGACGAAAGCCACTGGAATTTCAGATAGGAGACAAGGTGTTATTGAAAGTCTCTCCTTGGAAAGGAGTAGTAAGATTCATCAAAAGGGGAAAGCTAAGCCCCAGGTATGTTGGACCTTTTGAGATTATTAGAAAAATAGGACCTGTAGCCTATCAGCTACACTTGCCAGAGGAAATGGCAGGAATACATGATGTATTTCATGTATCTAATCTCAAAAAGTGCTTAGTTGATGAAGCACTGGTAGTACCTCTTAAGGATATAGAGGTAAATGAGCAGTTAAAATTTGTGGAAAGACCTCTACAAATAGAAGACAGGAAAGTCAAGAATCTCAAACATAAGAGATTAGTTCTGGTCAAAGTGAAATGGGACTCCAAAAGAGGACCAGAGTACACTTGGGAGCTTGAATCAGAGATGCAAAGGAAATATTCACACTTATTCCAGTAGACCTCGAGGACGAGTTCTAAAACAAGGTGGGGAGGATATAACAACCCTCCATAATTATTTCCGACACCCCTAATATTTTTATAATATCCCTATATGTCCTAAAATACACCCCGTATGCGAAAACCAGGCCCAAAATACCCACATACAATTAAAAATAAAATAAAAATACAAAAATAAGTCTGTCGCGGGGCGCGACAGACTTCTCTCGAGTCTACGCGGGCCGCGACCGAGTGACGGGTAGCGAAACCCTAGCCCGCCACGTGGAAGGACACCTGGATTAGCTATGCTTGTGATTCAATGAGGCTAGGGTCTACACCCCTAGCTCGCGGGGCGCGTAAGACCCCCCTAGGCTTTCGCGGGGCGCGAGAAATGGCCGATCAGGCCTATATAATGGGAGCTCAGGCTTCAGTTTACAATCGTTTAATTCTCAATCTCTCTCTCTCAATATTCTCTATAGTAGGCACGATACACGGGCATAATACCCCCCTAAATAACGAAGTTCTGTCTCGTTGTAAGTATCATAACCCCCGGTTATGTATTAGATACGCTGCCCAATTGATCTAGGGTTCCGTAACGGCTGTCGAGGTTCTGCCCGACGTAGTCGTTGGAATGCCGTCTCGGGGAGGGTATTACTAATGTAAATATTGGGTTATTATACTAACGCGTGTGCATTTGTGTAATTAATAGATAATCACCAGGAAATCCTAAAGGAAAGCCCTAAGACAACAAAGTGAGTAATATCCTTTTTGCAAACTGTTTTACAAAACCTTTATTGTTTTAAATTATAATTAAGCAGTGATTGAATCTTTGTAATTCTTCAATTGATGCCGGTATTATGGGGTTTTGTATACATTACTTGATAATCTTCACAATTGGACAACGGGTTAGCCAATGTGTGATATGACCATAGCCACAGATTCGGTCGAGTGGCAAGTACTGAATGAGTAATTGTGTAGATATAAACATTGTAATCGCTCTCAATACTGTGAAATGATGAAACTCTTCTTGTTTAAACTGGGATTCACTCACCAGTATTTCCCACTGACAAAATGTTTTTAAACGCATTTCAGGTAATAAAATGTGAAAGCCAAATAGAAACCAGCTGGACAGCACTGAAGGCTTGAAAAAGTGGCTATAAAAGTTACCTAAATAAAGAGATTTTTTATTTAATAAAATAGGGTTTATCCCTATGAAAATGTATGTAATGAAAACTTGGGATTTTCCCATATGTTTAATATTATAAAAGCGTGGTATTTTACTCTGATAAAATATTTCCTAACTACGATCCTGATGTAAATTCCGCTGCTAAATTTATAAACACCGATACCACTGAATCTGATCTCGCGGCCGCCCGTTCCCGGGTAGAATAGGGGACGGGGGTTGCGACATTGACCCTAAGCATGCCGAGTTCCTAAAGATTTCTAAGGTCAGTGGGAGCAGTCGAAGTCCTTATCATGACTTGCAAGGAATACAAGAGGCGAGGGGAAGAGTGTCATTAAATTTTACTCTGAATTTAACTCCAATTACACCTCTTGTACACCATACTGCACCAACTCTTACAAACTTAGAATCCTGAGAATGATAGTAACCTAACCAAGAGCTAATCCATAAAACTGAAACTTCTAATAAGCCCAATAATCAACTCAGGAGGTCATCTAGGTTTAAAAGCCTACTAACTTTGATGATTACATAACCTCCCTAACTGAAGTTGAAATGAATTTTGGAAAAGTTTACTGATCTTGTCTCTTCTAATTAAGCCATTAGCGTCAATTAATCTTCTAAATGGAATAAAACAATTTTCTAGTAAAACTGATTTTATGTGTTCGTATAATGTTTGGGATTTGATTGAATTACCTAAGGCTAAGAGTGTTCAGGAAGAGATGATTTATCAAAGAGTCTTTCTTACCTATCTTACAAAAGATTTCTTTGAGGATCATCACTGTTCTAGTAGCTTATAACAATTTAAAGCTACATTAGATGAACATTAAAACACCTTTCTCTAACAACTGACTTACACATTTACATGTTCATTAGATAACAACCAGAAAGTTCTAAACTGAAGGTTAAAGAACACTTTGTTTGTAAGTCAATAAAATCCATGTATGGGTTAATGCAAACATCATAACGTGATGAAATCTTAACGTAATTATTTTCATCAAGAATCAAGTGGATTAACGTACCTACCTCAAAATGAGTGGGAGCAACTAAAATAAACTTGTCTATATAGATGACATTCTTTTGACAAGTATATGTTACATAAGTCAAAGCATTGTTAACACAAACTTTGATATAATAGATCTCAGTGATATCTCTTACGTGATAGATATCATAACATGCTGAGATAGATCCAATGGGACGTTAGTTCCGTTCTATAAGTTTAACATTAAATGGGTCCTTACATATGTAACAAACAATACTGCTCTCCTTTAGAGGATAATAGGATAAATGAGATTATTTCCTTACGCTTCATTGATTAGAAGCCTTATGTAAGTTCAAGTCTATACTCGTTTAGATATTACTCACATTGCAACACACTAGATATGTCTAGATTAACATGAAGCATTTAATAGAGTATTACAATATCTTTAAAAGAAACGAGTGGCTATGATTTGAAGAAGAAGTGAGAACTCAAACCGATTTAGTACTTTAACTTTGTAATGTTCAAAGATGACAAAAAGTTATTTCGGGTATATCTTTATGTCAGCAGACAAAACCTATCTCATGGAAGAGTCATAATGGGCTGATATCAACAACCTAAGTTATAACGACATAATATAGTCACTAAATGTTGTTGGAAATTTATCTGTGGACTCATAAGTTTATTAACTCCATATAATTAATGTATTGAAGACTTATTGTGATAAAGTCAGCTACCATGTGTCCTTGAACAGTAACAGTTCGAGAGGTGCTGCATTAAATTTCGATACGCAATTAATTATTCGTTTATGAACGAATTGAGGAAACTACGTCTTTGTATCGAATACATTCATGATATGCTTAAGGATCCTATAACTGAAGGGCTATTACCCATAAGTCTTATTAAGAGAGCTCATAGACGGGTATTAATTGATGGCCGTGCGCAACTGCATATCGTACTATGAATGACTAAGTATTAGTTAATTTTCCTCATCAGTTTGATTTTGTATGTCTCTAAGAATATGTTAAACCGGTATAATGGCATATAGGCAAATAAAATTACAAATCAAACAAAGGGCTTATGCGTATTTTGATTATAACGATTAGGTTTTAAATTAAGGCTATAGTATGACTAATGAGGGTCCTGAGTCGCATAATGATTCAACGACTGTATTTCTCTGCTATAATTCTTGTTTAAGGCTAAAATGAGTGTTAACTCCTGATCAGGCTTATCTGATGCTCATAATAAATGATTACTCGGCCAAGTGGGAGAATGTAAGAATAAATAAATAATGTATTTATTTATATATGGCCATTATAATCATTTATATAATAATAAATCAAAATATATAACAACTTATTAAATAATTAGTTGGTAATTGTTGATGGGCCTTATTACCATTATTAACTAATTAGGGTTTTCTCTTGGGTGCATATATAAGGAGATAATTAGAGGGTTAAAGGGTTAGACTCTAATCACAATAACATCATTATGAAATTGCCCCCTCGCTCCATAGCCGAATACCCTATTCGGTTTTCATCATCACCATCATTAGATTGCACCCTAAGGAGGAACCAGATCAAGATAACAATCATGTCAAACACTAATGCCGCGTCTCCATCTGGATTATCTGCTGGCCTGTTCTGCTGCAATCAGGTATGTTATTCATGTTTTCCATTATGCCTAAAACAGAACTGATCAACAAGCTCCGCCACTGTCGCTAGTTTGACCCTCAAAGATACATGTTTAAAATTCTTTATGAACCGGTAAGGATATTCAACCCTTTGTAAAAGAGTAGTAAATTGGACGTATACCTCATCATTTTCTGCGGAAGGGTCTTGAAAAAATGAAGCTATGAAGTGGAATCATCAGTGTTGTGCCTTTTGATAAGTTGATAGCGTCACATAGTTGATAAAAAGTAATGTTTTGTTGATGAAAATCAATACATATACGCGAAACACATTCCCCATAGTATTCATATATATGGCTATTAGTATCTCTTGCATGAAGTTTACACATATCTACAAATAAATTTTATAACTCATCTAGACACATATATACAAACTAACTAAAAAGACGAATATGACTAATATGATAAGCTATGTTATTTTATTGATTAATACCAGGTATGATTTTAAGTATTTGTGATTAATAAAAGTGAAAACACTTAAAATATGGATATACCAACTTACCAATGTGTCAAGAAAGTAATTTGTCGAATAATTAATAACTAAGGGGCTGTTGGCAACTTCTCAATGGTTAAGTGTTAAACCATTAAGAACCAATATAATGCTTAACTGTTTAGAGGCAAATGTCTAACCAATTCAGATTAGAGCTCTTAACCATTCAGATTCAAATCAAATATTTAACCATTTAGAGGCAAATGTTTGAACCATTCAGACATCTGCTCGCGAAACAAACAGGTACAAGGGCCAAAAGTAACTTGGTTTATGATTTTCTTTTCTTTTATCTTTATTTTTATTTTTATTTTTATTTTTATTTTTATTTATATATATAATTCACAAACAACTACTTTCCTGATTTGATTTTTATCATTTTCTTAAAGATGCTTTAACTACTCTAAGATAGCATTGATATTAATACACAGGCGTGTGAGGATGCTTTATTGGTCTGGGACTCTGGGTATGTATTTATACACACATTCACAAATTTTATCTTTGATCTTGTTTAATCAGAATAATCATACAAAATGTATGCACTAACATGAGAGGTGTGAGCGAGTGTATCCCGATGTGGTGAATTTCGACAATAGCCCATTTGAAGGATTAGTTGCCGTTCAAAAAAAAAAACATGAGAAGTGTGAGCAAATTCCATAGTTACTCCCTTGATGATAGAACCTGTCATTAATTCTTTGGTAAAATCTGTCAATAACATGTTGCTAATTTCTTTACTGGCATCATGTATTCCAATTACGTATTGATGACAAATACCACCTTCACCGAAGGATTTATGACGTCATAGGGATGACACTGGGATAAGGTATTAATAATCTGAGTCGCATATAAGATTGTAACACTGTGGATCTAATAGGAATCATGTTCTAGTTTCTAGTCTAAATGTTAATTGTCTATTTTAGGAGGGGGTAAGTGCAAATAATATAGTATAAGTATGAGTCAGTAATTACTTGGGGAGGAGGATACGAAAATACGTAGTTTTTTAGGCTCTGTTTACAGAGAGAGGGCGTAGCCATGGGAACACTTTGGTGTTAGTTATCGAGTCTGTATCATCTTCTTCGTATCAATTTCAATTCCAATATATTGTGCTTTTCTCAATTTCAGTTGAATTGTTAGTAATCAGAATCAAACCCTATCATTGGTCCGACCTGCTACTTCTGCTCTACCACCAATCGATCTCAGATTCAACCACCAATCGATCTATCTCTGATTCAATCTCCAATCGATTCAATATCTGATTTCACTCTCCGATTTCAATCTCTGATTCAAATTCTAATTTCTGATTTCTGCTTTCAACTGATTCAATTTCCAGATCCGATTTCATCAACTGGTGTTCTTCCAAATTCCGATTCAATCATGGTGAATCAAAACTCACGATTTGATGCTCAGGATCAGAATTCTCGATTGGATGCTCAGGAACAGCAGATCAAACAACTTCAAGGTGATGTTGCTAAAATCGAAACCTCTTTGAAAGTGTTAGAAGAGGATCTTGTTGAATCCAGGGAGTTTCGAAACTTGGTTCTCAATTGGATGCACCAATAGGATTCGAGTTTTTGTAAAAAATATTTGTTGAGTTCTCTAAGTACAATTATATATAATTTTATCACCCAAAAACCTAGAAATATATATAAAACCTGTAAAGTTAGTGGAATACTAAATTGCTCATTTACCCAAATATAAAGAAAATGATGAATCTAAATAAATTGTTTACGTGTATAATTTGGGTAAATGAGCATGTATATTTTCGGTAACCGGTGAGATATCACCTAACACCGTGTCCATCTCATACGAGGATTTTTAAACTAACTTCATTCACAAAGGAGCTAAAAAGTCAAGTGGATAGGGTGAAAAAGAGGAGCAACTCCCAACAAAATATTGCCTTCATTGAGGGGCAACACCCATTTGAAGGGAGGATGGGTGCCACGCCCATTCTAGTCTAAGATAGGGCTATCCAAATCGCTTGTCGCTTGTTCAGAAAATGCTCGAAATATGCTCGCCCGGTTTGGTTTCGGTTTGCAAAGAGCAAAGGTCCGTTTGGCTTGGCTCGGTTCGACTCTAATTAATTTTTATTAAATTTATTATACATATAATTACATATGCGCACATAAATTACATGTATCTTCGTATTTTATACATACCACTTTATTAGATTTGGCTCACTGTATGAGAATATACATTTATATTTATACATACTAGCCTAATCAAACCAATAAAAAATTTAACACCAAATTTAAACACAAAAACTCTAAGTCGTGAAGCGATAGTATTTGACTTCTTTCTCTCATCAGTCGTCAATCGTCAATTGTCTCTCGCTCTCACCATGCGCCATAATGCGACAATTTCTCTTTGATGTATATTCACCGCTTCACTTACCTCAACTAGAGCCTCCTCTTCGGACAGTCCAACCTCAATCTTAGTATCATCTTTGGGCAGTTGGACCTTAGTCGTGACCCGATAGCAGAGACATCGAAGGAAATATTCTAAATCTATGGCTATCTAAATCACTCGTCACTCGCTCGGAGAATTGTGCGCTCGAATATGCTCGTTCGGATTTCGCTCGGTTGTAAACGAGTCAAGCACGAGCAAAGGTCCACTCGGTTCGGCTCGACTCATGAACAACCCTAGTATAAGATTCTAAGTTGTAAAGCCTATTTCTTATAAGATATTAAATATTAGTGACGGATCTTGAACTTTTAGATATGAGGGGGAGGGGGAGTTTTAAAGAAAAAAATATGAGAGGCCAGACTTAATATATACAAAATTTTAGAATTTTCGGTAAAATTAACACTTTAAAATGAAAAAAAAATATTTAGTTGTTTTCTAATTTAAAAAAATGGGTTTACCATTTTGTTTATAATCTATCTCTTTTATTATAGCAAAATAAATTTGACCAATTGACCATGATGTGGCATAGCTGTTTAGGCTGTTAATTGAGTTTTGAGCGGCAAAATGCTTTTCCTCCTTTCTCCTCATTTTGTGAAACCGCCTAATGAAGATATGGAAACCCAATCATTTCTCAATCAGTTGAAATTCTTATACAAAATTATCAATGAGTTTCCATTATTAACGCTTATAAATTGTCTATGTTTAATCAGAGAATTCAAACGCTTTTGATCTTTCAATCGTTGCTTAATCTTCAATCAATCGATTATCATTGTGTTGCTCTTCCATTCCAGGTATGTTATTCAATGATTGTATAAGATTTTTTCACAGTGGCCTTCTCTTGCTCATAACCCTAATGTTTGTTAGAATTAGGGTTTAGGGTTCTAATAATGTGGGGCCGAATCAAGAAGAAGATGTGTAACAGTCCTAATACTATCTACGGCTTCTTCTATGGCGATTGTATCTATACCCACTACAAAAATCTCTACATCTCAAGCATTCGAACTCTCATCCAGGTATGTTTTCTTCGATGCTTGATGATGTAATCTCATAAAACATTATTTACAGAATCACTGTGAAACATTATCTTTTCTTGCAGATTGGTTATGAATATTCTCCACTGCCTTCTTTTGCAAAGAATTGTAGAGATGAAGTTTTAATAGGTAGCTGTAAAGTACTACTGGAAGGTGAGGATGGTTGAATTCTGAAATTGATTGTGTAATTATTATTAGTGAAATTGGTATAAAATCGGCTGTAAAGATGATAATTAGGGTTTAATCTATTTTATATTTTTAGGGGTAATTGATTAAAATTTTCCTAATCCTGTGGATGATAATTATTTCATTAGCAGTTCCATAGACGGCAAAGTATGCGTATGGGATGTGAATAGTTGTCAGGTTATTGATTGGATCGATATTGTTACCGTTGTGTGTTATAATCCAGATGGCAAGGTTTATTGTTGTTGCTGGTTTTTTTTTTTTTTTTGCTTGTTTGGTTAAGGTTTGTTGAATTTAAACTAAAAGATAATGTTTATTTGATTAGTGTACATGGAAGCATTGTGGGAACCTTAGATGGAAAATGCAGTTTCTATGATATTATTGGTATAAGTTTAATCATAAAAGAAATCATTAACGCATGCGAATTTCTTTTATGTAAGTTGCTGAAACTATTTGTAGACGACCGGATGCAATTGCAAACTCAAATTTTGTCAATGAGTAAAAAGAAGTGGCCAAAGTGAATAACATGGTTTCAGGTATTGAGTTATTGATGATAAAACAATCATTCTTTCTAATTTTATTTACTTAGTTTTTTAATTATTGTAAGATATAACAAAGTAGTGTTTCATTTTTCAGTCTTGCCTAATGGACTCCAGGAAAGTAATTGTTTCATCAGCTGATTCACAAGTGCGAATCCTTTGTGGGTTCAACATTGATGGGCAGGTAGTGTTTTTGAATCTATAATATGTTATACACATTTGAGCTCATACTTTCTATTATGGTATGCACTTCGTTTAGGAATTTGAGGTTTAATATTTTTTCCCAGGTTGATGTTATCTTATATTAAGAAACCATAACGACATCACACAGAAAGCCAAAGAGTTCATCTAGGGTTCCGGCAAACTTTCGGACAAGCTCCGGTAAGTCCATCTTTAGCTTCACTTTCATTTTCCGTTAAAGCGGTCTATGTTGTGTTGATTGAAAGAAATGGATAATAACATGTGATTGTAACCTTTTAAAATAACGAAAATGGTAAATTTTTATATTGGTTGCAGGTTTATATGTTGGTGTTTACCTTGCTAGCCCTTTGATATGAATTTTGATTACACCAGGTTTGACACTCAATAAAAATTAATGGTGTAGTAAAGACTATACTAAGACATTTTAAGAAATCGTAAGCATGACTCGAGACGACTGAGTAGTAATTTAATAGCAGGTGACGCGTATAAAGTATGAACCATTTAAAATTCTTAAATAAATACAGGGGCCATGGATTAACTGTACTGTTCGGATCATGGATTGTAACTATATACACATTATAGCAAATGGTTGAGATGCATGAGACCATACCTTGGAATAGGGACGAGCATTTGATACCGGGTACCGGTGCCGAATTTCTTGTAACGATTTATTTTCGGTACCGATTCGGTACCCACTTTTTGGCGTTTTTGGTACATGTTAAAAATACTTGTATTTATCCAGTATAAATGTGCCCTTTTCCCTTATGTATTTTTTATTTATTTCCTCTTATTTATTTTTAACCTTTTATTTATTTTTGGTTGTGAGGTTTGGACTATCAAGGTTGGGCTGCTGGCTTTGGGTTCTATCAAGGTGGATTGATGGCGTGGGCTTATAGCCGTTGCATCCTGTTGGGCTGCCAGCCTGGGCTCCTATGTTGTCGCTTAGGGTTTGGCAAGTTAAAAGGAGGGATTGGTCCCTTGGATTATTCATTCGAGCATCTCATTCTCTTGCTGATCATTTCGCTGCTCTCTCGTTGTTTCCTATTCTCACACGTATATTCGTGAGTCTAGGGTCTGTCTCTTGCTTGTACCGATCATCCTGTTGGAGATCTTTTTTGCACTTTTGTTCGTTGTTAATCTGTGATGACAGATTCGTTCAATCATTGTATTTGATGCTGAGTTTTCATAATAAAACTATTTGATTCTTGAGTTCTAACATGGTATCAGAGCTTCGAGGTTGAATCGGTGCTCTGGTGTTCTTCCGTTGCATCTCTTGAAGGTCTGATTCTCTATGAATCAACCTAGGGTTTCCGATTAACTTGAGGTCCTGGTAGTCTGTGTGTATGCTGACTTCAATCGTGGTGTTCCCCTTCTCTTACTGCTGCTGTGATTGAAACCCTAGTCTCTAGGGTTTGGTGTTTTGGTTCTGGTGCTCTGTTTATGGGGTCGGCGCTGCTCGTGTGGGATTGAAACCCTAATTTTTGGGTTCTGCTTGGGCAAACTTGAAGAAGGTCCTTGTTAGTCCCTCTTTGGGCAAACTAACAGAACCCGTTTTTGGTTTTCTGATCAATCGCTTGTAACCCTAAGTGAAGGTTACAAGCCTTGGTCCGCTGGAGTAATTTACACCCGCTGTGAGATTGTTCCTTTCCTTGTCTTTTTATTTTTTTGTTTTGCATCACTGTGTCTTGAGTCTAGGCATCCTTGATACCGGGTTTTAGGCAAGACCGGTTTGATTATTGGGACACAGAAAGGGTTCACTCTGTTGCATTGTGTCTGGTTTGGTCTGTTGAGTTGTGGCTCCCTGGTCATTGTCTGCGGAGGCACCTTAAGTGATGAACCTCTGATCAGACCTCTGTCCAGGCTTCGCCTGTGTCTGTTTGATACTTTGACTGCTTATCTGTTTGATACTTTGATTGTTTATCTGTTTGGTTTTGTAGCCTGCTTATCTGGTTATTGACTGTTCTGTTTTCCTTTCTTGCCGTTATGTCTGATAAAACTGAAACTGCTGTGACCTTGATTAGCAAGCTGGATGCCAGTGACCCTTTATATCTTCATGCTAGTGACTCTAGTGGGCTCACAATAGTTAGCATAAAACTAAAAGGAACTAAAAATTATGCGGTCTGGTCTAATGCTATGAAACTTGCTTTAATGGCAAAAAACAAGCTAAGCTTTATTGATGGAACTTGTGTTAAATCTAAAGACAATGATGTGCTTGCTAGTCAGTGGGATCGGTGTAATTCCATTGTTCTCACTTGGATTTTGAACTCAGTTTCTGATGAATTATATGTTGGTCAAGTCTATTCTAAACTTGCTTCAGAAGTGTGGGATGATTTAAAAGATACATATGATAAGGTTGATGGGTCAGTTGTGTTTAGCTTATATCAAAAAATCAATTCAGTAAGTCAAAATGGCTCTAGTATCTCTGAGTATTATCATAAAATAAACACTATGTGGAAGCAATTTGATGCTATGTTACAGTTGCCCTCTTGTACTTGCAATGCATCATCTAAGTTCAATGAGTTTAATCAGTTAATCAAACTTATGCAGTTTCTGATGGGCCTTGATGACATTTACCAACCTGTTAGAACTAATCTTTTGACTAGGGATCCTCTACCTACTATTAAAACTGCCTTCTCTATTATCTCTAGAGAAGAGTCTCATAGAGGATCAAATAGTGTGTCTAAAATTCCTAATGTTGGTTTTGCTGCTAAGTCAAACAATTTTAATGACAAGAAAAAATTTAACAAAGGTCCCAATCCTAATCTTAAATGTACTCATTGCAATAAAATTGGGCATACTATTGATAAATGTTTTGAGCTACATGGCTATCCTTCTAACTATAGACAAAAACCAAACAGCCAGTGGTCTAAGTCAAATAATTCTGCTAGTAATGGGAATAGTCCTTTTGTGAATAACTCTGTGGGTGATAAAGGTGGTAGTTCCTTAAACACACTGTCTGCTGATCAGTTTTTCTAGGTTGCTAGGGCTGCTGAATGAAAATAAAACTGAAGATTCTAATACGTCCAATGTGGGAGGTAAATGCTTTAACTCCTTCTCTAATTTCAAAAACCTTTTCTGTTTTAACTCCATGGACTCCTCTGCTCAGAGTCTAAACTGGATCATAGACTCTGGTGCAAACCAGCATATGGTCATGTCCAGTAAAAATATGTTCAACTTGATTGATGTCACTGAATACAATATAACCATTAAGCACCCTAATGGAACAGATGCTAAAGTCACTAAAATTGGATGTTTTAAACTATCTGATTCTATGATTCTAAAGAATGTTTTTGTTGTGCCTGAATATTATGTGAATCTCATCTCCGTCTATAAGTTAGCTAAAGATAATAAGCTTAGAGTTATATTTGATGAGAATACTTGCTACATTCAGGATTCATGCACCAAGAAAACCCTGGTGACTGGTAGACAAACTGAGGGTTTGTACTTTTGTGGTAACCCTCTAGGCACTAATTTTTCTTGCTTAAGTAAAACTGAAAGCATAAAGCTCTGGCACTCAAGGCCGGGTCACCCAGCTGAACAAGTATTAAAGGCTTTACAAATTAAAATTGAATCTAATGATGCCAATCCTTGTGACATCTGTCACAGGGCCAAACAACGTAGGGCACAATTTCCTCTAAGTGACCATAGGTCAACTAAAGTAGGGGATCTAGTTCACTTAGATGTTTGGGGTCCCTACAAAGTCACTAGCATAGATGGGTACAAATATTTTCTCACTGTTGTCGATGATTTCACCAGATCTGTGTGGGTGTATTTGATGAAATCTAAATCCGAAGTTTTTGAAAACATACAAAGTTTTTACAACTTAGTCAAAACCCAATTTGAAGTTGATATCAAGGTTCTTCGAAGTGATAATGGGTCTGAATTTATTAACTCTCAAATGTCATCCTTTGTTAAAACTAAAGGGATCATTCATCAAACCTCATGCACTTATACCCCACAACAAAATAGGGTTGTAGAGAGAAAACATAGGCACTTGTTAAATGTTGCAAGAGCTTTATTATTTCAGTCCAAAGTCCCTCTTAAATACTGGTCTGAATGTGTTCTTACTGCTTCTTACTTAATTAACAGGCTTCCTTCCTCTGTGTTGCATGGTTGTTCTCCTTATGAAATGCTTTTTGGTTTTAAACCTTCTCTTGATCACTTGAAAGTGTTTGGTTGTCTTTGTTTCTTCACCACTTTAGACAATTCTGATAAACTTGAGGAACGTGCTGAAAAATGTGTTTTTATGGGGTATTCTAACTTTAAAACGGGGTATAAGGTCTGGAGTTTGGACCAAAGAAAATTCATTTTTTCCAGAGATGTCAGTTTTCATGAAACTGTTTTCCCTTTTAAAAATAAGTCTCCTGATCAAATTAATACAAACCTTTTAAACCAACTAAATTTTTTTTGACAACCTTGATCCTTCAAGTGATACAAATCCCAATGATGAAGAGAAGGGTACCACTGACTCAACTACTGTGACTCAGCAACACAGTGATGCAGTTAAGTCAACTATTGATAGTGACACTCAACAATCATCTGGCATTGATGATGTATCTGAGAATAATGAGTCTATAGGTGTTACAACCGAACCTGTGAGGGCTGAGTCTAGTAGTGTTAATGATGAGTCAAACCTTCCTGAGGGTACTCAAAACATTAGAAGATCTACTAGGTCTGCCTCGGCCCCTAAACGATTTGATGACTTTATTGTTGGGAATGCTAAATATAGTTATGATAAAGTAGTTAATTATTCCAACTTGCCTAGGGAAAATGTTTGTCTTGCTGCCAATATAAATAAAATTATTGAACCACAAACTTATAAAGAAGCCCTTAAAGATAAAAGGTGGGTTGATGCTATGAATGATGAATTGTCTGCTTTGTATAAGAACAATACCTGGGATATTGTGGATATCCCTAGTGGTACAAAACCTATTGGTCGTAAGTGGGTGTTTAAAGTAAAGTACAAATCAACAGGTGAAATAGATAGATTTAAAGCTAGGCTAGTAGCTAAGGGATTTAACCAACGTGAAGGGATTGACTTTGAGGAAACATTCTCCCCTGTTGTCAAAATGGTTACAGTTCGATGTGTTATTAGTCTATCTGTTCAAAACAACTGGCCCCTATACCAACTTGACGTTAACAATGCCTTTCTTTATGGCAATCTTAGGGAAGATGTCTATATGACCCTACCTGATGGATTAAATATTAATCAACAAAATAAAGTGTGTAAGTTCAACAAATCTTTATATGGGTTAAAACAAGCCCCACATATGTGGAATGAGCGGCTTGTTCAAATCTTAGTCAAAATTGGGTTTGTGCAATCCAAATGCGATCATTGCATGTTTATTAAATCCGAAAAATCTGTCTTTATTGTCCTCTTAGTGTATGTTGATGATATTGTGTTAACAGGAAACTGTGAACAGGAGATAAATAAAATCAGGAGTCTCTTAAAAAATGAATTTTTGATCAAAGATCTTGGTTTACTAAAGTACTTTCTTGGAATAGAAGTAATCAAATCTAATAACGGTGTTTGTCTTTCACAAAGAAAGTATTGCATGGACTTGTTAAATGAGTATGAGATGAGTGGTACTAAGCCCAATAGTTGTCCCATTGATCAAAATCATGTTTTGACCAATCTGACACTCAATAACTCCAAACCTGTTGATGTCACACAATATCAAAAACTAATAGGTAAACTCATTTACCTATCTCACACTAGACCAGATATTGCTTACTCTGTTCATTATTTATCTCAGTTTATGCATAAGCCTACTGAGGCTCACACTCAAATCGCTTTCAAAGTGTTAAGATACCTAAAAGGTGCTCCTGGCACTGGGATTCTGTTTTCAAAAAGCAACACTTTCCAGTTAACTGCTTTTGCAGATTCGGACTGGGCTAAATGTGTGGACAGCCGAAGGTCTGTCACGGGTTTTTGCATCTTTCTTGGTGGATCATTGGTTTCATGGAAAAGCAAAAAACAGAGTGTAGTTTCTCGGTCCTCT
This sequence comes from Helianthus tuberosus, assembly GCA_030545235.1. Lineage (NCBI taxonomy): Eukaryota > Viridiplantae > Streptophyta > Magnoliopsida > Asterales > Asteraceae > Helianthus > Helianthus tuberosus. Next base: position 178,043,856 of record CM060443.1, read on the forward strand.
GCCGAGGCCGAATACAGGTCTATGTGCAGTGCAACATGTGAAGTATTGTGGTTGCTGAATATCTTAAGAGAACTTCAGGTTGATGTGAATATTCCAGTTATTTTGAAGTGCGATAACACTGCAGCTCTGTCCATTGTTGCCAATCCTGTCTTTCATGACAGAACCAAGCATTTTGAAGTTGATTTATTCTTTCTAAGAGAGAAAATTGCATCAGGGCTGATCAAAACTCAAGGTGTTAAGACTGAGCATCAGCTAGCTGACATATTTACTAAAGGCTTACTCCCAAAAACTCATTCTGAAATGTGTAAGTCGCTAGGTCTGTCCAATCTTTTTGCACATTTAAACTGAGGGGGGATGTTAAAAATACTTGTATTTATCCAGTATAAATGTGCCCTTTTCCCTTATGTATTTTTTATTTATTTCCTCTTATTTATTTTTTAACCTTTTATTTATTTTTGGTTGTGAGGTTTGGACTATCAAGGTTGGGCTGCTGGCTTTGGGTTCTATCAAGGTGGATTGATGGCGTGGGCTTATAGCCGTTGCATCCTGTTGGGCTGCCAGCCTGGGCTCCTATGTTGTCGCTTAGGGTTTGGCAAGTTAAAAGGAGGGATTGGTCCCTTGGATTATACATTCGAGCATCTTATTCTCTTGCTGATCATTTCGCTGCTCTCTGGTTGTTTCCTATTCTCACACGTACATTCGTGAGTCTAGGGTTTGTCTCTTGCTTGTACCGATCATCCTGTTGGAGATCTTTTTTGCTCTTTTGTTCGTTGTTAATCTGTGATGACAGATTCGTTCAATCATTGTATTTGATGCTGAGTTTTCATAATAAAACTATTTGATTCTTGAGTTCTGACAATACCGGTACTTTTGGTTTGGTACCGGTTCACTACGATACCAATATTTTACTGAATTTTACCCTCAAATACCGGTACGATACCTTACCGTAACGATATCAAATTTGGTACTGGTATATTATGTCATGAACCATTTAAAAATTAAAAATTTGATATTGTTCTCATTTTTTTATTATTAATGTGTTTAACAGTTATGCTTCGTGACTTCTTCAAATCAAACATCAATCTTGATTCACCCACCACAGATGGTAAAACTCAATCTGTTTGTATCATTTCGTCTATTAAATTGGTTTGATCCTTCGTATTTGTTGCAGATTTGCAGCAAGCTTAGTTTAGGAGATTCGCAACAATCTGAATCGAAACTTTTGTTTAACTTAATCACTGATTTTACTCGAATATTTTTTATGATGTTTTGAGCAGATTATGATTGTTTTTGTTTTTGTTTCAGGACTCATAAAAGTCAGCTCCAAAAGAAAATGATGCATTAGCAGTACTGCAGTAGCGGTTAGTTCGCCACCATCTACAACCAACAGTCAACAAGATCTGCTAAGTCAGAAATTAAGGTAAACTCCAAACGAACATTACCCCAATCTCAAAAGCCATATATGCAGTTTAATGCAAATTCAGAGACTATGGGAATGCTTGAAAAGATTAACTAGCTTTATGGTTTTGTACGGTACATGGTTTTAAGGTCATCCAAATGAGTTGATTACATTCTTTATTAAGCATAAAGAATTAGCAATGAGATTTTAGTCTTATTTATATGTTTAAAACTTTGTGAGATGTCATTAGATATTTTAATGTGAAGCAATTGTTCTTTTCCTTGACCCATGTCATATTTTTTTGCTGATTACTTATTTTTGATAGTCCAAACCTATTAACGAAAGTAGAAAAGTTAGAAGTTAAGGAATTGCAGAAGATTATACTAAAACAAGAACATTTACTAATAGTCTACAAACCACTTAATGATGCTTATATAATGCGTAAGCCAAAGCCAAGTAAATATGAACATCGCAAACAACTTATCCGAGTTTTTAATGAGATAGAAAATTGATGATTGGTGCAAAGACCTTTTGGCCCCTTATTTAATTATGGCGTTTTGGTGTTTAACGCCCAAAGGTGACGATGTGGCTGGGGCGTGAACCCATAACAAGTAGTCTTACAATTTGGCTTATCATCCAATAAATTTCTATTATTATTATAATACATGATCTTATAGCCAGCCCTTGATTAGATTTGCAGTGATAAAATTCGGAATCTAGAAATCTACCTGTAGCCATATGTGTTATTAAAAACACAAAAAAAAAGTTAAGAATTGCAAGGGATGCACAAGTTGTTTGTGTATAAGTTTGTGTACAGTAATTCGTTAGATCAACACTAATCAACTAATATGAAATAAAGTAGGTGACAAGTTAATATGCTTCTATTTATATAGCTATTTATAAGTGCGAGGTGACAATGAAAGGAAGACTATTGAAACTTTGAAACCACAACACACCAAAAGGTAAGTATCCAACATCTTTATTGATTACTTGATTATATTGTTGTAGGTGATTTGATCTTAAAAAAAATAGCTAATGGAATGAAAATTCATGTTTTGGTTTCACAATAATAGGCTTATTTTTTAATTAACAAATTCAGCCAAATTTACCATATCAGTTTATTTAGTTAACAAAAATGAGTTAATTTTTTTAGTCCAACCGGTAGGTTAGGTAACTGAACTGGACCAGTCTTTCATAACTCATTAACTTTAATATTTAGAGGCTGTTTGTTTACCTCTTAATGAGGCTCTTAATAGTTCAAACCTCTTACTGGTTCAGCACGTAATGGTTCAGACTGTTTGTTTCGCGAGCAGATGTCTGAATGGTTCAGACATTTGCCTCTGAATGGTTAAGATTTATACAGAGTCTGAATGGTTAAGACCTCTAATCTGAATTGATCAGTCATTTGCCTCTGAACGGTTAAGCATTATACAGACTCTTAATGGTTCATATCTCTTACTGGTTCATCACTTAATGGTTCAGACCTCTTACTGGTTCAGCACTTAACCATTCAGATGTTGCCAGACAGCCCCTTAACCGGAAATTTTTGTTTTGGTTATGGCTATGGCCCAAAATTGAACCGAGCCATGCACATCTTAATATACTATACTATACTAGAAAGATCATATAAAAGTTGGAAATAGTTTTAACATCATATACACATGATAACAAACTTCATTTAATTTATTGTGTTTGGTTCTAGACTTTGACATTATGACTAATACGGTAGCCATGTACACATATCAGTTATATACAACAGAAGAAGCCTGGAGTTATCATTTATGGCCAGTATTACTTGCAGACAAATTAACATTGTGTTAAAGCCTGGAGTTATCAACAGAAGAAGCCTGGAGTTATCATTTATGGCCTCTATTTTTTTGTAAGTTGTTTGAAACTTTTAAACAAGTAATGCATAAATATGATTAGAGAAATAATCAAATATGTTTTTAATAAATAGTTTTAGGAGGTTTATTTTCTTTCGTATCCACTTTGGATGTCGTTTGAGATCTTCAATGTGTTAAGGTATTCATGTATTTCAATTATTTGTTGTACTTTCTATCATTTCTGTTAATATTTGAACGCATATATAATTAAAATATTTACGCTAACACTGTTAAATTATAAATTTTTTTTGTGTAGCCACCCATGTATCACATAGGAACTTAGACTAGTCTTTAAATATACACAAATAATCATATTGTACCGTTGTTTTTTTACCAGTTCAATTATTAGCGGTAAAATGGTTGAAATGAGATAACAGATGCGAACCAGACCTGCTACAGTCAAAAGCTAATATTATATGTGTATGTGGGCCAAACAAGTAATATTGCACTTATCCGTATATATCCTATTTCTATTGTCCAAACAGAAAACGGGCCCACTCCACTTAAAAGTTAAAATCTTTCAAAAGAATGGCATTTTATTAAATAATAATATTTATTGTTATAAAAACTCTTGATCACAATCACTCTAAGATCCAAGTTACTCTCATCTATCATGATAGAAAAAGTTTTTCAAAGGATATAAAATATATCAATCAATCATACCCAGTAAATCCACAATGATATAAAATATATGGTTTTTTATTTACTATTATTATTGTAGTCTATATCATATGTCAATTTATCAGTTTTAAATTTTAGTTAACTAAATATAATAGTCAGTAGAGAACGTTCATCTTCGCGTATAAAGGCGGAATCAATGTACACGAAGTTACAACAGCTTTTCCTCTTTAATTCCTTCTCTATTGATGCTTTCTGATTACAATTTGACAGAGTTTCGTTACCACAAGCATGAACAAGTTTCGCTCCAACATACACAACTGAATGAACTGATTTCGCTTATACTGACTATATATAGTGTGATGATTTCGCTCTTATGACAGTCCACAAGAGTGAAACCCCTTGATGACTGATAAGCGAAACCACATTGGACCATATAAGCGAAACCTACTACTTAACATGAACACATGAGCGAAATCTCGGTTTTTGTTACTAGGGGAAGGTTCATTGGGGAACACTAAAAAAGTGGGGAACAATGGGGAACCGGCTCAAACGAACTCCGATTGGACTCATTCCAGCGGCGTTGGAACCGGCTCGTCGAACCCTAACTAAGATCTCTTAACCCTAAATCCTAACTCCTAAGCTCTAAACCCTAAAGCTAAAAAATAAGGCTAAAACTAAGCTAAACCGTAAAATCTAAACTATAAACCCTAAAAGCTAAACCCTAAAGGCTAAACCCTATAGCTAAACCCTAAAGCTAAACCCTAAACCCGAAATCTAAACTCTAAACCCTAAAGCTAAACCCTAAAGCTAAACCCTAAAAGCCAAACCCTAATATATTTAGGGTTTAGGGGTTATGATTTAGGGTTTAGGGCTAAGAGATCCTAGTTAGAGTTTGATGAGACGGTTCCAACGCCGCTGGAATGAGTCTAATCGGAGTTCGTTTGAGTCGGTTCCTCACTGTTCCCCACTTTTTTAGTGTTCCCCAATGAACCTCACACTTTGTTACTATTATCATTGTAGTGTGTATATATATGTCAATTTATCCGTTTTAAATTTTAATCAACTTAAACTCTTATTTCCTCACACACTACTCTAAGTTAACAAATTATCATTTAATATACTCGACATACATTTTTACCTCTTTTCTCTTGACCCAATCATTTGAGATAAGTTTCTTTCGTTTTCATCTTTATAAGTGAAGCGACCAAGAAATTCTTGAATAAAATTTGGTATGGTAACTAGAGTACTAGACTGCAAAATCCGGTTCAACCTAGTATGCGGTTTGCTAGTTTAACCGCAAAGTCAAAAACAAATCAACTGTTAGCGTAAATTATTTATTTAATTATTTAGTAAATAATTTATGGTGCCCTTATTGATCATTTATCTAATAACCAGATCAATTTACCTTAATATCCCTATAAAATTATCTGAGCTTTATTTGATGGACATAAAGGCCCGTACTAGTTAATTAGGGTTTCCCCTTGGGTGAAGCATATAAATACAGGTTATTGGGAACCCTAAAGACACACCATAAAGTTTACGGCCCCCTCACTGCAATAACCTAATTCGTATTCAACTCCATCCTAACTGTTCACCCTAAACGGGAACCGATCAAGATGGCTTCTTCTTCATCTCTAACCACTACTGGATTGTCAGGCATATCAAGATCCCTAAAGTGTTTTTCCATTAGATATTAAAAGAACTGATTAACATGTGGTATAAACAAGAAAAGAAAAAACTAAGTTTTTTTTTAGGCCTGGTCTATTCGCACACGGTGTTTGTCTTTTTGCACACTCAAAGCGCCCCGCTATGGCCAAAGCGGGGCGCTTTGAGTGTGCAAAAAGACAAACACCGTGTGCAGCAATTTGTGTTGTTTTTTTTTTTTTTGAAATAGGTGGGATGTGGGTTAGTTTGGTAGTGTTTTTTTGGAGGAAAAAATTGTATTTGAGTTTTATTATTATTATAAAATATTAGTTACATATATTTCATAGTTGTTTTATAATTACGTTTTTTTACGTCATTATTTTTATAGAACGTATATAATATAAGTGCGTCTTTATAAACTGTTAACCTAGTTTATTTTGTTAAATTAAACGAACACGTTAAATAAATTGTACAGAAAGCCATAAGAATTAAACGTAAACAATCCAAAACCAACGTGATGTAAATAGAAGATTAACTGCAATATATATATATATATATATATATATATATATATATATATATATATATATATATATATATATATATATATCAGTTTGTACATACAAAACAAAAAGGTACAACTGACTACATAATACATAACAAAACACTATACAAACAAACTAAGGTACTAATCCTCGTGCGGTGGGGACGGTGGGAGGGGAAGTGGAGGCAACCCAGCGAGCTCTCGTAGAGAAACGAGCGTCTCGATGATCCAGTCCTGGCGTGCGGCCTGGCGTCTGAGGCGCCGGTCGAAGTCCCGAGCCACCTCACGCGCTACCGGAGGCAGGTCAGCGTAAACGTACTGCGGGTACTGTGGCGGCTCAGGAGCTAGCTGAACTGGTGGTACCGGGATCTCCTCGACTTGCTCCTCCTGAGCCGGATCCTCTAATACAGGCTGAGCCTGAGCCTGAGGCTGAGCCTGAGCCTGAGCCTGAGGCTGGCCCGGGAACTGATCGAGTCCCAGAGCCTGTAGCTGAGCCTGCCGAGCGGCCGCCTGAACATCAGGAGGGGCCAACACTCCAGGCCTCACCTCAATAACAACCGGGATGACCTTCGGCACCGGCTCCGGCTGCCAAATCAGCCCGTCTCCGCCCCTAAACCTCAGACCAACATCAAAGGTACGGGTGATCTGCATGCTAGAAACTGGCGCGCGGCCCAACCTGGTAGACGGGACCGGAGCGGACAGCACCGGATCATGCTCGGGCACGAGCCCGAGCGAGCGTGCGACGGCGGTGATGTATGAGCCAGTGTGCACCCACCCGCGGAGCTGCCGGTGGTATGCTGTGGCAAAGTAATCTGCCAGGCAGGCTGCTAGATCGCAGGGCTGTCGTCGCAGTAGGCAGTATAGAAAGAAAAGGTTACTGAGGTTGACCTTCTCCCTGCTGGCACCCCGCGGCACGATAGTTGCCGCGATAACATGGTGCAAGTATCGGAACAAGGGGTCTTTAATGGTGGTGGCCTTTTGCCAGGATTTCCCAAAGGGAACCCTGGAAATGGCCCTCCAGAAACTGATAAGCGTCTGCCTGTCCATCATCTTAACCGCCTGCGTATATAAATCAGTATCAAGCTCGGCCTCTGTGTACAAACCTGTATAAACAAATAATATTAAATAAACAAATAATAATAATAAACAAATAATATTAAATAAACAAATAACATTAAATAAACAAATAATAATAATAAACAAATAATATTAAATAAACAAATAACATTAAATAAACAAATGATATTAAATATAAAATAATAAATAATATTATTTAAACAAACCTGTATGAACAACAAACTGCCGCACACTCATCTGAAACTCCTGACCGGCGAGACGGAATGTAACCTCGTGGACTGGAAAATCCGGGTCCTCCACGTAATCCGCCGGATGCGGCGCGTATGTAAACGTGGAAAGAAACTCCCACGTAAGCTCAGGGTACGAGTCCTCCATCGCTAACTCAAATAGGCGTGACCAAGGAGTATCTAGTCCAACTATCTCACGCGCCCGCGCGGCCTCTCCCACGGTCTCCAGCAGGCCCCAGTCTATCCCTACATGCTCCCCAATGGGGATGGTGCGCAACCTCGCGCATCTCCCCCTCGCCCGTGACCCCGGCGGAAACTGCAGGTACGGACATGCCGGCTCTCCCTCCTCTCCCACATCTCCCTCAGCCTCCATATGCTCAATCTCGTCATCGGAGGAATCCATCCCTGCACGTTGACAAGATAATATTAAATATAAAATAATAAACAAATAATATTACTAAACAATTTAAATAATAAACAAATAATATTATTTAAACAATTTAAATAATAAACAATTAATATTAAATATAAAATAATAAACAAATAATATTATTTAAACAATTTAAATAATAAACAGATAATATTAAATATAAAATAATAAACAAATAATTTTATTTATAAAATTTAAATAATAAACAAATAATATTAAATATAATTTAAATAATAAACAAACAATATTAAACAAATAATATTAAACAAATAATATTAAAAAAAAATAATAAACATGAACCAAAGCGCCGCGCTTTGGCCTCGGCGTGGCGCTTTGGTTCTTCGTGATGAAGAACAGCCCACCAGATCGATCCACACGCCCAAATCAAATAAAAATCAAACAAACTGAAACACATAACTTGAACCAAAACAAGAAATGAAGTTCGATCGTACCTTTCAGCGGTTGAAAGCTTGAAAACGTTGATGATCCGGCTCAAGTGTGTGTAAATCGCACCTTGTGTGTGTTTGTGTGTGGGGTTTGAAATGGGGGAGAAGTTGCTCCGCTTTGGTTTAAGCGAGGGATCGAAGCGCCCCGCTATGGCCATAGCGCGGCGCTTTGGGGTCAAAGCAGGTCGCTTAGGTCAAAGCGGGGCGTTTAGGGCCTTTTTTAATTTTTTTTAAAATTGTTTTTAATTCACAAACGCGTCGATAATAGTCTAAATTTTACGTTTTTTCCATTATACATCATTTTTTATTATATATGGACTATACTGCAAGTTCCGAATCAAATCGGTTACGTGTGATGTCTTAATCCGTTATATCGTATCATTTTGGTTTGAAAGCACAAGTACTCCTGTGAGAGGTGTTATGTGTATTAGCCGCCTACCGTACATGAACATGACGTATTTTTTCATTAATTGTAGTATTATGATGTATATTGTCATTTTGGGTCGTACAAGTGCTTATTGAATCTGATTGGGTCGTGTCGGTGACATTCGGTTTTTAACGTGATGTAACGCATATATTGTTCACACGCGTTCATTAGCGCAAAATCCCTGTCTGTTAAAATCACGCGCGGTTCCATACATCCTACCAGCATATACTTGATCCTCTGCAACACCCATAGGTAGTTCTCTGACTTCTCAGCGGAAATTACAGCACAAGCAGCCGTAAACGATTTGTTTGTCGACGTCATGCCTACGACCTGAACAAATGGCAGGTTGTACATGTTCGTTTTGTAGGTGGCGTCAATCATTAGCACATGCGGGAAGGCACACCACATAGTGAATGAATTTTCGTGAACAAAGAAGACATCTTCAACTTCGTTCGATATCTCATTCGTGCGCATGTAATAAGTGTAATTTTTTTCGAGAAGAATGTTTTCAAGTTTTTGCATCGGAGACTTACCGACATTTTTTTCGGCGTTGATCTTCTGAACAGCGTTGTGTATATCTTTCGGAATAAGCTTTCTAGCCGGATTGTTTTTTGTCAGCGTTCGCCAGATACTTTGGTTGGGAATGTCTTGCTCTGCCAGCTCCTTAACCAGTTTTTTATCCTCCGAAGAAAGCCTTCTCGCATACGCGTGACCCTCTAAGTTTTCAATAGGAGTGTGGTTATGCTTCGCCTTCGTCACCTCGATCCTCCAAACACTTCCGGATGATTCCGAAAACCCGATCATCTCGAACGGGCAGCCTATTTTCTTGCTACCCGTTTTCCTCTGTGTAGCTATACTCTTATGCTCCCCACCAAAAATACATTGAAACTAAATCTTGTAATTCTCTCCTCTTTTATTCGACCTCTTAACCACAATGAGGTAACCGTTGTCTTTTGCCGTGTCTTGTACCCAACGCACCAACTCTTTACGTGACGAAAAGGTATGCGTTGTATCAAACGAAAACGTAACCGGGTAACAGCCTTCCTCGTCAACAGACACATCCCCCGGCTCACCATCGTCACCGAGGTCCGAATATACTTGATGTTCAAAGTTGTGCTCGCCACCGTAACCGAAATTCGAATAACCTTGTAAGCTCTGTTGACAACCGTAACTGTCGTTTGGACCACACTCCTGCTGTACAAAGCTGTACTCGCCACCGTAACCGAAATTCGAATAACCTTGTTGTGCGTAAGGGTCCTCCACAGGGGTATTCAAATCCAGCGTCACCGTGTTATCACGATAACGAATGCCAGATACAACCTCTGCCTCCCTCAAGTTAGACGAGACCGGTTTCTCATACGAGTCAGAAATAGCGGTCCCCTCGTAAGAATCAGGAACAACTGTCTCGTCAGAATATTGACCGAAAATATAGTTGTTTAACCACGACATCGTTTTTTGTAAACAACAAACAACAAAACACTCGAATACCCACGTATATTTGTAAACAACGTATTGAGTGCGACTTTGTCTCGAACGATAGCTTTTCTGAAGAAGAAGAAACCTCAATCAGTAGTTTGCTTTTAAAAGTGAAAATTTGGGTCGAAGCGCCGCGCTATGGCCAAAGCGCGGCGCTTAGGGTTAACGACAAAACATCATAATCAGCTTTATGTCTCTCAAACAGTAGCGAATGTCTCAAACGTCAATCGAAGCACCTTTTGTCGATCATAGCGCCGCGCTATGGCCAAAGCGCGGCGCTTTGAGGTGTGAAAATAATTTTGTCCGTGTGTGAATAGCATGACCCTTTTTTTTTATTAAACTTGATATAATCGGTTTTGTATTTATCGATCTTTTTTTTTGTTGTCGATGAAGTGGCTTACTATTCCACACTCAAAATTGCAAACTCAGTTTAATAATGATTATTCACATAATATTATTGCAATTCCAGTTTCTTTTGCTTTTGCAAATTCAAGTATCATCGATATACTTTAATATGATGTCGGTCAGTGTTTTGGAATTCGCATGCGACAAATTTTGGAATTCAATTTTGGATTTCAAATGTTATTTTAACATGCATATTTAATCAATTAGTTATAACAATTATGAGTACTTTATTGAAAAACAATTCATGTATTCAATGGTTTGTCATATTCCTATCTTAATGTGTAAATTGATGAATTGATTCTAAGTGGTAACATATAATTTACTTAATTTCCATCGAATGGTAATTTTAAATTAATTATTATGTTAACTTTTATTTCAGTTATTAATATGAATGTTTTATATGGTATCACCTAATTTTGTGATAGATTAGATTTTGATTATGTTTCCTAAAGTTTTGTAACTTTATCTCCAAGTTTCGTATAAATATTATTTTATTTTTAGTTTATAAACGAATAATTAACTTGGATAGATACACATGAGATATTTCGAAATTATAATCAAAATCCCTTAAAATTAGTTGAACCAGCCTTATCCGATTAACTTCATTGTTTCACGGGATCAGGTTCACGAGTTAAATTTATAAAACCTTACTTTATTATGTTTTATAAACCTAACTTTTAAATAATCATTCAACTAATTCTTTTGATTGATTTAAAATTTCCTTAACTAAAATAACATTTTTTCAAGTTCTCACCTCTACCCAAAGTTGATGTGTTTACTTGTGGCGTTATTTAGTGAATTTAAGCATAGTCACTTAGGTGTATATCCTTATTATATGAACAAGCATAGTGTAACACTTGCCTTATTACATTTGTTCATATGATATACACATGACTTCTGCCTAAGATGCATGAGTGTTTCATTTTCTGCCCAAAGGTGATGTGTTACTGTCACGGCCCCCGTCCCGGTTTTACCCGGTTCAGAAGCCGCGGGACAGAAGCCCGTGGTATTAATGTTTAATTTGGCAGCGGAAATTTTAACAGGATCGTGAAAACTGAAAATGCCCACTTATTTTATTTCACAATTTAGGGCAAACCCCGTAATTTACAATAAAGGAATTTCACGAGGAAATTCTCTGTTTTACAAAACATGTTTATTTATTTTACTGAGCCACCCCTTCAAGCTTTTAGTGCTACGCGGCACTTTTCCTGGTCACAGTAAATCACCTGAAACATGTTTAAAAAGATTTTATCAGCGGGTAAATACTGGCGAGTCATTCAAATTGTTCAAAACGACACATTGTTATAATATACAGTATTAAGGGTGATTACAATGTTTCTATCAACCAATTACCCCAAATCGGTATTTGTCACTCGACCGGATCTATGACTATGGTCAGATCACCCATTGGCTAACCTGTTGTCCAATTGTGACGGGTATCAACTAATGTATACAAAACCCCACATACCGGCAGTAATTGAATATTACAAAGACTTAATCCCTGTAATTATAACTTTGAAAACAAGTAGACTTTTGGGAAAACAATTTGATAAAAAGAGAATGACTCACATTGCAAGTTTAATTGGACAGAACTTGGCCTACTGATTTAGCCTTGTAACCTAGTTAAATAATAATGCACACGAAACTAGGTTAGTAACTTAATACAACATTTACGATAAACTCACGAAATCAAAACCCTCACGACGAATGACAAAGTATAGCCCGGATTCGGGCAGCACTTAAACATCCATCGGATCGGTTTCAATCGATCGGACATTGTATTCGTAGCAGCGTTTCCCTACTTAAAATTACGAATTTGAGCAGTATACTTCGACTTTTGAAAAGTTTTTCGAACACAGGTGAACAGGCCATGCACTGCCCTATCTATAGCAAAAATTTGGGTTTTAAGCGGCCCGCGTAAACCCTCACAAGATCTTACGCGGCCCACGAGGGCCACCTATTCTACGATTAGGGCTAGCGTGTCACATGTAGGTCCGACACGTGGCTGACACGTGGCCTAAAGCGTGTCCCCGTCATCTGTTGTGATGTCGCGGCCCACGTAGGCTTAGCCTAAATCTTACGCGGCCAGCGAGAAGTCCAGGATTTTTTATTTTCTTGATTTTTAACAAGGATTAGGGTTTTAGGGGTCCGGGTGTCTATTTACGGGTCGTTTTGGGACATTTTTGCAGGTCCTTACATCCTCCCCACCTTATTTAAAATCTCTTCCTCGAGATTTACTGGAACAGGTGAGGATACTTTCGCTTCATCACCGATTCCAGTTCCCACGTGTACCCGGGTCCTCTTTCCGAATCCCACTTGACCTTGACCAGTACTAGTCTTTTGTGCTTGAGAAACTTAACCTTTCTGTCTTCTATTTGAAGTGGTTTTTCCACAAATTTCAACTTTTCATTTACCTCTATATCTTGAAGAGGTACTACCAGGGATTCGTCAGATAGACATTTTTTGAGGTTGGATATATGAAATACATCATGTACCCCAGTTAGCTCTTCAGGTAGCTGTAAGCGATAGGCAACTGGTCCTATTCGCTGGATTACTGAGAATGGTCCTATGTACCTGGGACTTAGCTTTCCCTTCTTACCGAATCGAACTACTCCTTTCCAAGGGGAAACTTTCAACAGTACCATGTCTCCAACTTGAAATTCTAACGGCTTGCGTCGATTTTCAGCATAACTTTTCTGGCGATCTCGAGTCGTCTTTAGTCTTTCCTTGATTTGAGTGATCTTGTCGGTGGTTTCTTGTACAATTTCGGGACCTGATATTTGACTTTCTCTTATTTCTGCCCAACAAACTGGAGTTCTACACTTTCGTCCATACAGTGCTTCGAACGGGGCAGCTTTGATGCTTGCATGATAACTATTGTTATAGGAGAATTCGATTACGGGTAGGTGGTCATCCCAGTTTCCACCAAAATCTATGACACATGCTCTGAGCATGTCTTCCAGGGTTTGGATCATTCTTTCACTCTGTTCGTCTGTTTGGGGATGGTATGCAGTACTTAAGTTCAGTCGGGTCCCATCTTGGAAACTTGTCCAGAAATGTGAAGTGAAACGACCATCCCTATCCGATACAATGGAGAGTCGGACTCCATGTAAGGATACTACTTCGTCTACGTACAACTTTGCTAATTTTTCCATGTTAAAGGTTTCCTTTATTGGCAGAAAATGAGCTGATTTGGTTAGTCGATCCACAATTACCCAAATTGCATCGTTACCTTTTCTGGTTTTGGGCAACTTAGTAACAAAGTCCATTGTTATTAGTTCCCATTTCCATACAGGCATTTCTAATTGTTGCAGTAGACCTGAGGGTTTCTAGTGTTCTGCCTTAACTTGCGAACAAGTTAGGCACTTAGAAACGTATCTAGCTATGTCCTTCTTCATTCCTATCCACCAGAAATTATTTCTTAAGTCTTGGTACATTTTATTATTACCAGGATGCACGGTATATCTAGATTTATGGGCTTCCTCTAAAATCTTATCTCTTAAATTTCCTTGCTTAGGTACCCAAATTCTTTTCTTATGGAATTTCCAAATTCCATCAGTCCCTTGTTCTAATTCCTTAATTCATCCTTTCATTCCTTCAGCATTATCCTCTATTGCTGTTTCCTGAACATTCTTCAGTTGTTTCATTAAATCTAATTGTAAACTTAATCTAAGAGCTCGAACTCGTCTTTGTTTCTCATAATACTTATGACTTAGGGCATCTGCTACTACATTTGCCTTCCCTTCGTGATATTGAATATCACAGTCGTAGTCACTTAGAATTTCCATCCATCTTCTTTGCCTCATGTTCAATTCTTTTTGCCCAAATATATATCTTAAACTCTTATGATCTGTATAGACAGTAAAATTACTTCCATACAGATAGTGTCTCCAAATCTTAAGGGCAAAAATTATTGCTCCTAATTCTAAGTCATGAGTATTATAATTTTCCTCGTGCTTTTTCAATTGCCTTAAGGCATACGCAATTACCTTCTTGCGTTGCATCAGCACACATCCTAATCCTAGCTTGGAGGCGTCACAGTAAACTTCAAAATCTTCTGTTCCTTCTGGCAAGGCTAGAATTGGGGCGTTTGTTAATCTTTGCTTCAAAATCTTAAAGGCCTCTTCTTGCCTGGTTCCCCATTCAAACTTAACGGTTTTGGAGGTTAGCTTAGTTAATGGAACAGCTATCTTAGAGAAATCTCTTATAAAGTGCCTGTAATATCCAGCTAATCCTAGAAAACTTCTAACTTCCGTGGCTGATTGTGGGACTTTCCATTTTATGATTGCTTCTATCTTAGAAGGATCTACGTGTATACCTTCGTGATTCACCATATGTCCTAAAAATTGCACCTCCTGTAGCCAAAATTCACACTTCGAGAATTTGGCATAAAGTTTTTCCTTTCTTAACAAAGTTAAGAGTGCATGCAGGTGCTTACAATGCTCTTCTTGGCTTTTGGAATAAATAAGTATATCGTCAATGAAGACAATTACAAATTTATCCAGATACGGTTTACAGATTCTATTCGTCATGTCAATAAATGCTGCAGGAGCATTTGTTAGTCCAAAGGGCATGACTGTAAACTCGTAATGACTATACCTAGTTCTGAAAGCAGTTTTAGGTATGTCTTCTTCTTGTACCTTCAACTGATGGTATCCGGAGCGTAAGTCGATTTTAGAAAAATATCTAGCTCCCTGAAGTTGATCGAAAAGATCATCAATCCTAGGTAATGGGTATCGATTCTTAATTGTAACCTTATTCAATTCCCTATAATCGATACACATTCGCATCGAGCCATCTTTCTTTTTCACAAACAACACGGGTGTTCCCCACAGGGATGAACTAGGTTGTATAAATCCTTTGCTTAATAATTCATCTAACTGCTTTTTTAATTCTAACATTTCGGTGGGTGCTAACCGATAAGGTGCCTTAGCTATAGGTGTAGTTCCAGGAATTAGATGAATTCTAAATTCTACTTCCCTATCGGGTGGTAATCCAGGTAGTTCTTCTGGGAATATATCCGGGTATTCTGATACTACTGGAATTTCCTTGAGTTCCTTACTTATAGTATTAATGATTACCGAAATCACATACACTATTCCTTGTTTTCTTGAATAACTGGCCACTTTTATTACTGAAATGAATTTCATTGGATTTTGTGGCTTATCTCCTGCAACCACAATTATTTCTCCTGTGGGTGTATGAATTTCTATGGAATTCTTATCACAGAGGATACGAGCATGGTTGGCTACTAACCAATCCATTCCTAACACAACATCGAATCCAGCTAAATTCATAGGTAATAGGTTTGTAGAGAATTTATGGCCTAAGAGTTCTATCTTTCCTTCTTGCAAAACCTTATCTATGTTAACAGAATTCCCATCTGCCGTCTTTACCGTAAAAACTTGTCTAAGTTTGGTTAAGGGTAGGTTAAGAGCTTGGCAGAATGAAGTATTTATGAAACTTTGGTTTGCACCAGAGTCAAACAATACTTTTGCGTAAACATCATGAACTAGGAACGTTCCCGCTATCACATCAGGAATCAGATCTGCTTCTTGAGTTGTCAGCTGGAAGGCTCTTGCGTTTTTCTTAGTAGTCCCTTCAGCAGGTTTGGCCTTGTTGTCAGCTGGTCTGACCAGTTTAGGACATTCTGGTCTAAAATGTCCAACTTCCCCGCAATTGTAGCAGATCCTTGTTTTCTTCCTGCACTCCTCCTCTCGATGTCCCAGAGCTTTGCAGAAGTTGCAGATTTCATTACATCTTCCAAAATGTTTCTTTTACAATTTCTGCAGAATGGCGGGATGGGAGATTGCCCAGTTCCCTTTTTCTTGAAATTATTACCCCCACGAAAACCTTGGGTAATCTTATGGGCTAATTCCTTTTTCCTGTTTTCTTCCCGCGTACGTACCAGCCCGTCGGTCAGGGTGTTGGCTAATTCCACCGCATCGTCAATTGTGCGGGGTCTCGCAGCTTTGACGATATCACGAATCTCGCTAATTAAACCCCAAATATAGCGAGATATAAGTACCGGTTCTGGCGAAGCCAAGGTTGGTACAACTCTAGCATACTCAAAGAATGTCGAAGTATACCCCCGACAGTCAACATCCACCATCCGGTGGTTCAGGAACTTATTTGTCATTTGTTCCTTTTCATATTCGGGACAAAATTTTCTTTCCACCAATCTCTTAAATTCTTCCCAATTCATAGCATAAGCCTCGTCACTTCCTTTGGCTTGTAGCACCGTGTTCCACCATTCTAACGCTCCTTCTTTAAAAAGGTGGGACGCATACATAACCTTGTCTTCCTCGGCACATTTGCTTATTTTAATTACTGCTTCGGTTTTCTCCAACCATCACAGTGCGGCAGTTGCCCCTTCATTGCCTGCAAATTCAACCGGTTTACAAGTAATAAATTCCTTGTAAGTGAAACCAGGTGTTGCAGCTTTCATTTTCTTAAGGAAGGGGGCTTGCACCACATCATTATTATTATTGCCACCTCCGTTTATACTGTTACTGAAATTGTCGTCGCGAGTACGTTTGCTATGGTTAGCTTGGGGAGGTTCAACTGGATTTCTGGCAGCAGCAATGATTGCTGGAATAGCATTGGCTATTCCCTGAGCAACGATGTTTTCTATATCCTGTCTATTAAGAAATTAGTCTTCATTGTTTTGTTCAGATTGGTTAACTTCGTTGACTGGTTGATTTTCCGCGTTTTCCATCTGAATAATTATCAATATATGCAAATTATTATCACAAAATAGATAAAAAAAACAAATACAATAAGGCAATCACAAAATTCATGTCAACACGTATAGCCAAAATTGACGATTCCACGACATTTATATATATTTCTATTATACATTACTACAAACCAGTTATTTTACAAGAGTTTTATTTTAATTATTTATACAATATTATTATTTTACATTCTAGTATTATTATTATACATATTATATTATTACTATTATTATTATTATTATTATTATTATTATTATTATTATTTTGTGTTTATATTCTTATTACACAACCACGTCACCCCCGTCGGCTGGCCTTTCAGAAACGACGCTCCCTCTCGTCGTATTTCTATGAGATTTTCTCCCCCACTTCCCGAATTCTATTTCCAGCATCCACCAGTTCCTCGCCATAGTGGCAGAGTTCAGCCAAGTTTTATGTGCTCATAGGTGGGTTTGGTGCAGGCTCCGGGTCAAACTGAGGAAAATAGACATTGGGGTTATTCATGAAGTTCTGAAACTGCCAGTCACTCGTCCACCATTCCTCCAATTCTCCGGCTAGAAGTTGGTGGTTGACAATAGGATCTGGGATAGCAGGTTGTAGGTTAACTGGAAGTTGTGATTCAGCGGGGTAATTGAAGAGGTTTTCATTGGCAGGTCCGATGAGGTCACAATTTGCCAGTTTGCGATCAAGCTCCTCCCACAGTGGCATTTCCCGGGCTTGTCCAGAACTTTCCCCGATCTCCTTTCCTTTCCATTTGGGATCCTCAGTCTTTTTAACCTTCTGGGAGGCTGGCTTCTTCGTTCGTCCGCGTTTCCAGTCCAGAATTCTCCACCTCTTTTTCGGTTTTGGTTTCTCCTGAGGCTGGGCCTGGAATTCCATTGGTTCTTCAGTGTCGGCCAGATAACCGGAAAAACCCCCGGGAACTTCCATGTCAGCAGAATGGATAGTGAGATTCTGAAGAGCTTCAGACAACTCATTCATGTTGTTAGCATATATGAAGAAAACACAAAATCCTAATTAGAAAGTTATGTATTGCAAATTAATTTTCACAGAATCACAGAATGGCAATTTTGAAGAATTAAGTATTTCTAAATACTTAATTGGCTTAAATCATTGGCTCTGATACCACCTTTTTCTGTCACAGCCCCCGTCCCGGTTTTACCCGGTTCAGAAGCCGCGGGACAGAAACCCGTGGTATTGATGTTTAATTTGGCAGCGGAAATTTTAACATGATCGTGAAAACTGAAAATGGCCAATTATTTTATTTCACAATTTGGGGCAAACCCGTAATTTATAATAAAGGAATTTCATGAGGAAATTCCCTGTTTTACAAAACATGTTTATTTATTTTACTGAGCCACCTCTTCAAGCTTTTAGTGCTTCGCGGCACTTTTCCTGGTCACAGTAAATCACCTGAAACATGTTTAAAAAGATTTTATCAGCGGGTAAATACTGGCGAGTCATTCAACGACACATTGTTATAATATACAGTATTAAGGGTGATTACAATGTTTCTATCAATCAATTACCCCAAATCGGTATTTGTCACTCGACCGGATTTGTGACTATGGTCAGTTCACCCATTGGCTAACCCGTTGTCCAATGGTGACGGGTATCAAGTAATGTATACAAAACCCCACATACCGGCAGTAATTAAAGATTACAAAGACTTAATCCCTGTAATTATAACTTTGAAAACAAGTAGAGTTTTGGGAAAACAATTTGATAAAAAGAGAATAACTCACATTGCAAGTTTAATTGGACAGAACTTGGCCTACTGATTTAGCCTTGTAACCTAGTTAAATAATAATGCACACGAAACTAGGTTAGTAACTTAATACAACATTTACGATAAACTCTCACGACGAATGACAAAGTATAGCCCGGATTCGGGCAACACTTAAACATCCATCGGATCATTTTTTGTAGGATCGAGATTCGACCTAAACGAGTCATTCAGAAGAGTTCTCAATCAATACGAAAGGCGGAATCAGACGTATCCATGTTGAATCAGCATGATTTGCACAAAGAATCACTTTAACTATCTCTTGTATTGATTTGATGACGATTACAGATCTGGAGATACTTCGGAAGAGCTTCGCTACCGGAATCACAACTGTTACAAATGAGAACACAGGACACCTATTTATAGGGTTGCCCACTTCGCACGAACTAGTGTACCCAGTTCGCACGAACTGCCAGTTCGTACGAACTGGTCTGTTTCGTGCTAAAACCCGTTTTTCTCGTACTTCGTGCCCTGTTCTATCAAACCTATTACAAGACTCGATACAAGACGAAGTCGACAGACATATGCACCAACAAACTCCCCCTTGGATGTTGACGAGTCTTCGGTACGAGTCTTCAGTACGTCGGGTCTTCAGACTTGATCAGTCTTCATGCTCTTTCCAAAGTATCTGACATTGTAAGCATCCTTCAATCTCCTTCTTACTCTCAGCATCATTAGCTTCTATCTTGAATACAGTTCCGGGATCAGAAACTGGCTCTTATCATCTTCAGACTCCCCCTTTCGATAAGCTGGGATCGCAGTCTGGAATTCTCTATCTGCTCTTCTCTTTTCCAGAATCTCAACCTGGCTCTATTCTCTCTTGATCAGATCTATTGATTCCTTAAGTCTAACAGCATCAGCAGCTTCTCCTTGCTTACAGGTTCAGAAACGTCTTCTGGCTCTCCGTAGCAACAGGATCAGGAACCTGGCTTACCTGCACATCCTCTACCCGGAACATAAGATTTTTATTTATGACAATTTTAATCTCTGTTAATCACTTGTAAACTCAATTTCAAAACATCACTTGTTAGATTATGACATTTTTCAAAAAATCTCAAACTTTTAAAACAAACTCTCCCAAACCAGTTGTTCATCATGTTTAGCATTTAGAATTTTGAAAATCAGCTTTTCAACATCAGTTATCGAAAATAAGATGAAATAAAATCTTTTTGAATTTTCAAAATTTTATGCTAAAACACACTTAAACTCTTTTTGGAATTTGGTTTAAATGAAAAGCAGTAAAGAAATATTTACAGACAATATTTTTGTGAGTTTGTGTAAGAGGATCATATCAGTTTTTGACAAATCACTAGCACCGTTGAGCTTTAAACACTTTAAGTTCTAAACGATTCACTTAGATTGTCAGTTTACTGATCCACTTAAATTTTCACACAAAGTTCAACTGTTTCGAGATACGAGATTAGTGTTTTAAGAACTTAAACTTATTCGCGTGTCCCACCTCAGAATATACTCCCGTATCCAGACTCTTATATTCAGTCTTACCGGTGAATGTACACTAATGATATCTGTAAGGGGTTAATGCGAGACCATGAGAGCTCAGGCTATTGCTTCCGCAAAATCAGAGAGACGATGGTTCGTCTTTAGGTGTGTCCCCCTTGGGGATCTTCTTTTCAACAGCACATGAATTGCAATTTTCAATGTTTCATCATTTTTTATGCTGAGGGTGAGCTTTAAGATTAAAGCAGTGCAAAGTATTATATGAGGACTAGGCTATTGCTCCCGCAAAATCAGAAGTCCTGATATAATACCCCAGATATCATCACGCACAAAGACCTAGTATGTCAGAAACAGAAAGCCCTTCAAACAAGATTTCGGGGGTTACCCATATATCCGAGAGATGTTCCCCATGAGATAAGTAAGTAATGATATTTAGCTTTATATCTCGACAACAATCTACTAAGCGTGCAAAAACCTACTGGCATATCATCAGTGAGACCGTTTATCACATTTGACTTTCCAATTCTTTAGCATGTTGTGATCGTCTACCGATGTACTATCATTTCTTCTTTTTCACAACAAAACTCATTTTGAATTTTTCAATGTTTTTGGCCTTTTTAGATTTTATCATGTTTTTGGATTTTTTAAATTTTCAAAATTTCTAAATATTTTCTATTCCCCCTAAAATAAAAAATATGTTTCAATTTTGGATTTTACGGGAAAATTTGAAAGTAACAGCAAACTGTACAAACAAACTGACAAACTAATGTGAATTGCTTCAATTCGCCGTCCACTTGGCTTAAACAATCAGAACTCCCCCTGACAACAAACTATTTTCCCATTATGATTTCAAAATACTTAAGTTTGTTTTAATCAAATGGTTTTTCCAGAAAATTAGTTTTGTTGATTTTACCACTTGTAAGATCGGGGTTTAATTCATCATTTTGTTTTCCAACCACTTGTATGAAAGTTAAATCAAGTTCAACTTAATGACCTTGATTAACTACTTGTAGGTTCTTATCAACACAACCACTTGTAAGTTGAAATATGACCATTGTGAATTTCTCAAGAAAGATGCCGATTCCTACTCTCCAATTACCAACCTGGGAGTTCCGGCAAGTTAGGTTTTTTTCAGATATAGAGATTCTCCCAAGCCTGACGGTCCTTGGGAGTTTCTGAGTCATCCTCACTTGGTTTCTTTCCTTTCTTTTTCTTTTCATAAAATTCCTTTACCCCTTTGACCTTCCCGTCAACCATTTTTCCAAAAATATTTTGAACTGTAGAGTTAAAGGCTTTTTCAACATCAAATTCTTTCTTTTCAGAAAAGAATTGATTTGAAATCTCAACTTTTCCAACTTTTTGTTTAAAATTTTCAGCTCGCAATAGTGGAAAATTAACATCATCCATTGGTGGAACTGAAGTTTCTATTTTTAGCTCAACATGTGGCTCCTCTGACTTTGACGAGTCAGATTCATCGCCAGAACTAACATCTGAATTTTTAACAACCCACTTTTGGTTGTTCAGATTCACTTTTCTTTTGTAAAATTTTTTTGAACATTCACCAACCTCAAATTTTGAATTTTTGAATACTTTAAATTGTTTGGTTGGTGGTTCATTATCAATCACTTTTTCTTTCAGTTTTCAGAGACTCCCTGTTTTGTGTTGGTTGCCTTTGGACAATTCAAGGCAATCCCTTCTTTTGAGCAGCTTCATTCTTCATTCCTTCTTGCTTCTTAGCAAGGAATTCTTGGTTTGTCTGCTTCCGGAATGAGCTCTTTTCTTCTTCTTCTTCTTCTTCAGACGATGATCCTGAAACAAAAACAGTTTTTGGTTTATAAATTTTCTCATTTTTATGATTTTGTGGTGGAATAAAACCTAAACCTTTCTTTTTGAAATTACCGTTATGGTTTGGTTTCTTTTCAAAACCCGAACCAGAATTGTAACCCTTTTTCTTGTTTAATCTTTGTTGAACTCTTGAGGTGTATTTTTTAGGTTTTTCAGAAAGATTTTTATCTTTTATTTCAGAAATATTAATTTCTGTTAATTTGAAAACCTTGTTAATCATTTCAGTTTTAACACCTCTTATTGGAAATTCTTCATCAGAATATAATTTGTTAGAATCATTCAAAGTATATGCTACTTTGAATGTTTCGTCATTCAAATTATTTTGTGATAACAGAAAATCTTTATTGTAAACCCGTTTGCCCTTTTCGACTGTTGGACTTGACGTGTCAGACTTTGACGTTGATTTTGACTCTGACTCCTCGGTTTCATCTTTATCCAACACCTGATCGACCACTTTCTTTATTAACTCAGACTCATGATCAGCGTCAGACGATGTGAAAGTGACATCGATGTTGTCTGGCAAGTTATCTGAAGGTTCAGATTCCCACTTTAAGTTGGTTGCCTTTTTGAGTCTTTCTGAATTAGGATTTCGTGGAGAATATCCATTTTCAAGCGGAGGCGGACAATTGGTATAGTTAGTACTGTGTTTCTTACCAGTATCCTTTACTTCAGATTCTTCTTCTTCAAACGCTTTCATGCCTTCAACTGTTGGGTATATCCTGTCAATCACATAAGAAGCACATGAGTAACTTCTCAATAATCTGTTAACCCTCTCAGTTTCTATCCTCTGTGTTTCCAACTTTTGTTGAAGTACAACACATTTCTCTATGTAATTATTAATGATTTTCTGCTTTGTCATGAACGCTCCATTGAGTGTCTTCATAGCTGTTGCTTGTTCACTGCTTGACTGGTTATATTGATTCATGGCTTTGTTCAAAACATCATACGATTCTTTCAGTCTGTTCATGTTATGAATCAACTTGTTGTTGTGCCTTTTCACAGTATCACAATTTTCACATTTCTCAGACACCTTTTCTGCATCAGCTTCCTTTTCAATCTTGAAAGCTGGAATTTCTTTGACCTGCTTCTTTATCACTCGGACATCTTCATCATCATTGTCATCTTGTTTTTTAACTTTCTTCTTTATCACTCGAACATTTTTATCATTACTATCATCTTTCTCAGCTTGTATTTCTTCGAGCTCTTTCATTTTTCTTGCATAATACAAAGTATCATCATCACTATCATCTTGGTTTTTAACCTTTGCTGCCTTATGATTCTTCTTTTTCGTTTTACCTGCAAAAAAACGAATCATCATCACTATCAATTAAACATTTTCTTTGATAATTTTTAAGTTTTCGAATTTCTTTGGCATCATCATCACTATCTTCAACAATTGGTGCTTTTCTTGAAACCTTTTTTGTTGAAACTGAATCTTCTTCTTTCTTTTTCGGATTGAATTGTTGAGATTCGTAACAAGCATACGCCATTTCTTCTTCAGCAGTTGTATCTTCAAAAATTTGAGCAATAAATGCTTTAGTTTTTGAAGTTCTGTTAGGATCGTAATTATCCCAACTAAAATTCTCCCAACTAAAACCTTCTGGCAATCTTTCATCATCTTGATCTATTATACCAAAACAAGCTCTTTTTGATGATGACTCTTCGATCATTTCCTTCTTAGCATGTGAAATTTGTGGCTGCTGTTGTGCAACTTGATGATAAATCGCTTTTCGATAATAATCATTGTTGCCGAATAGATTTTGAGCTCCACTTGCTTCACGATTTGTACATTCTCGCTTGAAATGCCCTTTTTCCCCTGCAAAGAAAACAAGTAACTTTAGATTTATCAAAACCTAAAGTAGAAACATTAGCATCTCGAAAATCATCTCTTCCAGTGATCTGTTTAAACTTCTCAGCTCTCCTCAACACACTAGCCAAACACCACTTATATCCATTAACTCCATCTCCTCAGCATCAATCTGATCGTAATCCTCTTTTGTCAACATTGGATTTCCGATCCTTCCTGCAACTAAACTTTCATAAGATTCTAACACAGTCACCAACAAAGACATATGACCTTTGGCAACCTCTTCCTAGAAATTTTAACCATTTTCAAGATTTAACGCAATGTTGCATTGTAGTACTTTGCCATTCTTAGTTGCTGAAAAATTTGGATCGAATGATGGATATGAAGAGAATTCATTTTTGTTGTTTGATTCCCGAGATGACCTTCCAGAAGAACTTTTTGCATTGAAAGCAGTTTCAATCTTTGGTGCAATGTTGGTCTTATCACTAGTACCTCCTTTGTAATACAGACCAATGTCTTGCTCACCATCAAAATCCTTCATTCTCGCCATCTTCCGTTGTTCCATTTCTTGAACTTCGAGTTTTTCAATAAACTTGCTCAATGTTAGATTGTCAAACTCATCATCATTCTTCAACATCATAAGATATGTGCCCCAAACATCTTGTGGCAACGCATCGGCCAACTTTTCAATCCATTCTTTATTATCTTTCGTGATGCTCAATCTCTTCATGTAACCACCAGATTGCAATAACTTTCTATAATCTGCTTGGTGTTTTCAGTTTTTAATCCACAAAATAGATCGAATTCTTTCTTCAAAAGCGATTTTTTGTTCTTGATCATGTCTTTACTTCCAACAAACTTCGTCTTTAATGCTTTCCATATTGAGTGTGCACTTCCGTTGTGTTGCAGTAAAATCAAGATATCTTCTTTAATAGCTTGTTGTAATATACTAATCATCATTTTTTCACTTTTGTATTTCTTTTTCTCATCAACACTTAGATCTTTAATAGCAACATCCTCTCCGTCATCATTAACCGGTCTAATATATCGTTGTTCAACACATTCCCATGCATCTAAGTAATTTGCTTGAACCCAATTTTCGAAACGCTCCTCCCATCCACTATACTCCTCGATATTCATGAGCTTAGGCGGTTTTTGCATAGTGCCCATTTCATTTTCTAACATCGCATTTTGAGTCATCGTTATCGGAGTTGCAAATGCGTTGTAAAATTCGTTTTCCATGATTTGATTTTGAAAATTTCACAAACTCAGAATTTCAAACGAACTGGATTTGGTGCGATCTGAACACTTTCACGCGGAGTGGACCTAATCTTAACTCATGCGAACTGACAACTTCAAACGAACTGAACCTATTCCAAACGCACTGGACTTCACCCACTACGTGCGAACTGATACACTTCCTGTGCGACCTAAGTTCAGGTCGTGCGAACTGAATCAACAACCCCTGCGACCTGGTTTAACTTCGTGCGAACTGAAACCCTTCACTCCGTGCGAACTGGAGGTCTCCTTGTGCGAACTGAGCTTAACAAATCCAAATCATACGAACTGGAACCCAAATTTCACACGAACCGAGCCATGTTCGAACGAACTGATGTGATTTTTGTCAAATTGATCATGTTTTAGGTTGATTTTAGGTCTGATTCTTTCAAGGATTGATTAAAACAGTATTTCGCGTGTTATATGTCAAAATCAGTCCATTTTATCCGTAAAAACTCAGTTAATTTTGAAAAATCGTGAAGAAAGTGAGTAGAAATGAGTAGAAATCAGAAATTTCGGTGAAAAATAGCTGAAATCGGTAAGAACTCTTCCTCCTGTGCTCTGATACCACTTGTAGGATCGAGATTCGACCTAAACGAGTCGTTCAGAAAAGTTCTCGATCAATACGAAAGGCGGAATCAGACGTATCGATGTTGAATCAGCTTGATTTGCACAAAGAATCACTTTAACTATCTCTTGTATTGATTTGATGACGATTACAGATCTGGAGATACTTCGGCAGAGCTTCGCTACCGGAATCACAACTGTTACAAATGAGAACACAAGACACCTATTTATATGGTTGCCCACTTCGGACGAACTAGTGTACCCAGTTCGCACGAACTGGTTTAGCCCAGTTCGCACGAACTGGTTTAGCCCAGTTCGCACGAATTGCCAGTTCATATGAACTGGTCTGTTTCATGCTAAAACCCGTTTTTCTCGTACTTCGTGCCCTGTTCTATCAAACCTATTACAAGACGAAGTCGACAGACATATGCACCAACAGTTTCAATCGATCGGACATTGTATCATAGCAGTGATCGATTTAATACCCTGTATTTGTAGCAGCGTTTCCCTACTTAAAATTACGAATTTGGGCAGTATACTTCGACATTTGAAAAGTTTTTCGAACACAGGTGAACAGGCCATGCACTGCCCTATTTATAGAAAAAATTTGGGTTTTACGCGGCCCACGTAAACCCTCACAAGATCTTACGCGGCCCGCGAGGGCCACCTATTCTACGATTAGGGCTAGCGTGTCACGTGTAGGTCCGACACGTGGCTGACACGTGGCCTAAAGCGTGTCCCCGTCATCTGTTGTGCTATCGTGGCCCGCGTAGGCTTAGCCTAAATCTTACGCGGCCCGCGAGAAGTCCAGGATTTTTGATTTCTTGATTTTTAACAAGGATTAGGGTTTTAGGGGTCCGGGTGTCTACTGACGGGTCGTTTTGGGACATTTTTGCAGGTCCTTACAGTTACACTCATGTCTCGCAAACTTTGACTTGTGCCTAAAATTATGGTGTTTGAACTTCTGCCCAAAGGTGATGTGTTACACCTAATCAGCACAGTCTGACTGTTCATAATACTTGTATGATTGGTCATAGCCAAAGCAAAAACCGTCATTCAAGTAGAACCTTATTTAAAATTGGTGTGTATAAATAACGTTATCACAGCTTCCTTAGTATAATGGTCTTAATTTCCGCCTGCCTTAGTTTTAGGTTACCCATAAGTCACTCTAACTTCTTCTTTTGCAATGTATCTTATTCTTCTCATTTTAATCCACTATCAGCTCCTGATATGGCTATTGATACTTTGACTGGTGCGAACTGTGCTTAGTGGAAGGATTCTCTTGACCTTACTCTCGCACTCATGGTGTTTGACTGTGCGCTAACTGAAAACGCTCCCCCTGCTCTTACTGATAAGTGTACTGAAGCTGAAAAACTACTCTATCAAAAGTGAGAGAGAGCTAATCGCTTGTCTCTTATCTTCATGAAAAACTCGATAAGTCCTGCTATCAGGGGAGTCATTCCTGACGCTGCTACAGCTAAGGAATATCTGACTAATGTGGAGGCTCAATTCCAAGGGACGTCTAAGGTGCAAGCCAGCACCCTCATTCTGAAATTGGTGACTACAAAGTATGATGGGATCAGTGGTATTCGTGAGCACATCCTGAAAATGAATGACATGGCCTAAAATCTCAAGGGATTAAGCATGGAGATTACTGATGGTTTTCTAGTGCATTTTATCATGACGTCTCTGCCCGCATCTTATGAAGCATTCAAAGTCAACTATAACCTTCAGAAAGACCAATGGAAGATGAACGAGTTGATTGCCATGTGCGTGCAAGAAGAAGAACGTCTGAAACTGGAGAAAGCCGATGTTGCTTACCTGATGACTGCTGACTCGAAGAAAAGGAAGGGGGACTACAATAAGAAGCCTAATGTAAAGGTCCAAAAGCGGGATGCAGGTGCAAGTGCTTCTGGCTCTAATGACTCCAAAGGGAAGATTCACTGCAAGTTCTGCCGTAAGGTGGGACATAAGCAGAAGGACTGCCTGGACTTTAAGGAGTGGCTTGCCAAGAAAGGTGATAATCTTTTCGTGACACTTGAGTCCTTTAATTTAAATGTTCCATCTAATACTTGGTGGTTTGATTCTGGTTCTATGGTTCATATAACCAATTCCTTACAGGGATTCCATACAATCCGGAAGCTGGAAAGAAACCAAAGAACGCTTAAGCTGGGGAATGGAAAGCCGCTAGTAGTCAAGGTCGTGGGAACATTAGATTTAGTTATGAAAACTGGTTTAACTATTAGACTTTATGATACCTTATATATTCCTGAGATTACTCGGAATCTTGTATCAGGACCAAAGTTAGACAGAGACGGTTTTCTTGTTTCTCATGGTCATGGCAAACTTACTATCAGTTTTAATTCTCAAATATTTGGTTATGGCTTCTTGGATGGTGGTCTCTATCAATTAGAATTAGATGATGATTTTTCCAAGTCTTTGTTATCATATAATATTAATGAGAACTTAACAAAGAGAAAACACAAACGAAACTTAGAAACTTCATCCATATTGTGGCATCAACGTTTAGGCCACATTTCACGAGAACGCTTAACTCGACTCATGAAGGATGAGGTCTTACCACCTCTCGATTTCAATGATTTTGGAACATGTGTCAAATGCCTTAATAAGAAAGGTGCCACTAGGAGCTCTAATTTATTAGAACTCATTCATACTGATATTAGCGGCCCTTATAACATCGCTGGCATAACTGGACACACTTCATTTATCACGTTTATTGATGATTATTCACGTTATATGCATCTGTATCTCATTAAAGAAAAATATGAATCTCTCACAACTTTTAAAGACTATAAAGCTGAAGTTGAAAAACAATTAGATCGTCAAATAAAAGTTGTTAGATCAGATAGAGGAGGCGAATATTATGGTAGACATACTGACGTGGGTCAGGCTCCTGGTCCATTTTATGAGTTTTATAAGGGCCAGGGGATCGTGAACCAATATACTATGCCCGGTACTCCTCAGCAGAACGGTGTTGCTGAGAGAAGAAATAGAACCCTAATGGACATGGTACGCAGTATGTTAGCCAACTCAGGTTTGCCCTTATTCCTCAGGACCGAGGCCTTAAAAGCAGCTGTTCATATACTCAATAGAGTTCCTTCGAATTCTGTCCCTAAAACTCCTTATGAACTTTGGACAGGAAGAAAACCGAGTCTTAGATATATGAAAGTATGGGGTTGCCTTGCTAAAGCTAAACTTTATAACCCTTTCTTAAAGAAACTGGATATGAAAACAACAAGTTGTTTCTTTATTGGATATCCTGATCACTCAAAGGGTTATAGATTCTATTGTCCCTCCCATGTTACTCGTATTGTAGAAACCAAGTGTGCCGCGTTTCTTGAGGACTTTAAGGTCAGTGGGAGCAGTGAAAATCCTTACAATGATTTACAAGAAGTACAAGACGTGGGGGGGGGGGGAGACACTCGTCCATTTCATTACCTCCTATTACTACTCCTCTTGTACTCAATGCTGAACCGCATGTCACTGCACCACCTCCAACTCATTCAGAATTAAATGTTGCTCCGCATGTACCTGAGAATGAAGGACCCTCCAATGTCGAAGTTGAGAATCAACCTAGGAGGTCATCTAGGGCGAGAAGGCCCACTAATTTTGATGATTATGAAACCTACCTAGCTGAAGCCGTATCAGATGATGGAAAGTTTACCGATCCTACCTCTTACAATGAAGCCATTAGTAGTGATCAGTCTTCTGAATGGAACAAAGCTATGATTGACGAGCTTGACTCCATGAAGAAAAATGACGTTTGGGATTTGGTTGAATTACCCGACGGTGTTAAACCCGTAGGATGTAAATGGGTCTTCAAAACAAAACTAAATCTGGATGGAAGCATTGAACGATATAAAGCAAGATTGGTTGCAAAGGGCTACACTCAGAAAGAGGGAATCAATTATCAAGAGACCTTTTCACCTGTCTCTCGAAAAGATTCCTTAAGGATCGTCTTGGCCCTAGTAGCTCATTTTGATTTAGAGTTGCATGAGATGGATGTGAAGACTGCTTTCCTCAATGGAGACTTGTATGAAGACGTGTTCATGAAGCAACCTGAAGGTCAAGAACATCTTGTCTGCAAGCTGAAGAAATCCATATACGGTTTGAAGCAAGCATCACGTTAATGGTATAGTAAGTTTGATGAAGTCATGAAGACGCAAGGCTTTATGAAGAACCAAGTGGATCAATGCACCTACCTCAAGATGAGTGGGATCAATTTTGCTATACTTGTCCTTTACGTAGATGATATTCTATTGGCAAGTAATAGCTTAGATATGTTGCATGAATCGAAGCGCTTACTCTCGCATAACTTTGACATGAAAGATCTCGGAGAGGCTTCTTACGTTATTGGTATCGAAATACACCGAGATAGGAGAAATGGAATTTTGGGCTTATCACAAAAGGTTTACATTGATCGTATCCTTAGTCGATATAACATGCAACACAGCTCTCCCTCTGTAGCTCCAGTAGTTAAAGGAGATGTTTTCGGTTCTTTTCAATGTCCGAAAACTGAGGATGAAAAGGCACAAATGAGAATGATACCTTATACCTCAGTAGTTGGGAGCCTCATGTATGCTCAAGTCTACACTCATCCAGATATCACTTATGTTACAGGGATGCTAGGCCGTTATCTGTCTAATCCTGGCCTTGATCACTGGAAAGCAGCGAAGAAAGTACTTCGATATCTTCAGGGGACGAAAGACTATAAACTGACTTATAGAAGAAGTGAATTTTTGGAAGTGGTTGGTTATTCTGATTCTGACTTTGCTAAATGCAAAGATGACAAGAAATCCACTTCAGGGTATATCTTTATTATCACACCCCCAAAATCCACCTGCGGAATACCACCGCTTGGAGGCGTTACTGACCAGGATCCAGCCACCAATCATATTGAACAAGCATGTAAGTGATTATAAAAAAAATCCAACCAAAACAATCGGTGTCCAAACAAAACATAGTTTAAGTTGCAAGCGGAAGCATAACGTTTAAAACCAAGACATAAGTTTAATTGTTCAGAGTTTAACATGGCACACAGCTGTCCATGTCCCACAACGACTCTTCTCCATGCAAGCTCCAGCTAAGTACCTATTGACCTGCAAAGCATGTAGTAACGAGTCAACAATAATGTTGAGCGAGTTCACAGTTGGGTGTTCGTTTTAAGTTGTTTTGAAAACAGTTTCCTTTATCTGGCATCCTGCCGTGGGGGTTACCCCATGGTTGAAAACGTGATTTGTTTAACCCAATTACCCTGGAAATCCAGCCGTGGGGGCTAGCCCATGTTTAGTTATCTGGCTCTACGGCCGTGGGGGCTACCCCATGTTTATTACTAGACTCGTTACCATATCGACTGCTGACTGTAGTCATGTTTATGTGCCTTGAACTGTCAATGTCTATCATCATTGACGTGCCCAGATCCATTAGTTCATGCCCGTCCTCTCCGGCACGGTGTGAGGTTTGTCAAACCTAAATAGCGCTATCTAACTAATGACCCGCTAGCCATTGGCCCGGCGATTAAGTCGATATAAAAAGGAGGGACTTCGTGATAGAGTTTTGGTCTAGTGAAAGTTATCTGTCCAAGAGGACGAGGAATTATACTCCTGAACCAGTACTGTCCTACCCAATAAAGGACGAGGAATCCATGTTCCTTAACCCCATTCCCAACCCCTGGGAATCCCATGCTTTGTAGAAAGTGTGAACTCACCTTGGGTTGCTCGGCAGTTTAGTTTACTTGGTTAAGTATGCTGGTCACCACGTCCTAATATGGTTACCAGTATAGGTCAGGTTTGGGTGTAAAGAAGTCACGTATATCCTACACGTATCTAACACATGACATATATTTATTCTCTACGTTATTGGGCCTGTCCAAGTTCTTAAACAGTAACAGTTAACACATATCTCACTTAAACAGTGACAAGCACGAGTAATCCATACACTTCGGCCCAATAACAAAGATAAGCAGCTCAGTCGAGACAAGGGGGGTCTCTACTCGAGATCACGCGGTCTCGAGACGCAACGGGAGGTCTCGAGTCATGGACATTTGGTCTCGAGTAGTACGTACATAAGTCGTAACCTCTGAGGTCTCGAGTCCAGTCTCGAGTCGAAATCACAAGATCTCTAGTCGAGACTTTGCTGGTCTCGAGTCCCTGATGTCTGCTGTTATGCTCTCGAGTCGTTGATCCGTGGTCTCGAGTTATCACTCGATGGTCTCGAGTCGCAACCGGAGGTCTCGACTCGCACACCTGCTGTTTCTAGGACATCTGCCCAGAATTGTACTAACCAATAGGATTACCATTTCATGATCTTGTGTACTATCCAACCAAAATGCATCAACATGTTTTCTTGTCTAAAACCTTAATCAATTGGATCAAACATAGCAATTTTCAAATATTCATATCACATTCAACAAGTTCTTCATCTAGGGTTTTCATTATTTTGCAATCATGATTTATCAAACAATCCCTCCTAGCATGAACTCAAGTCAATATCATCATCGGCTCCTGAATCTAGAATATACAATCAATACTAGCATGCTTGCACAAGATTTATCATTAACATTCATCCATTTTCATGCTATTTAATACACATCCTACTATCAACTAGTGTCACAATTATCAAATCACTTCAACCTTCCTAATCATATAGAGATATGCGTATCAAACATGGACATGAGTAGCACTAACCAACAAACGCCTTTATTAGACTCGAACAACATTCATAACACATTCATCATGCTATTCATCAAAGCAAGTAACACCATTATTCACATAAACACTTAGTGAGCATCTAAAAACACTAACCGGTTGTGAAAAGGCGCTGAGATAGTAAAGAAGATGAATAAAATGGAGTGTCCGAGTGAGGATGATGAGCTTGACCGAGTCTCCTTGTTGTTGCCGATTGATCCAAGAGAATGAGGGAAGAAGGATGTTGAGACTTAGGGTTTTAGTGAGAGAGAGAGGGAGAGTGTGGAGGGGAGTGTGTGGGAGTGAGTGTGGGCTTGGGGTTTTTATACTTGGTTTTGGGTTTCGAGAGGTGCATGGCCCAACCGGCCCACCATTTTACTGTTCACTCGAGACCAAGCGGTCTCGAGTCGGGTCCTTGTGTTTTGGTTCCGGTTCACTACATACATACTTATATAAAACTATACTTTATACGTACACATTAATAACACATAGCACATCAAGATAATCACGAACTTTTATTTACTAATATATAAACACATGACGTTCAAGCATGTTACATCAAGATACAATGAAGGGTTCTAAATTCCGAGTTGTCACATTATCCCCAAGTTGAAAGAAATTTCGTCCCGAAATTTGGTAAGTACTCACTGAGGAAGCTAGTTAAGTTGCATGGTTTTCCTGGTTTTCCTGGGGTGTCACATCCTCCCCCCGTTGATCTGGAATTTCGTCCCGAAATTCCGTAGCTTCAGCCTCAGTAGTGGTTGTACTGTTTGCGAATAGTTGGGGATACTTTTGTTTCATCTGATCTTCGCGTTCCCAGGTGAACTCTGGGCCGCGAAGTGAGTTCCAACGAACTCGAACGAGAGGTATTCTAGTGTTCTTGAGGACCTTAACATCCCGGTCCGTGATTTCAACTAGTTCCTCGACGAATCGTAACTGCTCGTCGATGGTGAGCTCCTTCAAAGGAACTACGAGGGTCTCATCTGACAGGCACTTCTTCAGATTCGACACATGGAAAACGTTGTGAACTGCACTGAGTTCTGCTGGTAAGTTCAGTTTGTAGGCCACCTTGCCTATTTTCTCGATGATTTCAAAAGGTCTGACGTATCGTGGGTTAAGTTTGCCTCGTTTGCCAAATCAAACCACACCCTTCCAGGGTGAAACTTTGAGTAGTACACGCTCCCCAACCTGGAGCTCAAGTGGTTTCCTGTCCTTATCGGCGTAGCTTTTCTGACGGTCACGAGCTGCCGCCATACGTTGTCGTATTTGAGCAATTCGTTCGGTTGTGTCTACCACAAGTTCTGGACCAGTGATCTGACTATCCCCCACATCTGCCCAACAAAGAGGTGACCGGCATTTACGCCTGTACAATGCCTCAAATGGAGCAACTTTAATCCTGGTGCGGTAGCTGTTATTGTACGAGAATTCCACAAGTGGCAGATGCTTTTCCCAGCTGTTGCCAAAGTCGATTACACATGCACGAAGCATGTCTTCTAAGGTTTGAATAGTGCGCTCAGACTGCCCGTCCGTCTGAGGGTGATACGTTGTGCTCATGTCTAATCGTGAGCCAAAGGATTTGTGCATTGCTTGCCACAGCTCTGAAGTAAAACGTGCATCACGATCTGAGATAATGGAGGTGGGCACCCCGTGCCTCGAGACAACTTCCTTGAGATATACTTCTGCTAGAGTGGAGAACTTATCCGTTTCCTTGATAGCCAAGAAGTGTGCAGACTTTGTGAGTCGATCCACGATCACCCAAATAGTATCATTTCCGCGCTGAGATCTAGGCAGGCCAGTAACGAAATCCATGGAAGTTTGCTCCCATTTCCATTGTGGTATCTCTGGTTGTTGGAGTAGGCCAGAGGGTTTCTGGTATTCAGTCTTGACTCTCACACAAGTCAAACACTTGCTGACGTAAGTTGCTATGTGGGCCTTCATGCTAGGCCACCAATACGTAGTTTTGATATCGTGGTACATCTTATCCGAACCAGGATGTACCGAGTAGCGAGACTTGTATGCTTCATCCATCACAAGCTCTCGTAAGTTGCCATAGAGTGGGACCCAAATGCGTCCTGTTACGTAGTATGCACCGTCTTCCTTTTGTTCTAATCGTTGCCTTGAGCCGCGTAGGGCTTCAGCCCTGACGTTTTCTGGTTTCAATGCTTCCACCTGAGCATCACGTATCTGGGAAGGAAGACTAGACTGTATAGTGAGTTGTAAAGCTCGTACGCGCTTAGGCGCGGTGTCCTTTCGACTGAGGGCGTCAGCCACAACGTTGGCTTTGCCCGGGTGATACCTGATCGAGCATTCGTAGTCATTCAGTAGCTCAACCCATCGTCGTTGTCGCATATTCAGTTCCTTCTGTTTGAAGATGTGCTCGAGACTCCTGTGGTCGGTGTAAATGGCGCACTTTGTACCGTATAGGTAGTGTCTCCATATCTTAAGTGCAAAAACAACAGCTCCCAGCTCTAAATCATGCGTAGTGTAGTTCATTTCATGAACTTTAAGTTGGCATGAGGCATACGCAATAACTTTATCTCGCTGCATCAGTACACAACCAAGACCCTGAATTGATGCGTCACAGTAAACCACAAAGTCGTCTGTGCCTTCTGGCAATGAAAGGATAGGTGCGCTGCAAAGTCTATCCTCTAAATGCTGAAATGCTAATTCCTATGCATTTCCCCATCGATAAACAACCCCTTTCTGTGTTAGTGAGGCGAGAGGTTGTGCAATCTTGGAAAAATCCTTAATGAACCTCCTGTAGTAACCTGCCAAACCCAAGAATTGGCGAATTTCCGTTGGTGTACGAGGTGCAGGCCAGTTCTTAATCGAGTCCACCTTGGATGGATCAATGTGAATCCCATCCTTGTTTACCACATGGCCTAGGAAATGGACTTCACGAAGCCAGAAGTCGCATTTCGAGAACTTTGCGTAAAGCTGTTCCGTTCGAAGGAGTTCCAAAATAAGTCGTAGATGCTGCTCGTGTTCCTCCTGACTCTTAGAATAGATCAGGATGTCGTCGATGAAGACTATAACGAACTTGTCCAGGTAAGGCTTGCACACTCGATTCATCAAGTCCATGAAAATCGCAGGTGCGTTTGTCAGCCCAAAAGGCATGACCAAAAACTCATAGTGTCCATAACGAGTTCTAAAGGCTGTTTTGGAGACGTCCTCTTCTCGGACTCTCAGCTGGTGATATCCCGATCTCAAATCAATCTTTGAATAGTAGCTCGACCCTTGCAGCTGGTCGAACAAGTCGTCGATACGTGGAAGAGGATAACGATTCTTCACCGTCACCTTGTTGAGTTCACGATAGTCGATACACATTCTAAAGGTACCGTCTTTCTTCTTCATAATCAAAACTGGAGCTCCCCAAGGCGATGAGCTAGGACGAATAAAACCCTTATCCAAGAGTTCTTGTAGTTGCGTAGAGAGTTCTTCCAACTCTGATGGAGCTAAACGATAAGGTGCACGAGCTATAGGCGCAGCTCCAGGAGCTAGTTCAATCTGAAACTCGACCTGGCGATGAGGCGGAAGGCCAGGTAATTCCTCAGGAAATACCTCAGGATAGTCGCGTACAATCGGAAAATCTTCTATCTTCTTCTCTTTCTTCGAGGTGTCTGTAACAAGAGCCAAGATAACGATGTGGCCCTTTCTCAAACACTTCTGGGCTTTAAGGAAAGAGATGATGTTCTCAACAGCATCCCTCTTGTCGCCACGAATCATGAGGGGTTCATCACCTGAATCAGAAATACGAATAATCTTCTCGTTGCAAAGAATCTCTGCTCGGTGTTGGGATAACCAATCCATCCCAATGACAACGTCGAAACTACCCAAGACGATAGGAATAAGGTCGATAGAGAAGGTCTGGTTAGCAAGAACAAGTTTACAACCCTTGACTACGTGTGTGGCCTCTAAACTCTTAGCATTTGCTAGCTCTACAGTGTGCTTGTTGTTCAAAGGTGTTGGAATACGCTTAAGCATTTGACTAACTTCTAGTGACACGTAGCTAGTATCGGCACCCGAATCAAATAAAACTGTAACACAAAACTCGTCGAGAAGGAACTTACCCGTCACAACATTGGGGTCATTCCTTGCTTCACCTTGACCAATCACGAACACCCGCCCCCTGGCACCATTGTTGTTGTTGTTGTTCCCATTGTTACCATTCCCCTGATTATTGTTGTTATTGTGGTTGTTGTTGTTGTTCTGGTTCCTGTTCAGTTGGGGGCAATCTCTCTTGAAATGGCCTTCAGCTCCACACTGAAAGCACCCTTTGTTGATACCTTGCTGCTGCTGCTGTCGCTGGTTCTGAGGGGCTTGTTGTCAACGATTCTGGTTTGCGGGGTATAAGCTTCTGCAGTCCTTGGTGGCGTGACCTGGCTTGTTGCACCGATGATGGTTACCCCTGGTGCATGGCCCGCTGTGGTGTAGGTTGCAGCGATTGCATTTAGGGTGATTCCCCTTGTACCCACCATGACTCTGACCACCAGATGCTTGCTGACTGGGGCTCTTGTAGTCATCAGTCTTTCTCTGCTGAGACTGAGACTGAACAGAAGTCGAACCCTTACTTGAAGCTCCATCCCATTTCTGTTTGTTGTCACTAGGGACGTCTGAAGTAGTTGCAGCACCTATGCGCTTTGGTAACCTGTTCTGCTCCACCGCCTGATCCGTGAGACGGTGAGCCAGTTGAACAACTTGCTGGATGGTGGCGAGGTTAGCTGAAGTCACATGACTTTGGATTTCTGGCACTAAGCCCTTGAGAAATAGTTCGATGCGTTTGATGGGAGGATCCACCATGGTAGGACACAAAATTGCCAGTTCATTCGATCTTTTCACATAAGCTTCAATTTCTGACCCCGTCATCTTGAGGTTGAAAAACTCTACCTCCAACTTGTGAATGTCATCACGATTGAAATACTCCTCTTTGATCATCTCCTTAAAGTTGTTCCATGGGGTGGCGTTAGCAGCGACTAACCCCAGCATTTGAACCTGAGCGTTCCACCACGTGACCGCTAAACCCTCGAGAGTACCGGTAGTATACTTCACCCTGCGAGCCTCAGGGCATTCACACATTTCGAAGACTGACTCGAGCTTCTCAAACCAGTGGAGGAGACCTACAGCTCCTTCAGTGCCGCTAAAAGTAGTTGGTCGGCAGTCCATAAAAGTTTTAAAGGTGCACACAGGTGGCTGAGCATGTTGACCTGTTGTGGGTGAAAGAAAGGACAGAGTTTAACACAAAGGTTGGTTCACGAGAGTAGGATCTAAAGATCCTAGGATGAGTTTGGACTGCAGGATATACCTCCTGCGTGTGCAGCTGCAAGCGCCGCAGCAACTTGTTCGTTAATCAGAGCCGTCAACTGGGCTTGAGTCATGTTAACGTGTCCAGACATGATCTTCATATCAAGATGAACATGGGTGAGAGGGGTTCATAAAAATGCGATGACAGAAGGGAGTAGGCGCACACGTGTTCAAGCAACAATAGTTATACTAACCAGGAATACCATGAGCAATGCATTATGTAACTAACAAGTAGGCAATATATACATAGATCATATCACTTAGAATGTCGAGCCTCGCATGTGTAGTGAAGCGTCGTTGTGGATCGTAGAGCACTGTACAGGTTATAGTCTGATTTTAATAAAACTTTTTCCCCTTATTAAAACCAAGTTCAGTATAACCAATGGCTCTGATACCAATCTGTCACACCCCCAAAATCCACCTGCGGAATACCACCGCTTGGAGGCGTGACTGACCAGGATCCAGCCACCAATCATATTGAACAAGCATGTAAGTGATTATAAAAAAATCCAACCAAAACAATCGGTGTCCAAACAAAACATAGTTTAAGTTGCAAGCGGAAGCATAACGTTTAAAACCAAGACATAAGTTTAATTGTTCAGAGTTTAACATGGCACACAGCTGTCCATGTCCCACAACGACTCTTCTCCATGCAATCCAGCCGTGGGGGCTAGCCCATGTTTAGTTATCTGGCTCTACGGCCGTGGGGGCTACCCCATGTTTATTACTAGACTCGTTACCATATCGACTGCTGACTGTAGTCATGTTTATGTGCCCTGAACTGTCAATGTCTATCATCATTGACGTGCCCAGATCCATTAGTTCACGCCCGTCCTCTGCGGCACGGTGTGAGGTTTGTCAAACCTAAATAGCGTTATCTAACTAATGACCCGCTCGCCATTGGCCCGGCGATTAAGTCGATATAAAAAGGAGGGACTTCGTGATAGAGTTTTGGTCTAGTGAAAGTTATATGTCCAAAAGGACGAGGAATTATACTCCTGAACCAGTACTGTCCTACCCAATAAAGGACGAGGAATCCATGTTCCTTAACCCCATTCCCAACCCCTGGGAATCCCATGCTTTGTAGAAAGTGTGACCTCACCTTGGGTTGCTCGACAGTTTAGTTTACTTGGTTAAGTATACTGGTCACCACTTCCTAATATGGTTACCAGTATAGGTCAGGTTTGGGTGTAAAGAAGTCACGTATATCCTACACGTATCTAACACATGGCATACATGACATATATTTATTCTCTACGTTATTGGGCCTGTCCAATTTCTTAAACAGTAACAGTTAACACATATCTCACTTAAACAGTGACAAGCACGAGTAATCCATACACTTCGGCCCAATAACAAAGATAAGCAGCTCAGTCGAGACAGGGGGGTCTCTACTCGAGATCACGCGGTCTCAAGTCGCAACGAGAGGTCTCGAGTCATGGACATCTGGTCTCGAGTAGTGCGTACATAAGTCGTAACCTCTGAGGTCTCGAGTCCAGTCTCGAGTCGAAATCACAAGATCTCTAGTCGAGACCTTGCTGGTCTCGAGTCCCTGATGTCTGCTGTTATGCTCTCGAGTCGTTGATCCGTGGTCTCGAGTTATCACTCGATGGTCTCGAGTCGCAACCGGAGGTCTCGACTCGCACACCTGATGTTTCTAGGACATCTGCCCAGAATTGTACTAACCAATAGGATTACCATTTCATGATCTTGTGTACTATCCAACCAAAATGCATCAACATGTTTTCTTGTCTAAAACCTTAATCAATTGGATCAAACATAGCAATTTTCAAATATTCATATCACATTCAACAAGTTCTTCATCTAGGGTTTTCATTATTTTGCAATCATGATTTATCAAACAATCCCTCCTAGCATGAACTCAAGTCAATATCATCATCGGCTCCTGAATCTAGCATATACAATCAATACTAGCATGCTTGCACAAGATTTATCATTAACATTCATCCATTTTCATGCTATTTAATACACATCCTACTATCAACTAGTGTCACAATTATCAAATCACTTCAACCTTCCTAATCATATAGAGATATGCGTATCAAACATGGACATGAGTACCACTAACCAACAAACACCTTTATTAGACTCGAACAATATTCATAACACATTCATCATGCTATTCATCAAAGCAAGTAACACCATTATTCACATAAACACTTAGTGAGCATCTAAAAACACTAACCGGTTGTGAAAAGGCACCGAGATAGTGAAGAAGATGAATAAAATGGAGTGTCCGAGTGATGATGATGAGCTTGACCGAGTCTCCTTGTTGTTGCCGATTGATCCAAGAGAATGAGGGAAGAAGGATGTTGAGACTTAGGGTTTTAGTGAGAGAGAGAGGGAGAGTGTGGAGGGGAGTGTGTGGGAGTGAGTGTTGGCTTGGGGTTTTTATACTTGGTTTTGGGTTTCGAGAGGTGCATGGCCCAACCGGCTCACCATTTTACTGTTCACTCGAGACCAAGCGGTCTCGAGTCGGGTCCTTGTGTTTTGGTTCCGGTTCACTACATACATACTTATATAAAACTATACTTTATACGTACACATTAATAACACATAGCACATCAAGATAATCACGAACTTTTATTTACTAATATATAAACACATGACGTTCAAGCATGTTACATCAAGATACAATGAAGGGTTCTAAATTCCGAGTTGTCACATTATCCCCAAGTTGAAAGAAATTTCGTCCCGAAATTTGGTAAGTACTCACTGAGGAAGCTAGTTAAGTTGCATGGTTTTCCTGGGGTGTCACATTTATGTTAGCCGGCGGACCTATTTCATGGAGGAGTCATAAACAACAGCTAACTTCAACATCCACTGTGATGGCATAATACATTGCTGTATATAACGCTACCTGTCATGGAATGTTGCTAAAGAATCTGATTACTGGACTCAAAGTTGTTAATTCCATATCTAGACCATTGAAACTGTACTTTGATAACTCAGCTGTCGTTAACTTCTCGAACAGTAACAGTTCGACCGAAGCTGGATTATATCTTGATACAAAGTATTTGTTCGTACGTGAACGTGTTGAGG
The DNA here is from genome assembly GCA_030545235.1 of Helianthus tuberosus. Classification (NCBI taxonomy): domain Eukaryota; kingdom Viridiplantae; phylum Streptophyta; class Magnoliopsida; order Asterales; family Asteraceae; genus Helianthus; species Helianthus tuberosus. The sequence continues at coordinate 178,084,981 of CM060443.1, forward strand.
AAAATAAGCTTTATATTGAGTATATAAGTACGAAAAATATGCTTGCGGATCCGATGACTAAAGGTCTCCCACCTAAAGTATTCGAAGAACATGTTTTGAAGATGGGCTTTTGTAAAGACCTTATTTAAATGCATATTATACTTACTTACGTTTTAATAAAATTTCCTCATTTGATTTGTTTGTCTCTAACTACGTTTCGCTAGCCTAATGACGTAAAGACTATTATTATACAAATCATCGTTTAAGGGCTTACTTGTAAATTGATCCTTACTTTGCTTAGGTTTTAAATTTGGGATTGTAGTATGATTAATGGGGGTCCTGAGTTGAATAACTGACTCAAAGACTGTATTTTTCTGCTACAATTTTGGTTTAAAGCTAAAATGAGTATTAACTCCTGATCAGGCTTATCTAATACTCAAAATAAATGATCACTCGGCCAAGTGGGAGAATGTTAGCGTAAATTATCTATATATAATCTAAAATTTAGTTGTATGTTCTATTTTAAAACCAACATTTATGAAGTTTTAAATGCAATACTTAAAATAATATTGATTAAAATAAATACTTAGAAATTTAGTTAATAAAATTAATATTGTAATTCTAACAAATTAGGCTTAAAATAAAATTAAAGATAAACGTAACTGAATTAATGGAATTAAAGAATAGAATTAAAGGAATTTTAAGAACAACTCTTCATCTCCTTCCATTAACTCTAAATTAATGGAATTAAAGGAGAAATTAGAATTATAAACATAACTAATATCATGAGTTTTTGTTAAGTAAATATTAAAAAAAACGTATATGAATTTACACAAAAATAAATACATGAATCCTTGCATAATTTAAGAGTTTTCAGTTACATAGTCTTTTAATTGGCATTTGATAGAATGGTAATATTGACCTCCACATTCATTGCGCATGTGTTTATACCGTAAATTATTGTTCTATTTTAAAATCAACATTTATGAAGTTTGAAATGCAATACTTAAAATAATATTGATTAAAATAATACTATATCTATCTATATACCTTTATTAAGAGAACTGGGTTTTCTACCCTTTTAGTAATTTTGCTATACGTAAACATCTTCAAGCAACATGTACAAAAGAGTCAAGCCATTTTAGAGGGGGTAAAGTTGCCAATTGTTCAAAAATTTAAGACACTTTAGGGGTATTTTAGTGATTTTGGCACATCATTAATTGATTTTTTTTTCATGAATATTATTAATGTAATCTTCTAGAACACAAACTGTCCAAATTCTAAACCGACTTTGATAGTTATTGAGGATTTATGATGAAAATTAGATGTTCAAGCTATTAAACGGTTCTTATACAATCGTTCAATTGTCTCCGCAAGCCACAACACCCACCCACTGTGGCTCCACGAATACAAATCGATTGTCACCGTTGCCGCCGCTGTCACCACCGTCCAACCAGACTCACCATCGCCTCTGTTCCCGGCGTCACAGGCTACCGACGCCATGAAATTATTCTATATATACATTTTGCGTAGGATGTTAGAAACAGTACCAACACGTGTCATCCATCGCTCATACTGCATCCATATTTAGGCCATCGACACCACTCCTCCACTTAATACCACTAATCATCAGCGCTCTGCCGGCAACCACACCGCTACTCCACACGCGCTGGCTCAAACCAACGTTGCCTCACCCTCGATCTTCTCCAAATCGAAGTCGGCGAGATTAGGGCTCCACAACCCAAGCGACGGTTTCGTCAGAGATTAGGGCTCCAACAGGTACGAACAAGCTTTCTAATTTCAGTTATCTTTAGGTTAATGTTCTTATATTTGAATGTTTTTTTGGGCTCATGCTTGAGTGGAGATGAATTTCAATAGGTATGATTTTTTTTTTCTAATTATGTGGCGATAAAGAAAGAAAAGTCTGAGTTTTTTTTTTTATAGTTTGCAGAGCAATGCTGATTTGTTGTTTGGAGGAATTACAATTGTGGGGGTAGTAGCCATGTGAATTTATCCTAGATCGCATGAAATCCACTATCCCTAATGCTTTTAAGGTGAATGTTTATATTTTTCATGTTCATTGTGGCTCTGTAATTTGTTTATTAATTAAACATTTTAATAAATGTTTTACAGCGTCTCTCGCCGGCAACCTTTTTGGGTGCATTATTTTCCTTCAGTGTGTTTTGTTTCAACAACCCATATGCGTGCATCTATAGTTTTCTTTCTAATTAGAATTTGTGATGCAATGCTATTTTTTTTGTTCAGGAAACAGGTAAGCTGCCTTGGGAAGTATAGCGTGAGGGTGTAGAGCCAGAGTAATAGCCGATCATCACTCGATTCGCAAGTTTAGGTACACACTCCTATTTTAATCATTTGTTTTACGAATATAAGAATTTGTCGATGATCATGCTTCATATTGCTTATTATTCGTAAAGATGAAGTTAAACGGGAATTGCCAAGACAAGCTGACACGATTGATAGGTTCATGAAAATTCAGGTATATTTATGCTAAAAGCCTCCAATTATGTATATACTTCATTAATTAATTGTTTAAATGGACATGTTTGGTATATGCTTCATATCAAATTGGCCAAATATGAGATGTTTTTGCAAATGGCTAATCATATGTGCTTTGCGCATTCTTGACTTGCATATTTTTTTGTCGATATAGGATAGATGCTGATTAAGAGTTACTTTAATTGGGTTTTCTATTATTGTTGCACGACGGAGGGTTTTGTTTTATCAACGGATTTGACCCGATAAACAAAACAATCTGATAAAAGACTAAAGATAACCAGATTGACCAGCAGATCTTGAAGAGGTAACTGCCACTTTTGTTGGGTTGTTGATTAATCACCGCATCCAAATAACTATAAGGCAAAATTTTCACTGCAAGTAAGTTATATAAAAATCCACCATAGTTGCTTAATGTTGAACGTTTCCTATAATATTCCCATATGCAACTTAAACATTGATCGTTTGTTGTATCTTGGCTCGAGCTTAATATTTTGTTACTAATATAGTATACTGAAAGTATGCTGAAATGTTTTCCCATGACCGTGAGGCGTATGAGGTTGCCTGTGAGCATGTACACTCATGTTGTGTTCTTCTAGCAAAAGTGGATTAAGTTTAAGATTAATGGCCAATGGCACACATGGATAGTCTATGGAAATTTATGACTTGATTTGTATTTTTTATCTTTTCTTTTATAAGTTAGTAATCTTTGTATTTTTATATTTATCTAATTTTATTTTTTAGATATTAAACCAGGTGGCTTGGGAAAAGCCTTGTGCCTAGGAAAAAATGGTTTCTTTGTGCCTGGTAAAATATGGTTTGCTATTTTGAGACAAGAGTGTAATGATTGTATCTATATAATGCTGCAATTGTTGTTGATGTCATAGAGGAAAGCCCTCAACTGAAATTGTGAGAAAATTCAGAATTATTAAGCACATGTGATAGATTTTACCCCATCATATGCTCTCTTTGATAAAATCAATTGTGCTACAGAAGATGAGGTTAGATGATATTAATTTTTTGTGGAAATAAAAGATACTCTGCCACAACTGCAAGAATGTCCTGCTAGATGGGGATGGTTGTAAGCCCTTTGGTTCTTCCACACCTCCATCGATCCCAGCTAAAGACAAGGGGGTGCTACCCATACCGACACCAGTTAAGCGCGTTGAAGCGATCGTAAGGTATATATCGGCTTACACTTTATTCGTGCCCTGTTTAATAAACCATTTTAATTAAAGATGTGCTATTTACCTTTCTACTCGATCTGAAATGTTATTTACATACCTGGTATATGTTTACTCTATTTTAAAATTAGGAGGCTACAACAGTCGGAAACTTGAGTTCATAAATATAAAAGTGCATTCTCTACATTAAAAAAAATAGGAATAAAAAAACTTGGTAATGCATCACTTCGAATGTGTAAAGACATATAAGGGGAGAAGTTGGCTTTTGAAAAAAATAAACTTGGTATCGTTATAAATGGAAAGGCAACAAAAAAACTTTCAACTGTAATTGATTGATTTCCATAAACAATGTAATTGTGCATATTTATTTTTAGATAACCGTCTACATAAATGTTTCGTGCTTTTCCTTCGCAGGCCTGCTTATGCAGATTCGGATTCAGAAGAAACAGTTGACAGTGACCCACATGAAAGGTATGCCGTCTGCACTTAGTGTTAGTAATGAAAACCTGTACTACTTTTCGATGCATATATACGTAAACATAGTATACCATTTTTAATAGTTTTCTTTTCGTTATTTCACTGCAGTCAGTTGGCTGGTGATGGGATTGGGGATAACGTTATCCAATAAGATAGGAAGGCGTGCGAGAGTTTATCCGTTTTCCCTTTTTCTGTTTCATGTTTTTTTCCCTTGGAAGACATCTTTTTTCACTTCTTTTTGGCCGGCAAGTTTTGCCAAGGAAACAACTTATGGCCCATGGTTTAATAAACTTTAATCACGCCCCTTTGTAGGCATATTGTCTTACATGTTATGCACCGGCCATGTCAGACATCTTACCACAAACAAACAATAGCTATTATGCATGCCGTGCATCGCACGGGCTTTTTCCCTAGTTTATTTAATTATTTAGTAAATAATTTATGGTGCCCTTATTGATCATTTATCTAATAACCAGATCAATTTACCTTAATATCCCTATAAAATTAACTGGGCTTTATTTGATGGACATAAAGGCCCGTACTAGTTAATTAGGGTTTCCCCTTGGGTGAAGCATATAAATACAGGTTATTGGGAACCCTAAAGACACATCATAAAGTTTACGGCCCCCTCACTGCAATAACCTAATTCGTATTCAACTCCATCCTAACTGCTCACCCTAAACGGGAACCGATCAAGATGGCTTCTTCTTCATCTCTAACCACTACTGGATTGTCAGGCATATCAAGATCCCTAAAGTGTTTTTCCATTAGATATTAAAAGAACTGATTAACATCAACATGTTCACAAACAGAACCGGTGAAGAATCGGGGGCGGACCCACCCTTTGGCCAAGGTGGGCGGCCGCACCCCTTGAAAAAAATTAGTGTATATTTTAGACAAAAAAACCCGACCGCACCCCTTGAAAATAAGGTTAAACACCTCATCTGCACCCCCAACCCCAACAAATAATTTCTGAACCCGCCACTGTGAAGAATCCAAGTCTGTATGCAACAATCTCATTAACAGGTCCGATACAGGTTTAACAACATCGGATACTAGTATTTTTTTTTAAATAGATTACAGAATAGTAAAATCTATACTATATAATAAAAGAAACCATTTTAGGGACACTTGTCATTATATTAGGTCGTCTCTTATTGATAATTATTATTTTAGTTTAATTTCTTCTAATTAATTACAGATAACCTCATACTAAATATTATTAGTCTAATATCTTATGATAAATATTATTAGTTTAATTTCAGTTAGTTTTATATATTCATAAATCTTAAATATAAAACGACTTATTTCACTCTTCCATATTTAGACCATGCACAATTTACTTTGTTATTTCACTTTACTCCATGTTTAGACCATATACTCTACTTTAGTTCCATTTCTTTATAGTCTATTCGGTTAACTTTATACTCGGTATTTCATATCCACCTCCCCTTTTGTAGTGTTGTTTGTCACATTTGTAGCGTTGGTTATCGATCCATGATATGAAAACAAATTATGCTGTCGATTAAAAAAAACCGATGACGTGAACATCTATCTATACTATAAAATAAAAGAAACTAATATGTGACACGTGTCATTCATTGGAGACACCTATTTTTGAGGTTTTCCGCCTTCCTTTTATATTTATTATTTAGTATATAAATTAGATTTTTTTACTATTATTAGTATTTTTATTATTTATCAAATATATTGATTACTTAAATTTATATATAAGACTTTATTCAAAATTATATTTATTTAATACACTATTAATCCAAAATTATATTTATTTAATATACTATTAATCTAAAATTACATTTATTCAACTCGTATAATACATAGAGTTTTAAAGATTTAACTTTTTTATTATTTGGTATATAAATTACAATACACGAGGTTCTTAAAAATATAATATTTTTTTATTATTTAATATATAGAATTACATTTATTCAACCCGTGTAATAAATGAGGTTTTTAAATATATATTGTTTTATTATGTAGTATATAAAATTACATTTTTTTTCAACCCGTGTAATACACGAGGTTATAACCTAGTACATTATATATAAAATTTTGCCACTAAAAGACATGTGAACTGACAACTCACTCAATTCACCACTAGCACCCTGCCTAGTTCCCCGACATGGTTTGTTTTGGTTTTAGTTTTCATCATTTGTGTTATTTTCTCATTCTTAGAAATATAACTTTTTTAGGTGGCATATATGTCGTTTTTCAAAAAAAAAAAAAAAAAAAAGGTGAGAATAACTTTTTGAGATAGGTTATACAATAAATAAATAAATTAAAAAGCAACACTCTCAACAATAAAAAGTTATCAAAAAATTATAATTTGTAATTAATATAGCAATTAGAAATAATAATATACTTTATTGCATATTTATGGAAAGATATAGACGTACATGATGACGGTTGATAAACTTGAAAGTTATACATTTTTATCTTATTTATCCTTTCACTTTAAGTGGTTTTTTAATATAAAACCCTATGATTTGGTACTTATTTAATTATTTAATGAATTTGCAATGTTTGGTGAGAAATTGTAGGAATGCAGGGTTGTAGGAAGGAATTCGGACCCGAAACGGAATGAAACAAAAGATAGAAAAGGAGAAATGAAGAATTTGTTGGCACCTTCGTAAGGAGGAACTCCTTGAGCCCCAGGAGGTCCGTCTTAGGGCCTTTTTATTCCACCGCCTTACTTTTAGCCTTCCTAAGGAGGTTGTTTGGATTGGGAGTTTTTGGGAAGTTTGGAACTTTGGGTTTAGATTTTTGTAAAGATTCAATTTTTATTGTTTAATGATGTAGTTTATGTCTTGATCTTAGTTGGTTTGCATTTTTTGATTATATGTGTGGATAATCTTCATGAGTTTGTGTGTTGGACTTAGAAACGCATGTTTAGGCTATTTGCCATTATCTTTGTGATGTTGGATTGGTTCCCGCTGCCTTCTCCATCAGACTATCACCTCTTCGTCGCTCTCTTCCCGCTACCTTCTCCTCACCGTCGCTCATCTTCTCGTTGTGGGTAATGGGCGATAAAATACGTGCAACAATTTAATGAGAATGGTTGAATTTAAGGCAGGGACTTAGCAAATGGGGAAAACTAATTTGTGATGTCAATTGATATCTCTTTGGGGAAAGATGATGCGGTTGTCAACGGAAAATTGACATATATGCTTGAAGTGGCTGACTAGAATGTTTGACTATGAAAGTCCAATCACAAAATACATTGAATTTAGAAACCAAGTATAGTTGTAACACCCTAGAATTACACATAATTTTGGATTCGAAAGTCGATTTAGTGAAGAACAAATGCTTAGGTCAATATTGTGGCATTCATCACTAAACAAAGTTAACTTTGACCTTGTTACTATTTGGTACGTTAACCGAGTTTGTGATGTGATACTTATAATATAATTTGATACTTAGCTTAATCCAAAAAAGGCCTAAAGTTTCCTTAAATAGAAGCTTTAGTTAGAAAATTTCAAAGAAATGTTAATATGTACATATTTAATAAATTAGTGATAAGCTAATTAAATAAATACAAATAATTAGCAAGAATAATAATAATAATAATATTATTTTGGGTTATTGGATTTTAATAACCCTAAGTTTCACATGTTGGCGGATAATAATCCCAACTTTAAAAATTCTCTCCAACGATCCCAACTTTTAAGAATCTGGCTCCCATTAATTTTTTTCTAATATATAAGAATTTGGAATCCTTAATAGATTCAAGTGCACCTGCAGACTTCTTAAATGATTTAAGTGCACCTACGTTGGAAAAGGATCAATGGGGACCAAATTCTTATAAGTTGGGATCGTTGGAGGGAATTTTTAAAGTTAAGATTATTATCGGCCAACAAGTGAAACTTAGGATTATTAAAATCCAATAACTCTATTATTTTTTATATATAGGATGAATAAAAATAATGCATAAACATTAATGTATATTAAGGAATAAAACAACTATATAATATATAAGAAGAGATTAGAAGCTGATGTAACTTTGCTTACGTGTCAATCTCTCAAGCATGCCACATTGTCTATGCTGATGTCATAATTCCATTTTTTTTATATATACATAAATAAATTAATTAATCTATTAATCTAATTGTATAATAAGATTTTATTTATTATTTTATTATGATAAATGGTTTCTTTAGGAGGGAATTTTAAAAATGCATCGGGAGATGAAATGGGCATTTAATTCACCTGTGAGAAGTAATCATATCTCAACTCTCTCTTTCTTCTTCACTATTTCTTCTCATTTCAATATCTCAGCCGATTCTAGGGTTTATTTTCTCCATCTTCTATACGAACCATGTCATCCGCAAAGATACCCGTCGGTGAATCACCATCTTTGTTACTCAGACCGATGAAGATGATTTTGTCATCCGAGGCTACGATGGCGAGATCTGGCGGTTCCGATTAGGAATATGACGGTGACTCGGTTTATACTTTAGATTATGACAGTGATCTCTCGATCTAAAACTTCCGATAAGGTAAAGCGAATTTGTTTTTTTGTATATTTATATCTTAAATTTTTCTTTTTTGATTTTGATGTGGCCATGATGGAAGCTTTTTGTTTCAGTATTTCTGGTGATGATGGGGAGCACAGACTCGCCGCCGCCACCTTTGTGTTGTTCTGTGTTCGTCTTCGAACCCTTTAGGGTTTCTGGACGGTGGTTGACGATGGTGGCTCTGGTTTCAATTGGTAGTGGTCTGTTGCTTGGTTATGATGAATTATAAATGTTTACACACAATTCATGACCATGGCGTGGCAAGAATAGTGGAAGGCAAGTTTAAACCTGCAACCCTTCTTGCAACCACAGTTTCTGAAAGTTCTGAAACACAGAAAGCACAGACCTCAAATCTATGATAAAAAAATTATTGTTTTTATGTTGATTTTTGTTAACTACATTTAAGGTTAGGTGTTTATTTTATGTTGCTTTATTCGATATGGAATATCTCATGAACTTCATCATTCGTCCATCCAGGTGATTGATTTACATTATCCCCTTTTGAGTTTGATTATGATGGTACATTGTTTTTTAGTACATTATACAGGTCTATGTGAATATATATGTTGTTTTGAATTATTGAAAAGTGTTCATGTTTATTGTTTGCAGATGGTGAAAGATGGAAACAAATTGACTTTAATAAGCATCTTGCACAATTAATTGGAGTTCCTGTTCTTTTTCGATGAAGAAAATGTCGGCCCAAATATACGCGAGGTCTGACATTTTGCAGTCATTTGTCAAATTCTATTTATTTTCTTTTCAGTATCTGGATAGTATGTCTCATTTAGTGATCCGATAATTGTTTTAATGTTTTATTGGACTGTGATTGTATGTATGTGTATCTGAGAACTGAAAATTGATGATAAGTATTAGTTTAGTAAACCATAATTTATGGTTGTTTAATGTTTGAATTTGCAATTTGATTAGATGAGGAACTTTTGAAAACTATGGTGTTTTCCGACAATTCTAGGGTTGACGGTGCTCCCAGAGTGTTTTGGTAGGAAGCTAGGGTTCCGGGCACTTTCCGGTAACTTAGATGCGTTTCCGACGAAACAAATGTCGGCCCGAATATACGCGAGGTCTGACATTTTGCAAGCATTTGTCAAATTTTATCTATTTTCTTTTGAATATCTGGATGGTATGTATAACAACCCTCCCGAATATTTTTCTGACACCCTAATATATTTTAAATACCCCTATATGTCTTAAAATACACCTCGTATGTGAAAACTGAGCCCAAAATATATTATATCATTTAAAATAAATAAAAAACAAAGAAAATGGGTTTTAGGCGGGCCGCGTAACCCATCCCTTAACCCTTACGCGGGCCGCGACAACTTAAAAACCAGGCGAGCTCTGGTGCTGACACGTGGCCGACGTGTGTTGAACCTATGTGGTGACCCGGATCACCTATGCCTAGACCCCTACGCCACGCGGGCCGCGTAACCCTTTGCTATACTTTACGCGGGCCGCGAGAAACCTGAAATGTGGCCCTATATAAGGAGGCCTCGGGCTTCAATCACAAATCGTTCATTTTCTTTCTGTATCTCGAAAATCTCTGATTATAGGCATAATTCCCAAGTAATATACCCCCTAATTAGCGAGATTATGCCCCGTTGTAAGTATTATAACCCCATTTTCGTATTAGATACGCTGCCCGATTGATTTAGAGTTCCGTAACAACTGTCGTGGTTCTGCCCGACGTAGTTGTTGGAATACCATCTCGGGGAGGGTATCGTTAATATAATTAAAGGGCTATTATACTAACATTTGTACATTTGTGTAAATTATAGATTAATCCCAGGAAATCCTTAAACGAAGTCTAAGATAGCAATGTGAGCTTATCCTCTTTTTGTTAACCTGTTTGTAATATTTTACAAAACCTTAAATGTTTGACAATGCGATTAGGCGGTGATTGAGTCTTTGTAGTTCTTCAATTACTGCCGGTATGTTGGGATTTTGTATACAAAATGTGGAACACGTTACCATTGGACGACGAGTTAGCCAATGTGTAATATGACCCACCAGTCAGGATTGACAGTACTGAATGAGTAATTGTGTAGAAATAAACATTGTGATCGCTCTCAATACTGTGTTAATTGATGAAACCTGTTTTGATTAAATTGGGATTCACTCACCAGTATTTTCCAGTGACAAATGTTTTTAAAACGTGTTTCAGGTAACACAATGTGACAGCCAATTAGTAAAAAGCCAGCTGGAGAGCACTGACGGCTTGGAAAAATGTGGCTATAAAAGTTACCGAAAAGACGATGTTTTAAATTCAATAAAATAGGGTTTATCCCTATGTTGTAATAAGAAACTTGGGTTTTACCCATGTGATTATTAATATCAAATATGGTGGTTTTACTCTGATAAACATTTCCTAACTACGGTCCTGATGTAATTTCCGCTGCCAAATTAATAAACTGATACCACCACAATTCTGAGTTCGCGTCCTCCCGTTTCCGGGACAGATAAGGGATCGGGGGTTGCGACAGAAGGTGGTATCAGAGCCTAGCCACTGGTCTAAGCCAAAGAAGTGTTCTGCTGACACTTAAATTTAAAATTCTGTGTTAGGAAATAATTTATGTGATTATGTGTTTTGTGTTATTTGACTATTTGTTAGTTTACAGTATGAGTGATCAAGGACCCTCAGACGCATATCGTCAGTTGTCTGATTCCCCTAGGAGTGAAGGTACTTCTTCCCAGCCTGCCCTCTCTGGGTATGCAGCTGATCAGGAAGAAGGGATGTTTACCTTTAAAGTCTGAAGAGCCATTCCCTCAGAAAAAGAGAGGATGGTTCAGTAAGGAAGCGTTTGCGTGTAGGAAAAGAATGCGAAAGTTGAAACAGCAAAGAGTTCTAGCAGCCGCTAAGCGAGAGTCAGATGCCCATACACAGGATATGGTTAATAGGAGCTTAGCCAATTTCCATTACCTAGCAACAACTGCTGCCGACCCAAGTCTGGAACAACTAGTAGCCCCACAACCCTTACCTTTAAATCCCACTCAGCCGATGGAGGTAGAAATGCATGATTTTAACCCTGAGGAAATACCTAGGATACCAGTCCCTAATCCCTTAGACCCAAATTATGATCCATGGTTCGATGATCTTAGGGATTATGTTCCACGCTACCATCTAAACGAAGAAAACTTACCAAACCTAGCAGCGTATCCAGGTCTGGACCCTCTAGATCCCTATTATGACAACGATGAATACATTAGGGAAATCTTAGAGAATCCGTACCCTCAGAAGAATCCAGTGCCACTGTACCCAGATCCAGTACCCGCACCTGCACCCCCAATGAGTGCACAGAATTTGCAAGAACTCCAAACTTTCGGAGAAGAAATCTTAGAGAGTAGTGAGAGAATGAGGTTTGTAGGAGAGCAACTCGTATGGAAATACGACGAGCGTCATATGGATTTTGGGAGGAATCCATATCCATGAAGGTGATGGTGAAGTTGGTAATAATAATAAAATAAATAAAATATATGTGTAATAAAAATAAATCTATCGTAGTATAGACCACTTTGTGGTTAACGAGGCATAGCAGTATTGTAATTTTAATTCCTGTTTTAGTGTGTATTTGACGCATACTATATAGAAAAGAGTAAAGTCGCAATGCTCGACGCTTTTGACTAATGTGTGTATTGTGTAGTTATTGCCTAAACTATTAATTATTTTGTAATATTAATAATTGGCAAATGTTTAAAATTCAGATGGCCGATCCAGTGAATCAAGTGAATCTGGAAAATAATCCGGAAAATTAGAATAATGATAATCTGAATCATGATAATAATGGAAATCAAGTGGACAACAGTGCTATCCAACGCATGGTAGCACAAGGAATAATAGATGCAATGCCATTCATTATCCAAAATGTTAGGGAAGCCGATAACAAGAGTAAACATAGTAGTAAGCGACCAACTGAACCTGAAAACAGCGTGAACAATGGACCTCTACTTCAAGTGCCCATTCCCAAAAGAAGAAGAACCATGCCTTATGGTTGTTCTTACAAAGAATTCTGGTCTTGTAAACCAATGGAATTCTCGGGCAATGAAGGGGCTATTGCAACTTTACGCTGGATAGAGAAGACTGAGGCAGTCTTAAGAATAAGTGCGCAAAAGAAGACAAGATACTGTTTGCTTCTAATCTGTTTAAGAATTCAGCATTAGAATGGTGGAACACTATCCTCCAGTCAAGGGGAAGTGATAGAACTTACAATATGGAATGGGAGGAGTTTAAGGACAAGGTAAAAAGGAAATTATGCCCACCCAATGAAAAGGAACAGATAGCAAACAAATTCCTAAACCTTAGAATGACTGGTGTAGATAGTAAGGGGTACACTAAGTTATTCTTTGAATATGCTCGAATCGTGCCAACCCTTGCTTCTCCTGAACCAGTATTAATCTCCCGTTATATCTGGGGATTAATTGGAGAGATCAGACATGTAGTCAAGGCAGCTAGACCTCAAACCATAGAAGAAGCGGAAGAACTAGCCAATACCATGACTGATGAATTAATCCGTACCCGAGAAGAGGATCAGAGAAGGAACCTAACCCAAAAGCTTACACAAGAATTTCGTTCTGGAAATTTTAATCGTGGGAAAAATGTAGGCTCTACTTCTACACCCTACTGTAAGAATTGCAAAAGGAAGCATTCAGGAAGATGCTCCATATACTGTAACTTTTGCAAAATATCAGGACACAAGGAAGAAGACAGCAGGAAGAAAGTTAACAATAGGATATGCTACAACTGTGGAGAATAAGGTCATATCAAGCCAAACTGTCCAAAGTTAGCTCCAGCTACGAACAACAAAAATACTAAAAATGCTAGAGCATTTGTTCTAACTGCAGAAGAAGCAAAGATGATCCTGGATGTGATCACTGGTACATTTTTAGTTAATGATGTTTTTGCTAAAGTATTATTTGACTCTGGTGCGAACCAAAGTTTTATTAATACTTCATTTTGCAAATTACTCAATCAACCATTAACTAAACTTACACAAGAATGTCTAGTAGAGACAGCCAATGGAGAAACCATTAAGATTTCTGAAATCTTGCAGGGAGCAAGAATAGAAATTCTAAATCAGAAATTTATTGCAAACCTTTATCCCATGAATTTGGCAGGATTTGATATTGTATTAGGAATGGATTGGTTAATAGCCAATAAAGCCAGTATTTTATGTGATCAAAAGTCAATTCAAGTAAATTCACCAAGGGGTGAAACGATCACAATTAAAGGATATAAAACTACTAGATCCACAAAATTCATCTCTGTGATGAAAACTGCAAGCTATATAAGAAAAGGATCATTAGTGTATTTGATTTCTATAATCACTAACACTAAAGGAAAAGAACTAAAAGGTATTCCAGTAGTATCTCAGTTTTTAGATGTATTTCCAGAAGAATTACCAAGGCAACCTCCAGATAGAGAAGTTGAATTCAGAATCCACCTGATACCAGGGATAACACCCATTGCCAAAGCACCCTATTTATTGGCACCTGCAGAAATGCAAGAACTGAAGAAACAATTAGACGAATTGTTAGAAAAAAGGATTCATACAGCCGAGTTCATCACCCTAGGGAGCGCCAATCTTATTCGTTAATAAGAAGGACGGATCAATGCGAATGTGCATTGACTACCGTGAATTGAACAAAGTCACGATTAAGAATCGGTATCCATTACCAAGAATAGATTATCTGTTTGATCAGTTGCAAGGAGCACGATTTTTCTCAAAAATCGATTTAAGATCAGGATATCATCAATTAAAGGTACAGGAAGAGGACATTCCTAAAACTGCCTTTCGAACAAGGTATGGTCATTATGAATTTACTGTCATGCCATTTGGCTTAACCAATGCCCCAGCTGCATTTATGGACATGATGAACCGAATATGTAAGCCATATTTGGATCAATTCCTAATTGTCTTTATAGATGATATTCTCATTTACTCTAAGAGTAAAGAGGAACATGCAAAGCATTTGCACGCACTTCTAAGTTTATTAAGAAAGGAAAAGCTTTATGCTAAGTTTTCAAAGTGCGAATTTTGGTTAGAACAGGTACAGTTTCTTGGACACTTAGTGAATCATGAAGGAATTCATGTAGATTCCACAAAAATCGAGGCAATTACCAAATGGAAAACCCCTGAGTCACCAACTGAGGTTAGAAGTTTCTTAGGACTAGCTGGTTATTACAGAAGATTTATTCAAGATTTTTCTAGAATAGCCATTCCCTTAACTAAGCTAACCTGTAAATCTGTTAAGTTTGAATGGGGAACAAAACAAGAAGAAGCATTTAGAACCCTTAAGCAAAGATTAACCCATACACCCATACTAGCGTTACCAGAAGGAACTGAAGATTTTGTAATCTATTGTGACGCTTCTAAATTAGGTTATGGATGTGTGTTGATGCAACGTCAAAAGGTTATAGCTTATGCATCCAGACAACTTAAGAATCATGAAGAGAATTATTCCACTCATGATTTAGAATTAGGAGCTATAATTTTTGCTCTTAAGATTTGGAGACATTACCTATACGGTAGTAAGTTTACTGTTTTCACCGATCATAAGAGTTTAAGATATGTCTTTGGGCAAAAGGAATTGAATATGAGACAAAGATGCTGGATGGAGATGCTTAGTGATTATGACTGTGATATCCAGTATCATGCAGGAAAAGAAAAAGTAGTTGCTGATGCTTTAAGCCGAAAATATCATGAAAAGCCAAAAAGGATACGTTCTCTTAAATTAAATCTACAAGTGGATTTAAATGAGCAGATTTGAAAAGCACAAGAATCAGTAATCAAGGATGATACTGAAAAATAAAAAGGAATGATTAAGGAACTAGAACAAGGAACAGATGGAATTTGGAGATTCCATAAGAAAAGAATGTGGATACCTAAATTAGGAAACCTACATCATCGTATATTAGAAGAAGCCCATAAGTCTAAGTATACGATGCATCCAGGAAGCAATAAAATGTATCAGGACTTAAGAAAGAATTTCTGGTGGATAGGAATGAAAAAGGATATAGCAGCATATGTTGCAAAGTGTTTAACTTGTTCACAAGTCAAAGCTGAACATCAGAAACCTTCAGGTTTATTACAACAATTTGAAATGCCAGTGTGGAAATGGGAATTAATAACAATGGATTTTGTTACTAAATTACCCAAAACTAAGAAAGGTAATGATACAATCTGGGTGATTGTAGATAGGCTAACCAAGTCAGCTCATTTTCTACCGATGAAGGAAACTTTCAGTATGGAACATCTAGCTAAACTATATGTAAATAAAATAGTTTCATTACATGGTATTCCTTTATCAATTGTTTCTGACAGAGATAGTCGTTTTACCTCACATTTTTGGACAAGTTTCCAAAAAGTAATGGGAACCAAGTTGAATCTAAGCACAGCTTATCATCCTCAAACGGATGGACAAAGCGAAAGGTCAATTCAGACAATGGAGGACATGCTTAGAGCTTGTGTAATTGATTTCGGAGGTAATTGGGATAATCACTTACCATTGATAGAATTTTCTTATAATAATAGTTATCATACAAGTATCAATGCTACACCATTCGAAACACTTTATGGACGAAAGTGCCGAACTCCATTCTGTTGGGCAGAAACTGGAGAAAAACAACTATCTAGACCTGAGATAGTGCAAGAAACAACAGACAAAATCATTCAAGTCAAGGAACGACTGAAAGCAGCACGTGATCGACAAAAGAGTTATGCTGATAATACACGAAAGCCGTTGGAATTTCAAATAGGAGATAAGGTATTATTAAAAGTCTCTCCTTGGAAAGGAGTGGTGAGATTCATCAAAAGGGGAAAGCTAAGTCCCAGGTATGTTGGACCTTTTGAGATTATTAGAAGAATAGGACCTATAGCCTATCAGCTACAACTGCCAGAGGAAATGGCAGGAATACATGATGTATTTCATGTATCTAATCTCAAGAAGTGCTTAACTGATGAATCATTAGTTGTGCCTCTTAAGGATATAGAGGTAAATGAATAGTTAAAATTTGTGGAAAGACCTCTACAAATTGAGGACAGGAAAGTCAAGAACCTCAAGCACAAGAGACTAGTTCTGGTTAAAGTGAAGTGGAACTCCAAAAGAGGACCAGAATACACATGGGAGCTTGAAGCAGAAATGCAAAGGAAATACCCACACCTGTTCCAGTAGACCTCGAGGACGAGTTCTAAAACAAGGTGGGGAGGATATAACAACCCTCCCGAATATTTTTCTGACACCCTAATATATTTTAAATACCCCTATATGTCTTAAAATACACCTCGTATGTGAAAACCGAGCACAAAATATATTATATCATTTAAAATAAATAAAAAACAAAGAAAATGGGTTTTAGGCGGGCCGCGTAACCCATCCCTTAACCCTTACGCGGGCCGCGACAACTTAAAAACCAGGCGAGCTCTGGTGCTGACACGTGGCCGACGCGTGTTGAACCTATGTGGTGACCCGGATCACCTATGCCTACACCCCTACACCACGCGGGCCGCATAACCCTTTGCTATACTTTACGCGGGCCGCGAGAAACCTGAAATGTGGCCCTATATAAGGAGGCCTCGGGCTTCAATCACAAATCGTTCATTTTCTATCTGTATCTCGAAAATCTCTGACTATAGGCATAATTCCCGAGTATAATACCCCCTAATTAGCGAGGTTCTGCCCCGTTGTAAGTATTATAACCCCAGTTTCGTATTAGATACGCTGCCCGATTGATTTAGGGTTCCGTAACAACTGTCGTGGTTCTGCCCGACGTAGTTGTTGGAATACCGTCTCGGGGAGGATATCGTTAATATAATTAAAGGGTTATTATACTAACATTTGTACATTTGTGTAAATTATAGGTTAATCCCAGGAAATCCTTAAACGAAGTCTAAGATAGCAATGTGAGTTTATCCTCTTTTTGTTAACCTTTTTTGTAATATTTTACAAAACCTTAAATGTTTTACAATGCGATTAGGTGGTGATTGAGTCTTTGTAGTTCTTCAATTACTGCTGGTATGTTGGGGTTTTGTATACAAAATGTGAAACACGTTACCATTGGACGACGAGTTAGCCAATGTGTAATATGACCCACCAGTCAGGATTGACAGTACTGAATGAGTAATTATGTAGAAATAAACATTGTGATCGCTCTCAATACTGTGTTAATTGATGAAACCTGTTTTGATTAAATTGGGATTCACTCACCAGTATTTCCCACTGACAAATGTTTTTAAAACGCGTTTCAGGTAACACAATGTGACAAGCAATTAGTAAAAAGCCAGCTGGAGAGCACTGACAGCTTGGAAAAATATGGCTATAAAAGTTACTAAAAAGACGATGTTTTAAATTCAATAAAATAAGGTTTATCCCTATGTTGTAATAAGAAACTTGGGTTTTACCCATGTGATTATTAATATCAAATATGGTGGTTTTACTCTGATAAATATTTCCTAACTACGGTCCTGATGTAATTTCCGCTGCCAAATTAATAAACTGATACCACCACAATTCTGAGTTCGCGTCCGCCCGTTTCCGGGACAGATAAGGGATCGGGGGTTGCGACAGTATGTCTCATTGTTGATCCGATAATTGTTTTAAGGTTTGATTGGACTGTGATTGTATATATGTGTATCTGAGAACTGTAAATTGATGATAAGTATTAGTTTAGTAAACCATAATTTATGGTTGTTTAATGTTTGAATTTGCAATTTGATTAGATGAGGAATTATGTAGATGAATCATTTACTGTTGTAGAATACTTCCTAATTTTGCAACTTGGAGATTATTTATAATTTAGAAATTATATATAATAAATTTTGATACCATGAAGTAATGACAATAATTGATAGTTGTTTTGTTAGTAATTTACATGTATCTTTGTTAATTTGATTTGTGGTTTTTTCTTAAGTTTGGTTTATGTTTATGTATTGATTACACCCTGAATCATTTACGGTTGACTGTGATGGTGAATAAAAATGAATGCAAAGTGCATTTTTCTTGTCCTTCCAAGATGAGGCTATGATGATGTTGTAGATTAAAGTGTGAGGAAGAAAGAAAGAATTGAGATATGATTACTTCTCACAGGTGCATTAAGTGCACAAAACAACTTGAACGTCTCTACTCAGACCGATGAAGATGACTTTGTCATCTGAGGCTACGATGGCGAGACCTGGCGTGTTGTTGCAACATATAAACCATCGTTGCCGGCTGCCGTTCGCGGCTGTCCTAGGTAGCGTTGGCTGTAATCCATGTTCGGTTGATGATGATGAGATCGATGTCACCTAAGGGATATTCAGTCAATGATGTTGATGAGATGCTTCTCACCTGAGACTAAAACTATGGTGTTTTCCGACAATGCCTGTCACACCCCAACCGATGGCGGAAACATCGGGATGAGACGAACAAATCGCTCAAAAGCATCATAACACTATTGTGACAATATGGTTTAAATCAAATTTTATAAAATTCTAAAATGTCATACATTGCTCAAACATGATAAAAATGTATCGAAGATAACAAAATAATGTTTATTTCTAAGATGAGTTTCTAAGTTCATCCTGGCTTGATTCCTTGTTTACTTCGACTATCAACCTGCAACATGTATTAAAATAAAATCAACAAAATGTTAGCGAGTATACAAGTTTGATACATAGCATAATAGAATAAAATGTTTAAATGTGCTCATATCCAACATGAATAAGATGATACAAGTTAACAGTCATGCCGAAACGATGTTACTCTATATACTCAAACTCAAGAATACAACGCAATTAATGTTGCCTATCCCAAAAGTTTAGCGGGAGGTTAATATGTTTAACTTAACAATACCCAAAAGAATAGCGGGCGGGGCGTTACAACCTATAGCATATGCATAGTACCATAATTGTTAAGGTTGGCTTGCGAACAAGTTAATGAGCATATAGTCATGAAGTGTTTACATTAGCATCACATGTATAACAAGCATCAAACATTTCATGTGTAATTTGGATAGAGTGTGAATAAATAAAGTTTAACGTGTTTGGGAATTTGAATAGGAATACAAGTTGCACCCAAAAATGTTCAAAATGAAAATGGGATCATGTATACTCACATTCATTGCGTTGGGATTTCTTGTAAGAACGTATGAGTAAAGATTGGAACAATCAAAGAGAACGAGCAAATCGATTATCCTAGATATTGAAATAACGCATAACGAACTCGTTAACATTTGTAGGTTTAACATAATTCCTATTGCTTATGATTTATTAATTAGATATTAACGAGAGTAATAAAAGAATTGTCACAATTTATTTGTATTTAAATGTGATTATTAGTTTTTTTTCTGTGGTTAGATTATAAAGGAAAGTGAAATCTAAAAATAAATTTATCTTGTTAATATTATTAATAATTTAATTATTGTAAGAGGATTAAAATAAGGCATCAATTATCTGACTTTTATAGGTAACTGATCAATTTAGTTGGTTTTTAAAACTTAATATAAAACTTAAAGTGTGTAGTAAAAAGGAATAATATCAAAAAAACAAAAAATTAAACAAAACAACAGGATCAGCCCGGACTCGAACCGGAGACCTCTGTTCCACATACACCCGCCCAAATAGAGGTGTACAAATCGTTTTTTTTTCAAAAACCGGTTTCGGTTATAAACCGAACCGGTTTTTTTCATCCAAAATGAAAACCGGTTTTTTTTAATAATCGGTTTCGGTTACTAACCGGGTTTTCAAGTCCAAAACAATAACCGGTGTAACCGGTTGGGATCGGTTTTTAACCGGTTTTTGCCAAAAAAAAAAAAACGGTTTTTTACCGGTTTAACCGTTTTTTTTTAAATCGGTTTTGGTTATTAACCGGTTTTTCATACCAAGAATGGCAAAAACCGGTTTTTTTACCGGTTTAACCGTTTTTTTTTAAATCGGTTTCGGTTATTAACCGGTTTTTCATACCAAGAATCCTAACCGGTGGTTCGGTTATAAAAAACCGGTTAAAAAAAAAACCGGTTTCGGATTTTTTACCGGTTTCGGTTCTAAAACCGGTTTTTTTTACACCTCTAGCCCCAAACCGTTGGGCTGTGTCTCTTGTTTGTGTTATAAAGGGTTCAGTTGTGAGTATTAAACAGAATTTAGGGGTCTTCATATGTTGGTTTTAAAACAAAAAAAAATGACAGCGTGGCAGCGACAAAAACGGGGTCAGGGACTCGAACCCGTGACCTCCTGCTCAATTACGTATGGATCAACCACTCTACTATGGCATCAGCTTGCGTTATTAAGCAGGTTTAATTAATAAAAACTATTTTTAACAGTTTCATCTTCTTCTTAAAATTACATACATAATATGTTACGTATATACGCATACCTCTGAATGTTTGGAGGTTGTACAAAGTCAGAATTATATCAACAGTATGTTATGCAACAATAAGAGGGATAAAAGATGTACCGAACACGACGTTATGCGGTTCCGTCGTGAACCTCCGACGTTGATGAGGATACGTCCTCAGTCGGACCGAACACCTAGAGAACACATGACCGAACCGAATGGCCAAAGGAGCGATCATACCTAGTATCACAAAGAGGAACGATCCAACTCTCTGGTCCGGCCTAACTAACCTGGGCCCACAACTTTAACTGCCATGACAATGACTGGTCCGACCCTAACTAACTCACCACGTCAGCATACCCAAAAGTTATAAATACCCCGCCAAGGCTTCCAGCAAAAGGGTAATCACTACTTTCTCTCTCTAACTCTCCTCTCTCTCTCCTTGACCCATTTTCTCCTCACAAATACTTATTCTCACGCCCGAGCTTGGTCACAGAGAGGCCCCCCTCCCTGTGACGAGGCTAACGGTGTGCTCGTTTCCTTGTGATCTTGCAGGTTCTTGCTAGGTCATCTGAAGCTCTACTCTGACCAGGTCGGACCAACTGGTTTTGAGTCTTCAGTGGCGCCATCCCCTCGAATTCACATAATTCATTTTGTTGACCCCGTTTACTCCAAATCATGGAATCTACGACGGCTGCTCCCACAAACACTTTCCCGTCTTATAATGACATCTGGGAAGGAAATGCTGCATCCGCAACTGTCCCCACATCAGTTGCCGCTACAACGGTCTTGACAGGATCAGCGACAATACCTCCAGCTACAAGTTCTGTGATCACGAGCTCTGTCACCACGCTTTCGGTTACCGCTCCAGTCGCTACGCCGTTGCCCAGTTTCGACAACGCTTTTCTCCTACGGAATGTTGATTTACTGCGGCAACTACAACAGCAGCAGCAACGAGAAGAAATGTTGCAGAGCCTCCGCACGAACTTGTTCAGCAGTGTTTATCCAGGGGCCAATCCCGTCTCCGTTGGAGCTTTCACCTCTGGATCTATGGGATCTATGGGTCTAAACCCTCAGGATCAGGAACTGATCATGTCGTATCATCCTACGTCCATGACTTCTCAGTCGAAGTTTACATTACGGATCGTCAATGCCCCACTCCCGGCAAAATTAAAGATGCCCCCCACGTTGAAATTTTATGATGGTACGTCCGACCCGGATGACCACATGTTCGCATTCGCCGGAGCGGCTAAGGTCGAACAATGGCCCATGCCGGCTTGGTGTCACATGTTCGCTCAAACTCTCACCGGATCGGCAAGGGTATGGTTCGATGGGTTGCCAGAAGGATCGATTGATCACTTTGAAGATTTCCGGCGTATTTTTTTGCCAAATTTCTGCCAGCAGCGACGCTGTAAGAAAGACATTACCGAGGTTTACCATATAAAACGCCGTGACGGCGAATCTGTAGAAGACTTTATCGATCGCTTCAATCGCAAGAGCATGCAGATAAGCGGAGCAGTTGACCAGCTCCGAGTTTCTGGATTTTGTCATGGAGTCCGAAACAATCAACTCGTAGAGAAGCTCCACGAAGATCTCCCAAAAACCATGGAGATACTTATGGAATGAGCTCGAGCCTTTGTCCGAGGAAAGAGTGCTTGCGGTCAACCGAACGAAACAGCAGCAAGGAATGCCAAGGCTTGAACCACATCATGGAAACAGAACGCGTCACCACCAAAAGATAGAAGCAACAATTGGAACAGAAGCCGTGGCCCGTACCAGAATTCGGATCGAAGCAGCTTCCGAACTGGAAACGTACATTTTAACACCTTCTCCGAGCTAACAAAATCGCCAAGTGAGATCCTTAGTACAGAAACCACCTGGTTCCCTACGCCGTCGAAGCAGCGGCCAACCTCGGATAAGCATTCTAAGAAGTATTGCGAATATCACCGGGACAAGGGGCACACGACTGATGAATGTTGGGCTTTGAAACAAGAAATCGAGAAGGCTGTACGATCCGAAAAACTCTCTCATCTCGTGAAAGAAGTAAAAGATGGGAAGAAGTCTGTAACTGCGATTGATAATCCGAACACCGAGGCCAGAATCAATATGATTCGGTCTACCGAGCCAAGAGGGGTGAAGCGGTCGAGCCAACACATGGCAGCTTGGATGCCCCAGCCAACGTACTTCCCTCCGATTGATCTGGAAGATGCTCGAGACGGACCAATCACGATATCGGCCGTAGTCATAGGACACTTGGTCCGGCGAATCTACGTAGACGAAGGAAGCGCCTTCGAGATAATGTACTTACAGTGTTTCCAGCAGCTGAACCCCCAAACAAAAAAGAGATTGATCGAAGTATCTACCCCACTAATAAGTTTTTCGGGGGAGGTGATTCGTCTGATAGGGCAGATCACCCTTCCGAACACATATAAGGATAATGACAAAAGCAAAACTGTTCAACTAACCTTTCTGGTTGTTGGTACTCATTCGTCGCATAATATAATACTTGGGCGACCCGGGTTAAGAACTCTTGGGGCAATTAGCTTGACGATACACGGTGCCATAAAATTCCCCACCGAAGCTGGGGTCGCCACTATCCTTTCGGAGTCAAATTCATTCGTAGCTGAGGTAAGGCACGCAGAGGAAACAGGCTCCAAGAAGTCTGAAGTGCCTACGGAACTCTGGGCGATAAATCCAGACTTCCCAGAACAACAAGTGGCCATCGGTGCTCAGCTCCCAAAACGAACGAAGAAGCTCCTATGGGAGTTATTGAGTAACTCGACTGATGTTTTCGCATGGAAGCACTCTGATATGCAAGGGGTCCCTAGGTCTATGGCACAGCACCACCTGAACGTAAAAGAATCAATCAAGCCAATAGCACAAAGAAAAAGGCATATGGCGCCGGATCGAGCCAAGGCAATTGCGAAAGACGTAAAGAGCCTCCTAGATGCCGGAATTATTTGAGAAGTCCGGTACCAAACCTGGGCGTCGAATCCAGTTATGGTACGAAAAAAAGGACAACTCATGGAGAATGTGTATCGACTTCACCGATCTAAATGATGCGTGCCCGAAAGATTGTTTTCCATTACCGGAGATTGATGAGAAGATTGACTCTGTCGCCACGTTCAGGCTGAAGTGTTTTCTAGACGCTTATAAGGGATACCACCATATACAAATGGCAGTCGAAGACGAGGACAAGACAGCCTTTGTCACCAACGAAGGAGTTTACTGCTTCACTAAGATGCCTTTCGGGTTGAAAAACGTCGGTGCTACGTATCAGTGTCTAATGAGCAAAGCCTTCAAAGACCAGATCGAACGAAACGTAGAGGTGTCTGTTGACGATATCGTAATCAAGAGTCACGATGAAACCACCATGCTAAAAGACATACTCGAAACATTTACTCGGCTCCGAAGCATCAACGTGAAATTAAACCCTAAAAAGTGTACGTTCGGAGTAGAAGAAGGAAAGTTCTTGGGTGTCATGGTCGGGTCAAAAGGTTTGCGAGCCAACCCAGACAAGATCGATGTTGTTCTTACTATGAAGCCTCCAACGTCGGTTAAAGAGATCCAGTCCCTAAATAGCCGATTGGCCGCCCTCCATCGATTCTTGTCAAAAGCGGCAGACAGATCTCTCCCATTCATGGACATGCTTAGAAAAAGTTTCAGATCGGAGTTTAAATGGACTGAAGAAGCCGCACGAGCCTTTGAAGAGCTTAAAGTTTATCTCGGCACCTTGCCGACTCTCACCGTACTAGAAAAAGACGAGGTACTAACGGTCTACTTGGCCGCATCGTTTGGTGCTATCAACGCAGTGCTAGTCGCCTACCGAACCGGGGCGCAAATCCCCATCTACTACGTGAGCCGAACACTAAAAGATTATGAAATAAGATACTCAAACTTGGAAAAGTTAGCTCTGGCACTGGTCCATGCTTCAAGAAGACTTCGTCGATACTTTCAAGCCCACCCGATTGAGGTACGAACGGATCAAAGAATCCAGCATGTTCTCCGACGACCCGAAGTTTCAGGTCGCATGGCAAAATGGGCGATCGAGCTGGGCGCATTCAATGTCACCTTCAGAACAAAAGGCCCGTTAAAAGGACAGGTGATAGCCGATTTCCTAGTAGAGATGCCGGAGGATAAAGAAATGGAAGAAACGGAGAAAGCTCTAGGCAAGCCCTGGTCTTTGTATACAGACGGGGCTTCGAGCGCCGAAGGGGCAGGAGCACGTTTAATTCTCACCGATCCGGATGGTACGGATATGACATATGCGCACCGACTAGAATTTAAGAGTTCTAATAACGAAGCTGAATATGAGGCCCTATTAGCCGGCCTACGTCTGGCAACGAAAGTCGGAGCAAGAAATGTTGTGGCCCATGTAGATTCGTTGCTCGTAGCGAATCAGGTGAACGGAGAATATGAAGCGAGGGAAGCCAACATGATTGAATATCTCGAACAGGTAAAGCAAGTTATGGCATTGTTCGATTCATGTAAGGTTAAACACATTCCCCGCAGCAAAAACAAAAAGGCTGACGCGCTGAGCAAGTTGGCATCCATATCGTTCAGTCATTTGGCCAAAGAGGTGAGGGTGGAAGTGTTAACCGCGCCGTCAATTGCCACTCCTCACGTTATGCAAGTAGAAGCTCCGTCACAAACATGGATGACACCCATAATCAACTATCTGGTGCACGATGTTTTGCCAGTTGATAAAGCAGAGGTGAGAAAGATCCAAATCAACTCTCTTCAATATCAGATGCAGGAAGGAGGTTTGTACCGAAAGACTTTTCTTGGGCCTCTATTAAAATGCCTCGATCCGGAGCAGGCCAGCTATATCATCAGAGAAATACATTACGGCATTTGCGGGATTCTCGCCGGGCCAAAAATGATCATAACGAAGGTGAAAAACGCAGGATATTATTGGCCTGGGATGCACGAGAGCGCAGTCAAAGAACTCCAGCAATGTGACGAATGCCAAAAACACGAACCACTAAGTCTTTGAGCGAAGAATGGGATGATCCCGGTAACCGCCGCATGGCCTTTCCAGAAGTGGGGCGTCGACATAGTCGGACCCTTCCCACGGTCGAGCGGAAGCGCTCAATATCTGCTTGTGGCGGTGGATTATTTCACCAAGTGGGTGGAAGCCCGACCATTCACAACCATCTCCGGCTACAATGTAACAAGATTCTTTTGGGAGCATATCGTGTGCCGTTTCGGTCTTCCGCTCTACATTGTGAGCGATAATGCAAAGCAATTCGCAGAAAATCCATTTAAACGCTGGTGCGAGAATTTGAATATTAACCTAGTCTTTTCCTCGGTTGCACACCCCCAGGGGAATGGGCAGGTCGAGCAGATAAACCGACGGATCGTAGATGGAATAAAAAGAAGACTTGGTTATAAAGGCAAAGAATGGGCAGATGAATTGCCGAACGTGTTATGGGCTCACCGAACGTTGCACAAGACTAGTAACGGAGAAACACCGTTCAGTCTACATACGGCACTGAAGCCGTGATTCCTGCAGAAATCGGACTCCCAAACCAAAGGTGCAAAAACTGGGAAGAAAACGAACGGGAGCTCTGATCCAATCTCGATCTGCTGGAAGAGCGTCGGAACATTGCGGCAATTAAGGAGGCACGATACAAAAAGAAAATCGAAAAGTATTACAATGCCCGCGCCAAGTTTTACAAGTTTAAGGTCGGAGACTTTGTGCTCCGAAGCAACGATGCAAGTCGCGTCGAAACTCCTGGGAAGCTGACCCCAAAGTGGGAGGGGCCGTACCGCGTCAAAAAAGCAAGCGAAAAAGGCTCCTATGTGTTGGAAAAAATCGACGGAACCCCCGTACCCAGGACATGGAACGGAGTTCACTTAAAGAAGTGCTTCATGTAAACGGCAGCCCATTACGGCCAAAAAGATCGCTATTTCTTATTTTCTAGTATTTCCAATTTCCATGTACGAATCGGGAGGGTAATGCCCCGAACACATTTCCATTTTTCCTTGTAAGCCGGGAAGGTTTTTCCCCGGAACTATGATTAAGTAAATCGATAAATAAAGCGATCTGTATTTTTACAAGTATAAAGCATAGCGTATGTATAAGTTCGAACAATATCAAAACGTGCACAAAACGGGTCTCGACCCATGCCTCGCGCCGATCGAGAAGGCTTAAATAGTTCCAAAAAACAACAAAATCTATTAAGCAGGAGGTCTGTATATTATACGGTCCGACTATAAAAATCTACTAAGCAAAAGAAGTTAACTTACGAGAAACTACTTTGCTATAATCTAGTCATCTAGATGGCCGGAATATAATCTGGCCGAACAGCAAAAAGTTTGGACGGAAACTAAAAAGCTGAAAAAGCCAAGCATGAATATTTTCACCAAGAATATTACTTCATATAAAACTAGTGAAACATGTTCATCAAAACTATAAGCAAGAAATTAAGTTGTTCGGTACATGCCACAACAAAAACAAAATATTGTACGATTACAAAAGTGAATATCAAGTCAAATTTCATAATCTTCTTTCACGATGGGGAGTTCGCTTTTCTGCTTAATGACGGACAAGGGCTTGTCTACTAAATCTGCGACTTTGCTGAGAACGGAGATATGAAAGTTGTCAAAGGCCTTTATCGCAGCATCTAACACGTCCTTAGCTCCTTCGTCATACCCAGGAACTTCTTCGGCAGAACGAACCGAGTCCAGGGCGGCTTTAAAGCCTTGTTTAATTCCCTCATTTACCCCAACTGCGTTAACGTTGTTAACCAGGTCCGCAACAACCTTCTCCAGCTCAGGGCTTTGATGCACCAATTTGACCACCCAAGCTACCCCATCCGTCAAAAACCTGTAGGTCCCGGATTTACTCCGTATCGATTGCGAACCGACCGTGCGACGTGCGGAATCCGTACACGATCGTGACCGAACACACAATAACGTACAAATGACGTGATTCAATTGAATAATATGTCGTGTACAATATTCGAGAATCACACGGAGAGACTTTCTCTCTCTAGACTTTCTCTCTCTAAGATTATCTCTCTAAACCACCAAATGAGCAAAAGTCTCAATCTCTAACCCTAACACTTCTATTTATAGGTCAAGGGATATAATGAGAGAACTCATTATTTACAGAATTGCCACCTTGCCTTTTACTACATATTACAATATAAGTGCTAGAATTAAACTGTTTCTGCTACTGCTCGGATTGACGGAGGCAATAGACATACTGCACTAACAGACTCCCCCTTGGATATTGCCGCAGTCAATCCGTAGTCAAACTCGTAGCGACTTTTCTTTCTCTCTCTTTCTTGAACAGAATCCCGGTGGATCTGTCTTGAGCTTTAGCTCCCCCTGTCAGTAAACTCTTCAGGCTCCCCCTTTCGTCAAGCTTCCGTGCTTTGGGATCGACACCTGGCTTTCCATATACAAGCTCCTTCAGGATAGTTATCTGGCTTCTTGAATCCACGCTTCCTCTTGCGTTGAGCTCGTCTTCAGACTCCCCCTTAGACTCAGCTGTCGGGATCGTAGTCTGGCCTTCACATGTTCACAAGTTCAGGATCAATTCCTGGCTCTATTCTGCATCTGCTCAGGATTTGAAACCTGGTTAACCTGCAAATCCTCTACCCATAACATAAGTTTCACAAATTTATTAACATTTAGATTTAAGAAACTTACTGATAGAAATCATTCATTCATCAATCTGTATAGTTACATCAAGTTCAAATGAATGACCTTGATTAATTAACCACACAATCTTTCAAAACATTTGTATATAACATTCAAAGTTTTTCAACAAACTTTCCCAACCCAATGTAGTTCATCATGTTTAGCACTCAGAATTTTGAATATCAGCTCTTCAACATCAGTTGTCGAAAATATTTTTGAATTTTCAAAATTTTATGCTAAAACACACTAAAATCTTTTTGGATTTTGAGTTTAAAGAAATGCAGTAAAGAAATATATACAAACAATATTTTTGTGAGTTTGTGTAAGAGGATCATATCAGTTTTTGAGACCAATCACTAGCACCATTAAGCTTTAATCATTTTAAGTTCTAAACGATTCACATAGATTGACGATATAGTTGTCCTCTTAAACTCAATCTACAAACTTTCGAAATGCTTACCGATACGTTAAGGTATAATATTTTTGCACTAAATTCTTATGGACCCCACGATCTCAGCATATCCCCTCATCATGCAATACACTAACTCAAGTAATGCCTTTAAACTTTCATCAACTGTGATATGTGCGAAAATAAAGCAGAATGTTTAAACATTAACAATCAGGTCGATACTTCCGTATACGCAGAGAAAGTCCAATGTTTAAACAAAATAAGAAAATAAAACAAGTTGAAGTTGTTTAGGCTTTAACCACCAGGTCGATACTTCCGTATACGCAGAGGAGGTCCAAATCTTAAACGAAACACCAAAGAAAATAAAGCAGAACGTTTAGGCAATAACATCCAGGTCGATACTCACGTATACGCAGAGGATGTCCAATGCTTAAACAAAATAAAGAAATCAAACAAGTTTAAATCTTTGCAAAATGAAATGCACAATCACAGTGACTTTTCAGCAAAGTTGTGAAAGCTCACAGACTTAACCGGTTTTATGTCTTTCGACAATCAGCGATTACCGAGCAGGCACACAGTCAAGAAGGACAAAACTAAGTACTATGCTTTCAACCATGTTTTCCACTAGAACTAGGCTTTTTCATTTATGTTTGTATCGTTATCGCAAATCTACTAGTCTAGCTGAGCCTATCGTCACATCGTTAGTGAGATCGTTTATCACATTTGACATTTCAATTCTTTAGCATGCTGTGATCGTCTACTGATGTACTATCATTTCCTCTTTTATACACCAAAACTCATTTTTGCTTTTTCAATGTTTTTGTCATTTTCAAATTTTCAAATTTTTTTAAAATTTTTCTCCCCCTAAAATCAAAATATGTGTTCAATTTTGATATTCAAAGGAAAATTTGAAAACAAACTGTACAAAGTAAAGTGACAAACTGATATCGAATCACTTCAATTCGCCATTCACTCGGCTTAACAATCAGAACTCCCCCTGACAACAAACTATTTTCCCATTTAGATTTCAAAACTCTTAAGTTTGTTTTAATCAAAATGGTTTTTCCGGAAAATTAGTTTTGTTTGTCTTTTTACAAACTCGGGGTTTCATCACATTGTTTACCTTTATCCACTTATCGGAAAGAGAAATCAAGTACAGCTTAATGTCTTTGATTAGTCTTTTGTGATTCGAAATATCACAGTTACCAACCTGTGAATTTCTCATGAAATATGCCGATTCCTGTTCCACACTAACCAACCTGGGAACTCCGGCAAGTCAGGTTTTTCATTTAAACAGACTCACCCAAGCCTGACGGTCCTTGGGTGATTTTGAATTCTTGTTCAACAATGATGGAAAATTTGCATCATCCATTGTTAGACCAGAATTCTCACTTTTTACCTCAACAGATGGCTCTTCTGGTTTTGTCAAACCAGAATCATTGCCTGAATGTGGCTTGTCTGACTTTGATGAGCCAGATTCATCGCCGACATGTGGCTCCTTTGTTTCCAAAGAAACAGATTCATTGCCACAAACTTTCTTCTTCTTCTTTCCCTCTTTCGTCCTCAGATTTGTATCTGATGAATCCGTTTTGCTTGATTTGTCATTCTTTGGCGAACAAGACGATTTATCAGAACTTTTATCTGTTTTACCAGTTGTATTCGAGGACAAAATCCTCTCGAGATATTCTCTCGCCTTCTTTCTTTTCTTCCTCAGTTTGTCTTTCTGCCCTTGTGAAAGCTTCACTTTCTTTTCATGAACTTTCTGTTCTTGGACTTTTGGTTCTTGAACTTTCTGTTCTTTGGGCTTGACATTGACTGTTTTCTTTGCCATTTTCTGAGATTCAGCCCTCGATCTTCCCTTTGATCTCATTGGGCAATCTCTTGCAATATGTCCTCTGATTTGGCATTCATAGCACCTTCTTGTTTCGAATCTCTGACTTTGGCAGTTAACAGCAATGTGTCCTTGATAGCCACAAGTGTAACACACTCTGTTATCATACCTCTCACTACCTTCATACCACACACCATCTTCATACCACACACTTAGATCAAAGCATTGATTTGCCTTGTGGTAGTCATTTCTCCTCTTGTATCCTTGATTTGGCATTTGAGCACTGTGGTCAAATCTGCACCACTGATTACCAACTTTTTGTGAGTTTTTATTTTCAGATTTTTGTGATTTTTTATTGTGATTGGATGATTGATCCGATGAGCTTTTATTTTCTTTTTGAAAATTTTTCGATTTTTTATCTTTTTGTTTCTGTTCCACATTCTTCTTTACAGGTTTTTGCGTTGAGCATTCACCTTTTTCAGTAGAATGTAAAACAGTATTTTTAAACATTTCATTTAATTTCAAAAATGTTTTTCTTTTTTCTTCCTTTTCTTTTTCATCATCAGATTTATCATCACAATCTTCAATTTTGACTTTGTCAAAATTTGTGACATTGTCACTTATTGGAACTGAATTGATCGGTTTTGGACAAACATATGACGCAGAGGTCACAAAACTTTTCAATTTATTCTCTAACACTTTGATTTTCTTTCTATCACCTTCAGCTTCTTTTTCAAGTCGAATAATTGTCTGACGATGAGAATTTATTACCTTTTGCTTTTCAATATTGTTCTTGCTAAAAACAGACCTCCCATCTTCAAGAATCTTTATTTGAATTTGAAAATCTTTTTCAATCTTTAATTTTTCATTTTCAAAACTTTTGATTTTATCTTGAAAAAACAGAATTTTCATTTTCCAAAACTTTTATTCTATTTTCAAAAACCGTTTCTCTATCTTTTAAAGCCTTATTTTCTAATTTTGCCCAAAACACTTTTTCATGTTCTAAAGTGTTTAGCTTATTCTCAAAATCTTTTTCAATTTCCAATTTTTCATTTTCAAAACCTTTTTCTTTTTCTTTCAAAACCTTGTTTTCTAATGTCAAACTGTTCAAGTCATTTAACAGTTTAACATTCTCAGATTTCTGCTTTTTGATTTCCAATGTCAAACTCTCCACATCTTTTAAGAGTTTAACATTGTCTTCTGCAGATTTGTCACATTTTGAGCACACAACTTCACATTTTGAAGTTTCATCCTTTTCTTTTTCTTCAATCTTTGTCGTTCCTGCAAGAAAAATTTTAACCATATCAGCAGGATTCAAATCTTCATTTAAGACACAACCTCTCTTGTAATCATATTTCATCCTACTTCTTGCACTAAGACCATTTCTAATTCTTTTGATTATTTCAAGAATCACATCCAAACTTATATATTTTGAGCTTCTTTCTAATTCCTCTATCAACTCTTTCTTTTTCTTCTCAATTTCACAATTGTATGTTCTAAGCTCTCTGATGAAGTCACCTGGACTAAATTTTGAGAACCTAGAATCCTTTTTCAGCTTACACAAAAATTCATCCCATTCTGAAGGTAATGCATCAGCAAACTTAGATATCTGTTCAGCATCTGATATCTTTAAGTAATTCATTCTCAAACCTTTAAGTAAATCATCATATCGCTTTTCCATATCATTAAAGTTCTCAGATTTCCTACACATAAAATATTTAAATCTTTCAACCACAACCTCTTTTTTCTCAAGATAAGAACCACAATACCAATTGTTTAGTCTTTCAAATTTAACGTTTTCCTTCTCGTCAAACATTTTAACCACAAATTCTTTGTTAAACGACTTGGTTTTTTTTAAAATGTTTTTAGCTTAGAATCCACAAAATTTCAATTTCTTGATATTTGCGCCTTGTAAATCACCTGCAAACAAACAATCAAACAATTAGTTTAAACGAACTGAATACGTAACAGTGTGCGTTGATGAAATCAATCTAAGACTCGTGTCGAAGATTTGCGAATAAATGTTGTTTGGGTGAGTTATCTATCCAACTCTTTGACATAAGCCACTCGACAAAACTTGAGTTAATTGGTTGGCACTTTGACTCTTTGACTTCGAGTGAGTTGTCTGACCAGATTACACGTTGACAAAGTTTGAATATTATTGAAATGATTTAATAAGTGGCCGACAATCAACAAATTAACTTCAATCTTATAGGACCTCTACATATCCCATTCACAAATGATCCTTTCAATCAGTGGGTCTGACAATCTTATCAACTTACATATGCACCCTTCGTGAAAGTCTGAATCAAATCTCATGCAAACACAATTAATATGAATTATTATATCACATGCATGTTCACTCTAAACTTGATTGATTTTATGTTTCGGTGCTGACAAAGCTGATTAATGTTGACTAAGTGTGACAAACACGGATTGTTGTGACGTGTATTGTTATCCGGATGGTGAACCGGATGATAATACGCACGAGTGGGGATCCGCACGGGTGGTGATCCGCGCGGGTGGGAATCCGGAGATGTTATACGCATGGGTGGGGATGTTATCCGCGCGGACAAGTTGTCCGTGCGTATGGCAAGTCAACAAGTCAACACGTATGGCTGAAAGTAATCCGTGCGTATGATGCTATCCGTGTGTATGATAGCTATCCGTGCGTATGAAGTTGACCTTTTGACCACAATTAATAACCGACAATCTCACTTACAACCTGTTATCTATCACATGAACTCACAATATCACATGGGATTATCACTGTATGCACAAGTTCACAGAATGATCACGTGATTTGCTTACACACTTAAATGTTCACATGCACTCTCAATTAATAATAGCCTTTGATAATGATCACATGCCAAACAATTAATGAAGTTATATTTTCAACTAAAATGCAGAATGATCACGTGCAAACCTTTTGAAAAACACAAATTCACATGGAATGATTATTGAATGCACAAGTTCACTGATTGCAATTAATGAATCACATGTACTACTGAAAGTGTTGACTGACAAGTCTTGAAAGTTGACTAAAATGACAGACACGGTCGAGTGAAATGAATTAACACGTATTGTTATCCGTGCGTGTGGCAGGGTCAACAAAAAGTCAATACGTATTATGTCATCCGTGCGTGCGACTTATGCGTACGGTTAGGTCAACAATCAGTCAACGCGGATGGTCATACGCACGGATGGCAATCCGCGCGGAGAACAACAACTGTAACAGCAGCAACTTTTATCATTTTTCGATCAAAAAATCTCAAATTTCTCCCAAAATACTTTGAATTTGATTCTGAAATTTGGTAGGATTTTAGATTAACTGATTTCGCATATCATATCAAAAAATCAGCCGATTTTAACCATAAAATCCTTGTTAATTTGCCAATTTTCAGTTAAGAACGTGAAAGTATGAAAAATATGAGAAATTCGATAAATCTGAATGATTTTTCGCTCTGAATCTGCTGAAATTGAGTGCGTAATTGTATGTTTGATCCTTGCAACCGAGCTCCCTGCTCTGATACCAATTGTAGGTCCCGGATTTACTCCGTATCGATTGCGAACCGACCGTGCGACGTGCGGAATCCGTACACGATCGTGACCGAACACACAATAACGTACAAATGACGTGATTCAATTGAATAATATGTCGTGTACAATAGCCGAGAATCACACGGAGAGACTTTCTCTCTCTAAGATTATCTCTCTAAACCACCAAATGAGCAAAAGTCTCAATCTCTAACCCTAACACTTCTATTTATAGGTCAAGGGATATAATGAGAGAACTCATTATTTACAGAATTGCCACCTTGCCTTTTACTACATATTATAATATAAGTGCTAGAATTAAACTGTTTCTGCTACTGCTCGGATTGACGGAGGCGATAGACATACTGCACTAACAAAACCATTGCTTGGTAAGTATGAGCTCCGACACTTGAGAATACAGCTCGACCATCTCCCCGTCACAACGAGTCAACATGCCCTTCGCCTCATCAATCGTTGTCCGGTGCGATTCGATCACCCTGTCGCGAGCCCTCTCAAGTTCATCCTTATCTGAAGAAAAACGGGATTTAATAAGAAGAAGAAAAAGGAAACAATAGAGTAAATCACGAGCATACCATTAATCAGGCGGTGATGATCAGCCAGAAGTTGGTCGTAGGACGTCTGCATTTCTTTCAGCTCAGCCTTGTGTCTTTTCTCCGCATCAGATAGTTTCTTCTCTAGATCGCCAAATTTCAGCTTAAGAGCTTCCAGGTCCTGAAGAGCTTTGTCTTGAGCTTCATAGGCAGCTGCAGCCGAAGCTTGCGAGGATTTGTTAACCTCTTTCGCCTCCGTGACCTGCTCCTTGAGACGATCCACCTGAGACCGGAGGGACGAAAGCTCCTGCTTGTTCTTCGACCGAATGCTATCCTCGCTTTTCAAATTGGCAACCTCACGCTCGAACCTACGACAGTTCGATTCCGCCTCAACCCAACATTTATAAGTCTTCACTACCAAAGAGTTTGATTGGGCTTGATTTAACATCAGAGCATTTCCAAGTTCTATGCCACTCATCTTCCGGTAATGCGCATGCTCGGCCGGAGTCCCAAGGTGAAACAATGCCATCTTCGCCGATAAGGCATCCACAATCCTATCCTTGTTTGCTAATGACCATTCAGGGACGTACTTTTCCACAGCAAGAGCAGAGTCCACGTCCACAACACCACCCGAACCTAGCTCCCGGCATAAGAAAACAGCTTCAGTTTCGTACCATAAAGGGGAGGAAGAGGCACTATCCCCACCATCAATTGGTTGGGGGCTCGGCCTTGATACATTAGAAGCAACCCCCGTCGTAGGCTTACCCGAAGGAGAAGGCTCGACTTTCTTGAAAGATAGAGGTTCGGGCATGTGGATATCTTCAATAACTTTGGTAGCCCCCCCTCCGAAAGATAACGGGCTTGTCGGAATGTTGACTAGACGATCCCTTGGGGTGCGACCACCATGAAGGTGGGCATCCAAATTCTCCAACAAGCCCCCAACAGCAGAAAACCCAGTGGCCTGATCGTCTTCATCGTCCTCTAAAGTGATGGTTTTGAAATCCATTTTCTTCCTTTTCACCAGTTTGAGACTTGGATCCGATTTAGAAGAGGTAGTCCGTCTTCTTTTCAAACTAACTTGAGGACGCTCCTCATCACCACCATCATCACCCTCTTCTCCCCCTTCAGCATGTACTCCTTCATCTTCAATGGAAAGATGTACTCCTTCGTCTTCAGTAACAAACTTGGAACCGGACCCTTTCGTCCCGCTCGAGCTAGTCTTCTTGCCCTTGTCACTACCAACCACCACAGCTACCTGAGCCGGAGCAACATTCAACACTTCTACCGTAGGAGCTAAACCCGAACTTCCCTGGTCAGCTGGAGCCACTGGTTCCCGAATCAGATAAAGATTCTCCTGTACGATGCTTAGATACGGAGGATCACCCTTCGGTGTCTTAGTGGCTCGAACATTGAGCTCTTTAGATTCGAAGGACTTCAGCCTTAAAGCTTCTCTCAAACCCATTGCTGCATAAAAGCAAACAACAAATAATATCCACAGTCCGGCATGATAAAAGGCATACGACACAAAAAAAATATAGTTAACAAATAGTGCAAGAAACACCGGATCAAGTTAAAAATATGTGTCACACCCCGATATTTCCACGTATTACCGGTGGGCCCGGTGGGCCCGGTGGGGAGAGTATCGTGACGTAGTTGATATCATCATAGTCAAACAACACAATTTAAATGCACAGCGGAAGCAAAAGATAAAAATATTACAAACCGATATAAAGTAATATCAAAGTATTACAAACGGATGTAAAGGATCCACAGGCGGATCAAAAGATAATTGTTCAACAGATTTTAACATCTAAGCTTGCGAGACTCTTTATTGATGCTAGGAGTAGCCAGCCTATTCCGTCTAGTACCTGCACTTAGCCTTTTTGGAAAATACGTCAGTTTACACTGGTAAATACAATTAACTGACTCATTTTGAAAATGTTTTAGAAAATTGAATTGAATGCACATGGCACAAAACTTTTTATAACTTGGGATAATTATTTATATATAAACTTGTAAAAGAATTACATGTTTCTTATGCGTTCAATAGCCCGGATTGACACCGGGTTAAAGATTAATAGACACACCACATGTTATAGTCCCGCGGCGGGTTATTCCCAAGACCGGCGGTTATACCTTATTATTTATATATGCACTGTCGGGTGTACGCCTACACCCCGTGATTAGGTCGTGGCCATTTCTTAAAATGATGCCAAGGATATCCGGGACATGGTCATTAACCCCCTAAAGGCTTTAAGCAAACAAAACAATTTAAACGGGTTATCTCAATGATTTAACCTTCATACGATTAAAAATTCAATACCCGACCAAACTGTATTTTATATACCGTACCCCAAGCTCGTATAAGGGAAAATAAGTTAAAAGTATTTACCTGAGCAAATTATTCAATTTATCTCAACCGTATTCAATCAGCAAATGCAGATAGCTTTTACTGGGCTCCTAAATCTGGAACGAAGGTTTTTAATAACCTATTAGATTCCTAACAGGTCTTATTTAAGCCTATGCTTAGACCGGTTAGTTTTAAAGGAGGATACGGTTCAAAACGCATGATTAAGCAAGAACCGGATTAGAATGTGGTTTAGACCCGATAAGCTTGTATACTTGTGTAACAAGGGTAAACTAAACACATTCTAGATTTTGAGATAAAAATAATAAGGTTTAACCCGTTTCGGCTAATTTATGCAAACTAGTTACATAAGCCGATCCGAACGCGAAAAGTGCGTAACGGGTAACCACATGAGTCATGAACAGGTTTCCTAAGTTAATATGCCTTTAATATGTTGTGATATTATTAGGATACCTTCCATTATGCCCAAAACAAATTTAAAACCAATTTATGCCCCGCAGGGGTATTTTGGTCATTTTAAAGGTTATAAGAGAGATTAAATTTTATTCTGAGTTCCAGGTCTGATATAATCAGCAGAAATACTTAATTTAATAAGTTATAACAGTAGGACATTAGCTATATGTGAATTTTATTATTTATAACCAAACTATGCACCGAAGGGGCATTTTGGTAATTTCACATAGGGCTTAAAAGGTCAAAACCGGAAATCTGAATTTAAAACTTTTGCTTACTGTTAAAGTATATTCATTTACTAAAAATATCAGTAGGTATCAGGTCTTATATATTAAAAATAGTTTTTATACATACTATGCGCTTAAAACGCGCAAAAAGGCGGTTTTAAGCGATTTCCGTGTTTTTAAAGAAAAGCTGATATTTTTACCATTCCAGAAAGCTTAAAATATTTTATTTATCATGTAAACTCAGTAGAAAAAGGTTTAGGGTCAAAATGTTTTGTAAAACTTAATTTATAAGCCAAAAGGGCAAAACCGGCAATTACCGAAACAAGTCTAGAACCCTATGTTATGCTCAGCCTAAAAATAAATACAAATCTTCAAAAATCCCAAAATATTATTTTATATCAGTAGGTAAAAAGTTTGGTATCAATAATTGGGTTTAAATAGGATATAAGCTAATTACGCCGTTTAATTAATAAAAAACTTTATAATTACGCTATTGAGCATAACTCCTAATCTAGACCTCCAACTGATGTCAAATTTTAAGGACATGTTTATAAATCAGTAATAAAGATTATTGTCCTCTCACATTTTCAAAATTCTCGTTTTAGGGTCAAAAGGGCATAACGGTCAACATTTAGGCATTTAACGGAAACATGCATGAACTAGGATTTCTATGGAACCAAGTTGTATAACCTCGGAGGGTTATACTAACTTATAATATGGTCCTAATGGAATCCTAAGGCATATCTAAACAAAGCTAAATCGGGTCAGAACTGAAAGTCAAAGCAAAAGTCAACTTTTGCGACTTTCGGTTCCGAACCGAGCCTATACTTAGAATTGTCGGGTTGAACATGCTTAGACATGTTCAACTAATATTTACCAAGTTATTAAAGTGAGAAAACTGATTTTATGGCTTCTATATTAATAGTTATGAATTTTATTTAAAACTAACCCGTTTGACTTTTATTTGACCCGACAATTTAACTAAGTAAACGTGGTAATTAGGAGGTGCCCTTTTGAGGGTTTAACACCTACCTAATTACGGTCACGTAGCCATGTTTATTGCCAACAATGGCTCAACCGTTTAAAAGTCAAAGCGTTTATCAAAACGCTTGACTTTTCGGCTATAAACGCTAAACATTTAAACTAAGTACGAAAGGACACTTATAAAGGGTCCAAGCAAGGAGGTTTTGATCCTAAATTCTCAGGTATGAAGAGCAAGGTCTCCAACTTAGAGAATTAGAAATCAACTGTGGGTTATGAAGGAGTGGGGAAGGGTATTTATAGGTTTTTGAGGACCGTTAGGATCGTTCCTCGATTTCCGTGCTTAAATCTGGACCGTACACATCATGCCCACTGAATTGGGCAATCTATGGGTGCCCACAACAGCCCCTAGTTTGTTAATTGTGAGTATAGAACCCAGATTCAACAAAACCAGCAACATAAACAGGTTTCTGCAGTTGTTTTCTGTTGCTGTACATGTTAGGCGGCCCGTGTGGCTGGCCCAAACCAGATACAACTTTGGCAGTTGCCAAGTTCGGTCCCTGCATTCATTTTTGGCTTTTTAAATTCCCATTTTCTTGCAGAAAGACATAACTGGTCCCTGGGCTGTTATATCAGGTGTATTCATGTTCCAGAAATGACCATAACAATCCCTATTATGTTTTTCAAACATAATTTCACTTTCAAAACTGACCAGATCAGCCCCTGTACATGTTAAATGCCATAACTGATACATTCGAGGGCCGTTACACCATTTTTAAGGCTCTACAATAATGCCTGAACATAGGGGACACAAAAATTGCCCAAAAATATGCCGGATGTCGGTTCGTTTGGCCGTACGGTCACGTTGTACGTCTAATTACGACGAAACACGACCGGACGCGAAAAACGATCCAAATTACGCGACGAATGAAATTTTATCATGGTGATCACTAAAATAAATTATTTTAATGCGTACATAAATTTTTTGGGTGTCCGGAGATATTCAGAATGTGAGATATGCGCGAAAATGAAAACTTGTGCACTTTTTGACACTTTTAGTCCCTGCATGACTTAAAAGTTTATTTTTGCGCACTAAACACCTCCAATCCTATATCTAAGCTTTATAAAGGATAAATAGGATATGTTTAACTCATGGTCATATTCCAGAAGGTCCAATACCCTACGAATCGGCATGCTTTTGCAGTTTGACGTAAATAGTCCTTTAATCGCACAAAGTAGCGCGAAATGTTGTTTAATGATATCCAAGCCTTCCATGGCCCATAATGATCATTAATAAGCATATAATTAAATGATACTACACTCCCGTTCGCTTAAATGGTCACCGAAAGGCGTAGATTCAAAAGTTGACGCTTTAGGTCCCTCTATTGCGCAAACTTGCGCATCTCATCATTTAATAGCATTGAAACCTCATCTAATCCATATTAGGCATTCTTGAGAGTATTATTAAACATAACAATGCTTCGGGTTCGCTAAAAGGTCATTCAGTGGTATAATTAAACATATTGACACTTTTAGTCCCTCTAACTTGCAAAGTTGCGCGTAACTTTATTTATAGGCATAAAAACCTTAGACGGCCAATAATTGGCATTCCCGAGAGTATAATCAAATATCATGAAGCTCCCAGTTTGTTAAAAGGTCACTCAGAGGTAAGAATTAACATGTTGACGCTTTTAACCCTTCATTGCGCAAACTTTCAATTAATTACGCAAACAGCTACACTCGATCGACAAGTGCCTCATTTGTGAATATAATCATCGCGAGAGGTTATTTAGAAACTTATTTTAGGTATGCTAACACTTCCAGTCCTTTCATAATCAAAGTTTTTGATTTTTCGAAAAATTAGTCCCTTAAATTCAACCTTTGACTTCATTAGGGTTTATTACACGTGTCAATACATCATTGGATGTGATTTTACGAGGTGTTACATCCTCACCCCCTTAAAAGAAATCTCGACCTCGAGATTTGCTAAATCGCTGGAAGTACTTTTTGTCACATAATGGACTTAACTTCTTTAGCATATCTGGAGCCTCTCCAGGCTCCCAAGTTGACCTCTATAATAGGTACATGTATCCTTTTTGTAGCTTCTTAACCTGTCGATCCTCAAGCGATACAGGTTTCTCATCATATCATTAATCTGCATATCATTATGTGATAATGTTTCTTGACTTATTGGTGAAATACGTCCTTAAATCATTAGTGTGTAATACATTGCGAGCTCCACCAAGCTCCTTAAATAGGTTTTAGCTTATAAGCTATTTGGTCTTGGTACATTCGATTCTCTTGAATGATTTTATATATTCAGAGCTTAACTATCCTGATAATTAACGAATTGGCACACCCTTCCAGGGTGATATCTTTT
Organism: Helianthus tuberosus; assembly: GCA_030545235.1. Taxonomy (NCBI): domain Eukaryota; kingdom Viridiplantae; phylum Streptophyta; class Magnoliopsida; order Asterales; family Asteraceae; genus Helianthus; species Helianthus tuberosus. Next base: position 178,126,378 of record CM060443.1, read on the forward strand.
GTTGAACCTTATTCCTTAACACGAACTTATGAGGGTTGCTACATTCATTAATCCTTGATTTTCTGCCGAATAATGGCAACTTACAGATGATTATGGATTTGTTTGATCTTATTCGTTGTTTCCAAGGCAACTTTCAGATCCTGATAATTGGACTTACCAATCTTCTGTCTAACAATAGATGTTTAACATTCCATCTATACAAGGTCTCCCAAGGAGCAGCCTTAATACTTATATATCAACTATTATAGAAAAGCTTATCTTAAGGTGAGATGGTTATTCCAACCACTGCTTAAACTAATTTTAAGGAAAAGCTAATTCTTGTCGTTAGTCGAACAAATCGACGATCCTGGGCAGCTGATGGCAATTCTTAATTGTTGCCTAATTAGGGTTGCGGTAACCAATGCATAAGCAACATGAACCGTCTTTCTTAATTAACAATACTGAATTCTCAGAATATTGAGTTAGGCTTTATGAACCTATATCTTAAAACTTACTTAATCAGGGTTTCGATTATTCCATAATCAATCATGGAGTTTTATAATACTCCAGCCCAAAACGGGATGTTAATCTTAACTCTACTCGCCTCTCAGGAGGTAAACAGGGTAATCTTAGGAGAAGATAATCAAAATATCAGGAGGTTACAGAGATTTTCCAAATCTCAGGCTTTAGTTCATCTATCATTTCTTGTGTCAAATAAGTGACACGTTTATGTTACAAGTCCACGAATTCCTTAATCGGGAACATTTACTTGGAAACTTCCATTCTGGATATCTTCTTTGAATACCATTAGCTGACTTTAGTACCATATGACCATCGGAATATCTTTGTGGTCCCATGCATTAAACCTCCATACTGATCAGGCATGGAAGCAATCTATGGAACATATTAAGATACACCCATCCTCATATGGCGCTTTTATCATCCCGTCTGGTATTCGCAATCGATAGAGATCAAGGAGATATCAACTATATAGGCTGACGCACTACTTCTAAAGAGAGGATACTTCTGGAATTCTACGGTTGGAGGTTTCTGACAGGAACAGAAAGAATGGTTCTTATGATTTCGTCTGTAAGTTTTACCTTGCACTTAATATCTGAGGTTCTTACGGGAAAATTTCTAAAAGTTTGCTAAGCTTATGGTCTTATGAGAGACTAGCAGCATCTGAATCCATACGTAATTCCTAGCAATAAAATCACAATAAGGGATTTATCTGGTGTCATTATTAATGTGAACTGCCTCTAATCATTCATCAGGAGGGTTAAACGCCTCCATTCTTAATCCTTTTAAATTTAGCTATAAAATTTTGACAAATTTTAGGGTAGACTCAGCTTTGTCTGGTTGTTTCTTAATCTATATAACGTGAGTAGCTGAGGTAGATCCATAATGGATTTATAATGAGTTGGCTTTGAAACCTTAATATGCCCTCTTATTGTCGTTGCTAACCATCGTTAATCATTTGCATTAAGCTTAGATTTTGGGCAAATGGAATAGGGTACTATCTCAATTAATGAGTTAAAGTCTGTAACATACTGCTGACAGTCTAGAACTTTTATGGTGAGGGTCGGAAAATTCTTATTCCTTCTTTTTCCATTTCGTGAAGCGGATAATAGGTTTTTCTAATAAGGTCCTTAAAACTTGGACCATCCCATATTGTATAAGAGGATCTTCCTTGTGGACTTCATTAATGTCCTCACTAATTAAGGGTATTGCCATCGAATGATTGTGATGCATACCTCACCGTGTCTTTTCCAGCATAACCGCTGATACACCTAATGGTTTCTACTTCATTCATCAATTCCCTGCAATCAGTGGCCCCTTTCTACTATTGAAGTCTCTTGACTTCCAAGAGACGATGTACTTTTTAAGTACATCCTAAAAGAAATGGGGCTCCTTGCCATATATGATGTTGTTTGGGTTATTCTTCGCATTTGAAGTGTGAATAAAGCTCTTCTCATGAGCAGCGACATGTGTTTTAAAGCGAGTAGCATTTGGCTCCTTGAACCTTTTCATGGCTTTTCTCATAGCCTTTCTAACAGCTGTGTTAATTACAGTTTTGGAGATTAACTCCATTAACTTTGAAGTTCATATTTGATGCCTTATTAACATTTGTCGTATTTCTAGCATCGTGACTTTTGTTTGCCTCTTCTGAGTTTTCCATACTCAAGGCTTCGGTTTTAAATACCAATTCAGCAGGTGCTTAGGTAATCCATACCATATGTCTCTTTGAATTGTCAAAGGCTCACCATGAGGAGTCTTGATAACTACTTGCTTCTTATCACCCACAGTATGGGTCTGGTTACAAGATGACCAATCCATTCTTATCACTATATCGAGTCCCTTTATTTTAACAGAAAAAAGGACAGCGGAAAAGAATGGTTCCTAATGGGTATAAAACATCCATCTAATATTGCTAAAGCAGTCTCTAAGGTACTATCGGCCAATTCTACTTTATACTTTACGCTTAGAGTTTTAACAGGCAGATTTAATGATTTACAAAATCTATTGTCTATGGAGGACTTATCTGAACCTGAATCAAATAACACTCTAGCATAAATGTCATTGGCAAGGAAAATTCCTGTTGTGACATTGTCACCTTGAGCGGCCTCTTGAGCATTTATTTGAAAGACTCCAGCTTTGGTCTTCTTAGCCTCTCCAGGGTTTTTGGTTTTATTTGGGCAATTAGTTTTGATGTGCCCTATTTTATTACAACCATAGTAGGTTGCGTTCTTTATGTCTTGGCACTCCAAAGTTTTGTGCCCTTCTTTATTACAGATTCCACAAGGCTTAGCTTGTGAATCTAAAGTGCCTTTCCCTTTAGTTGCCTTCTTGGGGCAGCGGGTCTTTATATGCCTCTTCTCGCCACAACCATAGCATGTGGCGTCCTTCAGGTCCTCGCATTCATGGGTCTTGTGATCCATCTCTTTACAGATGACACTTCCCTTGGTCTGTTCGTAGAAACATTTTCCAAAGTGCTTCTTCCCGCAGGTTTTACATTTGGGTTTTTGCCTCCTTTGGCTTGGACTGGTTATAGTTTGAACCGGTCTTACCCTTTTTGTAACCTTTATTTGGGGTATTATCGCACCTTCGCTTATGATCCTTTAATACACGGTCCACGGCGTTGTTTACGGCTGTATCTATCATAGCCTGTAACTCGGTGCCCGTTAAGTTCAGTCTTGCATCATTATTCTGATCAACTGGATGATTGTGAGCTTCAGAGGAGTCAGCCATGGTGAAGCTTTGAAGGCTACAGACCGAGCAGTAATAATTTATTTAATTATATAGTGAATTGTCGAGTTTGATGATTAAATAGCCATGGTGCAAATAAACCATATAGGCCAATATATCGTATTTAATTTATTTGATTATGTTTTGCCTAGGTTTTTAAATAAACCATCTTTGGCGTTTAGACGGAATATAATCCTTCATATTTATTAGACAGGGGACATAAGTCACGACTGTCAATGTTGTACCGACATTTTATATATAGCACACGGGCTTGTTCCAAAGGACTTTTTGATGGCACAGAGGCCTTGTCACTAGGGAAATTTTAAAACATAATCAATGATCCTTTGGGTCGGATAAATTTCATAGTTTATCGCCTTTTGGCAGGAAGTTATGAAAGAAAACTATCTTTGTCATAATTACATCTTTGCCCGTAGGCATACACCTTAAATGGATGTTTTGATGTATACATCATGTTCGACGTTTATTAGCCATGATTCCTATTGATCATTTACGCTAAATAAGGGGGGTTTAGAAATTCCCCATATAAAGATGACAAGTGTGATTTTTATCGCATCACTGTTGTCAGGAGTGTTAACATGTTTTCAGATGTTAACAAGGATCTGAATCTCTTTTAAACAGGTTTTACCATCATAGCTAGGTCTTTAGTGACATTCAAGCTAGGTTATACCCTTTTAAGATTCTTTTTAATATATATACTGGCAGAAAAGGAATGATATCTATTTTATTCAGGATTTTCATTATAATTATCCTAAATTTAATTAAAATATAACTATGGCACAAAAGGCCAAGTCACAAGGGCAACTTTAAATTATAAAACCATGATTTTGTAGAATCAAGGTATTTAGGCTTGAACGTTGTTCATTGCCTTTTCTTGACAGGGAGTTGTGGGCTACGACTGTCTTTTGTCTTATATGACAATAATTATGGCCCGTAAGCATTACATCCCAAATGGATGCTTAATTCTCAAAATAAGGAAGGATTTCGGGAGAATCCAGTATAAGGACCCGATATTTCCACGTATTACTGGTGGGCCCGTTGGGGAGTATCGTGACGTAGTTGATATCATCATAGTCAAACAACACAATTTAAATGCACAGCGGAAGCAAAAGATAAAAATATTACAAACCGATATAAAGTAATATCAAAGTATTACAAACGGATGTAAAGGATCCACAGGTGGATCAAAAGATAATTGTTCAACAGATTTTAACATCTAAGCTTGCGAGACTCTTTATTGATGCTAGGAGTAGCCAGTCTATTCCGTCTAGTACCTGCACTTAGCCTTTTTTTGGAAATTACGTCAGTTTACACTGGTAAATACAATTAACTGACTCATTTTGAAAATGTTTTAGAAAATTGATTTGAATGCACATGGCACAAAACTTTTTATAACTTGGGATAATTATTTATATATAAACTTGTAAAAGAATTACATGTTTCTTATGCGTTCAGTAGCCCGGATTGACACCGGATTAAAGATTAATAGACACACCACATGATATAGTCCCGCGGCGGGTTATTCCCGAAACCGGCGGTTATACCTTATTATTTATATATGCACTGTCGGGTGTACGCCTACACCCCGTGCTTAGGTCGTGGCCATTTCTTAAAATGATGCCAAGGATATCCGGGACATGGTCATTAACCCCCCAAAGGCTTTAAGCAAACGAAACAATTTAAACGGGTTATCTAAATGATTTAACCTTCATACGATTAAAAATTCAATACCCGACCAAGCGGTATTTTATATACCGTACCCCAAGCCCGTATAAGGGAAAATAAGTTAAAAGTATTTACCTGAGCAAATTATTCAATTTATCTCAACCGTATTCAATCAACAAATGCAGATAGCTTTTACTGGGCTCCTAAATCTGGAACGAAGGTTTTTAATAACCTATTAGATTCCTAACGGGTCTTATTTAAGCCTATGCTTAGACCGGTTAGTTTTAAAGGAGGATACGGTTCAAAACGCATGATTAAGCGAGACCCGGATTAGAATGTGGTTTAGACCCGACAAGCTTGTATACTTGTGTAACAAGGGTAAACTAAACACATTCTGGATTTTGAGATAAAAATAATACGGTTTGACCCGTTTCGGCTAATTTATGCAAACTAGTTACATAAGCCGATCCGAACGCGAAAAGTGCGTAACGGGTAACCACACGAGTCATGAACAGGTTTCCTAAGTTAATATGCCTTTAATATGTTATGATATCATTAGGATACCTTCCATTATGCCCAAAACAAATTTAAAACCAATTTATGCCCCGCAGGGGTATTTTGGTCGTTTTAAAGGTTATAAGAGAGATTAAATATTACTCTGAGTTCCAGGTCTGATATAATCAGTAAAAATACTTAATTTAATAAGTTATAACAGTCCATTACCTATATGTGAATTTTATTATTTATAACCAAACTATGCACCGAAGGGGCATTTTGGTAATTTCACATAGGGCTTAAAAGGTGAAAACCGGAAATCTGAGTTTAAAACTTTTGCTTACTGTTAAAGTATATAAATTTACTAAAAATATCAGTAGGTATCAGGTCTTATATATTAAAAATAGTTTTTATACATACTATGCGCTTAAAACGCGCAAAAAGGCGGTTTTAAGCGATTTCCGGGTTTTTAAAGAAAAGCTGATATTTTTACCATTCCAGAAAGCTTAAAATATTTTATTTATCATGTAAAATTAGTAGCAAAGGGTTTGGGGTCAAAATGTTTTGTAAAACTTAATTTATAAGCCAAAAGGGCAAAACCGGCAATTACCGAAACAAGTCTAGAACCCTATGTTATGCTCAGCCTAAAACTAAATAAAAATCTTCAAAAATCCCAAAATATCATTTTATATCAGTTGGTAAAAAGTTTGGTATCAACAATTGGGTTTAAATATGATATACGCTAATTACGTCGTTTAATTAATAAAAAGCTTTATAATTACGCTATTGAGCATAACTCCTAATCTAGACCTCCAACTGATGTCAAATTTTAAGGACAAGTTTATAAATCAGTAATAAAGATTATTGTCCTCTCACACTTTCAAAATTCTCGTTTTAGGGTCAAAAGGGCATAACGGTCAACATTTAGGCATTTAACGGAAACATGCATGAACTAGGATTTCTATGGAACCAAGTTGTATAACCTCGGAGGGTTATACTAACTTATAATATGGTCCTAATGGAATCCTAAGGCATATCTAAACTAAGCGAAATCGGGTCAGAACTGAAAGTCAAAGCAAAAGTCAACTTTTGCGACTTTCGGTTCCGAACCGAGCCTATACTTAGAATTGTCGGGTTGAACATGCTTAGACATGTTCAACTTATATTTACCAAGTTATTAAAGTGAGAAAACTGATTTTATGGCTTCTATATTAATAGTTATGAATTTTATTTAAAACTAACCCGTTTGACTTTTATTTGACCCGACAATTTAACTAAGTAAACGTGGTAATTAGGAGGTGCCCTTTTGAGGGTTTAACACCTACCTAATTACGGTCACATAGCCATGTTTATTGCGAACAATGGCTCAACCGTTTAAAAGTCAAAGCGTTTATCGAAACGCTTGACTTTTCGGCTATAAACGCTAAACATTTAAACTAAGTACGAAAGGACACTTACAAAGGGTCCAAGCAAGGAGGTTTTGATCCTAAATTCTCAGGTATGAAGAGCAAGGTCTCCAACTTAGAGAATTAGAAATCAAGTGTGGGTTATGAAGGAGTGGGGAAGGGTATTTATAGGTTTTTGAGGACTGTTAGGAACGTTCCTCGATTTCCGTGCTTAAATCTGGACCGCACACATAATGCCCACTGAATTGGGCAATCTATGGGTGCCCACAACAGCCCCTAGTTTGTTAATTGTGAGTATAGAACCCAGACTCAACAAAACTAGCAACATAAACAGGTTTCTGCAGCTGTTTTCTGCTACTGTACATGTTAGGCGGCCCGCGTAAGCAGGCCTGGTGGGCTACGCGGCCCGTGTGGCTGGCCCAGACCAGAAACAACTTTTGCAGTTGCCAAGTTCGGTCCCTGCATTCATTTTTGGCCTTTTAAATTCCCATTTTCTTGCATAAATGACATAACTGGTCCCTGGGCTGTTATATCAGGTGTATTCATGTTCCAGAAATGACCATAACAATCCCTATTATGTTTTTCAAACATAATTTCACTTTCAAAAGTGACCAGATCAGCCCCTGTACATGTTAAATGCCATAACTGATACATTCGAGGGCCGTTACGCCATTTTTAAGGCTCTACAATAATTCCTGAACATAGGGGACACAAAACATGCCCAAAAATATGCCGGATGTCGCTTCGTTTGGCCGTACGGTCACGTTGTACGTCTAATTACGACGAAACACGACCGGACGCGAAAAACGATCCAAATTACGCGACGAATGAAATTTTATCATGGTGATCAGTAAAATAAAATATTATAATGCTTACATAAATTTTTTGGGTGTCCGGAGATATTCAGAATGTGAGATATGCGCGAAAATGCAAAGTTATGCACTTTTTGACACTTTTAGTCCCTGCATGACTTAAAAGTTTATTTTTGCGCACTAAACACCTCGAAGCCTATATCTAAGCTATATAAAGGATAAATAGGGTATGTTTAACTCATGGTCATATTCTGGAAGGTCCAATACCCTACGAATCGGCATACTTTTGCAGTTTGACGTAAATAGTCCTTTAATCGCACAAACTAGCGCGAAATGTTGTTTAATGATATCCAAGCCTTCCATGGCCCATAATGATCATTCCTAAGCATATAATTAAATGTTACTATGCTCCCATTCGCTTAAATGGTCACCGAAAGGCGTAGATTCAAAAGTTGACGCTTTAGGTCCCTCTATTGCGCAAACTTGCGCATCTCATCATTTAATATCATTGAAGCCTCATCTAATCCATATTACGCATTCTTGAGAGTATTATTAAACATTACGATGCTTCGGGTTCTCTAAAAGGTCATTCAGTGGTATAATTAAACATATTGACACTTTTAGTCCCTCTAACTTGCAAAGTTGCGCGTAACTTTATTTATAGGCATAAAAACCTTAGACGGCCAATAATTGGCATTCCCGAGAGTATAATCAAATACCATGAAGCTCCCGGTTTGTTAAAAGGTCACTCGGAGGTAAGAATTAACATGTTGACGCTTTTAACCCTTCATTGCGCAAACTTTCAATTAATTACGCAAACGGCTACACTCGATCGACAAGTGGCTCATTTATGAATATAATCATCGTGAGAGGTTATTTAGAAACTTATTTTAGGTATGCTAACACTTCCAGTCCTTTCATAATCAAAGTTTTTGATTTTTCGAAAAATTAGTCCCTTAAATTCAACCTTTGACTTCATTAGGGTTTATTACACGTGTCAATACATCATTGGACGTGATTTTACGAGGTGTTACAACATGACTAACCCTTTCCATTCCACCTAAGGGTAGGATACCACTCTGGTTCGGCCCAAATCGTGCTTATCCGTCCCATGACAAGAATGGGTTCCGGAAACTTTTGTACGCGTCCTGCTTCTTTGATCAAAGTCGCATATAAATCTCTGTTGAACTCAAAGTCTTCGGGAAGAGGGGGTGGGAGGCGTGACCTTTTTAGTCTCCATGACTGTTGGTGTACTGACGTCTGTTAACTTCGTCTTTAATGAGTCTTGTATTGTATCTAGTAGATCAGGGCACGAATAACGAGAAATGAAAATTTATAGGTAATTCCGCTTGAAATTATAATTCCGCTTGGAATTAAAATTCCGCTCGAAATGATAATTTCTCTTGAAACTGAATTCCGCTTGAGTTAATTCCGCACGGAACTAAGTCTCGTTTGGGCAGATTCAAACGAAATTAGTTGCCTATAAATACCTGATCATGTATGTTCATTTGGAACGGAATTATATGTGTGTGTTTGAGAGCCGAGGTGCTGCCGAATTGTAATCAGATCTGTAAAAGCTCAGGAAATCAGTAATAGATAAAGATTAGAAAGTATCAAGTTGTGTTGACATCATTTACATTGATTCCGCCTTTGTTTTTGATGATGAACTACTCAGATTGGCTCGTTAGGGTCACACGACGATCCAACAAGTGGTGTCAGAGCACAGGACGAGGAGTTCATACCATTTCAGCTTGATTTCATCGGATTCTCTCACTTCTACTCCTTCTTTTCTGAATTAAACAAGATTTAACGGACAAAATGGCTTGATTTTCACATATCATAAGCGAAACATAGTTTTAACTAATCCTTGAAAGAATTGGACTAAAATTCGACTTAAAACTGATAAAACTTTTAATTCCGCTTGAAAAACTGATCGCACATAATGACGTCATCATAATTTCGTTTGAACCAGTTCCTAATTCCGCACGAAATTAGACATATTGTTCTTAATTTCGCTTGAAAATTTCAAACGGGACTTAATTTCGCTTGAAAGTACAAACGGAATTATTAATTCCGCTTCAGCGTACTTAATTCCGCTTCAATTAGCTTATTCCATTTGAAATTGATCTAATTTCGCACGGGATTAGATATTGTTGAGTAATTTCGTTTGAGAAGTTTAATTCCGTTTGAGTGGGAATTCCGTTTAAGCAATTCCATTCAAACTAATTCCGTTTGAAACTACTGTTGTTCAAAAATCCAAAAATTTTTCTAAGTGTTTGTTGATCGTTTCAGGTACTTGAAAGATGGATGATTTGTTCATGAATCCATTCTGTGATGTGTTTGCTTATGCCAGTGGTTCGGGAGATGGCACAACAAATAACACAACTGAAACTACATCAACACCGAGTGCAAAGAAGATTATTTCCGATACGATGAGTGTAGAGAGTGCGTACGGGACATACAACAAACCTCCCAAACTGATGGCGATCGAAGATTACAACCGGTGGGCTACAAGGTTTGACGAGTGGCTTCAAGCGTTTGCATACCAGAGCTAGAAGAGTTTAAAGAATGGTTACAGTTCGGGAGGAAATGAAGTTCAAAATTTGACAGATACTGATGATATAGAAAGATATCTTGCTGAACAAAAATGCATCGCTTTGATTCATCAGTCCGTAAGAGATGATATAATATCGTTGATTGAATATGAAAATTCGACAGATCTTTGGGAGAAACTGAGTGAAAAATGTGTGGGCAGTGCAGAAATAGTTAAGAACAAAAAGAAACTGTTAAGAAAAGAATTTAATTTGTTTAGTTGTCTGAAAAATGAATCTGTATCTAAGATGATCGAGAGATTTGGGAATTTGAAGATGGAGCTTGCAAGACATAAAATTGTATATACTCAAGAAGAGTTGGTTGATAAACTGTTCGACTCACTGCCGAATGAACAAGATTGGCAGTACTTTGCATTAATGCTGAAGAATACAATCAAGTCAGAAGAGTTACGAGTTAGAGATCACGAGTTAGAGATCAAGAAATCTAGCACAGTGGATCTGCTTATCGAAAGACAGGAGAGTCACGAGTTAGAGATCAAGAAATCTAGCAAAGTCAACAACACATCTTATCAGCAGAATGTGGAGTTGTACTACAGAGGAAATCTACCAAAGACTGGGTCTCCAAGAACAACATTTTCTGCAGAGAGTTCAAATACTGTGAATCAAGAAACTCCTCACAATGGTTTTCATAGTGGATCTTCATCGACTGCTCAAAATCAAACTGCTTCAAAGAATGTATTTCAATGCAACATTGCAGTGGATTTAAAGAATGGTTAAAATTTCAGTGAAGAGTCCGCAAAACAGCAGATGGTGTTCTTAGCATCTGTGCTAGAATCGTACGAGAGCCTTGTGGCAGGCAAGATTGGAAACACCAACTTGACTAAGGAGGACTATGATCAGATAGATCCTGAAGAGATGGAGCTGATCGACATCACGTGGTGTATGGCCAGTGCAGTCCGAAGAGCGCAACGTTTTATGGAAATTACTGGAAGACAGTCAATTGGTGGACCTTCTACCAAATTAGGCTTTGACAAGTCAAAATTCACATGTTTCAAGTGTAAACAGAAAGGTCATTTTAAGCGTGAGTGCCGAAATGCTTACACCGATGATACTGCAAATCCATTTCGTGAGGATTACTACAAGAGAGCAATTTATCATCAGAACAAATCTGAACCTCCCAGAATGAAACAAATAGAAGATAACTCTAAAGAAAAATCCAGAGCACTTGCTGTTATTCATGACGATGAGGGTTTCGATTGGAGTGAACTGCTACCAGAGGAAGATGCAGTGGGCTATGCTTTCGTAGCAGAAAAGATTATTCCTTTCAAAGACACAAGAAATGAAGAAGAAAAATACAAAAGCGGAAAGCAGAAAACTCAATTCAGGCTGACCAGATTATCTAAGATATTTTACGAAGCTAATAGAGCAAAGAGATGGGATGCTGATAGAGAATGTTATCTTGATCCTGAAGGAAACATTGTTGTTGATCCAAAGTCTCTTAGTGAGGAAGCTCTCATTGAGCAATTTGCTGAAGAAGAAGAAGAAGCAAGACAGAGAGAATGGTGGGGAGGTGGAGAAGAAAAAGAGAAAGAGTCGCAACCTAAGAAGATTGATGATGGGATTATTGGTACTTCACAAGAATTTACCACTGAAAACTTGAGGAAGATGGCTGACAAGGTGCTTGCTGCAAAGGAGCTTGAGGTAGACTCTAAGTCTGAAACTAAGTCTAAAAGCAAGGTCAGTCCAAATGCGTCAACAAGTGAGTCAGGTAAGAAAGTCAAAGGTGACAGTGACTGCAAAAATTGCATGAAAAACTGCAAGGTTTGTAGTACACTCACTTACCTCAGTGGTAAGAAAGTTGATGATCTGACAGCATGAGTCAGAAAGGTTGAAGATCAGATTCTTGACCATGATAAAATGCTAAAATCTTCAAATGATCATGTTAAAAATTTAACTGAGAAAATTGACAATGATAAAATTGAAGTAGAAAGAATTAGGAAAGAAAATGAAAAGCTAATTCATGAAAATCGTCAACTCTCAGAAAATTTTAACAAGTTAAAACAAACAGTAAAGGATTCTGATGAACGAAATAGTAAAACCAATAAAGAAAATGTGCATTTAACCGGAGTTTTGAGAGTTAAAGAAGAGCAAATCAACCAACAACTGGATGAGATTGCTAAGTTGAAGCTTCAGTTTGAAGAAGCTAAGATTGAGAATGAGTGCATCAATCTGAAATTAACCAGTTACAACTCCGCAAGCTTTGTTTTACAACACATTGTTCCCAAACCCATCGGGAAAAACAAAGCAGGCGAAGATGTTTACTCGGATGGAACTAGGGTTGGGTTTCATCAGGTTCCACCGCCAGTTCTAAACAATTTTTCAAAGAAAAAGTCCGGGTTGGTTAATGATGAAGATGAAAATGAGGTTAAACTCCAGACACAATTGATCTTACATTCACTTCGTCATCCGATGAAGGAAGTGTCCAATCTGAAGTTGTTAAAAGTGTGGTTGAAAGTGTTTTAAAATCTGAAAGTGACACTACTGAGGATGATGAATGCTTTCTGGATGAATACATTTCGAGATCAAAATCCAAAAACAACTTAGGTGATGAACCGAGTCTTGTGATGTACAAGATGGCTGGATCTGATAAGTTGTATTCGGATCGTGATTTTCCAATAGAGAATGTGAATGTTGGTAAATTGAGAAATGTGTTTAAGTTGATTGAAATTGATGTGTCTGAAATTGAAGGTTTGAAAAATGCGAAAAGGCAACTGAATTTTGAAAAGGATAAAGCTTACTACAAAAAGCCTGTTGTACCACCACGTTTTTCTAACAACTATCACAACAGATGGTCGGGTGGTTATAAGGGTGGTAAGAATTATCAAAGAAGAAATTTTCAAAACAAGAAGTTTGCTGAGAAAAAGGTGTTAGTGAACGGTTCAAGTTCACTTTCTGATGAAGAATCTGAGATTTTTTCAAAATCAAATGAAGAATTCTTTGAAAAGAAAGCCTCACAATTTCAGACTGAAGGCACAAGTCGAGTTGTTGATACTCGTACATGCTTCAAATGCAACAAAGTTGGACATATTGCACGAAAGTGTACCAACTTTAAGCCTAAGTCTGAAGTTGTTGAGAGTCAAAAGAAGAAGGTTAATGCAAAAGGAAAGGCACCAATGGTTGTTGAGAAAATTTTGAAAAATGAGAACACAAAAGTCAAAATTGAACCTGTTAAGAAGTTGGTAACTAAAACTGACAAATTTTACAAACGTATTGCTTCACCTCAACAAGCATGGAAACCAAAAGTTGTTGAAAAGAAACCAAGTTCTCCAAAACCAGAGGTTTCTGAGAAAGAAAAACAATCATCTTCTACCACTCCGGTAAAGATGAATGTTCCTGTGGATTACTATGAGAAAATTGACAAACAAGAGTCTATGGTTTCTGAAAAGAAAAGTGTTTTAAAAAAAGACCAACCATCTGGTCAACCTCAAAAAGACGAATTTTTCTTGTACAAAGAGGTTGAGGTTGGGTCTGCTGAGAGCTTAAAGATGAATGATAAAAATTTTCCGCCACTTTACACTATAAAATCTCACCTCAAAGTCCAGTTACCTGAGTCGAAAGAGGCTTGGGTGGCATCAAAATCTCACTAAGTGTTTGTTAAATGTGCAGGAGCTTCCAAGATCCGTTTCACATTGGATTATGGATAGTGGAGCTTCTCGGCACATGACAGGGAAGAAGACCCTACTGTATGATGTTAGAGGGTTTAATGGAGGTTATGTGGGATTCGCAGGCAATCAAGGTGGTCGAATAATTGGTTAAGGTACTCTATCGAATGGTATCGTCACATTTGAAAGAGTTAACTACATTGCCGAGCTTGAAAACAATCTTCTAAGTATTTCTCAGATTTGTGATCGCATGTATACAACGCACTTTACAGACAAATAATGTTTGATCTTGAAACCAGCATTTGTTGTTCCCGAAGAGTGGGTTATCATGAGAGCGCCTAGAGTGAATGATCTATACGTGTTGGACATGAGTGTAGCAACTACAACCACGGGTCAGGCTCACTGTTTTGTGTCAAGAGCAACGGAAAAAGAGTCACAGTTATGGCATCGAAAGATGGGCCATATTCACTTGAGGAAAATGAATCGCCTGGTGCATAACGACTTAGTTACTGGTGTTCATGTGAAAGGATTTCATCTTGAAGGAGAGTGTATCAGCTGCATCAAAGGTAAGCAGAAGAAGAAATCACATCCTCAAAAGAAAGTCAACTCAGTCTCAAGACCGTTAGAGAGACTTCATATGGATTTGTTTGGTCCAGTAAACGTCAAAAGTATAACTGGGGATCTCTACTGTCTAGTAGTAACAGACGACTACTCAAGATTTTCATGGGTATCATTTCTGAAGTCAAAAGATGAGACGTTTGATAGTTTGATGCCGTTGTTCAGAAAAATTGAGAATTTGTACCAAACTCGAATCAGAAGAATCAGGAGTGATAATGGTACAGAGTTCAAGAACAACAAGATGGAAGAATATTTTGATGAGAGAGGTATACTGCAAGAATTTAGTGCTCCTTATACTCCGCAGCAAAATGGAGTAGTTGAACGAAAGAACAGGATGCTAATTGAAACGGCCAGGACGATGCTTGCTGATTCAAAGCTACCAGTCAATTTTTGGGCAGAAGCAGTGTCAGCCGCTTGCTATACACTCAACCGGGTCCTAACGGTGAAGAAATTCAACAAGACATGTTTCGAGCTGATCAATAACCGCAAACCGAACCTGAAGTATTTAGAACCGTTTGGGTCTCCCTGCACAGTTCTAGAGCCTTTTGGAAAGTTTGGTGCAAAGAGCATTGAAGGAATTTTCGTGGGTTATTCAAGTCCATTAAAACGAGTCTTTGTTCCAAGCTTGAAGCGGATCATCGAAGCACATAATGTTGAGTGTCAGGGTTATACAATGCCACCACAGAATCCAGGCGACTCATGGCATTTTAATTACGATACTTTATGGGATTCGTTTGACATTGAAGAAGAACCAGGTTTCTTTGACGAGTTGGATATTTTGAGAGAGTATGAAGAATCACAGGAAAGATTCCCAGCAGAAAGTTTCAGTCGTCAACGACAAGCTTCGAATGATGATAAAGCAGGTCCAAGTAATGCTGGAGAGCAGGATGATATTCAACTAGCCTCAGAAAGTGCTCCTGATAATCAGACGGCAATGAATGATAATCAAGAATCTGATGACAGACCTATATTCGATCATGGTGATTCAGATATTAAGGGGGAGTAAATCCAGATATAAAGTCAAACAATTCCAGTCGATGAACAAGGTGCAAATCAAAATATCACAAGTTTGGAAGGCGAGGTAGATGTTCCAGGCGAGGTGATGCCGAGAACTCTTTCATACCATCCAGAGGAGTTGATTATTGGAGAATTACAATAAGGCGTTCGCACTAGACGATAAATTGACCAAGGCCTTACTTGTTTTTATTCTACAGTTGCTTCGTTACAAACTGAGTTTTCACTTAGTTGTTTTATTTCGCAGATCGAACCGCGAACATACAAGGAAGCACTAACTGAAGATTCTTAGGTCAATGCCATGCAAGAAGAGTTGAGTCAGTTTGAGAAGTTAGGAGTGTGAAAATTGGTAGACTTGCTTGATGGTCAGAGGAAGATAAACACCAAGTGGGTGTTCAAGTGCAAAAGGGATGATCGTGGGGTTATTATTCGTAACAAAGCTCGACTCGTAGTCCAGGGTTTCAGTCAGCAGGAGGGTATAGATTTCACTGAAGTGTATGCTCCGGTTGCTAGACTTGAAGCGATCAGAATCTTCCTAGCATTTGCATCTTGGAAAAATTTCAAAGTTTATCAGCTAGATGTTAAATCGGCGTTTCTGTATGGGAAGGTAAAAAAGGAGGTATATGTCAGACAGCCACCTGGCTTCGCCGATCCAATCCACAAAGACAACGTATACTTACTGGATAAAGCGTTGTATGGTTTACACCAGGACCCAAGAGCTTGGTACGAGACTTTGTCTCAACACCTGCTAGCCAACAGCTTCATCCGTGGAAAAGTGGATGCCACTCTCTTCACCAAAGAAGTCGACAGACATCTTCTGATTGTTCAGATTTACGTGGACGACATCATATTTGGGTCAACAAATGAACAACTCTGCAAATATTTTGAACAAGTTATGAAGCAGAAATTTGAAATGTAATTGATGTGTGTAAAATGCAACATATAAATTACATCAAATGAGGCATAAAACTAACCCTTTTTAAGTACTAATATTGGAAAAAGAGTGTTTTTGTCTTCCTTTTGTATTTTCAGGATTAAATGAGCTCAAAAACGCAAAAGAAGCAAAAAGACAGCTAAATCCAACATAAATACAAGAAAAGGAACATTAGTGGACTGCCCGACCCCTCAATGGCACCTTCCAAAGCAAATTAGAGAAGTCAGAAGACTGAACACGCCCCGTGCTCAGCCAGCACGGGGCCGTGCCCAAGAAGCAGCAGAAAAGACAAATCTATAGAAGCTTCTATTGCCCATCACGGGGCCGTGCCCAGCGGACACGGGGGCGTGTCGAAAGTACAGTAGGCGCATTTATTGTAATTGCGAATTACAATTAATGAGGAGAGAGATTGTCAGACGGACACGGGGCCGTGCCCAGCGGACACGGGGCCGTGTCCAGCTCTCTGTTCAGCCTATAAATAGGAGTGCTTGGATTCATTTCATCTCATCCCTTGGCACACCACCTCTCTCACACTTCATCCACCACCCACCACCATCACAACACCATCATCCACCACCATCATCCATTGTCCATCGTAGAGTGTGTGAGTCGTCTCGGGATCCAAGATTGATCGTAAGAGTTCTTGACAATCAAGGCCATGTTTGCCTAAGTCTCTTACATCACTTGGTGAAGACAAAGTGTCTACTATAATACTTTTTATTTCTAATCTTTTGCACTTTTTATTTGGTTTTGTATTAATGCCTTTAATAACTAGTTACTTATGTTGAAGGTGATCTTTCCTTATCGTTTGTCCGTGGTGTCTTGGCATTATTTTACTGTCTATATAAAATAAAGGATTTTCACCATTCATATCTCCACGGTCTATATGGAGGTATGTTGGCTACCTGGTCGGGGGTTAAGGGAACGGTTTGGTAAAGGTCTTGCCATTGTTCAGCGTTTAGAGGTCCTGCAATGGACCTGGGTCAAATTTAGTAGGACCTCCTTCAATACTTCACGGTATTGGATGGCGGGGGTCCAAACTCTTTGATCCCCTCATAAGTTAACTACTATTAATACTATAATCCGGCTATTTAGGACTGTATCCCTGCTGACTCAGACTACTTAGCCGAGGGTAACGTCACCGCCAAAAGCGGGGCCTACCACAATACTGCATTAATAACTTAATTCATTATCTTCCAATAATCCACCCTTTTAGGATTGTATCCCTGCTGACTCAAACTACTGGGGTGAGGGTAACGTCACCTTCAAAAGAGGGGCCTACTACAATAACTAAGATAATCTCTTAATTATGTGCAAAAGTGCGGAAATAATCAAAGGTTATACTAGATACGAGTCGGAACCAAGTGATTCATCTTGTCTATCTGTTTTTATTTTATTTTTATTTTCAGCATTTTAGTTAGTTTTTATCTTTTCTTAGTTTAAAACATTTTTCTAAACTTTTATTTTGGTTAGACGTTGAGGATAAACCGGTACTAAAAGCTCTTGTGTCCTTGGACGACCTCGGTATCTTACCAACGCTATACTACACTCAACGATGGGTGCACTTGCCCATATGTGTGTTTAGTGTTAGTGAAATATCGTGTTTTATAAATTTAAAACTTGGCTAAAATAAGTGTTAAAAAGGGCTTAAAATATACACCTAAAATAAGTAACACTTCACACGCATCAAGTTTTTGGCGCCGCTGCCGGGGACACAAGGATTTTAAGAAAGTTAGGAATCAACGGCCTAATCTTCTTTTATTTTTTTAGGATTTTTCTTAGTTTTTCAGCTTCTGCAGAGCTCAGCACGGGCCGTGCCCGCTGAACACGCCCCCGTGCTCAATCATTGGAACTGGCAATCCTGTTTTACGTCAGACAGTAAGCTGAACACGGGGCCGTGCCCACTCAACACGCCCCCGTGCCCAAGTTTCAGTTACTGAAAACAGAACCGTTAGATCCCGGCGGTTGGTAATTTCTGACACAAACATGAGTGATAGTAATTGTTTTTACTTTCGGCACTCTTATGGTACGTGGTGTCAATTATGTGGTGGCAAACATGAAGAAGTAAAATGCTACTTTCTAAATTATAGGCCCCACTACATGGACCCACCGACTTCTTACAACCTTAAGAGGGGCGAAAGTAAAAATAAGCACTATTTCTCCCTCGAATGCGCCCAGCCAGATATTCTAGGGGAAATGCTCCTTGATGAGTTATTTCAACTAGAAAAACTAATTCTGAATTGGTTAAAAGAGCTTAGGAAGGATTTTATTGATCCACCCCAAGACGATAACCATGAAGAAATGTTGGAACCGCATTCCGACAACCTCGTTGCTCCCGAAAATACCTTCGTTCCTAGCAAAGACTTGGACGATAGTCGTCCCTGTGTCGATTGTGCCGTGAAGGACTCTCCATCGACTTCGTTCGGTGCATACATAGACCTGAGCGATTCGGCATACACCTTCTTTAACAAGAGCCCGGGAAAGGGTTAGACTTGTCCACCTAGAATGAAAATAGGAATTACCCTCACCGACAACCTCTTGCGTTCTCGCCTTAGTCTAGGACAATTAAGGTATCTTAGGCACTTTGGGGTTGTTCCAACCAGTAAGGAACCACCCGATTTCGACGAGATCCTTGAAGTAGCAAAACTCCATAAAACAGCCTCCAGACACGGGGCCGTGTCCAGGTCAACACGCCCCCGTGCTCACCAAAAAGATTCGCTGCTGATTTGGTCAGAATACGGACAAAATGTGTCAGGATTTCCTCTGAACACGGGGCCGTGTCCAGTCAACACGGGGCCGTGCCCAGTGCGCTGTCGTTTTCTTTAAATGCAGCCTGATTCCTGCTCACTTTGACCACTTCAATTGACAGAGATCCCTGGGATTTTCACTCATACCATCCTAGGTAAGTGCTAAAAGAAGGTTCCAAGGGACCCTCTTGTCCCTTCCACTTTTATTCATTTCCTCCTCTTTCAAAATTTTTTCAAAATTTCCTCCATGGAAGCTTGGAAATCCCTTTATTCCAACCTTCTATGTGAAGTTTGTAAGATTATTTGCTAAAGATTCTTGTTTAAAGTTAGTTGTATAACTTTGTTTTAAATTATCTGAGCTTAAAACCCAGATAAAAATCATGAAAATAATTTAAAACTCCAAGAACCTTTAGCCAAAAATCCTGCAGACAAATGGACACGGGGCCGTGCTCAACGAGCACGGGGCCGTGTCCAGGGCTCTGTTTTGTAAAAATTTAGCTTTCTTCGGTTTCCTTCACAGAAAATGGCAAGCAGAACAAGCGGGTCATCTTCAAGAAGTAACCGACAAGGGAGGAGATCTTCAACAGCAGAAGACTCTCTTGTGAACTATGTTTACGCTCTAAGAGAGGCTATTGATGAAATGACGGGAGTGGAGGAAGCATTGGTCGACCGTATCAACCATCTTACAGTGGGGCTGGAGGGCTGTCTCCATGAAGTAAACCTCTTGCACCAGAGGTTGAACCTTCTCGCCTCCCCGCCTTTGGTACCTATAATAACCCAAAGGGCGTGGAACATGGTACCCGAAGTTGTCATTCCAGCCGAATGGTACGCCATGCACCAAGAGCCTCCGCGAAGAGTGGTGCAAGGAGTCCCGGTGAATGTTCACCCTCAACCACCAGCTGCGGAGGAAAATGAAGCCGCATTCTTCCTTCCTAGGGAGATCGAAGAATGGCTTTGAACAACGTTTAAGGGAAGAATCCATTCGGCTAAAAGTCTTACTATATCGGGAAACTATTCTCGAAATTTTCCTAAAATAGTAGAACTCCTTATGATAACCTCGTGTACCTGCTGACCTATTTAGTTAAGTTTTAATTTTATCTTAATTTAGGATTATGTAAGTTCTCTCTATGATGAAATGAAATGATGGTTTTAAGGTTTGGATGGTTGGTAATGAATAAAACACACTCATGGTGGTAAAGGATGAAAAGGGGAACGAGAAAAATGAACCCATGCACAAGAACAAGGCAACCCGACAATTCTCACCATTTCAGAAGGTTCAACACGGGCCGTGCCCAACCAACACGGCCCCGTGCTAAGCACCCTGCAGAAAACGCCCAGTTCAGGTGACTGGACACGGGTCGTGTTCACCCAACACGCCCCCGTGTCCAGGCTTCTGTTTCTCTTGTTTTAATTCTGTTACTGGCACTTGAACACGGGGCCGTGCCCGGACAACACGGGGCCGTGTTCAGTGCCCAGTAACACAAATTTTTGTTTTTTTAAACACTATTTTACACATCTAATCAACCTAAAAATTTATTTTTGGGACACATTGAGGACAATGTGTAATTTAAGTGTGGGGGGATGCTAAAACCTTGAATTTTGCAAGTCCTAAATACAAGCCTTACACAAAACTCTATTGGAACCACTAATCACCCCAAATTTTTTTCAAAAACTTTCATTTTTTTTTACTTGTCTAGGTTTAATTCGGGAAATTCAAGTTCTCAAAAAGGTTATATTTTTACAAATTTACAACCGATAGCGTATTGATAAAAAGAACCAACATAAGAAAATTATGAAAAGGCATAGCAAACTTATTTAAAATTTGATTATATATACTTGATCACATAAAAACCCATTCCCACAAAAGTGAGTTTTGAGCCTTTATTGAGCACACAATTACATATCATTTGACTAAATGCTCATGTTTCGTTTCTTGTGTGAATAGCCGCTTGGTTCTTACGACTCTAGAACTTGCCATGACAATACATTCCCGGTCCTTATCAACTTAAACCCGAGTAAGTAAATGATGGAGGCATTAGGACTAACCCTTTTTATTTTTACACCATTATTTTTCTTTTTCTTTTACCACCTACCCAAAAAAAAATCCCCCTAGTTAGCCCTTTTGAGCCTAAACCTTTTCGTTTCATCACCCAAACAAAAACCCTTTTACCCACCAAAACCTTTTTCATTTTTAACCCTTTATTTTAGTAACAAGTTCGGTTCTTCGTAAAAAAAAAAAAAAAAAGTGTGATAATGATGAAGCAAAAAGAAAATAAACAAACAAGTTAATCAAGAATAACTTAGTTTGAATAAAAGCTTCATCAAAATAAAAAGTTGCAAAAATACGAAAACCGACACTTGTTACGCTTTTAGCCCTTTTTCTACTAACCACTAACCCAACCACCTACCTTTAACCCTAGCCTAACCCTTAACCCACAAAGTCCTCTTGATATCTACAAAGGTATAAAAGTTAAAAAGGAGGAGGATTGATTTCTTGGCAAGCCTATGGTAGGAATAAGTTCCATGCCGCTCTCGAGTGATTCACTAAAAATACACATTCGGCCGAGTGTGAGTGATTTCCCCGTGAGGTATGTGAACTTGTATATAAATAGAATTTTAAAAAAGCATGTTATGCCCAAATAAGTAATTTCTTTTATGAAAAGTTCTAAATAAATCATTACGAATAGGAGTGTAAATAAATAAAAATAAAACCCAAAAAGATCTTGGAAATCCCGACACTCTACGACAAGCCCAAAACCTTCTCTTCTACCTATTCCATTTGGGAGTGTAAGCCACATATTAAAGAGTTTTGCTTGAGGACAAGCAAAAGTTCAAGTGTGGGGGTATTTGATGTGTGTAAAATGCAACATATAAATTACATCAAATGAGGCATAAAACTAACCCTTTTTAAGTACTAATATTGGAAAAAGAGTGTTTTTGTCTTCCTTTTGTATTTTCAGGATTAAATGAGCTCAAAAACGCAAAAGAAGCAAAAAGACAGCTAAATCCAACATAAATACAAGAAAAGGAACATTAGTGGACTGCCCGACCCCTCAACGGCACCTTCCAAAGCAAATTAGAGAAGTCAGAAGACTGAACACGCCCCGTGCTCAGCCAGCACGGGGCCGTGCCCAAGAAGCAGCAGAAAAGACAAATCTATAGAAGCTTCTATTGCCCATCACGGGGTCGTGTCGAAAGTACAGCAGGCGCATTTATTGTAATTGCGAATTACAATTAATGAGGAGAGAGATTGTCAGACGGACACGGGGCCGTGCCCAGCGGACACGGGGCCGTGTCCAGCTCTCTGTTCAGCCTATAAATAGGAGTGCTTGGATTCATTTCATCTCATCCCTTGGCACACCACCTCTCTCACACTTCATCCACCACCCACCACCATCACAACACCATCATCCACCACCATCATCCATTGTCCATCGTAGAGTGTGTGAGTCGTCTCGGGATCCAAGATTGATCGTAAGAGTTCTTGACAATCAAGGCCATGTTTGCCTAAGTCTCTTACATCACTTGGTGAAGACAAAGTGTCTAGTATAATACTTTTTATTTCTAATCTTTTGCACTTTTTATTTGGTTTTGTATTAATGAATTTAATAACTAGTTACTTATGTTGAAGGTGATCTTTCCTTATCGTTTGTCCGTGGTGTCTTGGCATTATTTTACTGTCTATATAAAATAAAGGATTTTCACCATTCATATCTCCACGGTCTATATGGAGGTATGTTGGCTACCTGGTCGGGGGTTAAGGGAACGGTTTGGTAAAGGTCTTGCCATTGTTCAGCGTTTAGAGGTCCTGCAATGGACCTGGGTCAAATTTAGTAGGACCTCCTTCAATACTTCACGGTATTGGATGGCGGGGGTCCAAACTCTTTGATCCCCTCATAAGTTAACTACTATTAATACTATAATCCGGCTATTTAGGACTGTATCCCTGCTGACTCAGACTACTTAGCCGAGGGTAACGTCATCGCCAAAAGCGGGGCCTACCACAATACTGCATTAATAACTTAATTCATTATCTTCCAATAATCCACCCTTTTAGGATTGTATCCCTGCTGACTCAAACTACTGGGGTGAGGGTAACGTCACCTTCAAAAGAGGGGCCTACTACAATAACTAAGATAATCTCTTAATTATGTGCAAAAGTGCGGAAATAATCAAAGGTTATACTAGATACGAGTCGGAACCAAGTGATTCATCTTGTCTATCTGTTTTTATTTTATTTTTATTTTCAGCATTTTAGTTAGTTTTTATCTTTTCTTAGTTTAAAACATTTTTCTAAACTTTTATTTTGGTTAGACGTTGAGGATAAACCGGTACTAAAAGCTCTTGTGTCCTTGGACGACCTCGGTATCTTACCAACGCTATACTACACTCAACGATGGGTGCACTTGCCCATATGTGTGTTTAGTGTTAGTGAAATATCGTGTTTTATAAATTTAAAACTTGGCTAAAATAAGTGTTAAAAAGGGCTTAAAATATACACCTAAAATAAGTAACACTTCACACGCATCAGTAATCGATGGGTGAGATGAAATTCTTCTTGGGATTACAGGTTGATCAACTGCCTAAGGGAATATTCATACATCAAACGAAGTACGTTCATGATATCTTGGAGAAATTTGGGATGTCAGGTTCTACTCCGGCTTCCACCCCATTAGCGACGAACCATGGGATAAATCCCGATCTCACCGGAGAGAAGGTAGATGAAACGTTGTATCGTTCCATGATCGGATCGCTAATGTACTTGACAGCTTCAAGACCCGATATTATGTATCCAACCTGCCTCGCAGCAAGATTTCAATCTAACCCGAGAGCTTCGCATATGGTGATTGTGAAAAGGATATTACGCTACCTAAAAGGAACTCCATCACTGGGGTTGTGGTATCCAAGAGAAGGCCACTTTACGCTCGAAGGGTATTCCGATTCCGATTTCGGATGCTGCAAAGTCAACGCTAAATCAACAACAGTGGGGTGCCAGTTCTTGGATCACGATTGGTCACCTGGCAATGCAAAAAGTAGACCTCTGTGGCTCTATCCACATGTGAAGCGGAGTATGTATCTGCTAGCAGTTGCTGCTCTCAGATCTTGTGGATCTAGTAACAGATGCGCGACTACGGTTTACAATTTCTAAACACCCCTATCTTTGTTGATAATGAGGCAGTGATTAATATTACTAAAAATCCTGTTCATCACGTAAAAACGAAACACATTGAAATTCGTCATCACTTCATTCGCGACTGTTTCGAGAAGAAGTTGATACGAATTGAGAAAATCCACACTGACGATCAAAAAGCTGACTTACATACCAAAGCGTTTGATAAAACTCGTTTTCAATATTTGCTAAAATTGAACGGTATGAAGCTTTTATTGGTGTTGGAAGAGATTCTTGGCATTGATGAAGGAGACATTGTAGATGATGATGTTGAGAAGCAATCTGCAATGGTTTGTCGATTTTTTTACTTGTTTTGGTATTTAGGGGGAGAGTATTGGGTAATATTTTCAGAAAATACAAAAAACAGTAAAAAAAAAATTCAAAAATCCAAAAACTTGAGATATTTTCAAAATCCAAAAACAATAGAAAATGGAAAAGAGCTTGTGTAAAAAGGGAAAATGATAGTACATTGGCTTGACAGTTACAGTATGCTAAAGATATGTAAAGTTTAAAAAAGTCTTAAACAGTCTCGCTGATGATGTGTCGATAGGTTTTTACACATTTAGTAGGTTTGTTCGGGATATAAACCTAAATCTTTACTTACTTATTTCGTGGGGAACACTACTTGGATATATAGGTAACCCCTGAAATCTCGTTTGAAAGATCCCTTTTTCCGAGATACTAGGTCTTTATACTCAGTGATATCTGGGGTATTATCCAGGGACTTCTGATTTTTCGGAAGCAATGGCCTAGTCCCCGTATAATACGTTACGCTTGCTTGAAACATAGCATCTCCCTCAGCATAAAAATGATGAAACATTGAAAAATGCTAATCATGTGCTGTTGAAGAAAAGATCCTCTAAAGGGAACGCACCTAAAGTCGAAGCCGTCATCTCTCTGCTGAACGAAAGTTCTGACCTGAGCTCTCACGGCCCTCGCATCTTAACCCCTTACAGATATCATCAGTGGTATACTCACCTGCAAGACTGAATATTGGGATTTGGATACGGGAGTATATTCAAGAGGTGGGACACATGAATGAGTTTAAGTTCCTAAAACACTAAATCCGTATCCTGGACAGATTGAAAATTGTGTGAGAATTTAAGTGGATCAGTATATCGACAATCTAAGTGAATTGTTTAATTCTGAGTATGAAATTAAAGCTTAACGGTACTTGTGACTTGTCGAGTAGCTGATATGATTCCCTAACACGCTCACCAGAAATATGTTTGTAAATAGTTTTCATTTACTACATTTCATTTCTGTAATTCATTTCTAGCATAGAAACTTTATTCAAAATCCAAAAAGATTTTACATTTCTGCTTTATTTTTGACAAACCAAAGTGGAGAGTTGATCTTCAGATTCGAAGTTCGAAGCAGATGCAGTAAGTTTCTGAGCTGGATGATGAGTCATGAGCCTAACATGATAAGTTTGTGAAAGTTGAAAAGCTAAAACAAGTTCATTAATTTGAAACTTGTGATTTTCAGAAAAATGTTTTGAATAATGTCAGTTGGGATTTATCTCAGGACAACCAAGGTCATTAAGTTGGACTTGGTAGATACATTGAGTAATCAGGGTCATTTACTTGGACCTGAATACTTAAGTGGATTTCTAAAACTGATAGATAATGAGATTTATTGTTGAAAGACAATAGATTGTAATGTTATATATTTGAGAAACAGGTAATAGGTTGTGAAAGATCCCCATGTCAAAGATTGAACCAAAATTCAAGCCCAAGCATATCGAGAGGAGGAGTCTGCGAAAGGCGGAGTCAAGATTCTGGATCAACATTCAAAGGGGAGATTGTAGATTAAAGTTTGAAGATAGAATATTGGAGGGAGCTTTACAATGTCAAAACAATTTGGAGCAAGAGAACGATCAATCAAGACTAAAGACTGAATACAGGATGCTAAAGACTTCGTCAACATCCAAGGGGGAGTCTGTTGGTGCACTGATGTCTGTTAACTTCGTCTTTAATGAGTCTTGTATTGTATCTAGTAGATCAGGGCACGAATACGAGAAATGAAAATTTATAGGTAATTCCGCTTGAGTTAATTCCGCACGGAATTAAGTCTCGTTTGGGCAGATTCAAACGAAATTAGTTGCCTATAAATACCTGATCATGTATGTTCATTTGGAACGGAATTATATGTGTGTGTTTGAGAGCCGAGGTGCTGCCGAATTGTAATCAGATCTATAAAAGCTCAGGAAATCAGTAATAGATAAAGATTAGAAAGTATCAAGCTGTGTTGACATTATTTACATTGATTCCGCCTTTGTTTTTGATGATGAACTACTCAGATTGACTCGTTAGGGTCACACGACGATCCAACAATGACATTTCGGACGGAACGCATCGGTCATCAACCAAGAAAAAACAGTCTTTCCAATCCTTTATACTGGTGGTAATCCACGAGTAACAACAAGCGTTCTTATTCCTAACCTCGAAGGTATACCAGCTTCCGGACCGATTCAACTTGTAAAAAGCCCGGAACACATCCAAATCCGGGTCGGGGCCCAAACCACGACAGGACAACTCAAAATGACATACCTTGGCAAGGCCAAAGGGGTTCATTTGAGAAAGATGAACCTCGTGAAATAAAAGAACTTTAATCAAAAACTTCGTCAGAGGAAGACGATAGTTACAGTAGTCGAATAGACGAGTATAAACCCCTATCTTCCCCGGAACAAAAGGATAAATGAGCGTATTCTTTTCAGGGAGAACAGGGTGTAAGGAGGCAGGAATCGCATATTGATCCACATACCATTTTAAACCGTTTTTATTCAAAATATTAAAACAACCAGATAAGTTACTTTTATTCGCCATCACATGTAGAAGACACTAACCTGAGAAAAGAACCGAGTTTTGTCTCAGAGGAAAAGAAGAAGATAGAGAAGTAAAAAGGTGAAAAAGTAAAAAGGTTTTTTTTCCTTTTTATAGGGAAACCCCACCGCCTCAAAGCGGCCAATCCAGTATTGACACGTTAGAAGGGGTGACGTATATCAAAGGTCCCATCAACCAAAGTGGAGTTAGGGTAACCGACGGTCACCAATAAAAGTCACCGCCAAAAATTCAAAATTCAAAAGTCAGCAAAATTAACATCGGATAAGAGTCCCGATTCGCCAAAACTTCGCCTTTTTAGTTCGAAGCTTTTGCTAAACAAATGCCACGAACTAGGGGGACTTGATGAGGATACGTCCTCAGTCAACACCTAGAGAACACATGACCGAACCGAATGGCCAAAGGAGCGATCATACCTAGTATCACAAAGAGGAACGATCCAACTCTCTGGTCCGGCCTAACTAACCTGGGCCCACAGCTTTAACTGCCCTGACAATGACTGGTCCGACCCTAACTAACTCACCACGTCAGCATACCCAAAAGCTATAAATACCCCGCCAAGGCTTCCAGCAAAAGGGTAATCACTACTTTCTCTCTCTAACTCTCCTCTCTCTCTCCCTGACCCATTTTCTCCTCACAAATACTTATTCTCAGGCCCGAGCTTGGTCACAGAGAGGCCCCCCTCCCTGTGACGAGGCTAACAGTGTGCTCGTTTCCTTGTGATCTTGCAGGTTCTAGCTAGGTCATCTGAAGCTCTACTCTGACCAGGTCGGACCAACTGGTTTTGAGTCTTCAGACGTGATCTCCGATGAACTCCGGCGAGTTCCAAATGCTCCGGCTGCTGTGAAACAACGAGAGAGTGAGACAGGGAGATAGAATGTGGTGGAATATCGTGTGAGAGGTGTCCGACACAGGTTGTGGAAAGTGGTTCGTGGTGACGTCTCGTAACCTCGATGAGAACTGTGAACTCCGACAAACTTGGTTACGAATCCGAGAAGGGTGAGGGTGTCGAGTAGGGGAATAGAAGATGTGAGGGACTTGAACAGGTGGGAGGCTTCGGTTTTATAGTTCCAACGATACTCGATTCCTTTGGTAACCATCAAAGTTTCCGTATTGGACATGTAGGTGATTTTGTTCATGATTTGGAATTCAAAACAGAATCGTGTATTTATGTAAATCACCGAAAAATCAGTGAATCGAACAAGAAAGGAAGGTTTTTCTTTTTAAAAGAAATAAAAGTTGGCGTTGACTTGTTTGGCGGCAAACGAAAGAATCAATGATGTCACGTTTTCAATTGTCTATATAACAAGATGAATTACTCCGTATTTTTGTTCGAGTCCTTTGATAGTTGAGAATGGAGTTTGTAGGTTTGAATTGTTACAATATACTACCTCCTTTTAGTGCTAGTAAATAATGTTAAGGTGAAGTTAAAAGTTGTAACTCATGAATCGAAAGATTTGGTTTAGGTTTATTATCTATAATCTATAATATATTAAAAAGGAAAAGTGACGTACAAGATGGTAATTTTACCACGCGTATCAATTTTAAAGCAACATGTACAAGGTGATTAAAGCCATGAAATTTGGGATTTCCACTCAAGTTTAAGACGCCACGGGGGTAATGTTGGTATTTCAACACATACGCTTCTCTTCCACATTATTGCAGGTTACTTTGATCGTCGTCACAAACACTGCTATTAAATGCCAAAATCAATGGTTCTTGCCCTGTGATTGGATGACGCTTTGAATCGTGTCTCCTTCAAATCGTCTTTTCAATCCCCCATTCGTTTCCATCCCATCCCCTAATAAGATTGATGCCATTATGGCCGCATTGTATAGCTCGAAATCGTCTTTTCAATTGCTCTCCGGCTGGAGACGATAACATCGATGCCAACTTCGGATTTGGACGAAGACTCAATGGATGGTGATGGCGTTGCAAGAGTCGCCCAGAGCGGCGGCGACGGCAGATTAGGGTATTAATCAATTACAGGTGAACCTCTAGGGTTACAGTTGCTCGATTTGATGGGGTCAAACACCAATGGTGTTGGATTGCTACTCGGAATCATCTTTGACTCATGTTAGTAGTACGTTTTGAATTCTCTGTCTTTTTTTGCATAATTAATCATTTGAAGCTTTTTATCATCTATGTATTCGATTTGGTTTTATGGTTACCTTGTGATCTTTCTAATCTGTGTATTCGTTTTGATTTTTATGGTTACATTCAGGCCGATGCAGTTTGTTGGATATTCGATGTCAACAAGAATGTGGTTCGTTTTTATAGCCCTTTGTTATACATCAGAAATTTACCTCTTTTGCTTGTTATGTTACAAAATCCATCGCGATTTTATCTGATGCCAGTCTTGGCATGGCCGTGTTTAGTCTCGGTATGTTGGCTTTTTATGTTTGAAGTATAACACCCTTAACTTCAAAGCTTATGTGCTTTCCGGTAACGCTTTTCACAGTTTAAAAAAAGTTGTAGAATAACAAATATACTATACCACCCCTAAACTTCAAAGCTTCAGCACTTTCACAGGTTTGTTCATGGTGTTACAGCCAAAAATTATAGCTTGTGGAAACTCGGTTGCAGCCTTTGCCCTGGTGGTTCGTTTCTTGACTGGTCCGGCGGTCATGGCGGCTGCATCAGTCGCGGTTGGACTACAAGGAACATTGCTACATGTGGCCATAGTTCAGGTACTAAATTTGACCATTGGAAGTCAAATTATTGACTTTAATTTTGACTAACATATTTGTGATTGTTAATGAAATAACAGGCTGCTCTTCCTCAAGGAATTGTCCCCTTTGTGTTTGCTAAAGAATATACTGTCCATCCAGATATACTTAGCACAGGGTTAGTTTTTGTTCTACTTTCATGCATTAATAATGACTTGTACATAAAAGTTGTACACAAAAATAATGGATATTGCTTAAACGAAGCTCAAGCTCGGCCCGCCAATATTATCATTATTATTATTGTATTATATATACAAAAATAAAATTATGTTTGGGCTCGTTTAGGCTCGCGAGCCTAAAAAAGCTTTGTATTTCAGGCTCGAGCTCGGGCTCGATAACTAAACGAGCTCTATTTCAGGCTCAAGCTCGAGCTTGGGCTTGTTAAAGCTCGGCTCGTTCGAGCTTTTAACCGAGTCGACCACGAGTGTCTCTCGAGCCTCTGGGCTTGTTTACACCCCTATTCTTAGCCATAATGATATGTTGATCTAAGTAATCAAAAAAATGCGTTTCTAAGAACTCATCATGATATTTTCGATTTCATCATAATGATTTTATTATTGTATATAAATTTCTTTCGAATTACTCTATTTTAAGAGTTTTGGTTTTATATAATGCCTTATGTAGACATTTGATTTTTTCTGCATGGTGATTTTAATTTTATGTCCACATATTTCAATTTATGTTTTAATTTTTTCTCCTCTCTTGGATTACAATAAAGATAAGACTAAAGATGCCATTTACTTAAACAGAAGGCATATTAATGGTTTTGCTGCCATACTTGAAGATGAAGAAGCCGCCCAGGTAGCCAGTAAGTAGTTGATGTTGATGTAAATGTTGTCTTGAGATGGATATGGTGAAAACACATCACATGAAACTTTGACACAGTTAGCCTTCAAGATCGTTTTTCGGCATGTGATATTTATAATACAGTTAATTGGTCTATATTTTACTTTAGATATAGAAAAGTATGTTTGTATACGTTAATAAATATCGTAACAAAATTCTTATGCTACTCACCTTAAATAATAAAATCAAACCATTAATAAAATGGGGCTCGGATCCTGTTAAGCGTGGTCGAAATGGGTCGGGATCCTGTTAAGCGTGGTCGAAATGGGTCGGGACGGTTTTGGTGTGTAGCGAAGGATGTGGGGAAGGATAAGCTGCAGTCGGGTTTGGATTACGCGTGTGGTGAAGGACGTGCGGATTGTAGTGCGATTCAACCTGGGGCCACGTGTTATGATCCTAATACTTTGGAAGCTCATGCGTCGTTCGCGTTTAATAGTTATTACCAGAAGATGGAACGGGCGGCTAGCGCGTGTGATTTTGATGTGGCTGCCTACATAATCACTGACCAACCAAGTACAGTTCTCTTTCAAACTTTTGGCTTGTTTAATAAGTAAACGAGTCAAGTAATGCCAAGATAAAATTTGTAAAAACTCAAACTCGACTTGTTTAACTTACCGATATAATTTATTATGCCAACATACACAGTCTCATAGACAGCACGTGCCGTTGTTGACTTCGCTCCCACATCATGCCTATTTAGTAAAGGGGAAAAATCTATTTTATATCAACTAAATGTTTGATTTAGAACATATTTAAATATTAATTTTCCAAAAGTGAGATCTTTGTTTATTACCCACCGAAGAATTTACTAAGATGATTTTTGCTTCCAGATGCAGGATTTGGCAAGTGTGAATTCCCCACTGGGTATTAAAAGAATTTACAATGCATGGAAGGAAATCAATGGCATTTTGTAACAATTATCATTTATTTATTTATCATCTTTATACATGGTCAGGTCAAATGGGCAGCACTCAAGCAGATCCTGCTCCAGTTGGATGTGCAGTGGCGGTTGTAAATGAAGCACTTTCAGTTTATCTGAGTAATCAAGGAGCTATTGATGTTAAAAAGGAACAAGAAAAGCTCAATGCTAAGTTTACAGAATTACAATTACAGAAGTAAGCATACCTCTACGAAATCTTATGCAAAGTTATATTAGTACGGTAACAATATAATTTTTGAATAAAAGTAATTTTAAAGTTTTATATTTTAAAAATATATTTTGGGCGATTTTTGACCCATTTTACCTGTTCTTTTCTCAATATGATTTGACCCGTTCATTAGTAAACGGGTCAGTTGTACCACCTCATTGATTGACGCCTCCCTATTTGAGCAGGCAAAAGGATAGTTTAAACAAGGTGATGAGTGCCAAGGGGTACAAGGAGAAGGTGCCAGCTCATATCAAAGAAGAAAATGTTGCAAAACTCGCCTCATTAATGCAACAACCACTCTCTATTGATGAAGCCACTCAACACATTGAACGCCAAGTAGCTGCGAATTCAGAAGTCTAAGTTTGAACATTCTTTTTCGTTTCGGGTGTTCTTTCACGTCTCCAACTTTATAGATTTGAAGTGAATGTTATGCATTCATTCATATTCAACACAAATCATTTTTTTATACATTATACTGATTTAATTGTCAACGCATGGTCCTTAGGGCTCCGGCCTCTAGACCCCTTCTAATGGATAAACTTTCTATATAACTAAATTGGATATATGAAAAACTTCCCATGAAATCTTCATTTCACTAACCACCTGGTTGTCGGATGCAAATTGTGTACTTGCCGCGTATTGTCGACTCCGCAGCAACGCGCGGGTTTCCCACTAGTATATTAAAAAGGAAAAGTGATGTACAATATTGTAATTTAACCAAAGATACACATTTTTAAGAAGCATGTACAAGTAACTGCAAGCTAATATAAGAGGAAGTTCATCAGACTTTTAAGACACTGGAGGGGTAATTAGGGAATTTCAATCTATGGATGATTGAATGCGTTTCAGTTACAAAAACCCCAACAGGCGGAAATCCCTTCTCTCTAAAAACGAAGAAAGCTTAATCGTAAAACCCTAATTCAATCTTTCATCTTTGTTGAAATCACCGATGGTGAGGAGTCACATTTGACTTTGGCTTATTTTACACAACTTTGTTTGTGAGGAATCACTGCTGGGAAACAGAAGGGTATGTATTTGGGATATCAACTTCTCTCTCTGCTAAATCTAAACCCTTGTTACCTTTCTCCGGTTCATCCAGATTACCAATCGCAAAACAGGTAATTTTCAATCACCTTCAGTAATCGTTGATATATCCTTTTCAATCATCTCAGTTTCACCAACAATTTGTTCTTTGTGTTTGTATTAATCCGGTAAGATTTCTTGTAATACCACCACATCTTTTGTTGATATTTTTTGGATTATGATGATTTTAGTTCTATGGATTTATGTGATCAATTTGGGTTGGGTGTTCCATAATGGGGTTGGTCATTTGGAGCAGCAAGAGCTAACCCTAATTTCACCCCCAATTTTACTTTTGTATGCAAGGCTTTTATATACAAATTTAAAGCTTATGAAGTTGATTCAGATAATATCAGCCCCTAAACCCTTCTTCTTCAGTATTTTCTTGTACAACGTATCCGTTTAATCAGGTATGTAAATTTATTGGCTTATTGAACCCTAGTATATACAAACTATAAACGTACTTCAGTTCATTATGTATAGTTTTTTAACAGGATATATATTGAACAGCAATATGCATGCACTTTTTTGAACATGATATTAAATAAAGTATTACTTACTTGCTCCGCTAGACCTTAGCATGGACAATTTATTGGCTTTTCTTGATTGATTTGGAGATTCGTTTGCTGTCAGTTGACTTTATCATCTACTGAACTAAACCATTAAGCTTTTCATTAAAATTCTACACACATTTATGCTTGTTTTTTAACAGCAATTCTGCACATATGTTTGTATAGGCCTTATTGAATCTTTTTTAAATGCTCAATCACTTTCCATACCTGTCTCATGTTTTTCACGTGCCTTCCGCCTTCTTTTTGCCAGGTTCAGCTTCTTTTATCTCTAGAAAATAGATAAGATATTAGTACCAAAATGTAGAATCTAGGAATTATTTGCATTTTGCAGTAAGTTTGGTGCCGTGGCTTCCTCATCGGACAGAGAGGCTACAGATGGGGTGTGTTAATAAGGAAATCGTTTGCGGCTACGCACGACCGCTAACAAAATATGGAAGAAAGCGGGAGATCTCAGGTTCGGTCGACGGTTTCATGGTAAGTCAAGTATGATTTTTACTCTCTTTGCAAAAATTCGACAAGACTAGAAATCTCAAACGATATGGGTCACAATTATTTTATTTAATAAAAACAACAATTTACTAGAAATCTCAAACGATACGGGTCGCACTTATTTTGTCCCTGATGATTCTTTTCACTTGGCAGCCAGATCCAGAGGCAAAAGTAGATATCTGTGTGGAGGATGAAACAACTAAATACTTTAACTGAAAGGACGTTCAAGCCGCTTTCATGCCGCCTTGTGGATGTCAACAAATGGTCCATGTGTAGTAGGTATCACGTGAAACTATGTTCATATTCAGGTCTATTATTCTAAGTTTGATAAACTTGAGTTTTTTATGCCATAACAGTGTTTTAACGTATGACATGGCAAATATGGAAGAACCAATGACTCCTGTATTGGCCTTTCTTCTCAAGTTTGGCATTCACGTTTTTGTTTACATGTGAATTGAACTTTTATGTGCATTTAATAATGATTACCTGATTTTAAAAGATAGTAGCAGGATGTGCTTATGTTGCTTAACGTTTTAATAATTATAGATAATCAAATGTTTAAGTGTTTGACAAGGTCTAATTTATTTAAATACTTTTGTAATAAAAACATCAAAAGACACCATTATGTGTGACATTTAGAAGCAAATGTGCCCAAATATTATTAATCTTTTTAATGAACCCTTTCAGTGGCGATCAAGATTCAGTCCTCCCTTTAATCGGTACGCGGCTGGTGGTCAATGGCTTGGCTAAGAAATTAGGATTGCCCACAACTCTGTCATACAGGGCCTGGTTCAGTGACAACAACCTGGTTAGTTTTTTTTTTTTTTTTTTTTTTTTTTTTTTTTTTTTTTTTTTGAATGGCGACAACCAGGTTAGTTAAGTTATATTTTTAAAATTCATGTTTTTTTACTAATTTTACAAGTTATTTGTTGTTTGTTTATTTCACTTAAGTTTTGTTTGTTTGTTTGACTTCAGTTCAAGCTTCTATCGGTGCCAACCTTTTTAGCCCCCCACCCCTCTGAGGCGTACATACAATATAAACCCTCTAAGGCGTGCCTCGAGGCGCACGCCTCTACCGTTTTTTAAAACCTTGATTATTAGTAAGAGTGTAAGAAATGTGCATATAAAGGTGTTTTAGTAGGTCAACCTAATTTGATCTGTTTTTCAACCTCTTGCTTGGACGTTACATGTTTTGTTAGCTGTACCAAATTACTCACAAGTTTTTTTTTTTTTTTTTTTTTTTAATCATGTTCTTTTTTACAGACTTGCAAGATATTCTCCCTGGAATTCTCAACCAGCTAGGTATGTTTTTAAGCACCCTTATATTTCTCTAGATATAGCAATCTTGACCTGTTTACTTTCGAAGTGTTGATTCGGGCTATGTTTCATCTCTAATGGGTCAAAATGGGTAAAGTAAAGAAGATAACTAAATGTAAATCAATCATATTGGTCGAATGGGTCGTAAAAGGTCATATCTTCAATAAATTTGGACAAAAAAAAGTCATAGATCAACCTAGCCATCTCATTCAAAAGTCATCTGCATAAGTAAGAAACCATGATGGCTCTTCAAGTAAGCATTTAAATAATCTTTTGTCTTAAATATTAATAATAACACCCATTAAGAAAGTGGTCAATGTTTTGACTTTTTAAGTGTTATATGAATCATCTGTTGGCTTCACTGTTGACCATAGTGAATTTTAGGTGGTGAAAACTTGTTTTGTTGTTTTTATTTTTTATGACTTTTGATCCCACCTTGAAAAGATAACATTGATGCCATTTTATAGGGTGTTTTTCTTTTAGGGTTTCTGCAAAAAAATTAAAAACTGTAGTGTTGATGCAGCAATTTTTATGTTTTAAGATGTTAATACTTAATATTACCTAGCATTTACGTGAACTCTGTACACTTAATTGCTACCCTCATCAAGAAAGTGGTCAATGTTTGACTTTATATGACTTATCTGTTGAGTTAACAGTTGACCAGAGTGAATTTCAAGTTTCATGAAGACGAGGCGAACATCTTAGATAGGAAAAATGTGTTTGGATCTAACACATACCAAAGGAAAAAGGGGCGAAGTTTTTGGGTACTAACTATTCGTCTTTCTGGGATAACTTGATTCCTTTTTGTGTTTGGTAATGTGATAATTTGATTAATTACATTCTTTTTGTTTGATAGAGGTTTCTGTTGGATGCTTGTCGCGATACGACCTTGATCATCTTGATGGTAGCGGCTGCTGCTTCTTTGGCTCTAGGAATAAAAACAGAGGTAAGCGAATCATATCTTGTTTATCATAAGATAATAATATTTTCGTTTCTTTTATTTTTTTTTAAATCTTGTACTGTATTTTCAAGGGATCAAAGAAGGATGGTATGATGGAGGAAGCATAGCTTTGGCTGTTATAATCGTCATAGTTGTTACAGTACTTCATTAAATAAACATTGATATCGTCAACGTTAGTTTGTGTTATGAGCAGAAACTTATTGTCTAAATGCTTGATTTGTGTTCTGTAGATATAGGTGACTTAAACGCTTGATTTGTGTTCTGTAGCTATACGTATATAACTCAAAAAACAAATTGATTATGAAATCATTCGGGACACCCGCTGCAACGCGCGGGCATCCCACTAGTAACATATAAATATCAATTTTGATATATGGTTATAATGACAAAATTGGTCCCTAAAGTTGTGACACTTTTAAATAAAGCTAACTCTCAATATAACTTCAAACTAACTAGATTTGTTTAGGAAAATTTTATATTGTGATATAAATTGATTGAATTAATCAAATAATTAATTGAATAACTATAACGATAATTAAATTAAAGAATAAAAATCTTCCAACGGTTATTTAACCGAAAAAAATCCGAGGTTTAAAGTTAGGATCCGTATTTTTAAAACGGGTCGATTTTGAAACGGGTCGATTTTGACGGATGTTACAATGCCGGCTTTGATGGTGCTCCCAGAGTGTTTTGGTAGGAAGCTAGGCTTTCGGGCACTTTCCGATAACTTAGATGCGTTTCCGATGAAGCAAACATTGGCCCGGATATATGCCAGGTCTGACATTTTGCAATCATTTGTCAAATTTTATGTATTTTCTTTTGAATATCTGGATGGTATGTCTCATTCTTGATCCGATAATTGTTTTAAGGTTTGATTGGACTGTGATTTAATTGGACTTTGATTGTATATATGTGTATCTGAGAACTGTAAATTGATGATAAGTATTAGTTTAGTAAATCATTTAGTGTTGACTGTCATGGTGAATAAAAATGAATTCAAAGTGCATTTTTCTTGTCCTTTCAAGATGAGGCTATGATGATTTTGTAGATCTGAGTAAAAATTAAATGAAGATAGCATCATGGTATGGCAAGGTTGTAGGATGGCAGTTGTTCATGCAACCTTTCTTGCAGCCATGGTGTTGTCATCTTTATGCACAATCTGAGCCTGGCATTCTGACAATGCAAATGTTTTGCAAGTTCACCATGAATGACCTTCGCCGACGCTGTGTTGGTGATTAAGGTTTTGAAAAGGGATCGTGTATAATCATTGTCACATCTATACAAGAAAATGGAGTTTGGTTGGTCTGAGATGCCTATTTAGCTGTAAGTGATGACGCCGGTAAGTTTTCCAAATTTTCGTTTGTAGATCGGTCACATAAAGTGATGTTTGGACCCGATTCCTGTGTTTTGTTTTACAGGTGGTCGTGTGGCTATGGTGGTTTTACCAACAGGTCTTGGTGAATTATACACACTGCACGTGATGTTGCTACCGAGGTACTGTTATTTTATTTATTTTTTCATGTCTTGTATTGATTAGTAATGCTATCAGGAGTTATTTATGTAATTATTCTTTTTACTAGCTGTTTTTAGTTTCGTTTAATATATCGCTTTCTTGACATGTATAGATTTGCTAAGAAGAGGATGATGGCGGTGTTTCGGGTTGGAAAAGCGACGATGGTAACTGTTTAAGCTTAAACGAGTGTAGGGGCGTTTGAGATGCACATTTTAAAAGTGATTATGTGATACTTAGTAAATATAATGGAAAAAAATAGTTTCAGTTGTTATTAATGAGAAGCAGATGATGGTGTTTGGATATCCTAAATTATGTGATACCAGGCGAGAAGCGCAAAAAAGCAAGCTTAAAGCGGTTTTAAAAAATAGTAAATTAGTAAAAAAAAGTTTCACTTTAGTTTTGAAAAAATAGTTTCAGTTGGCAGGGTTGAAGGATGGTAGATCTTTAACTGCAACCCCTCTTGCAGCCATGGTGCTTTCACTATTTTGTAAACTCTGAGCCTGAAAAGTTACGGAGATCTTGCTGTCTTCTACTATCGTCTTCAACATACAGAGTTGAAGAGTCAGATCTACGAAGAGGTAATATTGGGTATCTGTAGTATTCATACTGATTTATAGCTGGGGGTACATGATGGCTGGGGGTCTCCGGTGAATAAAATTAGGGCTCTAAGGATGTGACTAAGTCTTGCTATTTTATGTGATTTAGGCCAGTAGAGATTCAATGAACAGCAAGATATTTGCCTAATATGGTAGAATTCAAAAGATTATGGTTGTAAGGTAAGTTGTTTCTTGAATAATAGATGCCTTGGATATATGAAAGATTATATGAATTGGTTACGTTTTATGTTTTGTAGTTTAGTCTGCGAATTTGGTTGAATCATCGATGTCATTGACACGGAGTCACCGAGAAGATGTTAAGGTTGAAGCAACTGTCTCCTACAGATCAGGGGGGTTACTCTCAATTCTCGATTGTTGTTCACTCAGAAAGATAAGGTACTTTTACCATCTGTGAAGATGTTCTTGGTCTGTTTGTTCTTAGTCGTGATTGGTAATTTCAAGAATTTGTAGTTTGATAAAGGTTTCATCTTTTTTGGTTAGTTTTGGTTGTGGTTATGATTTTTGTTTTGTTGTTTAGTGGGCATTGAAGCTTCTCCATAGTCGAAACTTAACAATGTAGTTTGTCATTTACTTCATTATTCAATTATTGTACCTTATTATGGATGGTATGCTTTGTTGTTACTGATTTTGTTTCAGTTGTTTTTAATGAATTTGTAGTGTTTGATTTGTTTTTTAATTATTTTGGTTGGCTGATATTATAGATTCAATGATGTTTGTTTATTTTTCATTCAGTTTACTTTTCTCTTAATCGCGTTTTGATGATAATAGCAATTTGATGATTATCATGACGGTTATTTTGATAAGCAGCAAATCGGTGTACACATGTGGAGGCTGCGGTGTAACACTTCAAGGTTGGTAGCATATAACTAACTACTTGTGTTTTGTTTTGTTTTTTTTTTTGGAACATTTTGTTTGCCTTTATGTTTTAAGATTTTAATCTGTTAATACAGCGAAGAAGCGGAATAACAGTACAATTGACACCACATCACATAGACCGGACAACAATTCGTCAGGAAAACCTGTTAGTGCATTCAGAAGTTAATAACTCGGCAGTTCATGTTGCATCTCAGTATGGTCAGACATCCTTCTTGAATTAGATTAAAATTTGGTGCGCTCTAATTAAAATCCAGAAAATACGCTACGCAAGGCATGTGAGACACTAAATATTTACAGTTGTAGCACATTAAATATTTAATTTTTGTATTGAGTTGGTATATTTGAATTAAATACTGAACTGGTGGAATTACAGCAAGTACAGGTTATGCTTCAAGTTGTCTCGATCTCTTTGGAGGCGGATAGGTGGCTTTGGGAGGTATGAAAAACAGAATTGATAAATTTAGGGAAATTGTGGTTGAAAGATGATAACGCAATAGTTGAGGATCTCATTCTACAGCTACGATAAATTCAGGTGTGTTTTCAAATAATGCTTCCTAGATGTTTGAAGATTGACAAATGTCCAAAGAATCAGCATTGCGGACATTTGTCGTTCTTTGTCGGTTTTCAAACATCTAGGAACCATTATTTGAGAACACCCCTGCATTTATCGGAGTTGTAGAATGAGATCCTCTACTGTTGGGTTATCATCTTTCAAACCCATTTTCCCTAAATTTATCGATTTTGTTTTTCATGCAGGGATATAATTTGTTTTTTAATATTTGATTTGGCCGATGACCCATGTTTAAGGATGCCTTATGTTTCAGACTATACGAAGATTGCCTCTTGGTTATTATAAGGTTAAATTTTAAATTAATATGGTCTTATTCATTAATAAGCTTATAATTATACTTAAGAGACTATGAAGAGCCAATATCTAATCATCAATGCACCTAATTACAGCAAACCATAAACAAAGCAAGAAGATTGGAGGCATTATGTTCTTTGTATGTTTTATTGGATTTGTTAGCCAATGGAATCATGTTACCCTAACGTCGACATCA
Organism: Helianthus tuberosus; assembly: GCA_030545235.1. Classification (NCBI taxonomy): domain Eukaryota; kingdom Viridiplantae; phylum Streptophyta; class Magnoliopsida; order Asterales; family Asteraceae; genus Helianthus; species Helianthus tuberosus. The sequence continues at coordinate 178,166,748 of CM060443.1, forward strand.
GATAATCCGGAAACCAGCATTGAGCCATCACATATTCTTTCCGTTTACATCTTAGGTAACGGTTTTCCTTAATTCATCTCGACACTTAGGTTGTTATGGATGATTTTTGTTGTGGTTTTGAAACTTACGGGATAGTAATTGTCAATTTCATGTAGGTTGGGTATTGAGACCAAGAAATTCAGCGCCACTTGCAGTTATGGTTTTAAGGTCAGTCAATTATTGCCTTGAAACAGAGACAGTTGACCTTTGTTTCTGAATGTATTGTAGATTCACTTATGACTTATGCCTGATGTTGTTGTCATGGTAGGAGAGAGCGATTGGATTTGTTCACTTATGCCAGGTTCAAGTTCAGCTGTTTGGTGATCATGGTCATACATGCCCTCAATGTGATCAGATCAATGTCAAGGTCAGTCAACATTCAAAAACATTGTTTAGTGGTTATAGTTTTCAGGAAGTTAACGATGTTTGTTTTGTGGCTGGTTAGGTTGGGAACAACAATCACATATTTTGCTGGGTTTGTCAAAGCCACTACTGTTACTTGTGTAGAAAGATTGTTAGGCGCGTCTCATAACATTTTGGTCCAAAGGGTTGCAAACAACACACCGTCGGATAGCGATAAAGAAGTTACACCGGTTCATTCTTTTGTTTTCTAGATTTTGTGTTGTTTCTTATTTCTTATTTGTTAATTGTTAATCTAGCTTTGATACTCAGAGGTGAAAGTGCGAAACAAGGGTCGAGTGAATGTTTGTTACATTATATTACATTAGTACTGTTGGATCACATGATTTATTATAATATTTGATTAATTTCCTATTAATTAACCAGTCATATTATCAATTACTATTAATTTTCTATTGATTACTATTAATTTCCTATAAATTTAGACAACATATTATCAATTACTTAGCTTATTTCTATATCAAACCTGAACTAATAATTTTTTCGTAAGATAGTAATGAAATTTTTATGTCGTAACACATACTGTCTTTAACATTGTTTTATAAAGATATGTAACTAAACGCAAACAATTTAAATGATATATTATAATCTGTTTTTTAGTGGTTGATTTCGATCGTTATTAAACCTACCCGTGTGTTCACACAGGCCCTACAACTAGTGTATTTAATGTTTAGAGTAAAATGCCCGAATACTCCATGTGGTTTTATAAAGTAACACCTATAGTCCTCAACTTTTGGAAATTACACTAGTGCTCCCTGTGGTTTATTTTTTGTTACTCGGATGGTCCCTAGAGTGGATGTCCAATTGTCCATTAGTTTTCACCATTAACTCCATGTAAAATGACAAAATTATCCCTTACTTTTATTAAAATATAAGAAAAATCCATACACACACATATATATAAACAACACACACTCTATCTCTCTAAAACACACACTCTGACTCTCTCTACTCCCTCTCTCTCAGAAAAACCCCCACCACACCTGCCGCCAGCACCATCACCTGCCACCACCCCCACACCATCACAATAATTTATCAAAAAAATGATTGTTGCAGTCTAAATAAAGCATAAAAAACTACTAACTTAGATCAAAACAACCATCAATATAACACAAAATGATAGTGATGATGATCAATTGCAAAATGAGACATACCTCAAAGAGAAAGAGTGGCGAATGAAAATTGGAATTGGAATTGGAAGCAGAAGCACGAGCTCATAATAGTAAAGAGGATAGGTTTCGCATGGTTGGATTGAATCTTGGAGAACGATTGGACCCAACTCGACTACTGCTGGAAGCCATTTCAGAGGAATAATGAAGCTGGTTATTGCTATTTTTTGGGACGAGAAAGATTTATTATTTTCATTTCTTTTTCTTGAGTTTACTTGGGAGATAATAGAGATAAACACTCCATTTTCTTTTCCTTTCAGTTTCACTTACGCTTTTGTGGGGTTAGGTTGGGTTTGTTAGTAAAATAACCACTGATCTGAAACAACTGATCAGTAAACAACTGATCAGAACTAATCAATCACTGATCAGTAAACACTGGTCAACCACTGTTTGAAACCACTTACCAGAACATCAAATTAATCAGAAGTAGAAAAGAAGATGTAAAACAGTAAACGATTGAAACCGGGCTTGTGTTTAACACAATTCCCTTAAACAGATTCGTCGTCTGTTCCCAGGGTACGCCGGTTCGAAGCAGCACCGCGCACTACCGGACTTGAGCACTTGCCTGAAAAGAACAAAGAACTGTGTTGCAGAAAAACTGAGACGCAGAGAGAAGGGAAGCTGGTAATTGGTGTATCAAACTGGTTATCTGCATTGGGTTTTATAGGCACAGATCATAACTGATGCTGGCCTCATCATTGTAGAGAATCATAACTGGCCTCATCATTGTAGAGAACCATAACTGATGCTGGTTTCGAAACTGATGACAATCATAACTGAAACCAATGTTAATTCTCATCAATACTGAATATTACTTCAGTTACAAAAAAAAAATCAACCCGTTACAGAATGGTTGCAAAAACTGCCACACGCGGGCCCTGGGTTTTCGGAACTGCATTCGTGTCCGCAGGACGTGCGGGCGCACACGAGTTCAACTAAATCCCGGTTCCAATTTTTGCACCCCCCCCCCCCCTGCGCGCTCGCGCGTAGGACTTATGGTAAAACATGTCTTAAAGTTATATTATCTAGGCAAATATATTACCTTATAAATAACCTTCCACTTTGTCCCCCACACCGATGTGGGACAAGTGTTTTACCATTTGGGACATCCATTCAATCACACCCAATTTTCCAACAATCCCCCACATGAATGGAGGTCGATCTCAGAAACAACATAATTCCTTATTACATTTCAGCAATTGAGTTTTGCATACGATAGGTAGGTGTTACCCTTTGAACCTTCGCTCATGAAATGCACTTAGCCCACTAGCTCTGAGTAGAACTCGATGTCTTTGAACTCGTCTGCCGTTTGTGTAGACGACAATGCACTTCACACAAGACTCTCCCTGACAAAGTCAAGTCCTCATAGTTATGTTCGTTATGGTCATGAACATGATGCCTGGTTCTGCGAGAGCCATTAGGTATTGTGCCCCAACAATACCCTTCGAAGCGACCCCACTTCTCTCTCACATAGGTGATTCACTATGTATGGTTACCTTAGTCGAATCATTAAAAGCCATAGGCTTAGCCTCACACTTGTCACTTTTTAGAAATGGACTAGGAAGTTTATTAATCTTTATAATAAACTCCCTTATTAAATGCGTAGGGTTATCCCCCCACAGTGACCTTGCTTATTCATACAATTAGGTTTTCCTATTGAACTCAATTCTTGGGATCTCCAGTCTATTGAGTTAGGTTTCCATCATATGAACTTCATTTTTCAAGGGCTTCAGTCCCATTCCCACGGACGACTTCTGTACTAACTCTCTACTTAGGCCTTTTGTCAGCGGATCCGCAATATTATCCTTTGACCTCACGTAGTCAACAGTGATAATTCCTGTAGAGATTAGTTGTCGTATCGTATTATGTCTACGTCTGATATGTCTGTTCCTACCATTATACATTGTGCTACGAGCTCTGCCAAGTGCCGATTGGCTATCACAATCTATACAAATGGCCGTTGCCGGCTTAGGCCATCTTGGTATATCCTCAACAAATTGACGTAGCCATTCTGCCTCTTCACCTGCTTTATCTAAAGCGATGAACTCAGATTCCATCGTGGATCTAGCAATAACCGTTTGTTTTGATGATTTCCACGATATCGCTGCACCTCCAAGTGTGAATACATACCCACTTGTTGCTCTGGAATCATTCGTGTCAGATATCCAATTTGCATCGCAGTGTCCTTCTATAACTGCTGGATATCTGTTATAATGCAACCCGTATTCCCGAGTGTATCTTAAGTAGCGAAGCAACCGAGTGATACAATTCCAATGCATTGAACTTGGGTTGCTTGTGTATCTACTTAGCTTGCTCACAGCAAATGCTATGTCTGGCCTAGTACAACTCATAAGATACATTAAGCTACCAATAATTCTTGAGTATTCCAATTGGTTTACGGGTTCACCTCTATTCTTGGCTAGATGTTGACTTGTGTCAAGTGGAGTTCTAGCTTCGTTAGAGTCATTTGCATTGAACTTCTCAAGAATTTTGTCCACATAGTGAGATTGACTTAAAACAAGTCCACTTTGGGTTCGTGTGATTTTAACCCCCAAAATCACATCCGCAAGACCCATGTCTTTCATGTCAAATCTTGCTTTTAGCATGTTCTTTGTAGATTTTATGATTTTGTCATTGCTTCCAGCAATGAGCATATCATCTACATATAGACACAAAATGACATATCCATCAGATGTGTCCTTCACATACACACACTTGTCACATTCATTGATTTTGAACCCATCATCAAGCATGACATGGTCAAACTTTTGATGCCATTGTTTTGGAGCTTGTTTCAATCCATACAAGGATTTCACAAGTTTACACACTCTCTTTTCTTACCCAATAGCTTTGAAGCCTTCGGGTTGCTCCATGTAGATTTCTTCCTCTAGAATTCCATTCAAGAAAGCTGTTTTCACATCCATTTGGTGAACTTCCAAACTTCTAATGGCGGCAATGGCAAGCACCAACCTGATGGATGTTATTCGCGTAACTGGCGAATATGTATCAAAATAATCTAAACCTTCTCGTTGTTTATATCCTTTGATCACCAACCTTGCTTTGTACTTATCGATGGTTCCATCTGGTTTCATCTTCTTCTTGAAGATCCATCGATATCCTAGTGGTTTACATCCTTGAGGAAGATCCACTAGTTCCCAAGTATGGTTTTGTAAGATAGAGTCTATCTCACTTTTGATTGCCTCCCTCCACTGAGGTCCTTCTGAGGAATGCACCGCTTGTTGGTACGTTTGAGGTTCATCTTCTACCATATAGGTAAGAAACTCAGGACCAAAAGATTTTTCAGTCCTTTGTCGTTTACTCTTCCTGATTTCAACATCCTCAGTCTTAGATTGTTCTCGAGGTTCATCGTTTTCAACTTCACCCTCGGGAACAATTTCCTCAACCGGTCTAGAAGAACTCGGTTCACTTCTATCTAAGCATGGGAACACATGTTCAAACCATGTTGCATCCTTAGATTCGATTAAGGTGCCTTTGCATATTCCAGGGTTCTTGGAATCATGCACAATAAAACGATAAGGACCATAAGGACGGGTGTATCCTATAAGCACACAATCCACCGTTTTGGGACCTATTAGTAGGCGCTTAGGTGGTGTGACCACCACCTTAGTTAGACACCCCCACACTTTCAAGGATTTATATGGTGCTTTCTTTCCCGTCCATAATTCGTAAGGTGTTACATTCTTTTTCTTATTGGGTATCATGTTCAACACATAATTTGCCGATAAGATTGCTTCCCCCCACATGTTTTGGTTTACACCAGAACTTATCATCATGGCATTCATCATTTCTTTCAAAGTACGATTTTTCCGTTCCGCTATGCCATTTGATTGAGGGGAGTAAGGAGCTGTGAGTTCGTGGATGATTCCACTTTTTGCACATACGTCAATAAAAGGTGAAACATATTCACCTCCTCGGTCGCTCCTTACGATTTTGATTTTCCGGTTTAGTTGATTCTCAACTTCGGCTTTGAACAAGATAAACTTGTCAATAGCCTCGTCCTTACTCTTAAGTAAGTACACATAGCAATACCTAGTACTATCATCAATGAACGTGATGAAGTACTTGTTCCCACCACGAGTAGGAATTGCTTTTAGATCACACACATCAGTGTGGATCATCTCGAGGGGTTCGGTGAGTCGTTCAACCTTTTTGAATGACGATTTCGTTTGTTTTGGTTCTACGCAAGTTTCACATTTATTAATTGAGTCGATATCGAATGTTGGTATGCAATCAAGTTTAATTAAACGACGAATGGAATTATAATTAACATGACCAAGTCTACCATGCCAAAGATAAGAGGACTCAATCAAGTAAGTAGAACTAGTAGCGTTTTCTTTCATTCATTCACGACAATTACATTGAGTTTGAACATTCCATTTAGGGCATAGCCCTTACCAACATACATACCATTTTTGGTCAACACGACCTTATCCGACTCAATCACCATTTTGAACCCAAACTTGTTCAATTGCCACCCCGACACAAGGTTCTTACGAATTTCTGGAACATACAACACATTTGACAAAGTGAGTTCCTTTCCAGAAGTCATTTTCAAAACCACATTCCCCTCGCCTTTGATTTCGGCCGTGGCGGAATTTCCCATAAAAACCTTTTCACCATTAGTCACCTCCTTGAAGGTGCTAAACAAGTTCTTTTCAAAACACACATGACGGGTAGCCCCCGTATCAATCCACCAATCGTTGTGGTTTTGCCCAACCAAGTTAACTTCCGTGACCAAAATCGAGAGGTCCGTGACCATAGCAATGAGGTTATCAACCTCATGAACCATGTTAACTTGTCGAGCATTTTCCTTCTTTGGAAGCTTGCATTCGTTGGCCTTATGGCCTTGTTTCTGACAATTATAGCAAGTTCCTTGGAACTTCTTTTTCCCAACTCCTCCCTTAGGACCAAGGTTGGAGCGTTTCCCATGAGCTTTCTTTCCACCTTTTCCACCATTCTTGTTTCCCTTCGAAGATTGGCCATGCTCAACAATATTAGCCTTTGCCGTTTCAGGATTATCAATCCTTTTCAAAGCAACTTTATTATCTTCTTCAATGCGAAGGCGAACCACAAGATCTTCAATGGTCATTTCCTTCCGCTTATGCTTGAGATAGTTCTTGAAATCAACCCAGCTTGGTGGTAGCTTTTCAATCATAGCCGCAACTTGGAATGTCTCGCTGAGCACCATTCCTTCCGCATGAATATCATGAAGAATAACTTGAAGTTCTTGAACTTGGCTAATGACAGTTTTAGAGTCTATCATTTTGAAGTCCAAGAATTTAGCCACCACGAATTTCTTAGTGCCCGCATCTTCTGTTTTATATTTGCGGTCCAGAGACTCCCACAACTCTTTGGCAGTCTTGGCTTTACAATACACGTTGTAAAGCGTATCAACCATACCATTCAAGATATAGTTGCGGCACAAGAAATCCGAATGATTCCAAGCATGAACCGCGCTCACTGATTGAGCATTCATATCCCCTTCATCCACATGGGGAACGGTTTCAGTCAAGAACCGTGCTAGGTTCAGAGTGGTCAGATAAAAGAACATCTTTTGCTGCCACTGTTTGAAATTCAGACCGTTGAATTTCTCAGGTTTCTCAGCATGTGAGACTGCGTTGGGCAGTGGCGCAACCAGACCGGTTGTGACAGCAACAGCAGAAGTCATCACAGCAGTCATGACTGCAGAAACGGAGGTAGACATGGGCTGGGACGTCATTCTGAAAAGAACAAAGACAGAAAAATTAGTAAAACGGATCTGTTTAAGTTTGTTAGTAAAATAACCACTGATCTGAAACAACTGATCAGTAAACAACTGATCAGAACTAATCAATCACTGATCAGTAAACACTGGTCAACCACTGTTTGAAACCACTGACCAGAACAGCAAATTAATCAGAAGTAGAAAAGAAGATGTAAAACAGTAAACGATTGAAACCAGGCTTGTGTTTAACACAATTCCCTTAAACAGATTCGTCGTCTGTTCCCAGGGTACGCCGGTTCGAAGCAGCACCGCGCACTGCCGGACTTGAGCACTTGCCTGAAAAGAACAAAGAACTGTGTTGCAGAAAAACTGAGACGCAGAGAGAAGAGAAGCTGGTAATTGGTGTATCAAACTGGTTATCTGCATTGGGTTTTATAGGCACAGATCATAACTGATGCTGGCCTCATCATTGTAGAGAATCATAACTGGCCTCATCATTGTAGAGAACCATAACTGATGCTGGTTTCGAAACTGATGACAATCATAACTGAAACCAATGTTAATTCTCATCAATACTGAATATTATACTGAATATTACTTCAGTTACAAAAAAAAAAAAAAAAAAAATCAACCCGTTACAGAATGGTTGCAAAAACTGCCACACGCGGGCCCTGGGTTTTCGGAACTGCATTCGTGTCCGCAGGACGTGCGGGCGCACACGAGTTCAACTAAATCCCGGTTCCAATTTTTGCACCCCCCCCCTGCGCTTGCGCATAGGACTTATGGTAAAACATGTCTTAAAGTTATATTATCTAGGCAAATATATTACCTTATAAATAACCTTCCACTTTGTCCCCCACACCGATGTGGGACAAGTGTTTTACCATTTGGGACATCCATTCAATCACACCCAATTTTCCAACAGGGTTTGTTTGTGGGGTCGCTGGTGGCGGTAGGTGGTGGTGTGGTTTTCCTCTGAGAGAGAGAGAGAGGGGGGGGGGGGTCAAAGTGTGTGTTTTAGAGAGAGTGAGTGTGTTGTTTATATATATATATGTGTATGGATTTTTCTTATATTTTAATAAAAGTAAGGGGTAATTTTGTCATTTTACATGGAGTTAACAGTGGAAACTAACGAACATTCACTCCAGGGACCATCCGAGTAACAAAAATAAACCACAGGGAGCACCGGTGTAATTTCTAAAAGTTAGGGACTATAGGTGTTACTTTACAAAACCACATGGACTATCCGGGTATTTTACTCTAATGTTTATATAACTTAATCATGGTGCACAAACCCAAAATTAAAAAATAAACACATTTATAATGCAATATATGAGGAACAAATTCTTATTTAAACCCTAATCAGATTTTGCAATAGTCATAATGTTGTCAAAACTAAACCAATCTTATCGATTTTTTAGTCTAAAACTAAGTTTAAAGATACTACTTTCAAACCCAGTTGGTTTCACAATTTTTCAACATGTTTTGATTGACCAAAAATGAAAAATTAAACGAAAAGTCAAAACTGTGTTCGGGTAACATAATTTAGGTCTACTTACCAATGGCATAACTCCCAAAATTTTAATTCAAACGACCTTATTCTTTTTGCAAAACTTAATTTTATGAGTTTAGAAGCTCATCAAACTGGTTGTGCCCCAACGTTTCCGTCTAAGGCTGGGCTGTAATAAATACATCTAGAAAACTACCCGTATGTTATGATTTAACCAAGACCGAATCAAAAGGATTCAAACTCATAAACCACAAATGTATTTATTTCATAGATACATTAGAATAGTTCTATCCTCATATGTTTGTGTATTCTTATTTTATCAGTTTAGAGTTTCATAGACCTTGATATATATATATATATAGGGTAAGGATCATTTCATAACCATAAATATTTACAGAACTCGCAGAACTCCTAATAAATAATCTTTTTATTTATATATTTTTATGTTTAGGATAATTTTATCATTTATTATGTGTATTTTTATGATTACCTACATGTCAAGAGTAATTTTATCATTTTTTATATGTAAATTTATAATTACACATATGTAAACAATTTTTTTTACATATATGTAATTAGTTATTACACATATATATAATTTGGCTATTAGACACATGTAAACTACTTTTAACATATATGTAATCATAAAAATACATATAATAGATGATAAAAAAATCCTAAATACAAAAAAATATATATATAAAATGATTGTTTATTAGGAGTTCTGAAAATTCTGCAATTATTTAGAGTTCTGAAATGAACCCAACCCTATATATATATATATATATATATAGTGTGAGGTTCATTGGGGAACACTAAAAAAGTGGGGAACAGTGGGGAACCGACTCAAACGAACTCCGATTGGACTCATTCCAGCGGCGTTGGAACCGTCTCGTCGAACCCTAACTAGGATCTCTTAACCCTAAATCTTAACCCCTAAACCCTAAATGTATTAGGGTTTGGCTTTTAGGGTTTAGCTTTAGGGTTTAGCCTTAGGGTTTAACTTTAGGGTTTAGAGTTTATCTTTAGGGTTTAGGGTTTAGCTTTAGGGTATAGGTATAGGGTTTAGCTTTAGGTTTAGCCTTTAGAGTTTAGCTTTTAGGTTTTATAGTTTAGATTTTAGGCTTATTTTTTAGCTTTAGGGTTTAGACTTTAGGAGTTAGGATTTAGAGTTTAGGGTTAAGAGATCTTAGTTAGGGTTCGACGAGCCGGTTCCAACGCCGCTGGAATGAGTCCAATCGGAGTTCGTTTGAGCCGGTTCCCCGCCGTTCCCCACTTTTTTAGTGTTCCCCAATGAACCTTCCCCTATATATATATATATAGGGGACCGCTAAAATGAGAACCACCTCGAGTTGTAAGAACCGTGAGAACTACACAGTACGGGGCGAGGTAGACCAAATTTTTTTTTCATAAACGTAGATGCGTGTATTATAAACACATTTGTAAAAAAAATTCAAAAAAAAATGTCGTGTGTGTAGTTTTGAGCACCACAAGTTTGTGTTTACGGGTACCGTAAATCCTACCGGAAAATTTACGGTACCCGTAAACACAAACTTATGGTGCTAAAAAAAAAGATTTTGAATTTTTTTTACAAATGTGTTTATAATACATGCATCTACATTTGTGAAAAAAAAATTTTGGTCCACCTCGCCCCGTACGGTGTAGTTCTCACGGTTCTTACAACTCGAGGTGGTTCTCATTTTAGCGTGATTCTATATATATATAACACTAGTGTATTTGTGAATCAAGTGAACAAATCATGGCCATTCATTTAGAAGATCCAGAGTTTCTTTATGAATGTCAAGATTGTAATTATAATTTTATAACTTCCCTTTAAAATAAATGACAGGAGGGTATTTTTCGTAATTTGTAAATTGCATTGTTTAAACAATATAATCAAAATCCCTAAAATCCCGCTAGTTTCCATTTATATAAGATACACAACTGTTAGTTTAAACACATGTGTACAGTCTCGTTAGTATCAGTTTATACAAGATACACAGATGTTAGTTTATACATAGTTGTTAGTCTATCACATGTGCACATGCTTTTATACATCTATGTATTATATTCAACAATGGTTACAAATATGTATATTAACAACATATAGTATACTATGCATGAACACGAATAGATTCATATAAAATTATGAAATTAATTAAAACCAAACAAGTGTACACATGTGTATCAACGATTAACACAAAAACTACGTGTCTACCCAAATATACATGCACTATACATGTGTAAAACAGGTGGAACACATAAAACAACAATATTTATGAAACAAATCAATTTATACACTTGTGTACGATTACGGAACTGTTTGGGAACGAAGGAAATATTAAAAAAATTGTCGACCACGTTATGTTGCTATGAATTAATTTTTAAATGATATTTGAAATCACAAAAAGTAGGGATACATAACTCCTATTAATAACCACCTCTTAAATGGGATATAATTAAAGGGGTTAACATTAAATTTACGTCGGCAACAGGAAAACTGAAACTCCGGCAACGAGATTGAAAGTCGGATGATTGGGTGATTGTTGTTCCTTCAAGAACTAAAAACAGTAACAACAAAACAACTTATTCAAAATGCACAATTTTATAAACAAAAACTTCACATCAAAATCATAACATATTAGTCCTAACAACAATAGTAGTAGTACCTTAAACGCCACATGATTCCACGCAAGACCTCTTTACCCACATGCGTGAGAAAAAAACGTGTTGCAACCACATATTCCACCACTGTTGATCTAATCTGACGGCTAAAAATAAGGAAATCACAATTCCTTTCATTGCTATTTACCCTTCGCCGTCCAATCTCTGGGTAAAAGTGAATTATCAATCAACACACTTCAATCCATTGTTTCCTTAAATCATCACAATTTGAAGAGAAAAGTGAAGAAACACTGACCTTATGGGTAAGCTCCGGCTAGGACTTCAACTCTTTGGCGATCCGAACAGTTAACTACAAAACAGAACACCGTTAGGACTCGTTACAGGAATGGGGTTATTCCTGTAACCACCCTCCGGCGTGAGAATAATTCCCGGTTTGGGAGAAAGAAAGTATGAATGTAGATAGAGAGTAAACGAGATAATTCGATGATCATACCTTAGATGTTTACCTCTATTTATAGTTTACTATTAGGGTTTCCCCTAACTTAGGATGAACTCCGATAAGTTAGGGATTTGCATGATATTCCCAAAAAATTGGGGATTCGGTTACGTGGTTTATCCATGCAGAATAGAACATTCTAGAATAAATGTTTGTAATTAAATATTTGCAATAAAATAATAGGTGATGACCGGGTCGGGTTAGCCGATCCGGGTCATACCTCGTCATGTCTCCCTAGTCCGAAGTTATGAGATGCAATTCATGAAATCGGACTAAAAAAGGAAAAGTCAAAATTCCCCCTTTTTGTGTAAGTTTCTCGAGTGGGGTACCGTTACGTTTTTGAAAAATGGCGGCGATGGGAAAAGATGTGACAGTTCAACCATCATTAGGATGACAGTTGTACATCCCCTGTCTTGACGCGTGTTCCCATCCGTTTGCCTTTTCGAATTTGAAAGGTTGAAGTCCCTTATAAATAGCTTTCTCGTTTAGGGTTGGGATTCCATTTCCATTTCTTGTTTACCACCACTCTTTTTCAACTTCTTGACTTTAACAATGGCGTCTAAAACCGGCGAGTCTTCTGCTTCTGCTACTCAAACGGATTCTGATGCCCTATATGCAAAATGGGGGCTTGTTTCGTTCAATAATCTTATTCAAGATTATGATATTAGGGCAGAATGGAATCCGGTACTGTCATCAAAAACAGACACGACATTTCCGTTGAAGGAAGGTAAAATCACTCTGTTTAGTGATTTCTTCAAATTTTGTAACTTTTGATTGCCGATCACCAAGTTTTGTAAGTCGGTTTTTGACCATTATCCCATCCACATTTCCCAATTGCATCCGTTAGGGTTGGTGAAACTCCGACATTTTGAGTTTGCCTGTATAGCCCTGGGGCACATTCCTGAACTCACCATTTTAGGGCTTTTTTCGTCCTTGTGTGGAAATCCCCGTTTTTTACCTTTGAGATGAGGGATACCGATGTGTCTTGTTTGAGAGATATCCCTGCTAGTTCCAGGGATAAGGATTGGAAGAAAAAATTCTTCTACATTAATGCCGGTGTTATACCCAGAGGAATGCAATGGAGGGAGTTGGGACCCAAGGACAAAGTTAAAGATGATGGTCCCCCACAAGATGCTTATGTTCAAAATGCCTTTTTTAAGAGATTGTGTGAATACCCTTCCGAGTGCACGGTGATCCCGGAAGGGGCTTTAGTGATGGCGGGGATGAGCCTGCTATGGCGTGATATCAAATTGCATCCTTCCTTCCAGAGGGGTGATGAAGGTATGTGGCTTTTTGAACTTATTCTGCTCCTTGTGTGTGGCTTAACATATGTAAATGTCACAGGTAAGTGGAGTTTGTTTGATTTTGTTGATCCTCCGCGGAATGCTGCTTTGAGTGCCGCGGACCGCGTGATTGGTGAACAGAAGCCTAATGTACTGCAGATCCATCTGGAGCAGTTTTTGCTACCTGCGGTGTCGGCTGATCCAACTGCTTATATTTCCCAGCCTCCCCCCCCCCCCCCAGCGGAGGAGGTGGCGCTACTGCCTCAGAGGCGAAAAAACCGATCCGGGTGAGAGTCACCGGGAGGAAGTACACGGCCGCGGGGGCTGTTACTGTTGGTGTTTCTATACCTGCTGGGGATATTTCTGGTACCTCCGCTACTGTCGAGCTGGTGAGTCCGACCCGCGTGCCAAAGAAACGCAAAATTGTTCCTTCCCTAAGTGCTTTTGAGGCTATTCAAGCCGCCTATGCCATGCCCACTGGTAAATGACTTTGCTTGTGAGTGTTGTTGTGGACTTTGTGTTTCATTTTGCTAAAAGTCTGATTTAACACAGGTTCTGCTGCTGGGGTTCAAGGTGAGGGTGTATCCTCTGCCCCTTTGACATCTGTGGAGACCATGCCTTCCTCTACGAGCGGACCAAGCCTTTCAGAGCTTATATCTCAGGCAAGTGTTGCCGCTATCGTCACTTGCCCTATGCCACCTCCGATGCCCACCACTGCTGTGGTGGTGACGACTAGTCTGGTGTCCACACCGTTGCCTTCCAGTGTTATTCCCACAACCTTGTTCGATTCTCTGGTTAGTGTTTTTTCTGCATCCGAAAAAGAGATGCTTACATTGTCTGCTGCTCACGAGGCAACCAGGGATACCGCAATGAGCGATGCTGGAGGGTCAAGTACCGGGATTGCTGATGATGGTGCCCGCTTGGGTGATGACCTTTATCTGCCTACCATTAATTGGAATCCCAACGTGCCAGAAAAACGCTATCAGCCCAAATGGAAAATAGCCGAGTCTTCGAGATTGATCTTTCCTCCGGTGATTCAACACTGGGTTGAGCGGGCCTACCCCCCGGCTGAGTCTGCGTATATTGAGGGTTTAACCAACGAAAACCTAATGAATGCCACTATGGTGGATTCCGTTAGTCAGCCTCGGAGACTTGCAGAGATCCGACGTAGGTGGACGCATGATAACAACGAGCTCCACCAGGCGCGTGCCGTTATTCAGGAGCTGAAAGACGAAAAATACCACTTGGAAAGTCAACTACAAGCTGCTGGTCTGAGAGAGAGAATGTTTGTGTCGGAGAAAAATAAGGCGGAAGATGACTTGAAGCGGGTGACTGGCCATCTTGCCGAGGAGCGGATATTGTGGGCTCGAGACATAGCTTATCTTCAAAAAGCAACACCATTGTTTTTTATTACTGCTATCAAACGTGAGGGTAAAAAAGATGGCAAAAACCAAACAGGAGGAACTCGAACCCAGCCTCCCCTCATTGTTAAACGGCGCCTCAACCACTGGATGAACACAATTCTTTCTGAACACTTCTGTATTAATTAACTTATAAACACTAATAAAGGACGGATACAAGGTTGTAAAATTAATAGATAGTATACTACTATATACATAAGGGGATATGTAATGAGTTATTTTCAACATACAAAAGCTTTCAATATCAATATTATACTCGATTTCTTTGCTTTAGCACCAAAAGGAATAATCAGGTAAGACTAAAATGGTTATTCCGGTTGTAGCTGAGTGGTAGAGACTATGTCTTTTGGGGAAAAAAAACTAAGGTTCAAATCCTAGTATTAAATAAGTTATTATTATTAATTTTGTGTAATTTAGAAGTAGTATTCTTGTAACATTTGTTGTTTAAAAAAAGTAAGACTAAAAATACGTTAAAATGTGATCTTTTGGAGAGAAGGGTTCAAGAGCATGGAGAGAGGTTCTACCGCTGTTTGTGTTACTTTAGTCATCACATTTTCTCTTTTCTTTCACTAATCACCTTCAAACTTTTATCCTTAGTCTTTTAGGTTATTGGATTTTAATAATTTCAACCTTCATCTATTGGTCGAGATTAATCCTAGCTAAGTAAATGTTTAAAGTCAATTCTAACTTTGAATGTATTTTTCTCCAACAATACCACACTAACTGAATGTTAACCCAGTTAGTTTTTTATGACGTGGCATGCCACGCAAGCAAAAAAAATAAAGTTTTTACCACATAAACATTGAAGCCATAAAAAATTAAAGATTTTTGCCACAAAAGAATGCCAAGCAATAAAAAAACTTAAAGATTTTTGCCACAAAAGCATGCCACATCATCAAAAATTAAAGATTTTGCCATGTTATAAAAAACTAACTGTTAGGATCGGAGGCTCTCATGATTGTGTTTGTTTGTATGTTTTGAACAATTTGTGAATAAGAAAACATGTAAGTGCAGCGGAAATGAGAACAAACTTTGTAAACACAATCAAAGGAGAAAATAGTTTGATAAACAATTGCTTCTCATAGAGTCAAAAGATTTACAGATCAAAGCAAAAGATTACAGATATGCTTACAAACTAAACTCCCCCTTAGCCGGATACCCCAAGGATGGTTGCACACAAGATGAAAGGATTAGACATGAGGAGAAGAACCCGCTCAGTCAATCAAATGTAACAGTACAGGGTACTGTTACATTTATAGGCAAACCAAACCACTGAGGTATCTCAGCTGACGTCACCATGAAAGCGACGTCTAACAGCCTAACAACATGTATCTACTGTCCTTACACAAACACTGATGTCTAACAACTGATTGTAATTAAAATACAAATTATGAGGAAACAACTGCTTCACGTTCCACTGTTGTAGCCCAAGCCCTGATGCTCAACAACCACATCAGTGCTTTCTTCAAAGGTGATCAGTCCTTGAATGAGCAGTGTTTGTGTCTTCAGCAGCACTTAAGAGACAGCAGTAGATAGAGCAACAGAGTTTGTCTTCAGCAGTCTTTAGGATTACATCAGCGTTTGGATCATCAGTAGTTCTTTTGAGCAGTACTTAAGGTTTATCAGCTGATAGATAACCACTGTCAAGGGGAAAGCTAAGTGTAAACTGCTGCTTATTGTGAATCCTCTGTTGTGACCTGGTTTTGGCTTTACATTATCTGTTCCTCTGGTAGGGTTCAATCCCAACAATCTCCCCCTGGAACAGATAATGCCAAAACCTTTCATTATTCAGGACCTTTATTACTCATCAAGAGTGCCTTAGCTTGTTCTTTGAATTCAGCTTCAAATTTCTTTGCACTCTGGTCATCCTCATCCCTACACAGTGAAAGTTCAAGGAGATCCTGCAAATCTTGAACACTCAGGCCTAGTGCTTCTTTCCTTGATATGTACTTCACATCGCCATTGGCTCTGACCAGGGTCAATACGTGAGTCTTTTGATCAGACATCCACTTTAGTATTTTTAAGCCAAGTGGGTTTCTTGGGAGAGACTTATTTCCTGATGAGTTGAGGGATAATGGCCTTGAAAACATCTGCAGACTTTCAGACATTTTTTTGAAAGCTTATTCAATGACTTTGTCTACTGCAGCTATGTCTTCTGCAGTTTCTTGCTCAATAAGCTCTTGTCTTTCAGCTTCTGTCTTGTCTTTAGCAGTGTTTGGAGACGCAGGTTTGTTTAATGCCTTAAAAAGGCTTTGAAGCTTTGTTGAGGTTTCTTCTTTTAGACCCATTTTTGTGATGGTATCTTTGAAGTACTCTGCTTCCTTTTCTATTACCTCTTCTTCAGTCAACTGTTCTCCCTCTTCTTGATTTGTTACAAAAGTAGACCGGAACAGTGTGTCGAGGTTTCCCATCTTCTGTTCAAGCTTCATCATTTGTTCTTGCTTCTTAGAAGTGCCTGAAACAGTTATCTTTCTTTTCTTCAGCCTTTTGTAGGCTTCATCAGTCTGCTGTCTTGACCATTTTGATATGGCTTCAGCAGTATCCATTTTTGCATCCACCAGCTCCTTTTTCTTTCTTTTATACTCAGCAGTGAAGTCAGCAATGAGCTTTTTGAATTTGTTCCAGTTTGGAGCATTTTTCTTCTTTGTAGGATCATTCTTGATTCTGTCAATCCTCTCAGCCTCATGCTTTAGAGCGATTATTGGCCATTCTTCAAACTGTTTTTCCTCAGCAGGATAGAATTTTTCTTTCATAATGTAGGCAAGATATTGTTTTCTTAGCTCTTTGCGTTGTTCAGCCTTTTCTTTGATTAGTTCCTGTGCGAATTCTTCCATCTGCTTTACCTTTTCAAGGAAGAAAACCCGTCATTTAGCAATGCCTTCTTCGCTTAGACGTTCACGTTCACTTTCAAATTTAGCTCTTGCTTTAGCCTGCCTAGCCTTGAGTTTGAGGTAATCATCCATATCCTCTGGTGGCATGTAGCCTATGAGTGAGGAGAATCTCCTTTTTGAAGGATCTTCTTCTATATAGAATTGCCTCATCTCATTTTTGATAGCTTCAAGTTCCAGTGGATGTTGTGCAGCATTAGGATCATGTATACCCTCATCGGCAGTGATTGGCTTTCTTTTCTTGTTAAAGAGCTTTGGTTGTGATGTAGAAGAGGTGAGAGCAGTGGTGGATGACTGACTAACAGCTGTTAAGACAACTGGTGTCTCAACATCTGCTGTCATTACAACTGCTGATATGTCAGCAGTTGTCTTCTGCTTTTGAACATGGAATGGAAGTGGTGAGGTAGTTTTTGATGGTGGTGATGGTGGTGGTGAATCATTATCTGATATGAGATTCCTTCTCCTTTTTAATGAAGAAGGAGCAGATGATGTTTTGGGTGGATCAGTGGTGGTAGATTGGATAGCAGTGGTTTGTGGCAGTGATTGACTAACAGTGGTTGAAACAACTGGTGTTTCAATCACTGTTGTCATTACAACAGATGTCTTCTGTTTTATGACAGGAGGCAGTGGTGATGGTATGATTTTAGATGATGATGGTGGAGCAGTAGTTGTAGTGGTGTGTGGTAGGGTGGTGTGTGTTGATGACATGGCAGCTGTTTGGCTACTGACAGCAGTTTTTGTAACTGCTGCTGTATCAGCTGTTTGGCTAACAGGTTTTGAGACCTTTTTTTCTTTTTCTTTTTCTTTTTCAGGCTCAACATGAAGGCCATGTTCTATTCCCATCCTATTCATTTTTCCCAACAGCTTGTTATTCTCCCCCTTTTTGGCATTATCTGAAGGGGGGTTTACAAGAAATGGTATGGAAGAAGGAACTTTGCCAGAAGCATTTTGAATGCTAGCCTTTATAGCCTTGATGTCTGCTTGAGTGTCTTTAAATCTTGATTCAACCATGTTGGTCAGCATTTGTACTTGAATAGCATGCTTTTTGTCAGCCATAAGTTGCTGTGCTTCAAGCATGGGTTGAAAAATATTCCAAAGCTCATTTTCAGCAAATGCATGTTGTGCAGATGCTTGAGCAGGAACAGCAGTGGCTTGTGCTTTCTGAGCTTTTAAAATCTCTTGCACCATCTCCTTTATTTCAGCAACTGATTCTTCAAGTTTGTCAACTCTGCCCGTCAATTCCTGATATCTTGAATCATCACCTACTTTAGTAGGATCATCTGAATCCCCACCAGCAGTGGTTATATCAATATGTGTCTTAGGAACAGAGTCCCAAAAATCACCCATTGATGCCCCTTGTTCTTGGTACTGGGGACTTCTTTCTTCAGCACTTGATAAACCTTTGATGTTACTAGTGGTCAAAATAGGCTCACTAGTGGTTAACATTGGTGCTATTGAAGAAATTGCCTTCAAGGGAGTCTGATTTATGAAACAACTGGCCAACTGGAGACCTGTTGATCCACCAGTTGTAGTTGCTGCTCCACTTGAACTACCACCGAGAGTTACTTGTAACTCAGGGGGTGTAACCTCCTCAATAGAACTTTTTGCATTATGATCCACCAGTTCTATTATATTTTATACAAACAAGGGAGTCTGATTTAGTTTTCTACTTGTACTTTCATCGTGTACCAAGAATCAACCTATAATAGAACTTTTTGCATTATGATCCATTGTAAGTCAATAAAGTTTTTATGTACTTACAATTTCCCAATGAATTATAATCTTGATGAAGTGATAGAACGGGTATGTCATAAGTCCAACAATTGAAATTACAGCATCCATAAAGGGCGTTTTGAGAAGAGGGGGACGATGTGGAAGAGTGAAGGAGGAAGACAGAGTGTTACGTACAATTTGGTAATCAACCATATGATCGATATTTGGAAGGGAAGAACAAGAACACATAGAAGAAGAGGGTAAAGCCAATCAATACATCGATGCCTAATTACTACAACTCTCTCAACTATATAGCCAAATAACTAACCAATAACCCCTACACTATACAACAATTACATTTTAGTCACTCTACTTATTTTAACACACTAGGTTTTTTAACTGTCGCCGCGTTGCGGCGACTTAAATTGAAGTATTATGAGCAGTAAGGGGTAAATTGAATTGTCATAAGCAATATGGAGATTCAACTCGCACGTTGCGGTGGGAAAAGGGGAGTGGGATTGGATGTACCCTAGACGTGGTTTTAGGTTTTGCAAAAACTGAAGTGACTTACAAAAAAAAAACATTCATGCGGTTTAAGTCGGCAAGTTGCATAAAATCAAGATTAAAATATAAAAGAAAACATGTATCCTAGTCGAGTTAATTGCACAAAGATTCAAATTCATGAAACATAAAGAGGAAATTTCAAATTGGTCCCTATGATGTTGCTCAAACAGCGGCTTAGTCGCATTTAACTTATATATGTGTTCCGCAAATGACTTTTTTATAACGATTTGTATCTTAGGGTATGTTTGGTATGGGGTAATGGAATGGACGGTAGAATGGAATCGACGAGGTAATGGAATGGATGAGGTAATGGAATTGATCATTACCATTCCACGTCTTGTTTGGTTACCATGTGAGAATGAAATGAATCATTACTTTTGGTTGTTTGGTTGGCAAGAAAAGAGGAAGGAATAAAATCGGATGGCGGTGGTCAGTGGTGGGCGATGATGGTGGGTGGTGATAGGTGGCCGTTGTACCGGCGACGGGTGGTAATAGCGGCGGATGTGGGTGACGGTGGAGTTGGGTGGTGGCAGTGACGACGGTGGGTGGTAACAGCAACGGTGGTGGGGGTGGGTGGCAACGGTGGTGGTTGATGAAGATGGCGGCGGTGATCGGAGGTGGCAATGGTGGGTGGCGGTGGTGGACGTGGGTAGCGGCGGTGATCGGTAGTGGCAGCGACGGCGTTGGCGGCGGTGGGTGGCGACAGTGATCGGAGGTGTTAGTGGTGACAATAGGTGGCGGTGGTGGGGACGGAGGAGGGTGGCGGCAACGGCAGTGGCGGGTGGGGGCGGTGGCGGTAGTGGCGAAGGTGGTGGTGGAGATGGTTGCGGTGGCAGTGGTGGTGTTATCGGTGGGTCGCGGGTGGCGGCGGCGGGAGGTGGTGGTGGTGGTTGGAGTTGGCTGGCAGCAGTGGGTGGGTGACGACGACAGACGTCGGTGGTGGACGGCGGTGGTGATGGTGGGTGGTGGCAACGATGGTGGGTTGTGGTGTATTTAATGACGGATGAAGTGGGAATGGAATGGAAAAAAACAGGGGATGCGGATGGAATGATTTTGAGGGAATGGAATGCATTTTGGAATGGGCGATTAAATTCCATCGACCAACCAAACACACTTTTTTTCATTCCCTCGTAATGATCCATTCCATTCCACCCCTCATTCCTCCATACCAAACGCTACCTTAATGCCATCACTTATATGGTAAGAAGTAGCCTTTTATTGTATCCTCGCTTCACTTTGCAGTTGTGTCATCGTCACCCATG
Organism: Helianthus tuberosus; assembly: GCA_030545235.1. Taxonomy (NCBI): domain Eukaryota; kingdom Viridiplantae; phylum Streptophyta; class Magnoliopsida; order Asterales; family Asteraceae; genus Helianthus; species Helianthus tuberosus. The sequence goes on from CM060443.1 coordinate 178,187,863, forward strand.
CAAGCTACAAAGATCCCCGTGGCTCTTTTAAGCCTTGAAGTTATCTACACATATTAAATAAACGGTTGTAAAAGAGGAAGTGAATCTAAATCAGCTAACCATTTGTATTTTGCGGTTGAACGGGTCGTGCTCGAGCCAACCCATGAATATTCGGGTCGTGTTTAGGTTCATATGTATTTGAGGTCTAATGTGTAAAACTTAGAATTAACCTTCTATTACAATTCTAATAAAATATTGTCTAGACGACATACCACCAGCAGCAACCTTTGTTCTAGAATGCAATCTTATCCATTCTTCCGTCCCGAGCTTGGTTTTTAAAAAGTGTGACTCCGACGCGCTGAAGCGCGAGGCACATCAAGGCTCAAGGCCTCAGTTTTGGACCTTGTCGCTTTTGTGCGCTTCACGCTTTTTTTAAAACCAAGGCCCCAAGATCATCAAGATGTGCATGAATAAAAGGAAATCGTGAGAATTATAGGAATTCTTTGCCCGTCTGTAAATCTCTAAACTAACATCCTATTAAGTTATTAATAAATACAATCTAATTAACATACCAGCAACAACCTTTGTACAACCATTGTTCCTGATGAAAATCCTTTCCATTAGCGTTGTAGACTGCCTGCAGTAGCAGGAGCGCTGCCAAGTCCAGCTGTGCAATTTGCTGGCTACATAGGGAAGCCTTTGCCTCAAATCAAAAGCATCAAAGTCCATACACCATACACCAAATGAAAAAAATAATAATAATAAAAGTCTAAAAAAGTAATGCAGAATAGAAAGACAGACCTTAATTAGAACAATCATAGACTTTACTTTTGCACGCAAATACCTGGAAAACAAATATTAAGACCGTGGGGTATGGTGGGGCGGGGGTTTGGGGCATGGGTTGACACGTGGACTTCAAGGGGCACCGCTGGTCATGTGCATTTTGGATCGGTATGGCGGGGCGTGGCTAGCCCGCGTGGGTTGGCCACGTGTTATAATTTTTTTCAATTATTATAAAAATACACACAAAATTAAAATTTAAATCCTAGCCACCTATAGCCTAGCCAACCCAGCCAATGAGAGCCGACCACGGAAGACCGCTAGGCCCGTCCAACGCCCGGGCTGAAACCCCCCGCCCAAGGGGCCACGCCGAAACCCAAGCCCACCCGGGGTGGTGACTTGGGCGTTTGTACCCAACCCCCGCCCCATACCCCATAGTCTAAGGGAAAGAAAATGTCCCTCTCTAGATGTGCATACAAACATTACCAACCGAAAAACATAGAAATTTTTTACATTGATATCTTTATCTTTAACAGCTGTGTGTCAATCACAAACTTTTTCATATAGAAATAACCATACACTTTACTTTTCAAAGTTAAACCAACAATTCTTCAAGTTAAACTTCAATGAAAATTATATTAACTTCTATTAACACATGATCTAACACTACAACAATTTCTAAAATAAAACAAATACAAAACTGATATTCCTAACCAAATCCATAACGCTATGGTTCTCAAGGCATTTCATCGAAGAAGCATTTATTTTTTTTTACCCGGATTGAATTCTATGTGCTTGCAAATAGCCAAATCAGTTCCGAAATCAACCGTTGTAGAGCCAAAGTCTGAAATCTACAGTAGATTCAACAAAATCAAACTATGAAGTACCCAAGTTCATGGTTCAAGCAATAAATAAAAAAATTGGTGTTGCTAAAAACATGTTAAGTTACCTCTTGTTTCTTCTCAGCTTGTTGCCCCTTCTGGACATGAGATATTATCTCGAATCCGACCCCTCAGATGCCACTCCTCTGTACGTCCCTATAAACCCTTTCTAACCTTAACCGATTTCCACCAAAGAACTCCTCCATAACTTCTATATTGACCAAGTCTTACCAACTTTGTCCTAAACCGTTCAAACAAACCCTAATCGAATAGGTGCAAACGTTACGACAGTGGGTCGTCGGAAAAGCTTGCGGCTGCGGCTATGAAAACATAAACATACCAATCAGAAATCAAGCAAAGAACAACGACAAACCAACCTCACCACCTGTGTATTCATTAGTGAACCATAAAACTAATGTAAATTTTGTCATACAAGCATTTTGACGAACATCTGGCGTGCGTACACTTTCTAAGTACCAAAATCCCAATATTCATCATAAAAGACTGGATAACAATTAGAGCAAGTCGGAAATGATTGCTTTGTTTTTATACATAAAAATAAATCAAAAATACCATAAACCAATACACAATAGATCTGAAATCAGACATATTAATACTCAAAATTGACAAATGATTGCAAAAATTCAGACCTCGCATCTATTCGGGCCAGCGTTTGGTTCATTGGAAACGCATCTGAGTCACCATAAATTGGCTGGAACCCTAGCTTCCTATAAATACATAAATACAAAATAACATATATGTTTGTGTGTATCTAACTCCCAGAGAAGTTGAAAGAATGGGGAACTAAAAATATCAAACATACAAATACATACTCTAATCAAAATGAATGCATACCAAAAGGGATTTTATTTGAACAATCGGTTGTTTATTTCATTCCATTTCTCCTTCATCACATCAGCAGAGACTGCCGTAGGAGTGCTCCGATCATCGCAACTCCACCTCCATTGTAACCCCTGACACTGAAACCCCAACCTCATCTTCAACTTGTTTCTCCCTATCACTGTCATCGGAGCCCTGACCCAAACAGATCTTGTTTTCTATCTACTCAGATATGTGACATAGAACAGTGTCTTGAAGCTGACCAGAAGGTAGAGGTGCTCCGCCGACAGATCTGTGGTCCACAAGTGTCTGAACTGAGTTTGTTCCTTACTCAGATCTATGACTCTCCATCCGGTGATAGTGATGATGGTTGGAGTGGTTAGGTGAAAATCAGTTAACTGTGGTGAATGACGGTGAAGGTGTGGGGTTTTCGTGGTGGATGATAGTGGTGAATGATAGTGAAGACGTGGTGGTGAAGAAGACTGAAGAGGTGGGGAGTGGTTGTGTAGCAGTTGTTGAACTGGTAGAAATGGGGTAAAAGAGAGATGGTGTTATAGAGAGAGAAGTGAATGACATTATATAGGGTAAAAAGACAGTTATACCCTCATGTGCTTTGCACATGATCTAATTTAACAGAAAAATTTAACTGGATTAGGCCTAAAGGACATAACGTGTAGGATTTTAATACATAAAGGACAAAACTCGTCAACTTTAAACATAAAGGACACCGCCTGCAAAATGGCCTAAAGATAAAGGACAAAACTTGCAATTCACTCTATATATATATATATAGATAGTGGTAACTATTCATTCACTTCTCTTTTTAATATATAATAACTAGGATTACGACCCGCCGCAATGCGGCGGGAATTCTTTATTTATAACTAAGTCGATCTACGACCCACACGTTATGTTAAACCTGTCAAACGGGGTAAAAATAGACGATGTAAAAACGTTCACCCACACACGCACGTTGCGTCGTGTTAACTCGCAAAATTTAGAACGAAACGTAAAAACGTTAAGCCAAAGACGCACTCTGTGAGTGCTAAGTCACAAAATTTAGAACCAAGCATAGAGCGCAAAATTTGCGGAAAATGAAAACTATAAAGGACCAAAGTTGAAAGTAAAAAAAGTTATGAGGATAGATTGTAAAAGATAAAAAGTTTTGGGTTAAAAGTAAAAAATAAATAGTTTTGGGTTAAAAGTAATTTATGAAATACTTTTGGGTGAAAAGTAAAAAAAACTTTTTTTTTTTGGAAAACCCTCAAAGCCAACGTTACGACAACCATATGCATAACAATTTTTTCTTTGAAAAATCCCCAAAGCACACCCCGCGTTGCGGCGGGGCGTAAAACGGTGTCAAATAGTACTAATGTCACACAACTGTCATCGACGACCAACACTGACTCGACCTATAATATGCGTATTGCGACGAACCTGTCAAACATGGAAAAATAGAGGTAAAAACATTGAACCACACATGCACGTTGCGTCGTATTAACTCGAAAAATTTAGAACTATACGTAAAACGATAATTTGCGAAAGATGAAAAGTATAAGTGACAAAAGTTGTGAAGTTAAACTACAAATAATGAAAAGTTTTGGGTTAAAGTTAAAAAGACAAATTATGTAGGTTAAAATTGGAAAAGGTACAAACCTTTGGGTTAAAACTAAAAAATCAAGTTTTTTTTTAAAACACCCAAAGCACAACTTACAAGTCCTTATGCACAAAAAGTTTGTTAATTTATATAGGTTTTAATAATATAATATATATAAATTTTTAATATATATATAAATATCACAGAGTGCGCACGTTTTGGTTGTCAGAGGGGCAAAGCCCATGCACGATGAGCAGGGGTAATGTCAAGCCGGTTTTGAAGCCTTGTATTGTGATATTATAATGCCTTTCGATTGATCATTAATGGATCTAATTGTGTTCATATTTTTTCTAGTTATACTTATTAGGGAAAATGTTGGTAATTAACCAATTTATATATGGGTTACCTAGCGGATCGGTTCATTTTTTTTGGTTTTGTGGATGATAATAACCAAAACATTTGGTCGTCAGAAATAATAAGACCAAAGGTACTTGATTCTTCCGGTTCGGTTTTTACGATTTATCCTTTTTTTCTCACCTGATAATTAACAATAGCTCACACATGTATTACTAGTCTCTATTTTATGTTTACTAAATACCAAATGTATTTGCTCTTATTTTATGTAGAGATGATTTCCTACTTGGGGCTGGGAGTACCATATTGACTCTACTGCTGCTGGCTTCAAGATAGAGATAATTTTGAACTATCAGTTACTTATCTACATATTTCAACATGACAAGTTGACAACCACAAAAGTTACATCAAAATCGTACTTTATTTTTCCTAAACAACGAGCGCGCGTGCACACATACACTATTTCTTCTATAAACCATGCTTGATGGTTAAAACAAAAGACACATCATAATACTTTGCCTTCTATGATCAGTTAAAAAAGTATTTTAGCTCGATTGTCGGGTCAGATTCTGCTATGTACCGTCCGAAAGGTTAATAAGACCATGAGGTATGGTGAGGATAGTCCCCAAAGGGACCATCCGCCACGTAGGCGCCAACTAAGCGAAGGTGGAGGACCATCCTCTTGGGGACTACCCAAGGGTGTGGAGGGGAAGCCATGACTACCCAAGAGGAGCCCACCAAAATTAAAGCAGCCAATAAGGAATAAGCATGCAAGGAGAGAGAGAGAGAGAGAACAAGGAAGAGGGGGCCCACAATTACTCCACCTCAGCCCCGTCTCCAACGTCTCCTGGGGGCCTGCTAGGGGCGGTGTGCGACGGTCCAGGACGGGGGGGGGGGGGGGGGGGGGGGGGGACGGCCCGGGGACGAGCCCCATACCCTGTGGTCTAACTTCTTGCATGTAAGAAAAATAATTATATATATTATGGACAGCGTGAAGTGTAACCGCTATCAAACTAAATAATGACCATTAGATCTTTTTAAGATTTAATCTTAGCCGCATAAACTCTTAAAAATAACTGTAAATGCAGCAGTTTAGAGAGGTTTTACACTCTCTCTCCTAAACCTAGATTCCCGTGTAATCTGCCCCATTCCCCTATTTACTCGGCTCCACTTCTCTCCGGTTCTTCATGTAATATCAACGGCGCAATCAAGAGTTCAGTTCTCATCTTCTCTCCTAAAAAAAACCGTAACTCCATATCCAGACACAGATCTTTCTCCACCTTTCAAGGTGTAGGTTTTCATCCCACATCAATCTGCGACACCGGCCATTCAACTTCGCTTTCATCGCCGGTTAATTCATCATCATCTTCACCGTTTCGTTCACAAATCGCGTTGTCCGTCAATATCTACCTGACACAAGTTAAGCCATTAAATCTCGATTCCATGTCGAAATAGAAATTTGTTATTAAAATTCTGGCGACATTACAGGGACGATCTTTCAAACATCTGGTTTTTATTACTTTGATTTAATTGGTTCACGTTACAACTTTATCAGCTTAGCTTATTCTGTTTACTTATCAATTGTTGCAGGTCTCTACGATTTCTTGCTTTTTTGGTTGTTTGTCTTCTCCTTATATCAGATTGGTCCTATGATTTGTGGTTAGACTCTCACTATGTGTGAATTGTTTTTCAATTTAATGTTATCTGTATCCAAATCATTCATGCATAATAGGTGTTTGATTAAATGCCAAAAGGATGAATCCATATGGTTTTCCATCATATGCTTAAAAGGGTTGATTTCTAAATATAATATATTTATTTTGGTTTTCTTTTGAGGGTTTAGGTTTCACTAACTGTCTATAGAGTAAAAGATTCGTCATGGGTAAGCCTACGGCTCAAGTGACGTTGGTTTGTAGTTTAATTCTTTCATAGTTTTGTTGTTGGTTTGTATATGTGATATTCAATTTGATTTAGTCAGTCTGTTAGTTTGTTTATTGAGTGCAATCTGTCTGCAGGGAAGATTCCCGGATCTTTGGCTTCGTGCTGGTTAGGTGAGAAGTCAAACACCAAAGGCTTCGTGATGGTTTGTTGATTATTGAGAGGTCAATCTGTTTGGTTGATTCATGTTATCATATATTAGAGGTAAATTGCATCAGTTTCTCATTGTATTTCTTTTCTTTTCCATTCTTCTTCATCGATTGTGTCACTTTCTGGTTTGATAAGGGTTGTAAATATAAGCATGGCTGCTGCTACTAATCTGTCTCAAGTTGTTTAAAGCTTTCATGTGGAAAATGGAAAGTATTTTTTTTAATTATTTTTTTTCCATCTTTGCTCGCTCTCTCTCTTTTTTTTTTCTAAATTAAGAGGACTAAGCCAACTTTTCTTACTTCGAGTAAGCCATATGGCAATCAGGTTGCTGGTGGTTTCACTTTTAAGAGTGATCAATGAGCAGAACAGAGGAAAGAGGCAAGAAGAGCATTCATCATGCATATTATTTTCCAGCTTTGCAATGTTAATGGCCTAATCGGTGAAATTACTAAATCCATTGATTATATGATGGTAGTCCTTTTGCTTAGGGATGAGCATGGCAACGGTCTGGTACCAAACCGGTACCGATACCGAGTACCGAAAATAATCGGTACGGTATTTACCGGTAAATCAACCAATATACCGGCAACGTACAAAACCAGTACCGGTCACGAAAACGGAAAAAAAAGTTGGTACTGGTACCAAAAATGACTGGTACAAAAGTGAAACTTAAAAGCTGCTCCTAGCTGATATTTTTTGCTTTTACAAGAGTTAATTTTCAAGATACAGAAGACGTTGTTAGCTGTGTATACGAAAACATACCAGGTATTTCAAATGTTAGTTCTTTGACTCAAATATTTCAAAATTATGGTTATATACCATAGTTTCCTAATTCGTGGTTTGCTCTGGTACAGGTACGCGGTTCGCCCCGGTACAGGTACGCGGTTCAGGTTCGTGATTCGCTAGAGTGAATGTATTCGGTATGGAGGGGTAGGTTCAATGTGAAAACGAATTTGGAACCAAAAGCTGTAACATCGAAAACCGGGGCACCAAAATTTCCCAAGCCGAATAAGAGCAAAGGCAATGGCCGTATGCATGGCTTTACATTGGGTAAATGCATAGTCCTTCACATCAATGATTGGTTTCATTGTTTTATAAATACGTAATTATATATTCTCATAGTTATTCTCTGTAGCTTTTTATTTATAAAATTCCAGAGTTAAATTCATTTTGTTTAATCTCTGTAGCTTTTGTCTAAATTGCTTACGTTGTTATGCTCGCTTATTGCAGGTTATAAATTTCTTTGCTGGTCTGCTATTTTTGAGGATGCTGGAGCAACCTGGGCCATTGATTGTGTGCACGGTTCTTGCAAGCGATTGAGATGGCACTTCATGCAGCATAGTTAATGGTATATCGTTTGTTTTATTGGTGGCATTTTTTGACCCATTTACTTAATAATAGTTTCTTTTGGGTTGTGTTCGATCGCAATTGTGCCAAATAAAAAGTTGACAAAAAAAAGATCAAACAGGCTAAAATTTGTTGTGTCTCTTTTAAAGCATACAACCTCTTAAATAATTTTCATTAAAATATAAGATTTTTTGTAAGATTTTTAATTCTAAACGTTAATAGCACATAATTTATTAGAAGGTTTCAGGGCAAGAAAGTGCTACAACCCGACCCGGCCTGTTTCGACACTATCCATTTCACCGAGAAGTTGTGTTGACCCACTACTTGACCCGCTCATCGTGCCGCCTCTTAACTTTTTGCTTTTCCTCTTTAAACTTCCTTACGATTTTCATCTCATTTTAACTTCAAAAATTTGTACGCAGGTTAATATGCTCTCGAGTATTAATATGATGTAGCTGTGGAATTGTGCTCTTTCTCCTGAATTCAGCGCTTTGCCTTTAGGAGCAAGACATGCGCTGCTATCACAGTGGAAAGAATCATTGAGGAAATAGGTTGATAATATATTAATATGTTAGTTTGTTAGCGTGTTATGAACATATGAAATGTTTTGATGAATAGCACCAAAAATGGTAAGTTGTATCTCAAGTCAACACATTTAGCAGTTCCCTCACATTTATATATATTATGTTTTTAACGTTCTTTATAGAAATCACGTCATGATGACCTTAAAATACCCGTCCACCGGACGGGTATACTACTAGTTCATGATGGCTGTTACACTAGTCTAGTAAAGATTCGATTAGCTATAAGTGTGTACTTATAATTTATCAAGACTTGAGCGATAAAATTCATTTTATTGAAGATGTTTACACTTATTTGTTCAAGCATTTGTTTTCATAAAAACAGACTGGCTATTTAGGTTCATATTTACATTGATACTCCTCAAGAACCGACAATCTCCACAACCCCAAATGTAGATAGCTATACAAAAGCTCAGAAGATTCCTTTAAAGTCAAGTAATTAATTTTCACTTGTATGTTACACAAATCATACCCAACACATACCAAATGCTAACCCCCACCGAAAGAACGTCATCATGGTGGCTTGTGATACATTTGGTGTGACCCCCACCAGTAAGCAACCTAATTTCTTGTGTACTTATTTTTAAGTGCACTTTGGTTTAAATCAAACTTGGTTTACGTTTCGACGTAAATTTTGCTCGTTAATGAGTCTGATCAAATATTAAAAGTTTTCGTGCTTATTTTTATGTGTGTTTCTAGTTAGTATACATACCTTCTGATATAAATTTTGTTCAGAAATAAGTCGGGTCAAATGTTCGACAATATAAATTCGAGTTACCTTAAGTTTTAACACTGTCGTCGCATCACGCGGCTGGGTTAAAATACTAGTTTGTTATGAAATATTAACGTTCCTATTAAATGTTTTATCACTTTGACCAGGATACGTATTTGTTATGAAATATTAACGTTAGTATTAAATGTTTGATCACTTTAGGTAGTTGGTTGGAATAACTCAATGCCTCTCTCTCCAAAATGATTCCTGTGTGCACTGCAAATTTGGTTCCTCACTTTGACCAGGGTCTAGCCTGCTGGTCAATGCTCATAAGCTTTATCCGTCGGATAAATAAAGATTTTTTTTTTTTTTTCTCGCAGAATCCTAAGCATTAGACCCCACCTAACTCTCTTCAACCCCAACCCCACCACCACAAAAATCATCCCTCCCTCTATACAACAACCCACCACAACGCCACCGTCACAATCTGTACAAGCGTCACTAAACGGCAACCGCCACCACAACTACTTAGCCGCCGTCACGTCCTAAACACCGCCTCCCGTCGGCCATAATTTCTCTCTCTCTCTCTAAAGCCCTAACACTCGTCTTTCTCTCTTTCCGGTGGTCGGAACACACACCGCCAGCCTCATGCTAACTTCAGGCGAAGGACAGGGATGTAAATTCCGTCGGTGAGGGGCAATATTGTACAGAAATACCACCATCGCACTGTGAACCTTCCTGAACCACCTCTGTTCTGAGCCCTCCGTAATACCACTCGAATCCGCCATCCTGTACCACCGCCGGGGGCTGAACGCCGCTCGTTGTTCCGATCTGTGAGGTAAACGAACAAACCACCCTTTTTTGTTATTTTTTTTTACTAAAGGCTTTTTTTGATTTGGGGTTGTTAGTGTGGGTGGGTTGTTTCCCGCGACTTTGGAGTTTGGGTTTGGGTTTTACGGGCGAGAGATTATGAAATAGAGTCGTGTAATTTGTGTGTTGTTTGACTGTCGCCTTCTTTTGTTATGAAACAGAGATGAAAAACGGAACAGTGAAGCTAAGACAGCTGGCTTTTTTCCGCCAGTTGACGTTCAGCGGCTGTCAAGTGGTGACAATGCTCCTTCATAATTTTTGTTTGATTCAATTCCGACATGACGTTTTTCTAAGCTTTAAATTTGAAGATATCCCTGCAAGCAAGGTGTTAAAGCGGGGTGGTAAATCCCCCTGTGCCTAAGCTTGAAGGGCTGGTGTGCTCCATAGAGATCACCATCCCATGGGGTGGTGAGAAGGGATGCAACGACTACTCCATTGTGGTTTTCAGAATGCCGCTGCTTAGAACTTGTTTAGGCTCTGTTCTTTTAGTTTGAAGTTGTTTTATGTTTGGTATTAGTGTTTGGCATTGCTTTTGGATCCAATCCTATGTGTATACATTGTTTGGGCAATTAATAAATATTAAGATAATTAAATAGTTTTAAAGTATTCTTGTAGATCTCTTATTTATGGAACTAAGTTGTGGAGTAATTCGGGTATATTATCGGTATTTACCTTTTATTTTAGGAGAAATATTGTAATTTTATTTCATTAAGTACAAAACTTGTAGTGGTGAAGTGTAAAAAATGCAACTAATTTTAACCAGAGGACCGAAGACCGGATAAGATGATAGTTGTTTGTGAAGGACGAAGAAAAAGTTGTTGTGGTCAAGTTATACTCGTCCATAGTTTTAGTTTTGGGTTCTTTAAACCACCGACATTTTAAACTTACTTGTAGTTGACATATACCACGTCTATATTATAACGTATTATGACATTACTGTTGCATACTTGCGAAACCAACAAATAGAGAACTTGGTGTTAATTCAAGTATTATCTCTTAGTTTTTATTTTAGAGAACTTGTATTAATTTAAAAACATACTTGGATTATTTTTGTTCATGTTCTTATGTGGTGGTGATAAATGGTACTACTGCTGGGTCATAGGTGATGTTTTGGATTAATATGTACATATTCAAAAAAGTCTTGTTATGTATGTTCACAATCAAATATGTACATATTCAAATAAGTCTTCTTGTTGTGTATCTTCACAATCAAAATTGGGTATATCGTGTTTCAATAGTGTATATTTATGTTCAACGCAAGATCATGAGCTTAATATAGTTAAAAATAAAATAAAATAAAACTTTTAAAATCCTGATTAGTCTCCAATTGGACATGAGGAGTTTGCCACCTCACCCATTTGTGATTGGTTGTTAACCTTAGGGGACATTGGAGAGGTCAGATATGACATTTAGGGAGAGGTCTTGTATCTAAAAGACATTTGAGGGCTTTAGACCGCAAAGATATCTTTGATGACAACCTTCGTGAGCTATCGGGCCTTAATACAATCCGCCTTTGTCTGCTCATCTTTGGGAGGCCAAGTTAGTGGTCAATTTGGCTCTTAAGCATATGGCGGATGACATGGAGTGATAGAATACATTTCCATGAGGGGTTCATACATATGTGATATTGTCTACGATTAGTTGCATGATGCGTTGGCCACACATATTGCTCAAGATGCATATGTACCAACCATGAGGCTGCTGGGCATTAAAGATTCACTACAAGGGTTTATCAAGGCATTTTAAGAATTAAGATTGTAAAATTTCGTTAAACAAAAATATCATATATTTCTATTTTTATTTTTACATGGTTCCTGACAAATTATTTTCTTTTTATTTGGATCTTAAAGATTTTCCAATGCACTTGTACATACCTTAGTGTTTAGTTTTTATAACTATTTTATTGGTACTAATTAATTTAGTGTATTGCTATATCCCAGCTTTACTTTTAGACTATATCAAGACCATCCCTACAGACCATGACACCATGGGTCATGAAAGCCAACGCACAAGACGTGAGACGAGCTCCACATACGCGAGACGTTGCTCAATGTACATCTTAATAAACATTGCAACCAAAACCAGATGTCTCATTTGTTATTACATTATAGCGTCCATATCAAGTAACCATTCCCTATCACTTCTTTGGTTATTTTGGCGCAAATGTGGAGGAGACACCGCCTCCAAACCCAACGATGCCATCTTGGTAGCTTCAATTGTGACAACTTTAAACCAAAATGGTGAACCAATTAATTTTTTTATACATGCAACGTTCTACAAGTATATCATGGATCATACTTTTAAAGTGTATTTTCAAGTGGGTTCTTGCAAAGTTGGTTTATTAACTGCCTTATCAACTGTCTCAGCTAGTTCGGCAAGCCTATGTTTCTAAACATTGTTAATACCCCATTCATCTAAAAAAAAGTAAGATACATCCTTTGATAACGTACGTATAAAGTAGTTTTAACTATTTGCTGTTTTTCTTTAATCCAATTCCATTATTCATAACTCTAACACGTTAGTTATACTAGAGTTAAATTAAGTTGGTGTTAAAAAAAATAGAATATTGCATCTGAAAAACATTGTCTTACAATCTTAATAAATGTCTTTTATTTACTAAAATAAACATGTTTTTTTAATTTATTATTTTTTTTATCTTGAAGAATACACAACATACAAAAGTCTAAGGTCGATTGTCCGAACATCCTCCACGAATTCATGTCAATGTATATGCGGTGAGGCATGAGACGGGATGTAGTTGAGATACATTGATGTGAATCACAATCTAGAGTTTTACGAAGGTAGCACAAAATGCACTTCACACCATTAAAGTAAAGCTCTCTAGGGTCATGAATGTATAAACAAATTTGCTAAACTAAATAATTCTGTCTACCACTGAACAAAAAATACATAGATTCATTATGGGGTTAATGACTCAAAAATTGCTTCTATTGAGGAATGGTTCCAACTCAGGGAAGTTAAACTAGCTCGGTTAAAAGACAACTAAGCTAAGGCTAAGCATCGAATGAAACAGTTGGCCGATATTAAAAGAACAGAGGCCAATGTGGTAGTGGTGGAGTGATTATGGAAATACTTGGTATTCCTTGTGACCCAAGTTCGACTCTCACTCTCTCCATTCTTTTCTGCGGCATCCAGGTGAAGGACGAATACGGATGGCGTCAGTTCGTCTTGGATGGGAGGCGAGGTTTTACCGATTATTCCACTGTCGTGTCTTCGGGCGGGTGGAGGTCGGGTTTTCGTGCATCTGGGAGAGCCAAGGGGCTGGCAGCGGTCGAGTAGTTGACCCTGGCCACAGCGCCCGGTGGTTGGCACGTCGTTCCTTGCCGTTCAAAAAGAAAAGAACAGAGAGATATTTCAAGATTAGCAACTAGAGCAAAGTTTTCACCAGTTAGGTCATCAGGTAAGTTGCTCCAATCAACAAAGCCTTGTGTAAAGAAGCTCTGTTGACTGGTCTCTGCCTGAGCAGATGTTTGTGCAGCTTGTGGTGCAGGTTGCACTTGGACCTGAGGTGTTAGGGCTTGAACATACTAAATTTGAGGAACAGCGGTTTGGACATACTGGACAGGAACAGTGTTTATGACACACCCCAACCGATGGCGGAAACATCGGGATGCGACGAACAAATCGCTCAAAGCGTCATAACACTATGTGACAATATGATTTAACTTCAATTTCACACCCTGACTTTTGCGGAAGCGTATGATGTGTTACTTGCTCAATATCATTGCATTCAATTATAACAAACAACTATATGATTAAAACATGATGTTCAAGACTAGCTTTATAACACTAAAACAATGCTTCTAGTGAAATTTTGGTGTTTCGGGTAGTGTCCGCTTGTTCGTTTGGTTACCGGTTCGTTAAAGTGCTAAATTGCGCAGTTTAGTGTGCTTTATGTTGTCCTTTATGATAGTTTTGATTCCCGACAATTATGAAGGTATTCTGGACCACTAAACCATAATTCTGCATTATATTTTGGAGTTAAAATGCTGATTTTTGCTGAATTATGCATAATTCTACAGTTTTTGTGTGTTTTGGGCACTTTCCGGCACATAAATCATCACTAGGAAGGCAGTTTTATGATCCCTACTTTCCTACACACTATTCTAGTGTAACTCTTGGTTCCGGGCTCATTCTGTGTCTTATCATCATGTCTGTCTGAGTACTGAACTCCCGTCAGTACTTCTAGTTTGTCTGATAACTGTGCTAACTTTGTTCTGTGCACTAATTGTACCACACTGTGTTGCATGTAATAATGATAAAAATCTTGCAACATGAAATACATTTGTATGTATATGACAGTAATCAGAAAATCATTCATGTCGTTAATTCAATCATGCACAGTCATTAAAGCACAAATTACTGTTTAATATTGTAGGAAATACATGGAAAAATACCGGTTGTCACATTCTCCCCCCGTTAAAAGAATTTCGTCCCGAAATTCAAGTTGCGTTATCGGTTGCAGGGGATTTGTGAAACAAGTGCGGATACTTTGATTTAATCTGGTCTCACGCTCCCAAGTAAACTCTGGGCCATGACGTGAATTCCAGCAAACTTTGACAAGTTTGATACGACTTCTCCGTGTCTTGTGGACTTTCCAGTCCGAAACCTCAACAGGTTCCTCAGTAAACTGGAGCTTGTTGTTGACGTGAATCCCCTCTGCGGGAATAACTAATGTTTCTTGCGTCGGACCCTTCTTGAGATTTGACACGTGAAACGTGTCATGAACTTTACTAAGTTCTTCTGGAAGCTTTAGTTTGTATGCAACAGTTCCGATCCTTTCCAGGATCTCGAAGGGTCCAATGTACCATGGGTTCAACTTTCCATGTTTACCAAATCGTACCACGCCATTCCAAGGCGAGGCTTTCAGTAAAACCATATTATCAACCTCAAATTCCAACGGTTTCTGCCACTTGTCGGCGTAATTCTTCTGACTATCACGTGCTGACTTGACACGATCACGTATCTGAACGATCTTGTCTGTAGTTTTCTAAACCAACTCATGGCCAATAAACCGTTTATCTCCGGTCTCCGCCCAACACAACAGGGACCGACACTTACGCTCATGTAAAGCTTCAAACGGGGCGGCCTGAATGCTGGTGTGATAACTATTGTTGTAGGAAAACTCCACTAAGGGCAAGTGAGTATCCCAACTTCCACCAAAGTCCATCACACAAGCACGTAGCATGTATTCCAAAATCTGTATCGTCCGTTCACTTTGGCCGTCCGTCTGAGGGTGAAAGGCAGTACTGAGGTTCAATTGCGATCCAAAAGTTTGTTGAAACGATTGCCAGATTCTTGACACAAAAAGACCAGCTAGGTCGGTTATGATGGAAACAGGCACTCCACGACGTGCCACAATTTCTCTGAGATAAGTCTCTGCTAACTTCCTTGTGTTATCTTTCTCACTGATCGGTAGAAAATATGTAGACTTTGTGAGTCGATCAATAATCACCCAAATCATATCGTGTCCTCTTTGGGTTCTCGGTAGCTTCGTAATGAAATCCATAGAGATTTGTTCCCCCTTCCCTACGGGAACCTCAGGTTGTTGCCACAACCCTGATGGTTTCTGGTATTCCACCTTAACTTTTGCGCAAGTAAGGCAGTTACTCGCGTATGTAGCAATATCAACCTTCATCTTAGGCTACCCATAAAATCTTTCAAGTCTTGGTACATCTTGTCGGATCCAGGATGGATTGAGTACCTTGACTTATGAGCTTCATCCAAAATGAGTGCTCGTAGTTCACTGAAGGATGGTACCCAAATTCGTTCCATGAAATATAATGTTCCATCCTACTTAGGCAACAATTGCGCCCCCAATCCACGTAATGCTTCAGCTCGTAGGTTATCTAGCGTGAGTGCTTCTTGTTGGGCTTCACGAATCCGAGTAGTGAGATCAGTTTGTATAGGCATCCCTAAGGCTCACACCCTTAGAGGCTTTGCACGCTCCTTGTGGCTCAAGGCATCGGCTACAACGTTCACCTTGCCCGGTTGATACTTAATTTCATAATCTTAATCATGCAACAGCTCGATCCATCTTCGTTGTCTCATGTTTAAGTTTTTCTGATCAAAGATGTGTTGCAAACTCTTACGGTCTGTAAAGACCGTGCAACAAGTACCAAACAAGCAATGGCGCCAAATCCTCAATGCGAATATCACTGCACCTAGTGCAAGGTCGTGCGTCGTATAGTTCTTCTCATGCACCTTCAATTGACGTGACGCGTACGCGACGACTTTGTCTTGTTGCATCAACACGCAACTAAGATCTTGTTGAGATGCATCACAATAGACTACAAATCCATCGGTACCGTCAGGTAAAGATAAGATAGGTGCATCGCAGAGTTTATCCTTCAACGTCTGAAAAACTGGTTCTCATTTCCTCCCCAATCAAATTCCTTATCTTTCTGGGTTAGGGACGTTAGTGGCTGAGCAATCCTTGAAAGATTCTCAATGAATCATCTGTGATAGCCTGCTAACCCCAGAAATTGCCATATCTCAGTTGGGGTTTTTGGTGCTTCCTAATTCCTGATTGCCTCAATCTTGGCAGGGTCTACATGAATTCCATTCTCATTCACCACATGACCTAGGAATTTCACCTCGCGAACCCAAAATTCTTACTTTGACTGTTTTGCATACAACTGTACCTCCTTCAAAGGTTCCAAGATAGCTCGTAGGTGTTGCTTGTGCTCCTCCTTGGTTTCCGAGTATATGAGGATGTCATTAATAATCATGAATTTATCCAGATATGGCTTACACACTCGGTTCATGAGATCCATGAGTAATGCCGATGCGTTCGTTAAGCCAAACGGCATGACAGGGGACTCGTAATGGCCGTAGCGAGTCTAAAAGGCCGTTTTAGGGATACTTTCTTCTTATGTCCTCAATTAATGATATCATGTCCTTAAATCAATCTTGAAATAGTAGCTGGAACCTTGTAGTTGGTCAAACAAGTCATCAATTCTCGGTAAGGGATACCGATTCTTGATGGTTAGTTGTTTAACTCCCTTTAACCTATTCACAACACTTTTTCCTCATTAGTTCTTTTGAGTTCCTCCCAGGCCAGGCTGTGTGCGCATACGAAAACTTAGGGCTGGCATATCGTGTATACCCGTACACGATAAGACACGACACGACACGACACGATAAGACACGATACACGAACACGACATGATAACATATCGTGTCCTTTTTTTTCAAACACGAACACGACACGATATACACGAAAATTACCTGTTAATACCTGTTAACATGATTGTTCGACTGTTATACACGAAAATTACCTGTTAATATCTGTTAATACGAAAAAAAACACGAACACGGCATGCTATCTGAGAGTTAGAGAGGGAGTTTAGGGTTTTATTTTTTTTGAATTGAATGAGGAATGAAAATAGAAAGGAATTAAGGAACCCACACGCACATGGCTGATGAGTTTTATTTAATTTAATTTCTTATCGTGTACTAACAGGTATTAACAGGTAAACAGGTATTTAACCTGTTTATACACGAAAATTAACAGGTAATCTCGTGTCTACCTGTTTGGTACACGATACCTGTTAAGGCCATACACGATACCTGTTCTCTTCGTGTAGGTTCGTGTCGTGTATTCGTGTAAAATTACTAGCCCTACGAAAACTGTCATCCTTCTTCCTAACAAATAACACTGGAGCTCCCCAGGGTAAGAAGCTCGGCCTGATAAGTTCCCTTATCTAGTAGCCCTTGCAGTTGAGTCAAAGGTTCTTGCATCTCGGACGGAGCTAGTTGGTAAGGCGCCTTTGCCACTGGTGCCACTCCAAGCACTAGATCTATCCAAAGCTCCACTTGTCGTTGTGGAGGTAGCCCAGTCAAGTCTTTGGGAAAGACTTCTGGAGATTCCTTTACAGTGGGGATGTCTTCTAATCTTGGCTCCTTGGTCTCCTTGTCGACAATATGAGCAAGGAAGGCTATGCAGCCTTTTCAAAGACACTTATGCGCTCTCATAACCAATGTGAAATGTCACAGTCTTCCTCCTTATGAGGCTCAGCGTCCTCACATCAACTGTATGAAGGCCGTGTATTATAAGTGTTTCATCATTCGCAAGAGGGATGCGGATGATTTTCTCATGACAAACAACTGCAGCTCCATTCTTGGATACCCAATCCATGCCGACTACAACATCAAAACTTACTAAACCAACTGGTAGCAGGTCAATAGAAATCTTTCATTCTCCAAGTTCAAGTGTACAACCCTTAATGACTTCATCCTCTTCGACTAATTTCCCATTCGCTACTTCTATTAGATAGGGGAGTGTCCAGCTTACTTGCCTATAGACCAAGTAGGTTCTTAAATTCTATAGATACAAGGCCGAAGTCGGCGCCAATATCAATCAAAATGGATGCATGGTGTTGGTTAATAGAGAATGTACCCGTCGCAATATTCAGCTCCTAGCGCACTTCACGAGCTCCGTTCGTGAAACTCTTCCTCATGCTTGGTCCTTCTTAGGGCAATCCTTCCTAAAGTGCCTCGTGTCCACATTTGAAGCAACCAGGAGCTCTATCATTACCGTTTCCGCCTTGGTTGTTGTTGTTATCCCCTTGGTTGTAGTTACCATTTCCTCCTTGGTTGGGGCATCTTGCCCAACAGGTATCCTTGCTGTGTCCCCTTTTTCCACATCTATCACACTTAGGTCTCGGGCATCGACCTTCATGGTGAAACTTGCATATGTCACATCTCGGCTTAGTCCCCAAATAAACCTTTCCTCTGGCCTCATTGGTGGCTCCAAAAGCTTCCGTGCCACGAGACGGGTTTGCTTTCCTCCTTTTGTTTGCATTTGAGTTGTCATGACTTGCTTGGGTTCCTTTCTTCAGGCTTAAAAACTTTATTTTGTTGTCACACGAAGACTCCACATGCATCTTCCTTTTCACTGGACTTTCATTTGATTTTTCCATCGTTACTCCGCCCTCGGCAGGACCTAGGGCAAGAGTTATCACCTGAGCGATTCCCATTATGGTTCCTCTTAGTCTGTCGATGTTCGCAATGTTGCCTGCTTCGTATTGGACGATTGCTTTAGCGACTTGCTGGTTTACTAGAGCTTCAAGCTCAGCTCTTGTTGCAGTAAAAGGTTTCTGTTGGGTTTGACCATTGTCCCTTTGTTGTGGTTCCATGAGCTTCACATGCATATAACATATCGACGAAATTAGACATTTATTTCAGAATAAATATTGTCGTCGATAAGTGAAAGCAAGGCTCATTCGTCGTATACTATAAGCGTAAGGGTAAGGTAATTCCTAATGAGGCCTATGCAAATCTTCCCACCATAATCATCTCATCATTGTAGTGAGGTAAAATGAGTCACAACAAAATCTTGCTAAGGGTACATCGACTTTTACATACACCATATCAACTTGTTGCAATTAGTCTTGCATAGAAAACCTCCTCGGAGTCACCTTACTCCGATTGATGCAAGTCATCCAGTGTTATACAAAATACGGTGAGGCCTTCCCTTCACCTTGTTCCTTGTTTATTCCTCAAGTTCCGACTCTTCCATAGTCTTTACTTTTACAAAAACGGGCATACTTCCCAAAGGATGGGGTTGTGCATTACTACCACGTGTAGGAGGGGGGATGATAGTGGAAACACAGAAGTAAGGTTGTGAGGGTACGTGACTTCATCCTTGTGACCGAATTGTGTTTTGCAGCAAACGTGGAGCGGTTTCCAGGGTGTGATTGCACTACCCAAACGATGGAGTGCACTATGGGATAGAGAGTGTGGAGGTACTGATAAGGGTGTTGGTGGTGACAATATAGTTAGTGTGCGATAGAATGCATGTCGGATGAAGGTCGAGAAGAATCGTCATGCATGTGTCTTCCATGCTCCTAAATGGAATGGGAATCTGCTGAGAAGGGGAGAACCGAGTGGTCGCTTCCGACCTTATAATATGTGTTCTATACTTCATGGTCCTCGATTTTCCGATATAGGGAGGACCCCTTTGCCACACTAGGCTGTGCACGCATACATTGATTTGTCTTGGGCTCCATGAGTCCCAATATGGTTGGCCTAGTCTTTCAGAATTCCGAATAGAGTGCCGTAAATAAGTTACACTACAGCTCGCGCTATGCTACCTCCTTGGGGTAAAGCGGATACCAAATGTTGGGGTCTGTCGTAATGACTACAATGGATAAGTTGGGGTGTTGTAGGCTCCTTACAATAAGAATCTCAAAGTGTTGCGGAAAATCTTTTCTGAGTGTTAACCATCTTCACTTGATTAGATACTGGGTCCCAAACGACTCGTACTACAGGTAGAGGTGTTAAGTGCGAAGTAGGCAAAGACAAACTTCCTACTTTGTAGAGTGTTATAGTAATTATCTCAATTAGTGTTCTATAAGATGGGAGTTTGAACAACTTAGGAGTTTCAAATAGATAGTGATCATTTACTTGACCCGCAGAGTCCACCAGGATTTCCATGCACTACAAGTTGTTATTACGTGGGCCCCCATAATAATAAATTGTCTTGCACGGTCACCCTAATTTTCTCTCGTTCAAAGCAGCCGATCAGACAGAGAGGGGACACTACTGTCCTAGCACCTTCAACATGGAAAGGACCATTATGGTGGTCCACGCGCGATCATCCGTTGACATTACGCGCGATTTGGAACAATGCTTAGAAGTATTAGGAATACGGAGAGTTCCTAGTAATAGTAGCTAGAGGGGCACCTTCAAGATGAGTACATCATCTTCCTTGTCTGGACAAGCGTATCGTCAATCAGGTTTCGTAAATGCCTCAGGGGCCTCATCCCACTGATATGGTTGTTATCCAAGGTTACCTCCTCCGCCTCGCTGTTGCTACCGTAGTCAGACACTTTCGCATTCGAGAGGGAAGAACAACCATCTCCTACGGAAACAAGCTCAGGGTCTTGTTTGGTAGCTACGTCAGCCATAAGCTCCGCAATAAGAGCGAGGTCGATAGTCTCATTGTGCGAGTCAAGAATAATAGGATTCAAAGTCGAAGGTATCTCGCTCCCATCAATAATTACTCCGTACACATATATGCATATATAATAATGTTACTTAGTATATACAAGCAAATAAATGTAACATGTCACATATAACTTTCGTTTATTCTTTTGGGGGTCATTTGTCTTCGGCAAGTCTATCCCACATGGACTGACTATACCTCTATTTGGCACATTAGTCGGGGTATTCTCCCTCCCTACTAATGTCCTTGCTTTGTCTTTCCTTTGAAAAATGTTTGTCTCATGGATCTTGGCGCTTTTTGTAGATTCAATGAAAAATATTTTGTGAAAAATATTTTTGTGAGAGAATCCTAGTGATTGTAGTCTAGACTCGAGAAGGAATCCTAGTTCACTACAATCGAAGCTCTGATACCAAACTGTCACACCCTGAGTTTTACGGAAGCGTATGATGTGTGACTTGCTCAATATCATTGCATTCAATTATAACAAACAACTATATGATTAAAACATGATGTTCAAGACTAGCTTTACAACACTAAAACAATGCTTCTAGTGAAATTTTGGTGTTTCGGGTAGTGTCCGGTTGTTCGGTTGGTTACCGGTTCGTTAAAGTGCTAAATTGCGCAGTTTAGTGTGCTTTATGTTGTCTTTTATGACAGTTTTGATTCCCGACACTTATGAAGGTATTCTGGACCATTAAACCATAATTCTGCATTATATTTTGGAGTTAAAATGCTGATTTTTGCTGAATTGTGCAGAATTCTACAGTTTTTGTGTGTTTTGGGCACTTTCCGGCACATAAATCATCACTAGAAAGGCAGTTTTATGATCCCTACTTTCCTACACACTATTCTAGTGTAACTCTTGGTTTCGGGCTCATTCTGTGTCTTATCATCATGTCTGTCTGAGTACTGAACTCCCGTCAGTACTTCTAATTTGTCTGATAACTGTGCTAACTTTGTTCTATGCACTAATTGTACCACAATGTTCCATGTAATAATGATAAAAAATCTTGCAACATGAAATACATTTGTATGTATATGACAGTAATCAGAAAATCATTCAGGTCATTAATTCAATCATGCACAGTCATTAAAGCACAAATTACTGTTTAATGTTGTACGGTATACATGGAAAAGTACCGGTTGTCACATAAAAATACTAAAATGTCATACAAAATTCAAACAAGAACAACATTGTTTCAAACATAACATCAAAATAAATTGTTTATTCTAGGTGTGTTTCTAAGTCCACCTAAATCTTGTTTCTTCACTTAGCATCATCTCGTCTATCAACCTGCAACATGTATTAAAATATGATCAACAAAAGTTAGTGAGTATACAAGTTTTATATATAGTATAATATAGGATAAAAAGTTTAACGTGCTCATATCCAACATGAATAACATAGATACAAGTTACTAATATGCTGAAACGGTGTAACTATATGTTCAAACCCAAGTATACAACGCAAATTTGCCTTTTCTAAGAGACTAGTGTGAGGTTAACTTGTTTAACTTAACAATACCCCAAGACTAATGGGCGGTGCATTAATCCTATAGCACTATAATTGTTAAGGTAGGCTAGCAAAGTTAATGAACATATATCGACACAAAAGTTTACATAGCATACGAGATTAACAAGCATCATATAATTTCATGTTTAAGCATGGATAGAGTGTGATTAAAATAGTTTAAAGTGTTGCGTGTTTTGTATAAAAATACATGTTGCACCCAAAGTTTTAAAAAGTAAAATGGGGTCGAGTATACTCACGGTTTTGCAAGCTTCCACTTGGTAAATCCGCGAGTGTTTGTTGGTTGATTAGGATGGAGCACCAAGTCCTTACACACGAAGAAACATAGGTGTATAAGTATTGGATGTTAACGGAGGATTAAAGATTTGGAGTTTAAAGTACATGAAAAGTAGACTTATTAGGAAAATAATCATCTAGTACTAAGGTCTTAGATGATGTAACTTTAACATTTTGACAAATGACCACTAGGTCATCATCAAAGGTTTGGTTACATGTATATTATATAGGTTATATAGTATATATCATATGTATCTAGTCCATAAGTATAACAAGAACATCATATAAGTCATGCATGAGGTAGGAAGATGAATATTCCATTTCGGAACCTCTTTGGTATTCATCACTACACATGTTGTCATAGACAACAAGGAGGGTCATGAATGTACATTAAGGAATTAATAAACTCTATCTAATAAGGAAAACATCAAGTGATGTGTGGATTTGCAAGTTGGATAGCCCAAGCTAACTATATAATCACACAACTTCTAGTGTAATACTTGTTCATCACTTGTGGGTTAAAACCCTATTAAAACAGAAAGTTTTTGGGGATTAAACCTCTGAATTTACATGTCACAACCTTGTTTTTAAGCTCACATAATCATGGTCTTAATTAGTGGCATAAGGATATAGGAATGTGTTGAGAAATCTCAAGTTTAAGCAAGTTTAACAAGTATTTATACAAAACAGAAAGTTTCCTTGCACTTTTCACCTTATTTGGTTGATGTTCGAGCCTTGGTTTTCCATGGAAAACCTATGGAAACACACCTAAGATTGTTACAAGTGCAAAGGAGGAAGAATCAATGAAAAAAATATGAAGTAGAAATGAACTTATGGTCACTTTTGTAACTTGTAACGAATCTGACTTTAGCTTCTGTTTTCCAGCTGAATGTGGAGTGATTAGAGAGTGTTTAAGTGAGTTTGCAAAGTGAAAATGTGTGGAGGAGGCTTGGGTTTTATAGGAAATGAATTAGGGTTGATTAGGTGAAGTAGTTAGGTGATATAAATGCAAGAAACACAAGAACAATCACAAAAATTGCCAATCCACGAAGCTGATTAAGGAGCTACAGATCCGACAACGTCGTGGGGCGCGACCGAGAATGAGGGTGGGGTCGCGGGCCGCGATCCCTTGTGGTTCGAGGATTTGTTTGTTATTTTGATGAGTTTGGTCCTTGCACTTCCATATTTAATGTTTTTAAGTTGTTATAATGTGTTTTAAGTATAAAGAACCATAAATAAAGGTCTGTAATGTATTTAGATCATGAAAACAAATATAAAACAAGTATAAACAAGCATGGATGTCGAGAATATGTATCGTTTTTGCATGAATATAAGTCAAGTGTTTGTAAGTTTAACGTGTTTCACATGAATTATGAATATAGTGTCACAGGTATAATCAATCCAAATGTATGAACAAGTATGAAATGTGTAAAACATGAATGTAAAGAAATACAAATTTTATTATGATCCAAGTCTCGGATTTTACAACGATTACAACGAAAAGACGATAACAAGAATACAAGACTTCCAAAAATAGAATTACAAACAACGCTTTCTAATTATGGAAAGTACGAAGAAGCGGGGTGTAACAGTTTACAGGGTGTGCAAAGTGAGCAGTGCTTTGCATGTGAGGTGCAGGGGTATATTGGGAATAATGGACAGTTTTTTGAGTGTTTTGAGGTCTTGGACTTGGGTGTGTAATAATAGGACCACTGGTTTGGCTCCTTCATTCTCTAGCAAAGTGACCAAGTCTATTACACTTATAACACTTTATCTTTGATTTATCCAACCCAACTTTTAAATTCCCATGCAGCCCTAGAAACTTCCTACCCAGTTCTCTTGTAAAAATTGCTTGTCCTGACACTCAACAAGGCAAGTTGATGTAAAATGTCCATTTCTTCTAGATCTGTGGGGTTAAAATGCTGAAGGTCATTTAATTCAAAGGACAAGTTGTCAGAAATCTGGTTTTCCCCATTTGCTGTAAAAGCATAGTTGGGTGAGTAAGAATCAGAGTTGAATGCTCCACCAGCAGTTATGTCAATATAATGATCATAACTCTGATCCTTACTACCACCAGAAGTTTCTTCCTGACCAAAAAGTGCTATGCTACCAAAAGCATAGTCATCAGCCATTTTTCCTGTCTCTTGTAGCTTCTTTTTCTGGTTAAGCTCTCTCTCATTAGTGAGGAGCCTACTATGAAGCTAAGTCAAACTCATCTCCTTAAAACCAACAGAGTTTCTGGTTACAAAGGCTATAGTGTCCCATTTTTCTGATAGTGATCTAAGAAATCTACTATTTGAATTAGCATACTCAACGTTTACTAGTTTTAACTCACTAATCAGACAACTAAACCTCTCAAACAGTTGGGTTAATGAATCTCCTTTGACATGACATAACATTTCATATTGTTGGTTTAAAACCTCTCTATTGTTCACAATGACCTCTTCTGTACCACCGAATTACTCTTTTAGTGCATCCCATAACTCCTTAGCATTGTTACAATGTAACAAGCCAGCATAGATATCATTGGGTAGTGACGCAGGAACGATGCTAAATGCTTTGGCATCTAACTCAATTTTCTGAAAATCCTGCTCGGAGTAATTTTCAGGTTTCTATGGTACTTGGACCTTGGGATTTTCTGCACTCGGCACCATCAGAACATGTGGTCCGAAGATAACCGATTTCCAGCAACCGGTGTTTTGTTGTGCAAGTACATGACCCATCCGACGTTGCCAGATATTATACTTTGATCTGATAAGCATCGATGGTTTATACAAGGTACCAGTGTTATGCGGATCTTGTGTGTTTTGAGACATTTTGATTGTTTTACAAAGTTTTTGTTTAAACTACTTTGAATGTGAATAAACTTTACTTTGTTTTTCAATTCATACGAACAAACGATATCAGTGAAATGAGCTGATCTTTTATATCAAATTGATTGTTAAATCGAATTTGATTGACCAATGCTCTGATACCAATTGTCAGGATCTGAGTTTGAATTGTTTGTGAATGTTTTAGATGAACAATGAAAGATGATAACAATAATGGAAATAATGCAGCAGAATGATAATAAACTTTAATTCACAAACAATGGAAGATTTGCTTTCATCATGATACTTTGATGAGAAAGATTGTAAAATACAATAGTTCACGTATACATGAATTACAAACTCCCCATCAGCCTAAGATCACTCTGATTTGCTCGTACAAAATGTCAAGGAGAAGTGATGATAGAACAGTACATGCACTATTCTATTTATAGTATAATCAAATCGCTGAGGAATCTAATGCTGACGTCACATAGACAATGACATCTAACAACTTCTAACAACCTCTAACATCTGCTATAAATAAAACACTGTTACATTGAAAACTCTGATATACAGCATCTGTTGATTCAACATCTGATGAGCCTTATCCTCTGTTGAGCCTCAGCAGACCTTTCCTCATCAGACTTTGTCTTCTTCAAACATAGGGTGATCAGACCTTTGCTATCAGTAGACTTTAGTCTTCATCAGTGGTTTACTTTGGCAGACTTTGTGAATCGGCAAACTTTGTTCTTCAACAGACTTTAGCTTTAGCAGATGTTGCTGCCTTTGCCATTGGGAGGAGTATGTCTTCCAAGCATTGTTATTGTGGATCAGATGATTGCAGATTATTTTGTCTTTCTATCATTTATTCTTTTGGCGGGGTCCACATGATCCAACAATTTTTTATTTCTAATTTCCATGGTTAAATAAAATTATATAAAAGTTCAACTAGAAACACATTTGAAAATCCCAACAATTAATATTTAACAAACTAATGGAGTAATGGGTATACCTATTATCCGGTAAAATATTTGACGAGTATTAGATCGAGTATATTCTTTTGCTGGAAGTTAACTTGGAGGATGAAGAGGGTTACTGACCCAAGAGGTCGAAGATGGGTGGTCGAAGGGGTGGACCAATCGCAACGAAGCGGTACATGTTGTCGGATCTAACCCCCATCCTAAACCGCCATCACCTTCATCGTCTTCTTCGATTGTATTAGCACCGTGAAGATGTCACAACCCCCGGCCCCTATTTGCCTAAAAACGGGCGGCCGTGAGCCAGTATCAGTGGTATCGATGTTTATCAGTTTGCCAGCGGAATTTACATCAGGACCGTAGTTAGGAAATATTTTATCAGAGTAAAATACCACATTTTTATAATACTAAACACATGGGAAATTCCTAAGTTTTTATTACAAACATGTTTATAGGGATAAACCCTAATTTATTGAATAAAACATCTTCTTTATTTAGGTAACTTTTATAGCCACTTTTTCCCAAGCCTTCAGTGCTGTCCAGCTGGCTTCTTATTTGGGCTTTCACATTTTGTTACCTGAAATGTGTTTTAAAAACATTTGTCAGTAGGAAATACTGGTGAGTGAATCCCAGTTTAATCAAAACAGTTTTATCATTACACAGTATTGAGAGCAATTACAATGTTTATATCTACACAATTACTCATTCAGTACTGTCAATCCTGACTGGTGGGTCATATTACTCATTGGCTATCTCGTTGTCCAATATTAACGTGTTCCACATTTTGTATACAAAACCCCAATATACCGGCAGTAATTGAAGAACTACAAAGACTCAATCACTGCTAATTATAGTTTAAAATATTTAAGGTTTTGTAAAAACAGTTTACAAAAAGGTTTCATAAAAAGGAGATTACTCACATTGCTACTTTAGGTTTTCCTTTGTAATTTCCTGGTGATTATCTATTAATTAAAACAATGCACACGTGTTAGTATAATAACCCAATTTACATTAGTTATACCCTCCCCGAGACAGAACTCCAACGACTACGTCGGGCAGAACCTCGACAGCCGTTACGGAGCACTAGATCAATTGGGCAACGTACCTAATACGTAACCGGGGGTTATGATACTTACATCGAGGCAGAACTTCGTTATTTTAGTGGGTATAATGCCCGGGTATAATTATACTATAGAGAATTGAGAGAGAATTCGAAAGAAATGAACGAGTTGGACTGAAGGCCAACGGCCTCTATTTATGTTGGTGCACACATCTGTCGTCTTCGTCTTATATCGAGTCTTGGATTCGTTGCAGATTTAAACAAGTGTGACATCATGAATATGACATCATCAGTTCAACAAATGTGCATGAAACAAGAATGTATAGTCTGTCCTCTTGAAAGTCAAATATGAAGGTTTAGCTTGAATTGGTTTTTAGGAGGTTTAGCTTGAAATTGATATTGGGGGTTTAGCTTGAAACTGACATGTGTGTCTTCAAGCTAAACCTAGATTAGTATAAATAGGCATGTTGTCTATTCATTTGTAAGGTTTTCCAGATTTGATACCGAAGTGCTGCCGGTATTTCTCTTGAATGTAATAGCTGTAAAATCAATATACAAGAGGTTTAAAGTGTGAATCAAGCTGTTTTCACATCCGTTTCTCTAATTCCGCCTCTGAAACGGATTTGAGCTTTTCCAAACGACTCATTCGGGTCAAAATTCGATCCTACAAGTGGTATCAGAGCTCAGGAGGAGGAGTTCTTACCGATTCAGCTCGAAATTTCTGTTTTCTACCTCTTCTTTTCAGAATTTACAAGCTTTTACGGTTAATATCGGCTCAAATTCACACATCTTGTGCGTAATCATGTATTAACAAACCCTTGAGAATTTCAGCTTAAAATTCAAAGTAAAACCTGTAAAAATGACCTGAAAACCTGGTTTAGCTTGAACGAACAGTTGGCTTTAGCTTGAAAATTTCAGGTTTAGCTTGAACTTTGCTGAGGTTTAGCTTGAATCACAAGCTTTAGCTTGAAAATTTCAGGTTTAGCTTGAACATTCCATCAGGTTTAGCTTGAACATACCATCAGCTTTAGCTTGAACATTCCATCAGGTTTAGCTTGAACATACCATCAGGTTTAGCTTGAACATTCCATCAGGTTTAGCTTGAAAGTGTTGTGTTTGAAAAACGTGTTGCCGAAACATGGATTCTGAATTCTACAACGCATTTGCAACATCTCCGACTACTCCGGCTTCCATTGCTCAGAATATGAATTTGGAAAACGAGACCGGAACGTTACAAAAGCCCCCGAAACTGATGAGTATTGAAGAGTACTACGGGTGGAAAGACAGATTTGAAAACTGGGTTCAGGCAAATCATCTTAGGTCATGGGAGTGTATTCTGAAGAGATATGTTTTGCCACGTACTGAGTTACAAGTTGTGAAAGCAATTTCTGAGTTTAGTGATTAAGAACGAGAAATGTATAGAGCTGAAAAGATGATGATCAGCTTACTTTAGCAAGCTATCAAAGAAGACATTTTCATACTGCTTCAGCATGACAAAACTTCAAAGTCAATCTGGGATGCTTTACGTGTTAAGTTTGAGGGTAGTGAGAAAATGATAAAGAGCAAGAAGGCGTTGCTCAAGAAAGAGTTTGATCTGTTCAGTAGTTTACCGGGAGAAGATACGAAGAAGCTGATTGAACGTTATTGCCACTTAGTGCGATCTATGTCGATGATTGGTATAACCAAAGATCCTGATGAGTGGGTAGACAAGTTAGCTGACGCTTTACCGCAAAAAGAGTGGGACACATACTTGATGATCTTGAAGAACACTGGAGTTTATGATGGGTTAACGATTTCTCAATTTATCGAGAAGATTGAGGGTCAAGATTTGGAACAGCAGAAGATCGCAAGGATAAACAGTCCAAGTGGTCAACAGGATGTAAAAATGTACTACATAGGCAGTGTTCCAGAAGTTGAAAGAAGCCCGAAAATTCAAACTGCATTTAGTGCTGGAGATTCATCTGAAAAAGTTGATCAAAGTTCTAAAAGTAGCAGTGGTTTTTCTTCATACCCAAGTGTTAATCCAAAAGATACAACTTCAAGTTTCCATTCTCAGAGCACAAAGACAGGAAATAGTTATGTGATCCAATGCAATATAGCTTTGAATCTTCCTGAAGGTCAAAGCTTTTCTGAGGAAACCGCTAAAGATCACATGGCTCTGCTTGGTTCTGTATTGCTTTCTTATGAGGGTTTAGTGGCTGGACGGATCGGGAATCCTATGCTCACAAAGGAGGATTGCGATCAGATAGACGCCGAAGAAATGGAGTTAATGGACATCAAATGGTGTCTAGCTAGCGTTCTTAGACGTGCTGAAAAGTTCAAGCTGATTACTGGGAGAAATGACTTTCTTGATGCACACGTTTCTACTTTAGGTTTTGATAAATCTAAAGTTACTTGTTTTCGATGCAGGGAGAAAGGTCATTTCAAGAGAGAATGCAACAATAGGGAGGCAAGTGAAGCTAATAATCCTTTTGGAAAAGATGACTATTACCGGAAAGCCATATATCAACAAGTTGGTCAACAACAACAGCAAGAACCACAAGTGGCTCATGGTAGAAAAGTGATCGAGGATTCAAAAAGAGCATGTCTGGGGAATCAAGAGAACTTTAACTGGAATTTTCAAGATGATGAAAAATTGCCTGAAGGTTTTAGCTGGGATATGTTTGTGAATGATAAAGGAGATTTCAAAGCATTCATTGCTAAAATTTTGAAAGAACCAGATATGTTTACTACATGGATGAAATCTATTGGTGAAACTGTAAAGAATGAAGTTGAAACATCTGTTTCATCAGAAGAAGGATCACAAAGTGCAGATGAAAGTTCACAAAGTGATGAAAGTTCAGAAAAGGAAGTTGTTTTTGATCAAACACCAGTTGATTCTGGTTCTTCGGATGATAATTCTGACAAATCAGTAGAGTTTGATCAAACACCAACTGATAACAGTAGTGATGATGAAGAAGAACGACATATTAATGTTGCTAAAACTCATCTCTCTCCTGAAAGTTTTCATTTTTATTTTGCAGATCGCTTGGAAAAACTGAAAGAGAAACAAGCTGCAAAAGAACAAATGAAACAGAAGTCTGAAAGTGGTGATCAAACAAAGGAAGCTGTTCAGAATGAAGAAGTAAAAAGTGTTGCTGAGGAGATTGCTGAACCAGAAAAGATATATGAAGCATAAAAGGTGGTTGAAGTTGAAAAAATCATAGAAGTTGAAAAGATTGTGGAAGCCATCAAACCTTGCTTGAAGTGTTTGGAACCTTGCAAGGAATGTGCAGCAAAAGATGAAAAGTTGGTTGAGCTTGAAAAGATGAAAGAGCAATTATTATTCAATCTAAATTACGTGAAAGAATCTTATGATGTATTGAACAAAACAGTAACTGGTCTTCAAAAGACAAACTCTGAAAGAGAAAATGCTTTGACGATGATGAATGCAACATTGATGACGAAGCAGAAAGCTATTAACTTTTACATCGAAGAAAGTGCAAAGTGGAAGCAAGAGTTAGAGAATGAAAAGATTGAAAATGAGAGAATCAGA
Source organism: Helianthus tuberosus (assembly GCA_030545235.1). Lineage (NCBI taxonomy): Eukaryota > Viridiplantae > Streptophyta > Magnoliopsida > Asterales > Asteraceae > Helianthus > Helianthus tuberosus. Next base: position 178,219,053 of record CM060443.1, read on the forward strand.
CGATTATTACAGAGTTATTCTAGTTCTGATTATCTTATTGATCGAATTTATCCGACTGTTGCAGGTTTTGAAGCTTTTAAAGATGATGAAAAGCCAAAGGAGAAGAAGGATACTGGTAAGAAACCAAGTGTTCAGTATAATAAGTGTCCGCCTCCAATATGGGAAGGGTATTCTCCCAGAAAACCAAATGAGGAGCAAGTTGAAAAAGCAGTCAATATAAAGCTAAAAACCGAAACAACTGATGAATTACCAGAAAACATTGACGTGGTTTTTACATCGTCTGACACTGATCATGAGTCTGAGTTAATTAAAAAGGTGGTCGATCAGGTGTTGGATACTGATGAGGAGTCTGAGTCAAAGTCTGAGTCTGGAGGTTCAAGTTCGTCAGTCAACAGTCCAAAGTCGTCGGTCAAACGGGCATACAGTAAAGAGTTTTTGTTATCAAAAGCAAATTTGGATGATGAAACATTTGAAGTAGCATACACATTAAATGATTCTGACAAATTATATTCTGACAAAGAGTTTCCAATAAGAAGTGTTAAATTTGAAATGATCAAAAAGGTTTTCAAAATGACAGAAATTAAGATTTCTGAAATAAAAGATTTAAATCTTACTGGAAAACCTAAAAAATACACTTCAAGAATACAACAACGATTAAACAAGAAAAAGGGTTACAATTCTAGTTCTGGTTTTCAAAAGAAACCAAACCATAATGGTAGCTACAAAAAGAAAGGATTAGGTTTTATTCCACCAGAAAATTACAAAAATGACAAAATTTCTAAAACAAACACAAAATTTGTTTCAGGAGGAAGTGCAGAAGAAGAACAGAAGAAACCGTTCTGGAAACAATCAAACCAGGAGTTTCTTGCTGAAAAGAAAAGGAATGGAACTGGAGTGTTTCATCCAAGAGAGACTCGAACCTGTTTCAAATGCAATGAAGCTGGTCACATTGCATGGAATTGTCCGAAAAATGCTAAGACTAAACAGGGAGTTTCTGAAAAACTGAAAGAAATAGTTGTTGATGTTGAACCACCAACTGAAAAATTCAGAATTTTTGAAAATTCAACTTATGAGGTTGGTGAGTGTTCTAAAAAGAATTTTTACAAAAAGAAAGCAAAAGACAACCAAGTGTGGATTGTTAAGAAGTTTGAAGAGAAAGTCGGCGATGAATCTGGTTCCACAAAGCCAGAAGAGCCACAAGGTGAGGTAAAAGAGGTAAATTCTGTATCTTCAGTGAATGATGATGAATTTCCATCACTGACGTTTGAAAAGATTAAACAGAAAGTTGGTAAGGTTGAGATTTCAAATCAATTCTTTTCTGATCAAAAGGAATTTGATATTGAGAAAACATTCAATGGGAATGTTAAGAAAATTTTTGGAAAAATAATCGATGGGAAAGTAAAAGGGGTTAAAGATTTCTATGCAACAAAAAAAGCCACCTATAACCCTACTGAGCAAGAATTGAAAACACTCAAGTCTGAAAAGACTTGGGTGGAAATTCTTTTTCCTTAAACAATTTGACTTGCCGGAGATCCCAAGTTTGTAATCGCGGATCAGGAATCGGCATCTTTCTTAGTAATTGATTGTGTGATTGAATCTTATAATGATTGAATTTTAACAGGATAAGTGTGACTTGTCGGAGCTTCCAGGTTGGTAAGTGAGAAGCAGGAATCGGCATCTTTGTTGGTAAAATGAATTTGTGTAGATGTGATATTCCTACAAGTTGGTTGATGAAGGTTTATATCTACAAGTGGTAAATCAAGGACATTAAGTTGTACTTGTTTTCCTACAAGTGGTTAATCAAGGTCATTAGGTTGAACTTGATTGGACCATACTTATAAGTGGTATTTGAAAGACAAAGTGATGAATCACACCCCTAACTTTTCAAGTGGTAAAACCAACAAAACTTATTTTCTGGAAAAATCATTTTGGTTAAAATAAACTTAAGTGTTTTGAAATCATAATGAGAAAATAGTTTTGTGTAAGGGGGAGTTCTGATTGTTTATGCCAAGTGGATGGCGAATTAAAGCGATTTGATATCGGTTGTCAAGTTTTTGTACAGTTCATTTTTCAAATTTCCTGAAATGTGTTTGTATTTTAGGGGGAGTAGAAAATTTTTGAAAATCCAAAAACATTTGAAAATTTGAAAAAGTCAAAAACATGATAAAAATCAAAAATGAGTTTTGTTGTATAAAAGAGGAAATGATAGTACATCAGTAGACAGTCACAGTATGCTAAAGAAATGTATTGTTTAAATAGCGTTAAACGGTCTCACTGATGATATGCCGATAGGTTTTTACACATTTAGTAAACTTTTTCGGGATATAAACTTAAATTCAAACTTGCTTATTTTGTGGGGAACACTACTTGGATATATAGGTAACCCCTGAAATCTCGTTTGAAAGGTCCCTATTTCTGAGATACTAGGTCTTTATGCTCAGTGATATCTGGGGTATTATCCCGGGACTTCTGATTTTGCGGAAGCAATGGCCTAGTCCCCGGAGAATACTTTCCGCATGCTTGAAACATAGCGCCGCCCTCAGCAAATTGATGAAACAATAAAATTGATAGTCATTGCTGTTGTAATCAAAAGATCCTCTAAAGGGGACACACCAAAAGTCGAGCCGTCATCTCTCTGCTGAACGGAAGTTCTGACCTGAGCTCTCACGGTTTCGTACTATAAGTTATTCCCTTACAGATATCATCTGTGGTATACTCACCTGTAAGACTGAATATTGGGATCTGGATACGGGAGTATATTCAAGAGGTGGGACACATGAATGAGTTTAAGTTCCTAAAACACCTAACTCATATCCTGAATTAGTTGAAATTTGTATGAAAATTTAAGTGGATCAGTATATCGACAATCTAAGTGAATTGTTTAATTCTTAACGTGTAACTAAGCTCAACGGTACTTGTGACTTGTCAAAAACTGATATGATCCTCTTACACAAACTCACAAAAATATTGTCTGTAAATATTTCTTTACTGCATTTTTTAATATTTCTAAATCCAAAAAGATTTTCGGTGTGTTTTAGCATAATTTTTAAAAAAAATCCAAAAAGATTTTCGACAACTGATGTTGGAGAGCTGATTTTCAAAATTCTAAGTGTTAGACATGATGAACAAATGGTTTGGGAGAATGTGTTTTGAAAAGGAAAATGATTAATTTTTGCTAATGGTTCATCAGAATTTATCATTGATAAATCATTCTGGTTTAATTTGAGAGAGAATCTGGGTTTATAAATTTGTTAAATGTTAAATTTGTGAAATTTATTTCTGGGTTAAGAATGTGCAGGTGTAGCCAGGTTTCGATCTTGAACCTGATGATAGAGAGACAGGTTCCGATGCCTGAAGAATCTGTGATTTCAACAAGAGGAGAAGAAGATAAAGCTTGAGGATGCTTACACTGTGAGATATTTCAGAGAGCGTTCAGACTGATAAAGACTGAAGATTGTGAAGACTCGACACTTAAGACTCGTCGACATCTGAGGGGGAGTCTGTTGGTGCACACATCTGTCGTCTTCGTCTTATATCGAGTCTTGGATTCGTTGCAGATTTAAACAAGTGTGACATCATGAATATGACATCATCAGTTCAACAAATGTGCATGAAACAAGAATGTATAGTCTGTCCTCTTGAAAGTCAAATATGAAGGTTTAGCTTGAATTGGTTTTTAGGAGGTTTAGCTTGAAACTGATATTGGGGGTTTAGCTTGAAACTGACATGTGTGTCTTCAAGCTAAACCTAGATTAGTATAAATAGGCATGTTGTCTATTCATTTGTAAGGTTTTCCTGATTTGATACCGAAGTGCTGCCGGTATTTCTCTTGAATGTAATAGCTGTAAAATCAATATACAAGAGGTTTAAAGTGTGAATCAAGCTGTTTTCACGTCCGTTTCTCTGTTTCCGCCTCTGAAACGGATTTGAGCTCTTCCAAACGACTCATTCAGGTCAAAATTCGATCCTACAATTTATAGGGTTGTTCGTCCACTTTGTCGTGCCCCGCGTAAGCTTCAGAAAAGGGCTTCGCGGCCTGTGAGGACTTGTAGACTAGGTCCTAGCTTTGCTGAGTTAACACGTAGCTTCCACACGCGTCACGACACGTGGCACCCCAGGGTGTGGCCTGGTGGTTTAGCTGTCGCGGCCCGTGACAGGGTTACTCAAGGGCTTCACGCCCCGCGAGCTCCCTTCAGATTTTGTTTTTATTTTATTTTTATAAAATTAAAGGTATATATGGTCAAATCTCGTATACGGGGTATATTTTAGGACGTATAGGGATATTCTAAATATTTTAGGAGTGTCGGAAATATTTTAGGAGGGTTGTTATATCCTCCCCACCTTGTTTTAGAACTCGTCCTCGAGGTCTACTGAAACAGGTGTGGGTATTTCTTCTGCATCTCTAATTCGAGTTCCCATGTGTATTTTGTTCCTCTCTTGGAATCCCATTTCACTTTGACCAGAACTAATCTCTTGTGTTTGAGATTCTTGACTTTCCTGTCTTCAATCTGTAGTGGCTTCTCTACGAACTTAAGTTTCTCATTTACCTCTATGTCCTTAAGAGGTACTACTAATGATGCATCGGCTAAGCACTTTTTGAGATTACATACATGAAATACATCATGTATTCCTACCATTTCCTCTGGCAGTTGTAGCTGGTAAGCTACAGATCCTATTCTTCTAATAATCTCAAAAGGGCCAACATACCTGGGGCTTAGCTTTCCCCCCTTGATGAATCTGACTACTCCTTTCCAAGGAGAAACTTTTAATAAAACCTTATCTCCTACTTGAAACTCCAATGGCTTTCGCATGTTATCAGCATAACTCTTTTGTCGATCGCGTGCTGCTTTTAGTCTTTCCTTGACTTGAATAATCTTGTTTGTTGTTTCTTGTACTATCTCTGGTCCAGATAATTGCTTTTCTCCAATTTCTGCCCAACAGATTGGAGTTCAGCACTTTCGTCCATAAAGTGCTTCGAAAGGTGCAGCATTAATACTGGTATGATAGTTGTTATTATAAGAAAATTCTATTAATGGTAAGTGGTCGTCCCAATTTCCTCCAAAATCAATCACGCAAGCTCTAAGCATATCTTCCATTGTCTGAATTGTCCTTTCGCTTTGTCCATCTGTTTGAGGATGATATGCGGTGCTTAGATTTAGCTTGGTTCCCATTGCTTTTTGGAAACTTGTCCAAAAATGAGAAGTAAAAGTCCTTTCGCTTTGTCCATCCGTTTGAGGATGATATGCGGTGCTTAGATTTAGCTTGGTTCCCATTGCATTTTGGAAACTTGTCCAAAAATGAGAAGTAAAACGGTTATCTCTATCAGAAACAATAGACAAAGGAATTCCATGTAATGAAACTATTTCATTTACATACAACTTAGCTAACTGTTCCATACTGAAAGTTTCCTTCATTGGTAAGAAATGAGCAGACTTGGTTAATCTATCTACAATCACCCAGATTGTAACATTACCTTATCGTATCTTAGGTAATTTGGTAACAAAGTCCATTGTTATCAATTCCCATTTCTATATAGGCATTTCCAATGGTTGTAATAAACCTGAGGGTTTTTTATGTTCAGCTTTAACCTGTGAACAAGTTAGACACTTGGCAACATAAATTGCTAAATCCTTTTTCATTCCTATCCACCAGAAATTCTTTATTAAATCTTGATACATCTTATCACTTCCAGGATGTATTGTATACTTAGACTTATGGGCTTCTTCTAATATTCGGTGGCGTAGGTTTCCTAGTTTAGGTGTCCATATCCTTTTCTTATGGAATCTCCATATTCCATGTAACGCCCTACGTTTTCATACTTTCCATATTTAGAAACCATTGCTTGAAATTATATTTTTTGGAAATCTTGTATTCCTTGTAATCGTATTTCGTTGTATCGTTGTAAAATCTGAGACTTTGATCGTAATGAAACAAATCTTTTATACATCGTTTATACATGTGTATACATTGATACGTGCACTCGTTTGATACATGGTTCATAATTCGTATAAACGTAAGCTTAACTCGTAAACAATGATCGTGTATTCGTAATCCTTAAATATTCATACATTTAAGCACTTAGTTATTCTATTATAAGATTTAAGTTGTATGTTTTTTTTTTCACCTGATCATACCAAACTATAAACCATACATACTTGTTACATTTCATGTGTTATACACAACTATATTATCACATTTTTTGCTAAATAAAAACATGTCATTTATGTATTTCGGACCTTGTTACAAGCTACATACATACTAGACACCATGTAACACTTTATTAAACATCAAATATATGCCTTCTAATGTCAAAAAAATAAAATAAAATAAAAATTTTAGGGCTGTTAACAGCCTTGCATCAGCCCACTTAATTTCCTTGTTTTGAGTTATTTAGCCCACTAAACACTTCCAAAGCTCAACCCAATGAAACCCTAATCCATCCCCTATATAACCCAAGCCTCCTCCAAGCATTTTTCACTTTCTAAACACTCTCCATTCACTCTCAAACACTCCAAACCGTAGCTGATTGCAGAAGTTCGAGCAGATTTATACCACTTCACTAAAATGAGCATAACTCACTCAATTCTTATCTGATTCACTCGATTCTTTTTCCTACTACTTTGTATTGACCTTAGCTACGTTTCCATGGGTTTTCCCTGGAAAACCAGAGCCTGGAACGTTGCCAAAAGGGCTCCAAAGTGGATTGATTTTTCTGTTCTTGATTCAAACTTTGATAAACTTGTTTAAACTTGAGGAAACTCATCTCAAACCTATGTCCTTATGCTTATAACCACTTCTATGGTTAGTTAGGCTTAAAAACAAGGTTGAGACATTCAAAATCAGAGGTATAAACCTCACAAACTTTCTGTTTTGTTCAAGGGTTTTAACCCACAAGTGATGTTCAAGTTCAAGACTTGATGATTGTGTGATTTAGGATTAGCTTGGGCTAACCTACTTGAAAATCCACACATTGCTTGATGTTTTCTCATAGATTAGTTGTTCATATTCTATTGTTTCTTGTAAGTTCATGTCACGACCCCCGACCCCACCCTGGATGGAATTGAGAGCCGCGAGCAGCCAAGTGGTACCGGTGGTTATTTTGAAAATAGTGCAGCAGAAATTTCGTCAGAACCGTGAGTTAGGTAAAATATCAGAGTTTAGAAACACCGGATTTTATTTATTTAAATAGATGGGATAAAACCATGTTTCAAAAGGTAGCTTTAATATAGGATAAATTCGAATACATAAAACAATTTTTCTTAATTTATTTTAATTGATAAAATAAGCCACTTCTGTAAGCCTTGTTGGTGCCGCATCCAACTCTAATTTCTGATCTACTGTAATTACCTGAAATGCATTTTAAAAAGATTTGGTCAGCAGGAAATACTGGTGAATCATTCTTTTTACTAAAACGACGCGTTTGTTATAATTTACAGTATTAAGAGCGATTACAATGTTTCCATATATCAACCAACTACCCACGGTATTTGTCACTCAACCATCCATTGGTAACCTCATTGTCCAATGGTGTCTGTGACTATGGTCATATCACCCCTTGGCTAACTCGTTGTCCAATGGTGACGGTTATCAAGTATTGTATACAAACCCCACATACCGGATGTAATTTGGTGACTACAAAGACTTAATCCCTGTAATTATAACTTTGAAAATAAACATGATTTTGGAATCAAATTTGATAAAAAGAGAATGACTCACATTGAAGATTTATACGGGCAGAGCTTAGCCTACTGATTATCCTTGTATCCTAATTAAATAATAGTGCACATGAACTAGGTTAGTAACTAATACAGCAGTTACGAAAACTCACGAGATTAATACCCTCACAACGAATGACAAAGTGCAACACTTAAACATCCACCGGATTCGCAACGAATGACAAAGTACACCCCGAGTTCGGGTGGCACTCAAACATCCTGTCGGAATCACGACTAATGACAAAGTATAGCATTTAAACATCATGTCGGATAGTTTCAATCGATCGGATATTGAATCGTAGCAGCGATCGAGTTAATACCCTTTATCGTAGCAGCACCCCGTTATGCTAATTTGTGATTTTGAGCAGTGGGAATACGTTTTTGAGTTTTGATTTTGACACAGAATGAAAGCTCCGGAGCTAGGCTATTTATAATTGAAATTCAGGCCTGTCGCGGCCCGCGTGAACTCCCGGCCAACCTTTACGCAGCCCGCGTGGGAGTGTGGATTAGATCGGAAGTTGCTGAGTCACCGGTGGTCGCGACACGTGTGACGACAAGTGGCCTTCATGCATATCCGGAGACCTACAAGCTGTCGTGGCCCGCGTGACCTTCTGTCTATTCTTTACACGGCCCGCTAGAAGACCACAAATCTTGATTTCTTGATTTTTTTGATATGGATTGGGGTTTCAGGGGTCCGGGTTTTTACTAACGGATCACTTTGGAGTATTTTTTTTTAAATATAATTATATCACAAAGAAAAAGGGAATAAAATGGTGAGAAAAGAGAATGGACCCACTTTGTAACTTGAGGGTTCAACTGGAAAGCCTCCTGGTATAAATTTTGGGTATAACTTCTGAGCTATTTAAAAATATATATATATTTGTACTCGTATTAAGTATGGTACCCCTAATTCAACCTTGTCCCTATATCACGAGACAGAACCCCAACGAACTTAGTCAGGCAGAGCCTTGACATGTGTTATGGGGCTCAGATCAATCTGAAAGGGTAGCGGTGATCGGGAGTTAAAACACTTAAAACGGGGCATGGCTTTATTATTATTATAAATAATAATAAAAAAAACTATCATAGTAGAATTTTAGAGGGAGTTGGGCGACATAAGTGTCTGAAAAGAAAAGAGGCCATCAAATTGATGAAGTGATGTTCTGTATTTATATTATGCTAATATGGCCACCTATCCATGCATTCATAAATGCAAATGTTATTTTATTTCAAAATGTTAAGTTTCATCTTTATCTTTTCCTGGTGAAGGCCACGTATAGGCCATACTAATGTATGTAAGATATTTGAATTTAGGATTTAATTATTTTATTTCTTCTTTGTTTTTCGTTGAGAGCCAACTACATATATCAATTTATGAGTTAATATTATTTTTATTATTTTATATATTATAATTAATTCGGTTGCTTCACTTATTTGGTGCTTATAATATGATGTTTTATAAATATGTCATTTAGAACAAGAATATTTTTGTCTACATTTTGAATCAAGTTTCATTAAAAACGGAGTAGATTCAATTATTTATAATTTAATTTTTAAATGGTTCATGGGTCCGTCTAAATACTTCATATTTCTAATCTTCAACTTACCCGTAATCTACCCGTCTAATACTATAAGTTTTTATATACTTTTATTTTATTTAGAAAGGTTACCCATATACAGGCCAATTAATTGGTAGAATATTCCAACCAACTATATATTAAATAGTTTTTAAAACTATTTGGGTCGAATAATTATATTAAAAATAAAACTAGTTACTAGTGGCTAATAAATTTAAACAACCCTAAAATTCTTATATGGTAAAAATAGGAATGTTACATCCTCCCCACCTTGTTTTAAATCTCGTCCTCGAGATTTGGGCTATGATATTTCTTTTAGACTTATGTCATGTCTTACTCAATAAAAACAATATTAAGGTAAGTGAAACAAAATCAAAACATCAAATTTTGTGAATATGAGTTGTACAATAAATAGGACTCAATGCTTCAACTGAATTAGTTCAGGAAATCGATGTCAAACGAATGAGATGAAATGATATAATGACTAGGTTCAAGCCAAAAGAGATATATGATCAATAGATATTTAAAATGACTGTGAAGGACTTTTAGAATCAATAAAATTCTTTGTCAAAAGAAAACTTACTTTGATTGGCAACTGAGGAAGACTTAGAATTGACAGGTTCAGAATGAAATAAAAGCATGAAAATGATTTGTCAAATATTGAATTATGATATGAGAAAATCAATGTGCTGAGATGAGTGAATTGCTAGGATACACGAAAAGACAATAGAGTTAGAGTATTATTGTCTTAATACATAATTGCATTAAGACGATTTTTATTTTTTATTTTTTATTGATGAGTTGAAAGACAAGTGTGGTTTTGAATGATTCGAATGATTGTGATTAGTCCAAGCTATAAGTTTATACTGATATCGCAAGGTGTTGTAATGATTTGAAATAGTTCAATAATTATGGTGATCGAACAAATTCACCGTGTAATCAACTGAAAGCTTTTAATGAAAACTCTAGGGGTTTACGTCTCTGATCTGCATAACTCTTTTGTCGATCTTGATACATAATACTTCTATAAGTATTTAATAGTTGTGGAATATTTAAACAAGATGAACACTTACTTATAAGTATAAAATGTCTTCTCCTTACAGTACAAAGTATATATATTTTTATATATATAAAATATTTTTTAAAATTTACTAAATAAGTATGATGACTTAATTTATATATATTAACTAGTCATTATCATGGTTGGATATTGATTAGTGCTGCCTTGTTTAAGCATGGGTGATCAGTCCATGCCTAACTAAGGCTAGGCTATCCAATACCTGTCCCTGACAATAACCCTAGTACCTAAAAATAATACTAACACTACTACTATTAATATATTATTACTAATAATAAAACTAATATTAATTATAAATAATAAATAACTAAACATAAACTTAAATAGGAGTATACCTCAAACATAATTTTTTTATACATATATAAAAATATAAATTCTTCACCTCAATGGTTTAACAAGAATTTTTAAATATAGTAATACTATATTGTAAATTAGGTAATTACTTATGTAAGTTTCCATATATAATCAATTAAATTTATATAATGTTTTTCGATTAAAGATGATAAAGCAATAATTATCACGAAAGGCTCAATTGATGCTGTAGAAACTGTTAAAAGATACATTGAAATATGACATGAATATGTGTATCATTATCTTAGCACATGACTGTGTTAAGATTGCTTTTATAGGATAAATCAACAAAGCGGATTTAATATAAATAATAAATAAATAATTAAATCCGTATATGGTGTGTGCAAACTAGATTAGTGCGAGCTTCAGATTTATGAAAACGTCACCACAAGGTGATCGTGATCAAAGAAACGATTCAATGAAGTCGAAGATCAAACAAGCATGTTATGGTTCAGGAGAATTGAAGTGCTTGTTGGGATTATTTCAAATATGATGGCTTCAATTCATCATATGGGACCTTGAATTGAATACGTAATGCGAGAAAATTCAAACAATTTGAACTTGGTTTAAACAAAACGAGTTTTAATAAGAAAGTTCGGACATGGTCACAACAAAACCTATGTATGCCAAAGAAAATTGAGTTTTTCAAGAAATTCCTTGACTCGATATCAAAGAGTCATCATTTTGCAAGAAACGTGGTTTATAATGCAAATAAGTATAGCGAAACAATATTTGAGTTTTGATAAACAACAAATTGGAATGAAGCCTCCAGTGGTCTTCATAAATCAAGCAGTGCATGTGTAACGTGTGGATTTACCAAGAAATGAAATAGATTAATATTTGCTATGATGAAAGAAATCCTCATGGTATGATGACCATTAGGGGAAGTAAAAACACGAAAGTCAACTCATTATATGCAAAAGTCAGAATTTCAACGAAAGAAATATAAGAACTTTATCTGGAATTTTGTGTGATAACCGTTGTTAAGTGACATTTACCAGGGAATGTCGAATTAAAATAAAATAGGGGATTTGCAAAGGTATGTGACTTCTTTTGTAGTGCCAATGATTATGACTCTGATTAGACTGTGCATCGATGGTTGTGAAATCTTGTTCCAACGTACCTTAGCGATATTCATGTCGTTTGTAGGATCACGTGGCAAAGTGCCGCTTTAGTAGTTCTACCACTAACGGGATTAACATTAGTGTCGTCGTGCCCAATCATATTTTCTAAAGGTCTTACTTTGAAAGTTGTGTGTGATATACTTCGACGTCTGTGGACGTATAATTTAAGTTTCATGTGTTTTATTGTGCACTAGCACAACTTTACATGCTTCTTACTTGCGTTAATAGTTTATGGTAACGCATTGAAAATTCTTATACTTTTGACGGCGTCCCAACTTAAAGGGTTTCCATTTGTTTATATTATCTCACGAGTTACGTGGTAGATGATCAAACGAAATAATGTTTGATAACGGAATTATAGATATATGCAAGAGATTCCTGATAAAGAAATCTAGAATTTATTATTGACACATATGCTTGTGCTTTATTCTAAATTGTTAATCCTTATGGTTTTTGGATTTCCTTATAGATATATATATCTATATAATCATATATTTCACATGCTGTAATATACATACCTTTCATAAGGTCAATGTATTTAACAGATTCTTATTTCCAAAAACAAGTCAGATATCAGGTCATGATACTATTTAGGGAAATCTTGTCACTTGTTTGACATATTATATACCTGCTTACCCGGTTCTTGGCTGGAGAGGTAACCCCAGTATATCCGGACAAACTGGAGAATCTGCTACACCATACTCAGTTTTGTCGGAGAAGAAATTTATATTTCCCATAAATAGTATTTTTCTTAAATCATGATTTGGAAAGTGCATTATGACATTCAACAACGAGTCAGGAAATTAATATTCACCTAACTGATCATATTCTAGAACAAAGTAGTACTAATAAATAAGAAATAACAGTGGTCAAGTGTTATTGCTTATTTATTATACGTGCAACGTTCTAGTTATTATTCTCATGGCATACCAAAACCTATCACACTTTATTGACACAAGTATTTTGCTTATCTCGAAGCTTATACTAAAGCATCTTTTCTTAAGTTCAAGTCTAAATGCTATCATGTGTGCTACCAGTTAATAGCAATTTCCTAACTCTTTTATTTAAGCTTAGGTATTATTATGACAACACCCGTTGGCTTAATTCAGTGGCTCTGATACCACCTTCTGTCACGACCCCCGACCCCACCCTGGATGGAATTGAGAGCCGCGAGCAGCCAAGTGGTACCGGTGGTTATTTTGAAAATAGTGCAGCGGAAATTTCGTCAGAACCGTGAGTTAGGTAAAATATCAGAGTTTAGAAACACTGGATTTTATTTATTTAAATAGATGGGATAAAACCATGTTTCAAAAGGTAGCTTTAATATAAGATAAATTCTAATACATAAAACAATTTTTCTTAATTTATTTTAATTGATAAAATAAGCCACTTCTGTAAGCCTTGTTGGTGCCGCATCCAACTCTAATTTTTGATCTACTGTAATTACCTGAAATGCATTTTAAAAAGATTTGGTCAGCAGGAAATACTGGTGAATCATTCTTTTTACTAAAACGACGCGTTTGTTATAATTTACAGTATTAAGAGCGATTACAATGTTTCCATATATCAACCAACTACCCACGGTATTTGTCACTCGACCATCCATTGGTAACCTCATTGTCCAATGGTGTCTGTGACTATGGTCATATCACCCCTTGGCTAACTCGTTGTCCAATGGTGACGGTTATCAAGTATTGTATACAAACCCCACATACCGGCTGTAATTTGGTGACTACAAAGACTTAATCCCTGTAATTATAACTTTGAAAATAAACATGATTTTGGAATCAAATTTGATAAAAAGAGAATGACTCACATTGAAGATTTATACGGGCAGAGCTTAGCCTACTGATTATCCTTGTATCCTAATTAAATAATAGTGCACATGAACTAGGTTAGTAACTAATACAGCAGTTACGATAACTCACGAGATTAATACCCTCACAACGAATGACAAAGTGCAACACTTAAACATCCATCGGATTCGCAACGAATTACAAAGTACACCCCGAGTTCGGGTGGCACTCAAACATCATGTCGGAATCACGACTAATGACAAAGTATAGCATTTAAACATCCTGTCGGATAGTTTCAATCGATCGGATATTGAATCGTAGCAGCGATCGAGTTAATACCCTTTATCGTAGCAGCACCCCGTTATGCTAATTTGTGATTTTGAGCAGTGGGAATACGTTTTTGAGTTTTGATTTTGACACAGAATGAAAGCTCCGGAGCTAGGCTATTTATAGTTGAAATTCAGGCCTGTCGCGGCCCGCGTGAACTCCCGGCCAACCTTTACGCGGCTCGCGTGGGAGTGTGGATTAGATCGGAGGTTTCTTAGTCACCGGTGGTCGCGACACGTGTGACGACAAGTGGCCTTCATGCATATCTGGAGACCTACAAGCTGTCGTGGCCCGCGTGACCTTCTGTCTATTCTTTACGCGGCCCGCTAGTAGACCACAAATCTTGATTTTTTTATATGGATTGGGGTTTCAGGGGTCCGGGTTTTTACTAACGGATCACTTTGGAGTATTTTTTTTAAATATAATTGTATCACAAAGAAAAAGGGAATAAAATGGTGAGAAAAGAGAATGGACCCACTTTGTAACTTGAGGGTTCAACTAGAAAGCCTCCTGGTATAAATTTTGGGTATAACTTCTGAGCTATTTAAAAATATATATATATTTGTACTCGTATTAAGTATGGTACCCCTAATTCAACCTTGTCCCTATATCACGAGACAGAACCCAAACGAACTTAGTCAGGCAGAGCCTTGACATGTGTTATGGGGCTCAGATCAATCGAAAAGGGTAGCGGTGATCGGGTGTTAAAACACTTAAAACGGGGCATGGCTTTATTATTATTATAAATAATAATAAAAAAAATTATCATAGTAGAATTTTAGAGAGAGTTGGGCGACATAAGTGTCTGAAAAGAAAAGAGGCCATCGAATTGATGAAGTGATGTTCTGTATTTATATTATGCTAATATGGCCACCTATCCATGCATTCATAAATGCAAATGTTATTTTATTTTAAAATGTTAAGTTTCATCTTTATCTTTTCCGGGTGAAGGCCACGTATAGGCCATACTAATGTATGTAAGATATTTGAATTTAGAATTTAATTATTTTATTTCTTCTTTGTTTTCCATTGAGAGCCAACTACATATATCAATTTATGAGTTAATATTATTTTTATTATTTTATATATTATAATTAATTCGGTTGCTTCACTTATTTGGCGCTTATAATATGATGTTTTATAAATATGTCATTTAGAACAAGAATATTTTTGTCTACATTTTGAATCAAGTTTCATTAAAAACGGAGTAGGTTCAATTATTTATAATTTAATTATTAAATGGTTCATGGGTCCGTCTAAATACTTCATATTTCTAATCTTCAACTTACTCGTAATCTACACGTCTAATACTATAAGTTTTTATATACTTTTATTTTATTTAGAAAGGTTACCCGTATACAGGCCAATTAATTGGTAGAATATTCCAACCAACTATATATTAAATAGTTTTTAAAACTATTTGGGTTGAATAATTATATTAAAAATAAAACTAGTTACTAGTGGCTAATAAATTTAAACAACCCTAAAATTCTTATATGGTAAAAATAGGAATGTTACAGTTCATGACCCCTCCTTGTTGTTCATAACAACAAGTGTAGTGGTGAACAATAGAGGTACCTAAATGGAAGCTTTGTTCTTCCTACCTCATGTATGAATTCCATGATACTTAGAGGTGCCTAAATGAAGACTTTAATCTTCTACATCATGCTTGACTTATATGATGTAATATACACTATGTAATACTTATGTAACAACCAAATAATTGAACTCTTGGTGATGAACTAATGAACATTCGTCAAGCTAGTAGATTGTATCATCTTAGGCCTTGACAAATTGTCACGATTCTGATGGAACTTTGTTCCATGAAAACATTTAAACTCTTTTAGTGTTTCATAGTGTCAAGAACAAGTGTCATAGGTGTTAGATGATTATTTTCATATGTTTACTTTTCATGTTATTTAACTCCAAATCCCTAGAACCATATGTAAACACCTCTTAAACTCCAAAACGAACACATTCAACTTCCTAGTCTCAACAACTTCGTCACATGGGATAATCAGAAAACATATGCAATTTTGTGAGTATACTAGAACCCCTTTTTCGTTTACCACTTTTTGGGGTGTAACATGTCAATTATTAACTTACACACAAACTTTATTCATATTACACAAACATTCCTCATACACGCATGCTTATTTGATTACTTGATACTTTAAACTTGGGTTAATTACATCTTGTGTTAGACTTATCATTAAGTTCGTACGAGCCTATCTGTGTCACATATAGCGCTATAGAATTAACGCACCTCCCGTAGACTTGTGGTTATGTCATGAGCATATTGCGTTTCATCATTGGTTTGATATGTTAGACACATGCCAAATTTAACGTTTATCTTGTATCAAGAGCTTGCCACATGGAATTGTTTGAACTTATCTTTTTATGCTACGTATGAAAACTTGTATACTCGCCTTTGTTGTTGCATTGAACTTTATTTTAAACATGTTACAGGTTGAGGATGACGATGCTTTGAAATTGGAGTAGTGTTGATGCTTAGATACACATTTAGATGTCTTAGGTCAAATACGTTGTATAAATTTCATATTTGTTGTTGTATTGTTTTCTTGTATTTTTCATTTATTGTGACATTTATTTATGAATGAAATCAATTTATCTTTAATTCTATTGTCACAATTAGCGTTATGTGTGATGAGAAATCTTTCTTCGTCTCACTCCGATGTTTCCGCCATCGGTTGGGGTGTGACATTCCATCTGTTCCTTGTTCTAATTCCTTAATCATTTCTTTCAATTTTTCAGTATCGTCCTTGATTACTGATTCTTGTACGGCTCTAATTTGCTCATTTAAATCTATCTGCAGATTTAATTTTAGAGAACGTACTCTTTTTGGTTTTTCGTGATACTTTCGACTTAAAGCATCGGCTACTACATTAGCTTTTCCTTCATGGTACTGGATACTACAATCATAATCACTAAGGATTTCCATCCAGCATCTTTGTCTCATATGTAATTCCTTTTGCCCAAATATGTACCTTAAACTCTTATAATCAGTGAAGACAACAAATTTATTTTCATATAAATGGTGTCTCCAAATCTTAAGGGCAAAAATTATGGCTCCTAACTCTAGATCATGGGTTGTATAATTCTCATCATGATTCTTAAGTTGTCTAGAGGCATAAGCTATAATCTTTTGTCGTTGCATCAACACACATCCATAACCTAATTTAGAAGCGTCACAATAGACTACAAAGTCTTCAGTTCCTTCTGGTAACGCTAGTATGGGTGCGTTGGTTAATCTTTGCTTAAAGATTCTAAAGGCTTCTTCCTGTTTTGGTCCCCATTCAAACTTAACAGATATACAGGTTAACTTTGTTAAGGGAATAGCTATTCTAGAAAAATCTCGGATAAATCTTCTGTAATAACCGGCTAGTCCTAGAAAACTTCTAACCTCCGTTGGTGATTCAGGGACTTTCCATTTAGTAATTGCCTCAATCTTTTTAGAATCCATATGAATTCCATCATGATTAACTAAATGTCTAATAAATTGCACTTCTTCTAACCAAAATTCGCATTTCAAAAATTTAGCATAAAGCTTTTCTTTTCTCGGCAAATTTAGGAGTGGATGCAGATGCGTTACATGTTCCTCTTTACTCTTAGAGTAAATGAGAATATCATCTATAAAGACTATTATGAATTTATCCAGATATGGCTTACATATTATGTTCACCATGTCCATAAATGCGGCTGGGGCATTGGTTAAACCAAATGGCATGACAGTAAATTCATAATGGCCATACCTTGTTCTGAAGGCTGTCTTAGGAATGTCCTCTTCCTGTACCTTTAATTGATGATATCCTGAGCGTAAATCGATCTTTGAGAAAAATCGAGCTCCTTGCAATTGATCAAACAGATCATCGATTCTCGGTAATGGGTGCCGATCTTTAATCGTGGCTTTGTTCAATTCCCGGTAATCAATACACATATGCATTGACCCGTCTTTCTTCTTGACAAACAAGATTGGCGCTCCCCATGGCGATGAACTTGGCTGTATGAATCCTTTCTCCAGAAGTTCGTCCAACTGTTTCTTCAGTTCTTGCATTTCTGCTGGTGCCAAACGGTAAGGTGCTTTGGCAATTGGTGCAGTTCCTGGTAGCAGATGAATTCTGAATTCAACTTCCCTGTCCGGCGGTAGTCCTGGTAGCTATTCTGGAAAACCATCTGAGAATTGAGATACTACGGGAATATCTTTCAATTCTTTTCCTTTAGTGTTAATGATTATGGAAATCATATACACTAGTGATCCTTTTCTTGCACCACTTGCAGTTTTCATCACATAGATGAATTTCATGGGTCGAGAAGACTTATTTCCTTTAATTGTGATCTTTTCACCCCTTGGTGAATTTAATTGTATCGACTTTTGATCACATAGAATATTGGCTTTATTGACTACTAACCAATCAATTCCTAATACAATATCAAATCCTGCCAGATTCATTGGGTAAAGATTTGCCATAAAACTTTGATTTAAAATCTCTATTCTTGCTCCCTTCAAGATTTCAGAAATATTAACGGTTTCTCCATTTGCTGTCTCTACTAGACATTCTTGTTGAAGTTTAGTTAATGGTTGATTAAGAATTTTTCAAAATGAAGTATTAATAAAACTTTGGCTCGCACCAGAGTCAAATAATACTTTAGCAAAAACATCATTAACTAAAAACGTACCGGCAATCACATCCGGAATCATCTTTGCTTCTTCGGCTGTTAGAACAAATGCCCTAGCATTCTTAGTAGTCTTGTTGTTCATGGCTGGAGCTAGTTTCGGACAATTTGGCTTAATATGACCTTTTTCTCCACAATTGTAGCATATCTTATTATTAGGTTTCTTCATACAGTCTTCCTCCTTGTGTCCAGATATGTTGCAGAAATTGCAGTATATCGAGCATCTTCCAGAATGCTTTCTTTTGCAATACTTACAATAAGGTGCAGAAGTAGAACCTACATTTTTCCCATGGTTCGAATTACCGTAGCGAAATTCCTGAGTAAGCTTTTGAGCAAGGTTCCTTCTCTGATTTTCTTCTTGTATACGTACTAATTCATCAGTCAAGGTGTTTGCTAGTTCTACAGCTTCTTCTATGGTTTGTGGTCTAGCTGCTTTGACTACATGCCTAATTTCGCTGATTAATCCCCATATGTAATGGGAGATCAATACTGGTTCTGGTGATGCAAGGGTTGGCACTATTCTAGCATATTCGAAGAATATAGTAGTGTAACCCTTACTGTCTGCTCCGGTCATTCTATGGTTTAAGAACTTATTAGCTATCTGTTCCTTTTCATTGGGAGGACAAAATTTCCTTTCGACCATATTCTTAAACTCAGTCCATTCCATATTATAGGTTCTATCACTTCCCCTAAACTGGAGAATAGTGTTCCACCATTCTAGAGTTGCGTTCTTAAATAAATTGGAAGCAAACATGATTTTGTCTTCCTCTGCACATTTGCTTATTTTTAAGACAACCTCTGTCTTTTCTATCCAGCGTAGAGCTGCAATGGCTCCTTCATTGCCCAAGAATTCTATTGGTTTGCAGGACCAGAATTCTTTGTAAGAACAACCATAAGACATGGTTCTTCTTCTTTTTGGAATGGACACACTTGAAGTAATGGTCCATTGATTACGCTATGGCTGGGTTCATTAGATGGTCGTTTACTTCCACTATTACTTTTATTATTTTCAGCTTCTCTAACCGCTTGGATGATATTAGGCATAGCATCTATGATTCCTTGTGCCACTATGTTTTGGACGGCACTGTTATTTAATTGGTTTCCATGATTCTCGTTATTCTCATTATTCGGTTTTTCTTGATTCACTTCGTTGCTCATCTGAATTATAAACATTTACCAAGTATTAATATCACCAAACAATATTTAATGCGAGCAATCATACAACACAAACATATTGATCAAAATCGTCATGCATTGCGACTTTTACTCAATTTTATAGATATGCATCTATTACAAACAATACTGAAATTAAAATTACAATAAAAGTATGCATCAGTAGGTAGTAGATTATCTAAGATATATATATATATTATTCAACATACACACATATATATATTATTATTATTACTACTGATAGGGGTTCATCCAATATTGCATATTACGCTCCTCGGGAACGGGCGGCTGCGGCCAGTTTTAGTGGTATCTGGGTTTATCAGTTTGGCAGCGGAAATTAACATCAGGACCATAGTTAGGAAATATTTTATCAAAGTAAAATACCACGCTTTTAATATATCAAACACATGGGAAAATCCCAAATTTCAAGCACACACATTTTCATAGGGATAAACCCAATTTTATTTAAATAAAACATCTCTTTATTTTAGGTAACTTTATTGCCACTTTTCCAAGCCTTCAGTGCTGTCCAGCTGGCTTCTATTTGGCTTTCACATTTTGTTACCTAAAACGCGTTTAAAAACATTTTGTCAGTGGGAAATACTGGTGAGTGAATCCCAGTTTAATCAAGTTTAGTAAAAATCATTGTACAGTATTGAGGGCGATCTCGCAATTACATTTGTTTCCATCTACTTTAATTACCACCCACAATACTGTCAACCCGACTTGTGGTCGTGTTACTCCTCACAAGGTAGTAACAAATTTTGTATACAAAACCCCAACATACCGACGATAATTGTAGAATACAAATACTTAATCATTGTTTAATGTATTATTAATTAGGTGAGGTTTTGTAAAAACAATTTGCAAAAAGGAGATTACTCACATTGCTGTCTTAGGTTTTCTTTTAGGGGTTTCCTGGTGATTATCTATAATTTACACAAAGGCACACGTGTTAGTATAATAACTCATTATTTATATTAATGATACCCTCCCCGAGACGGCATTCCAATGACTACGTCAGGAAGAACCACGACAGCCGTTACGGAACCCTGGATCAATCGGCCAGCGTATCTAATACGTAACCGGGGTTATGATACTTACAACGGAGAAGAACATCGTTATTTAGGGGGTATTATGCATGGGAATTACTTCTACACTTCAGAAACTCGAGAGAGAAAGAAAGGAATGAGCGAGTTCGACTGAAGACTGAAGGCCTCTATTTATAGGTGACCTTTCGGCTTCCCTCGCCGCCCACGTAGACTACACAGGGGTCCTTTGCGGCCCGCGTAGTAGGTGTGTAGGGCTTAGCTTCGTCGATTCAACAAACTAGCTTCTCCGGGTGGCCTGCCACGTGGCGGGCTAGGGTTTCGCCTGGTGGCACTAGGTCGCGGCCCGCGTAGGAAGTAGCCAAAGGCTACGCGTCCCGCGAGAGACCCTATTTTCTTGTTTTTATTTAATTTTAATAAAATAAAGGTATTTTGGGCTCGGTTTTCACATAGGGGCATATATTGAGACATATAAGGGCATTTTGATTATATTAGGGGTGTCGGAAAAAAATTTAATTAGGAGGGTTGTTATATCCTCCCCACCTTGTTTTAGAGCTTGTCCTCGAGATCTACTGGAATAGGTGCGGGTATTTTCTTTGCATTTCTGATTCAAGCTCCCATGTGTACTCTGGTCCTCTTTTGGAGTCCCATTTTACTTTGACCAGAACTAATCTCTTGTGCTTGAGGTTCTTAACTTTCCTGTCTTCGATCTGTAGAGGATTCTCTATAAATTTAAGTTGTTCATTTACCTCTATATCCTTAAGAGGCACTACAAGTGATTCATCAGCTAAGCATTTCTTAAGATTAGATAAATGAAATACATCGTGTATCCCTGCCATTTCCTTTGGCAGTTGTAGCTGATAGGCTACGGGTCCTATTCTTCTAATAATCTCAAAAAGTCCAACATACCTAGGGCTTAGCTTTCCCCTTTTGATGAATCTTACCACTCCTTTCCAAGGAGAAATTTTCAATAATACTTTATCTCCTACCTGAAATTCCAAGGGTTTTCGGCGGTTATCAGCATAACTCTTCTGTCGATCACGTGCTGCTTTCAGTCGTTCCTTGACTTGAATGATTTTGTCAGTTGTCTCTTGCACTATTTCAGGTCCAGATAGTTGCTTTTCTCTAATTTCTGCCCAACAGACTGGGGTTCGGCACTTTCATCCATAAAGTGCTTCGAATGGTGTAGCATTGATACTTGTGTGATAGTTGTTATTGTAAGAAAATTCGATTAATGGTAGATGATTTTCCCAATTACCTCTGAAATCAATTACACAAGCTCTAAGCATGTCCTCCATTGTCTGAATCATCCTTTCACTTTGTCCGTCCGTTTGAGGATGATAAGTTGTGCTTATATTTAACTTAGTTCCCATTGCTTTTTGGAAACTTGTCCAAAAATGAGAGGTAAAACGGCTATCTCTGTCAGAAATAATTGATAAAGGAATTCCATGTAATGAAACTATTTCATTTACATACAATTTAGCTAATTGTTCCATACTGTAGGTTTCTTTCATTGGTAGAAAATGAGCTAACTTGGTTAGCCTGTCTAGAATCACCCAGATTGTATCATTACATTTCTTTGTCTTGGGTAATTGGTAACAAAATCCATTGTTATCAATTCCCATTTCCATACTGGCATTTCTAACTGCTGCAATAAACCTGAGGGTTTCTGGTGTTCCGCTTTGACTTGTGAACAGGTTAAACACTTAGAAACATAAGCTGCTATATCATTTTTCATTCCTATCCACCAAAAGTTCTTTCTTAAATCTTGATACATCTTATCATTTCCGGGATGCATCGTATACTTAGACTTATGGGCTTCTTCTAATATACGGTGGCGTAGATTTCCTGATTTAGGTATCCACATTCTTTTCTTATGGAATCTCCAAATTCTATATGTTCCTTGTTCTAATTCCTTAATCATTCCTTTCAATTTTTCAGTATCATCCTTGATTACTAATTCCTGTGCTTCTCTAACCTGTTCGTTTAAATATACCTGTAGATTTAATTTAAGAGAACGTATTCTTTTTGGTTTTTCATGATACTTTCGACTTAAAGCATCAGCTACTACATTTTCCTTTCCTGCATGATACTTGATATTACAATCAAAATCACTAAGTATCTTAATCCATCGTCTTTGTCTCATATTCAACTCTTTTTGCCCGAAAACATACCTTAAACTCTTATGGTCTGTAAAAATGGTAAACTTACTACCGTAAAGGTAATGTCTCCAAATCTTCAAAGCAAAAATTATAGCTCCTAATTCTAGATCATGGGTTGAATAATTCTCTTCGTGATTCTTAAGTTGTCTTGATGCATAAGCTATAACCTTTTGATGTTGCATCAACACACATCCATAACCTATCTTAGAAGCGTCACAATAGACTACAAAGTCTTCAGTTCCTTCTGGTAACGCTAGTATGGGTGCGTTGGTTAATCTTTGCTTAAGAATTCTAAAGGCTTCTTCCTGTTTCGGTCCCCATTCAAACTTAATGGATTTACAGGTTAGCTTAGTTAAAGGAATGGCTATTCTAGAAAAATCTTGAATAAATCTTCTATAATAACCGGCCAATCCTAAGAAACTTCTAACCTCGGTTGGTGACTCAGGGATTTTCCATTTGGTAATTGCCTCGATCTTAGTGGGATCCACATGAATTCCTTCATGATTGACTAAATGTCCAACAAACTGTACCTGTTCTAACCAAAATTCACACTTTGAAAATTTAGCATAAAGCTTTTCTTTCCTTAATAAACTTAAAAGTGCATGCTGATGCGCTGCGTGTTCCTCTTTACTCTTAGAGTAAATGAGAATATCATCTAAAAAGACAATTATGAATTTATCCAAATATGGCTTACATATTCGGTTCATCATGTCCATAAATGCAGCTGGGCATTGGTTAAATCAAAGGGCATAACAGTAAATTCATAATGACCATACCTTGTTCTGAAAGCGGTCTTAGGAATGTCCTCTTCCTGTACCTTTAATTGATGATATCCTGATCGTAAATCGATTTTAGAGAGAATCGAACTCCTTGCAATTGATCGAACAGATCATCGATCCTTGGTAATGGATATCGGTTCTTAATCGTGACTTTGTTCAATTCACGGTAATCAATGCACATTCGCATCGATCCGTCCTTCTTTTTAACGAATAAAATCGGCGCTCCCCATGGCGATGAACTTGGCTGTATGAATCCCTTCTCCAACAATTCATCTAGCTATTTCTTTAGTTCCTGCATTTCTGCGGGTGTCAAACGGTAAGGTGCTTTGGCAATTGGTGCTGTTCCTGGTAGTAGATGAATTCTGAATTCAACTTCCCTGTCTAGCGGTAGTCATGGTAATTCTTCTGGAAATACATCTGAAAACTAAGATACTACAGGAATCTCTTTCAATTATTTTCCTTTAGTGTTAATGATTATGGAAATCAAATACACTATAGATCCTTTTCTTATACAGCTAGCTGTTTTCATCACAGAGATGAATTTTGTGGATCTAGATGGCTTGTCTCCTTTAATTGTGATCTTTTCACCCCTTGGTGAATTTAATTGGATTGACTTTTGATCACATAAAATACTGACTTTATTGGCTATTAACCAATCCATTCCTAATACTACATCAAATCCTGCCAGGTTCATTGGGTGAATGTTTGCAATAAACTTTTGGTTTAAAAACTCTATTCTTGATCCCTGCAAGATTTCAGAAATCTTAAGGGTTTCCCCATTTGCTGTCTCTACTAGGTATTCTTGCGGTAGTTTAGTTAATGGTTGATTGAGTAATTTGCAAAATGAAGTATTAATAAAACTTTTGTTCGCACCAGAGTCAAATAATACTTTAGCAAAAACATCATTAACTAGAAACATACAGGCTATCACATCCGGGATCATCTTGGCTTCTTCTGCAGTCAGAACAAATGCTCTAGCATTTTTAGTAGTCTTGTTGCCCATGGCTGGAACTAGTTTTGGACAGTTCGGCTTGATATGGCTTTTTTCTCCACAGTTGAAGCAAATTCCATTATTAGGTTTCCTTCTACAGTCTTCTTCCTTGTGTCCTGGCATCTTGCAGAAATTGAAGTAAGTGGAACATTTTCCAAAATGTTTTTTCTTGCAGGCCTTGCAGTAGGGTGCCTAGGTAGAACCTACATTTCTCCCACGGTTGGAATTTCCATAACGAAATTCTAGGGTAAGCCTTTGAGCTAGATTTCTCCTCTGGTCTTCTTCTCGTGTACGCACTAACTCATCTGTCAAGGTATTTGCTAGTTCTACATCTTCTTCTATAGTTTGAGGTCTAGTTGCCTTGACTACATGCCTAATCTCACTAATTAATCCCCAGATGTAACGGGAGATTAATACTGGTTCAGGTGATGCAAGGGTTGGCACTATTCTAGCATATTCAAAGAATAACGTAGTGTATCCCTTACTATCCACTCCAGTCATCCTAAGGTTTAGGAACTTATTTGCTATCTGTTCCTTTTCATTGGGATGACAGAATTTCCTTTCTACCATGTTTTTAAATTCCTCCCATTCCATGGTGTAAACCCTGTCACTTCCTCTAGATTGGAGGATAGTGTTCCACCATTCTAAGGCTAAGTTCTTAAACAGATTGGAGGCAAGCATTATCTTATCTTCTTCCGCGCACTTGCTTATTTTTAAGACTGCCTCAGTCTTTTCTATCCAGCGTAGAGCTGCAATGGCCCCTTCATTGCCCGAGAATTCCATTGGTTTACAAGACCATAATTCTTTATAAGAACAACCATAAGATATGGTTCTTCTTCCTTTGGGAATGGGCACTTGAAGTATGGGTCCATTGTTCACGCTGTTTTCTGGTTCAGTGGGTCGTTTACTATCACGGTTACTTTTATTATCAGCTTCGCTAACTGTTTGAATAATATATGGCATTGCATCTAATATCCCTTGTGCCACTATGTGTTGGATGACACTGTTATCCACTTGGTTTCCATTGTTATCATTGTTCGGGTTATCATTATTCTGGTTTTCCGGGTTATTATCCGGGTTCTCTTGATTGACTTGGTCGGCCATCTGAATTTTAAACATTTACCACGTATTAATATCACAAGATAATATTTAATACCACCAATCACACAACACGCATATTGATCAAAAGCGTCGAACATTGCGACTTACTCTTTCTTTTATAGTATGCATATAATACAAAGTTGAAACTGGAATTTAAAATTACAATACAACTGAAATTGAAATTATACTACTAGTAGGCATCCATAGCTATGATTTAGATTTTTTTTCCAAATATACACACATATTATATATTATTATATTATATTATTATTATTATTATAACTACCTCCACCATCACCTTCACTGATATGGGTTCATCCAGAACTCCATATTGCGCTCGTCATACTTCCAGACAAGTCACTCTCCGACCTACCTCATTCCCTCGCTACTTTCTAAAATCTCTTCTCCAAAAGTTCGCAGCTCTTGCACATTTTCTGCACTCATTGGGGGTGCAGGTGCTGGGACTGGGTTTGGGTACTGGGGCATGGGTTTTTGGTACAGGTATGGATTCTCTAAAATTTCCCTGATATATTGATCGCTATCATAGTAGGGATCTAGAGGGTCCAAACTTGGGTAGGCTGCTAGATTTGGCATGGGTTCATTTTATGGTGTTGGGTAGCGATGCACGTAATCCCTATGTTCATCTAACCACGGGTCGTAATCTGGGTCTAAGGGATTAGGTGCTGGTACCCTAGGTATCTCCATTGGGTCAAACTCAGGCACTAGAAATTGGTTTTCTGGGTTGTTCTCGATTTCCATCAGCTGTGTAGGAAACAGTGGTAATGGTTGGGGTGCTATCAGTTGTTCCAGGTTAGGGTCGGCAGCTGTGGTTGCTAGGATATGAAAGTTTGCTAAACTCCTATTTAGCGTATCCTGAGTGTGAGCATCTGTCTCTCTCTTAATGGCTGCTAAAGCCCGCTGCTATTGCAACTTTTTCATCCTCTTCCTACGTTCATGCGCACCTCTGCTGAACCATCCTCTCTTCTTAGGAGGGAATGGCTCTTCAGACTGAGACTTGAACACGAATATCCCATCTTCATTATCAGCAGAATACCCTGAGAGGACAGGCTGTGAAGAGGTACCTTCGTTCATAGGTGAGCTGGACAACTGAGGGTAGGCGTCGGAAGGTCCTTGGTCGCTTATACTGTAAACTAACAAAATAGTCAAATAACACACAATAATAAAATACAAATACGCATGTATTTCCGTAATTTATTTCCTAACATTTAATACTTTGGTGTCAGCAGAACACTTCTGTGGCTGAATCAGTGGCTTAGTTCTGATACCACCTTCTGTCGCAACCCCCGACCCCTAAGTCACCAGGAACGGGCGGCCGCGGCCAGTTTTAGTGGTATCTGGGTTTATCAGTTTGGCAGCGGAAATTTACATCAGGACCGTAGTTAGGAAATATTTTATCAGAGTAAAATACCACGCTTTTAATATATCAAACACATGGGAAAATCCCAAGTTTCAAGTACACACATTTTCATAGGGATAAACCCTATTTTATTTAAATAAAATATCTCTTTATTTTAGGTAACTTTATTGCCACTTTTCCAAGCCTTCAGTGCTGTCCAGCTGGTTTCTATTTGGCTTTCACATTTTGTTACCTAAAACGCGTTTAAAAACATTTTGTCAGTGGGAAATACTGGTGAGTGAATCCCAGTTTAATCAAGTTTAGTAAAAACCATTCTACAGTATTGAGGGTGATCTCGCAATTACATTTGTTTCCATCTACTTTAATTACCACCCACAATACTGTCAACCCGACTTGTGGTCGTGTTACTCCTCGCAAGGTAGTAACAAATTTTGTATACAAAACCCCAACATACCGACGATAATTGTAGAATACAAATACTTAATCATTGTTTAATGTATTATTAATTAGGTGAGGTTTTGTAAAAACAATTTGCAAAAAGGAGATTACTCACGTTGCTGTCTTAGTTTTTCTTTTAGGGGTTTCCTGGTGATTATCTATAATTTACACAAAGGCACACGTGTTAGTATAATAACCCATTATTTATATTAATGATACCCTCCCCGAGACGGCATTCCAATGACTACGTCAGGCAGAACCACGACAGCCGTTACGGAACCCTGGATCAATCGGGCAGCGTATCTAGTACGTAACCAGGGTTATGATACTTACAACGGAGCATAACATCGTTATTTAAGGGGTATTATGCCCAGGAATTACTTCTACACTTAAGAAACTCGAGAGAGAAAGAAAGGAATGAGCGAGTTCGACTGAAGACTGAAGGCCTCTATTTATAGGTGACCTTTCGGCTTCCCTCGCCGCCCACGTAGACTACACAGGGGTCCTTCGCGGCCTGCGTAGGAGGTGTGTAGGGCTTAGCTTCGTCGATTCAACAACTAGCTTCTCCGGGTGGCCTGCCACGTGGCGGGCTAGGGTTTCGCCTGGTAACACTAGGTCGCGGCCCGCGTAGGAAGTAGCCAAAGGCTACGCGTCCCGCGAGAGACCCTATTTTCTTGTTTTTATTTAATTTTAATAAAATAAAGGTATTTTGGGCTCGGTTTTCGCATAGGGGCATATATTGAGACATATAAGGGCATTTTAATTATATTAGGGGTGTCGGAAAAAAATTAATTAGGAGGGTTGTTATACCTTTCTCCTATTTGCCTTATTTTCTCACTTTCATCTAACAACTCCTCACCAAAGGTGCGAAGTTCTTGCTAATTCTCAGTGCTCATGGGTGGTGTGGGTGCTGGTATCGGGTCAGGGTACTGTGGCATCGGTTCCTCATGTGGGTATGGGTTCTCTAGGATTTCCCGTATGTATTGATCATTATCAAAATGTGGGTCTAGAGGGTCGAGGTTTGGATAAGGTGCTACTGGGTTTTGCACGGGTTCCACTAGTGGGTAGAGTGGTTGGTAATCTCTACGGTCGTCAAACCATGGGTCATAATCTGGAGGATTTGGGGCTGGGACTCTAGGGATATCGGCTGTGTCGAAAGCAGGTAGTGGAATCTGGTCTCCTGGGTTTTGTTCTATTTCCATGGGTTGTGTTGGGAACAATGGAAGTGGTTGTGGTGCTATGAGTTGTTCTAAGTTTGGATCAGCGGATGTGGTAGCTAGTATGTGGAAATTGGCTAATCGTCTATTGAGTATATCCTGAGTCTGCGCATTCATTTCTCTATTTGCGGCTGCTAGAGCGTGCTGTTGCTGTAACTTTCTCATCCTTTTTCTACGCTCGTGAGCTCCTCTGCTGAACCATCCTAATGGTTCTTTAGATTGCGCTTTGAATACGAAAATCCCTTCTTCGCTATCAGCTGAATACCCCGAGGGGGTAGGCTGGGAAGAAGTTCCTTCGTCTCTAGGGGAACTGGACAATTGACGGTAAGCGTCTGATGGTCCTTGATCACTCATACTGTAAACTAACAAATTGTCAAATAACACAAAACAATAATATACAGGTATGCACGTAATCCTGTAGATTATTTCCTAACATAATGGATAAAATTTTTGGTGTCAGCAGAACACTTATGTGGCTGAAATCAGTGGCTGTAGCTCTGATACCACCTTTCTCTGTCACAACCCCCGGCCCCTATTTGCCTGGGAACGGGCGGCCGTGAGCCAGTATCAGTGGTATCGATGTTTATCAGTTTGGCAACGAAATTTACATCAGGACTTTCGTCAGAAAATATTTTATCAAAGTAAAATACCACATTTTTATAATATTAAGCAGATGGGAAATTCCTAAGTTTTTATTACAAATATGTTTATAGGGATAAACCCTAATTTATTGAATAAAACTTCTTCTTTATTTAGGTAACTTTTATAGCCACTTTTTTCCCAAGCCTTCAGTGCTGTCCAGCTGGCTTCTTATTTGGGCTTTCACATTTTGTTACCTGAAACGTGTTTTAAAAACATTTGTCAGTGGGAAATACTGGTGAGTGAATCCCAGTTTAATCAAAATAGTTTTATCATTACACAGTATTGAGAGTGATTACAATGTTTATATTTACACAATTACTCATTCAGTACTGTCAATCCTGACTGGTGGGTCATATTACTCATTGGCTATCTCGTTGTCCAATAGTAATGTGTTCCACATTTTGTATACAAAACCCCAACATACCGGCAGTAATTGAAGAATTACAAAGACTCAATCACTGCTAATTATAGTTTAAAATATTTAAGGTTTTGTAAAAACAGTTTACAAAAAGGTTTCATAAAAAGGAGATTACTCACATTGCTACTTTAGGTTTTCCTTTGTAATTTCCTGGTGATTATCTATTAATTAAAACAATGCACACGTGTTAGTATAATAACCCAATTTACATTAGTTATACCCTCCCCGAGACAGAACTCCAACGACTACGTCGGGCAGAACCTTGACAGCCGTTACGGAGCACTAGATCAATCGGGCAGCGTATGTCACACCCAACCGATGGCGGAAACATCGGGGTGCGGCACTAAGCGTTCAGATTGCTCATGAGATTCCATAACACTAGTTATTTCAATATAGATTAAATTCATTTCACAATAATTGTCTAAAGTATCAACCACAAAACATCATTTACAAATTATCATCAAAATAGTTTCAAAGTTTCTAGTTTAGCTACGATGTGTTTCTAAGCAGCATCCTAGCAAGTTTCATAAATCTTAACATCCTGTCAGCCTGCACCATGTATTAAAATAAAGTCAGTATAAAAACGTACTGGCGAGTATACAAGTTTGAGTACATAGCATAGTAGATTAAGAGACTCGTATCCATTATGTAAATGATAAAAATAGTTTCAGCCATGCTAGTGTTCGCAGTCCAAGTGATAGCCCAAGTGTCCCGATGCTTTAGGTGTTTTCCCAAGACTCAAGGAAAACTAGAATCCTCCTAACAATACCCCCGAGAATAATGGGGAGGTGCATCTTCCTATAGCGCTACTATTGTTAAGACGGAACTACACACAGGGAATAAACGTTCACATAGCATAAAGAATCAAGAATCACAAGTATTAAGCTTCTCATTCACATAGGATAGAGTTTAGATTCAAAAGTTTCAAGTTTCAAGTTTCATAGAATACATGATGCATCCCAAAAGTTTAAAACGAAAAGGGATCGAGTATACTCACAATGGGTGCTAAGTATCGACACCTACTGATTGGATCAAGGGGAGATCTGAGATTAGCCTGATTATAGTTTAACAGACAAGCGTCGAGCAGAAAAACGAGAACCGTGTAAGGTGTTAGATCAGTCTCCTGGTCGGATGGCCATCCGGACGGATGGTCATCCGGTCGGATGACTTATTTTGATTCAGCCGGATCGCCATCCGATCGGATGGTCATCTGGACGGATGGCCATTCGATCGAATGGTCTTTCGATCCACAAGGTGTGTTTTTCAAAATGTTTCAACTTTTGAAGTTTTCGTTGTAGTATAAATCCAAGTCGTTCGAGCGGACAGTCATCCGGTCGGACGACCGTTCGGTCGGATGACTGTTTGAGAGAAAGATTCAAAGTTTGAGGTTTTGATTCAAAATAGTTAAAGTCCTGAAGGTTGTAAGGCATATGTCACTCGATCGGACGGCAGTCCGATCGGATCGCCATTCGACTGCAATGACCTTGTTCCTTTTTGCAACCTCGTAAAGATTCTAAATTTCAAGTTTAACGGTGACGACATGTTACGTATTGAGACAACGGAAGACACGTCAAGGCTCAGTTTGTCTGATCAGATGGGTATCACCCCATCCGATCAGGTTCTGTTCTAGTCGGTGTTCATCTCTGAATCCGTATTCCGGTCATCTTCTCTGGTGATAATCCATTTCCAAGCCGACTCCAGACTAATTATCAAGTCTACAGCCTGTTTAGGTCCAGATTCCACCATTTCTGTAAAGGTTAGAGAAAGTTTGAATAAAAGTATGAAGTTAGTTGGGAAAACTAAGATTTTAGTAAATATTTGATGTAAATCACATGGAAATCTCTTAAATCTGAGCTAGCACTTGACAGAAATGACATCACACAGTCGGTTGTACAAACCGCCATGATGACATCACCTTCAAGAGATCGTATCTCAGAGATTTCACGGTGAAAAGTGTAATTTTGATGAAGAATCATGTGTAGAAGTGTGCATAGATTGAAGATGTACAAGATTTAGGTTGAAAAACTTACAAGAATCAGCCTAGAATCGAAGAAAAGTGCCTGAGAATGAGAGTGGGTGCGTCTGGATCGAAGGAGGCTGTCACATCAATGAAGAATGATGTGACAGGTCCTATTTATAGTGCAAGGGGGGAGAGTTATGGCGGTGTGGCGTTTGGATCGGATAACACTTCGATCGAGTGGCCCTCCGATCGGATTGCCATTTGGTCAATCCCATCCTTTTGCCATTTTCAATCTTTGATTTGTTTTGCGAGTTAGATTAAACATTGCATTGCGTATTATTGTGTAATAGAATCACATAGCTAAATTAGATCATTAACACAAGAGTTTCCAAGTTTCAGAGTTTCCGCCAGTGACAAGTGTCCAGTCTCTCGTTTAACCAAGTCTCAAGTTTCACGAGTCTCAAGAGTCAAGCACCAAAGTATCAAGTATCAAGAATCAAGAATCTAGCTTCCAAGTATCAAGTATCTAGAATCAAACATCAATATTCTAGTCTCATAGTATTAAGAATCAAGTGTCTAGAGTTAAGAATCAAGTATCTAGAATTAAGTGCCAAGAATCATGGTATTAAGTAACAAGAATCGAGATTTAAGTATCAAGAATCTAGTATTAAGAGTCAAGTATCATAGCATTAAGTATCAAGTATCAACAAGATTCAAGTTTCATAGCATAAAGTTTCACAGGCGTCAAAAGTATCAAGCATCACATAGTACAGGGACTAAAATTGACAAAAGCTAAAAGATCATGGACGCAGGGCATTACAGTTTCCCCTCCTTTAGGAGATTTCATCCCCGAAATCTAAGAGGAAGACTGCTCGAAGAGCTACGGATACTTGGCCTTCATTTCGCTTTTTAGTTCCCAAGTGAACTCGTTAAATGGGGATTTTGCTGCGCCTTAGTCGCTTGGTTCCTTGGTCCATGATTTCGACCGGTTTCTCCACAATGTGTAAAGCCTTATTTATTTGCAAGTCTTCGAGGGGTAGCTGCAGTTCCTCATCGGCTAGGCATTTCCTGAGATTAGATACGTGGAACACCGGATGCACATTATTAAGTTCTTGTGGCAGGTAGAGTCGGTATGCCACCTTGCCAATCCTTTCGAGTATCGTGAAAGGACCCACATAGCGAGGGGCGCTTTCCTTTCTTACCAAAATGAACCATTCTCTTCCAGGGAGATACCTTGAGCAGTACTTGATCTTCAACATCAAATTCCAAAGGCTTACGCCTTTTATCAGCATAGCTCTTTTGTCTGCTCCTAGCCTTGATCAAGTTATCATGGATTTGAAGAATCTTATCCGTCGTCTCTTGAATGATCTCAGGGCCAGTAAATTACTTGTCAGCAATCTCATGCCAACTGAGAGGAGATCGGCACTTGCGACCGTATAAAGCTTCGAAAGGAGCCATCTGAATACTGGAATGATAGCTGTTGTTGTACGAGAACTCAATCAATGGTAAATGTACATCCCAGTTACCACCAAAGTCGATGACACAGGAACGGAGCATATCCTCTAGGGTCTAAATAGTGCGTTCAGTCTGTCCATCTGTTTGAGGATGAAAGGTTGTACTAAGATTCAAATGAGAACCCATAGTGGATTGAAACGTTTGCCAAAGACGTGACGTAAAACGACCATCACGATCTGAGATTATGTCAAGAGGTATTCCATGACGGCATATAATCTCATTGGTATAGATTCTAGCAAGTTTCTCCACTTTAAAATCCTCCCGAATAGGACGAAAGTGGGCTGATTTGGTCAAACGGTCAACGATGACCCAAATACTATCATGACCAGCGGACGTTCAGGGTAGTTTGGTTATAAAGTCCATAGCGATGCTATCCCATTTCCAGACAGGGATTTCGGGTTGTTCAAGAAGACCTGATGGACGTTGATGTTCAGCCTTGACCTTAGAACAAGTGATACACTTAGAGACATATGCGGCGATTTTTCTCTTCATACCAGGCCACCAATAGATCGTACGCAAGTCATGGTACATCTTATCGGCACCAGGATGAATAGAGTGTCGCGATTTGTGAGCCTCGTTCATAATGAGTTCACGAAGATTGTCGCGATCTGGCACCCAGATGTGATTGAGGTTGTATTGAAGTCCATTGGGTTTCGTCACAAGCTGGTCAATAGAACCGCCTCGTATTTCAACGGTTAGACTACCTTCGTTGGCTGACGAGTACTGAGCTTCAGGGATACAAGTATGAAGATCACTAGAGACGCAGAGACAACGGATAGTATAACCATGAGTCTTACGACTAAGAGCATTGGCCACAACATTTGCCTTGCCAGGATGATAGCGAACCTCGCAGTCATAGTCGTTAAGCAATTCCACCCATCGGCGTTGACGCATATTCAGTTCTTTTTGGTTAAAGATATGCTGCAGGCTCTTATGGTCAGTGAAAACCACAAACTTAGTACCATATAGGTAGTGTCGCCAGATCTTTAACGCAAAAACAACTGCGCCCAGCTCTAGATCGTGGGTAGTATAGTTTTTCTCATGTATTTTGAGTTGTCGGGAGGCATACGCGATGACCTTGTCCCGCTGCATGAGCACACAGCCCAAGCCTCAGTTTGAGGCATCACAATATACCACAAAATCATCATTCCCCTCGGGGAGTGCGAGAATAAGAGCGTTACAGAGAAGATTCTTAAGAGTCTGAAAATATTCCTCTTGCTCGGGACCCCAAGCAAAAGGCTTCTCTTTCCGAGTCAAAGAAGTTAGAGGGACGACAATCTTTGAGAAATCCAAGATGAATCGGCAGTAATAATCCGCCAATCCTATGAAAGAATGAATCTCATATGCAGATTTAGGTGTACTCCAATTCTTCACAGCTTCGATTTTAGAAGGGTCAACATGAATACATTGCTTACTAACGACATGACCAAGAAATTATACTTCATCGATCCAAAATTCACACTTAGAAAATTTTAGCGTATAAGTGTTCACCACGTAAGAGTTCTAGCATTAAGCGTAAATGATGTTAATGATCAGCTCTAGTTTTAGAATAAATAAGAATATCATTAATAAAGACTATCACAAAACGATCCAAGTAAGGTTTACAAACACGATTCATAAAATCCATGAACACTGCAGGTGCGTTGGTCAAGCCAAAAGGCATAACCACGAACTCGTAGTGTCCATAACGAGTGCGAAATGCAGTATTGGGGATATCATCTTCGAGAATACGGAGCTGATGATAACCAGACCGAAGGTCGATTTTAGAGAAACAGAACGCGCCTTGTAGTTGGTCAAATATATCATCAATACGAGGGAGAGGATAATGATTCTTAATGGTAAGTTTATTAAGCTCGCGATAGTCGATACACATACGAAATGAACCATCTTTCTTCTTGACTAATAACACAGGAGCACCCCACGGAGAGGTACTTGGGGGTATAAAGCCTTTGTCGAGCAGTTCCTGAAGTTGACTGGATAGTTCTTGCATCTCGGAAGGTGCAAGTTGGTAAGGAGCCATGGCAACAGGAGTTGCACCAGGTATGAGATCAATACAAAAGTCAACGGATCTAGGAGGTGGAAGACCAGGAAGATCTTCAGGAAAGACGTCAGGGAAGTCAGACACTACTGGAACATCGCTTACGCTCCTTCCCTTGCCCTTTTATTCCACCACGTGGGCCAAGAAGGCAAAGCAATGTTTACGTAAGCACCTGCTCGCTTGAGTGCAGGA
Source organism: Helianthus tuberosus (assembly GCA_030545235.1). Taxonomy (NCBI): domain Eukaryota; kingdom Viridiplantae; phylum Streptophyta; class Magnoliopsida; order Asterales; family Asteraceae; genus Helianthus; species Helianthus tuberosus. The sequence goes on from CM060443.1 coordinate 178,254,769, forward strand.
CATCAACTTCAGTCCTTTAGAAGGTCGGTCTCTATAAACGTGCAAGGTTTCACCGGATGGAAGAGGAAGACGAACGTATTTCTCATGGCAAGCAATCTCGGCATGATTCTTATGCAACCAGTCCATTCCGATTATGACATCAAATCTTCCCAATTGCATGGGTATTAAATCAATAGTAAAGACGTTGTCAATAAGATTCAGGGAATAACCATTGAGGATAGAATCAACTATAATCAATTTACCATCAGCAATCTCAACCGAAAACGACTTAGGTAGTTTCAAGCTTGTACAGTTTAACAAAGATTCAAATTCTACGGACACAAAGCTTCTGTCGGCACCAGTATCAAATAGTATCGAAGCGTAAAGGTTATTGATGAGAAACGTACCATTAACGACATCATTATCATTACGAGCCTGGTTTGCATTGAGGTTGAACGCTCGTCCATGAGCGGCTGGCTATTGCTCCTGGTTTAGCTAAGGGCACTAATTACGGAGGTGAGTAGCGTCTCCACACTTATAGCATGCATGAACAGCGTTGACTGGCCTCGGATTCTACGGAGGAGCTGGGAGAGCTAGTAAAGCTGCCTGAATTGGGGCTTGCTGAGCTGGTTGGGCCGGGTTGACTTGACAGCAATAGGGAGTCGTGTGACCATAGCGGTTGCAGTTGGAACACAGACGGAAAGCAGAGGTAGCAGGATGATGAAAATTACAAGTAGCACACTTAAGATGAGGCCCAGTGTACTGCTTTTTATTCTCTGGAGCAGGAGGATTAGCATAAGAAACAGTAGTAGCAGGCACAATAGCTTTGCCCGTAGGGTTTGCATTTGCAGCAGGGACAATGGCATTACATCCTGAACCCTGAGACTTTTGCTTCTTGTTTCTGTTGCCACTAGGCTGCTGGGTAACTTGGTTTGCTGTTTTGGAAGGAGCAGAGTTTCCAAATTGTTTATCACGAACCCGGTTGTTGTTTAAACTTGCTGCAAGATGGTAAACTTCTTCAATAGTTCCTAGCTGAGCTGCTTCAATCGAGTCACGCATGGCAGGATGTAATCCGTTGATGTACTTGGTTATCATACGCTTTAGAGTAGAAACCAAGTGAGGTACGATCACGCTGAGTTGCTTAAATCGGGTAGTATAAGCCAGATTGTCATCACCAATCTGCTTGAGATGCCAAATCTCTTCCTCAAGCTTCAGTTGTTCATGGGGAGGGCAGAATTCAAGCATCATTAATTCCCGCACCTTGGGTCATGGAAGAGCATAGGCCTCTTCATTAGAACGGATGTTTCTCTCATTCGACCACCACTCCAAAGCCCTGCCTTGAAACATTCCCGTTGCACTCCTAGTCTTTATATGCTCTGGGCACTCGCTGTTAATGAAGGTAACCTCGATGCTGTCGAACCAATCCAGCATAGCAGTCACCCCATCACTGCCCGTGAAAGGCTTAGGGTTGCAAGAGACAAAGTGTTTGTAGCTGACCTTAGTAGGTTTCACCTTCTCTGTTTTAGAATCAGCAGAGGATGGAGGAGTGTTTGATCCTTGGATCTCAGAGACGATCTTTGGCACGACGCGAGTGATCTGGTTAGCCATAAAGGACATCATCTTTTTCTGAGACTTCTCCTTGGATCTCTTGAGAGAGTCGGATAGCTTTCAGGAAGACATCTAAAGATCCAACAAGAGGGTCGTATAAGTCTAGATCACAAAGTCTCACAGTATAGATTCACACACGGTAGATTAAAGACTCAAGATTCACGTAGTTTCACGTAGATTAAAGATTCAAGTTTCCAACAAGTTTCATAGATTCCAATAGATTCAACACCGCAAACCCACGACCTTTGCATGGCACGTTTTACGAAGTTTGCAACATGTAAGAAACGCTTATATATAGGAAGTACCAGCGGCATATCCACCACGCTTCGGGCACATCGCTTCTTCCTCGTACTCGGTGTCATGTTACGTGTCGCAATTGCCAAACATAACAATGCACTCATCATCATCATCATCATACACACATAGATTACCCTAAATAGATTCAGATGGATTCACATAGATTAACCCAATAGATTCTCATAGATTAGCCCAATAGCTTCACATGGATTAGTGTTCAACTATCTCACCACAGTCCACAAAACAGCGAAATCCCGCATGGCACGTGCTACGAAAGTTCAGCAACATGACAGAAGCACTTATATGTAGGAAGTACCAACGGCGTATCCCACATGCTTCAATCATGCCACGTCCGTCTCGTCATCGGTGTCATGCTTTGCTATCCACAACATTAGATTTCATCACGAATTTTCTCATAGATTACCCAAATAGTTTCAACAACTTTAGCCCAAGTCTACAAAACTACGAACTTCACTTAGCGCGTGGTACAAAGGTTCGGTAACATGCCAGAAACACTTATATATAGGAAGTACCAGCGGCGTATCAACCATGTTTCGGACATGCCACGTTCGCCTCGTCTTCGGCGTTAGGCTACGTTTCGTATTTTGTTACTCAAAACAACACATACGTAGACCTCACATAGATTATGCTAGAGTACTCATAGATTACACTTGGATTACTCAAGTAGTTTCCCATAGCCTAGATTTCAACATCCACATCACCGGTCTGCAAAACACTAAGTTTCGCATGGCACGTGGTACGAAAGTTGGTAACATGTCGGAAACACTTATATATAGGAAGTACCAGCTGCGTATCCACCATGTTTCAGACAAGTCACTTCTGTCTCATATTTCTATGTCATGTTACGTTTAGTGTTTCACAACCACAATAACACATAGATTCATCAGATAGCTTCACGTAGTATCATAGTCGATCAAGATTTCCCACATAGATTAGCATGATGAATAAAGCTTCGTAAATTTAGTTTGATCCTGAGAGATTATGATTAGAGTTTTAGGTTGCGGACATACGTGCAATTTGTGTGAAAAGCATCAAAATAAACGAAGAATCAAGCTTAAAACCAAACATAAAAATCGAGATAATCATAAAAGGTAGGCTCATAAAACATAGGATTGTCCCGGGTAGAGGAACGGTAACTAACCAAAGTGATTCGAACCCCTTTTGAATTGAGGCAACGCGTCTCGACTTACTTAGATAAATACGTCATCGATATTAGGCCTACGATATTCGTCCTTTTAGTCATTTCACGTTCCTAATTGATTGGGAATTCCGAGACTTTGGCGAGACATAATAGTAAATCAAAGAGTGGGACTAGTCATCAAGGTATGAGTTTCACCTTTATCTTGACAACATCGTACCCTAATATCGTTGGTACTCATCAAAGGATAAGACCTACCAGAATATGATAAGGAAATTTCCCATCAAGGTTCGGATGTGACTCATGTCTTGAGGGCAAATCTCGTGCAAAACACAAACACTGATTAGCAGTGTTTTTAAAGTATCCAAGTGTATATTGTGCCATCCTTAGGAAAGGCATGTAAGTTTAGCAAGAAAGTGTGCTGCTAGGAAGCAGATACGGTAGAATGCATAAGTCTTAAACAACAGATAAGAGTCAAGATTCCTAGAACTATAGACTAGGGCAAGTATTCCTACCTATCCTAACTCCCTATAGTTATGGCTCTAATACCAATCTGTCACACCTCAACCGATGGCGGAAACATCGGGGTGCGGCTGATGTGTTAAAAATGCAACATATAAATTTCATCAAATGAGGCATAAAACTAACCTTTTTTAGTACTAATGTTGGAAAAAGTGTGCTTTTGTCTTCCTTTTGTATTTTCAGGATTAAATGAGCTCAAATTAACAAAAGAAGCAAAAAGACATCAAAATCTAACATAAATACAAGAAAAGGAACAAGACGTGACATGCCCGACCCCACGACAGCATCGTCCCAAGCAAAACAAGAGATCAGAAGACTGAACACGCCCCGTGCTCAGCCAGCACGGGGGCGTGCCCAAGTGTCAGCAGAAAAGACAAAGTGATAGAAGCTTCTATTGCCCACCACGGGGCCGTGCTCAGCGGACACGGGGCCGTGGTTAACTATAAGATTCGCACAATCCAGCAAATCTGCATAGTACAAAGATTCTTCTTCACCACGGGGTCGTGCTCAGCGGACACGGGGGCGTGGTCAACTAAAAAGACAAAACTGCATTAAATGAAGAAAGAGAAGGATGTGGACACGGGGTCGTGCCCGAGCTTCTGTTCAGCCTATAAATAGAAGTGCTTGGCTCAAGCTCAAACCATCCCTTGGCACACCACCTCTCTCACACTTCACCCACCACCACCATAATACCATCATCCACCACCATCATCCATTATCCATCGTAGAGTGTGTGAGTCGTCTCGGGATCCAAGATTGATCGTAAGAGTTCTTGACAATCAAGGCCATGTTTGCCTAAGTCTCTTACATCACTTGGTGAAGACAAAGTGTCTAGTGTAATACTTTTTATTTCTAATCTTTTCGCACTTTTTATTTGGTTTCGTATTAATGACTTTAATAACTAGTTGCTTATGTTGAAGGTGCTCTTTCTTTATCGTTTGTCCGTGGTGTCTTGAAATTATTTTACTGTCTATATAAAATAAAAGATTTTCACCATTCATATCTCCATGGTCTATATGGAGGTATGTTGGCTACCTGGTCGGGGGTTAAGGGAACGGTTTGGTAAAGGTCTTGCCATTGTTCAGCGTTTAGAGGTCCTGCAATGGACCTGGGTCAAATTTAGTAGGACCTCCTTCAATACTTAACGGTATTGGATGGCGGGGGTCCAAACTCTTTGATCCCCTCATAAGTTAACTACTATTAATACTATAACCCGGCTATTTAGGACTGTATCCTTGCTGACTCAGACTACTTAGTCGATGGTAACGTCACCTCCAAAAGAGGGGCCTACCATAATTTGCATTAATAACTTAATTAATTATCTTCCAATAATCCACCCTTTTAGGATTGTATCCTTGCTGACTCAAACTACTGGGGTGAGGGTAACGTTACCTTCAAAAGAGGGGCCTACTACAATAACTAAGATAATCTCTTAAAATAGTGCAAAAGTGCGGAAATAATCAAAGGTTACACTAGATACGAGTCGGAACCAAGTGATTCATCTTGTCTATCTGTTTTTTCTTTTTATTTTTATTTTCAGCATTTTAGTTAATCTTTATTTTTCTTAGTTTAAAACATTTTTCAAAACTTCTTTTTGATTTGATTAGACGTTGAGGATAAACCGGTACTAAAAGCTCTTGTGTCCTTGGACGACCTCGGTATCTTACCAACACTATACTACGCTCACGATGGGTGCACTTGCCCATATGTGTGTCTAGTGTTAGTAAATATCGTGTTTTATAAATTTAAAACTTGACTAAAAAGTGTTAAAGGGGCTTAAAATATACACCTAATATATATAACACTCGACAACGCATCAGCGGCACTAAGCGTTCAGATTGCTCATGAGATTCCATAACACTAGGTATTTCAATATATATTAAATTCATTTCACAATAATTGTCTAAAGTATCAACCACAAAACATCAATTACAAATTATCATCAAAATAGTTTCAAAGTTTCTAGTTTAGCTACGATGTGTTTCTAAGCAGCATCCTAGCAAGTTTCAAAAATCCTAGCATCCTGTCAGCCTGCAACTTGTATTAAAATAAAGTCAGTATAAAAACGTACTAGCGAGTATACAAGTTTGAGTACATAGCATAGTAGATTAAAAGACTCATATCCATTATGTAAATGATAAAAATAGTTTCAGCCATGCTAGTGTTCGCAGTCCAAGTGATGGCCCAAGTGTCCCGATGCTTTAGGTGTTTTCCCAAGACTCAATGAAAACTAAAATCCTCCTAACAATACCCCTGAGAATAATGGGGAGGCGCATCTTCCTATAGCGCTACTATTGTTAAGGCGGAACTATACACATGGATTAAACGTTTACATAGCATAAAGAATCAAGAATCACAAGTATTAAGTTTCTCATTCACATAGGATAGAGTTTAGATTCAAAAGTTTCAGGTTTCAGGTTTCATAGAATACATGATGCATCCCAAAAGTTTAAAACGAAAAGGGATCGAGTATACTCACAGTGGGTACTAAGTATCGACACCTACTGATTGGATCAAAGGGAGCTCTGAGATTAGCCTGGTTATAGTTTAACAAATAAGCGTCGGGCAGAATAATGAGAACCGTGTAAGGTGTTAGATCAGTCTCCTAATCGGATGGCCATCCGGACGGATGGTCATCCGGTCGGATGACTTATTTTGATTCAGCCGGATCGCCATCCGATCGGATGGTCATCCGGACGGATGGCCATTCGATCGAATGGTCTTTCGATCCACAAGGTGTGTTTTCCAAAATGTTTCAACTTTTGAAGTTTTCGTTGTAGTATAAATCCAAGTCGTTCGAGCGGACGGCCGTTCGGTCGGATGACTGTTTGAGAGAAAGATTCAAAGTTTGAGGTTCTGATTCAAAATAGTTAAAGTGTTGAAGGTTGTAAGGCATATGTCACTCGATCGGACGGCTGTTCGATCGGAAGGCAGTCCGATCGGATCGCCATTCGACTGCAATGACCTTGTTCCTTTTTGCAACCTCGTAAAGTTTCTAAGTTTCAAGTTAACGGTGACGACATGGTACGTATTGAGACAACGAAAGACACATCAAGGCTCAGTTTATCTGATCAGATAGGTATCACCCCGTCCGATCAGGTTCTGTTTTTGTCGGTGTTCATGTCTGAACCCGTATTCCGGTCATCTTCTCCGGTTATAATCCATTTCCAAGCCGACTCCAGACTAATTATCAAGTCTACAGCCCGTTTAGGTCTGGATTCCACCATTTCAGTAAGGTTTGAGAAAGTTTGAAGAAAAGTATGAAGTTAGTTGCGAAAACTTAGATTTTAGTAAAGATATGATGTAAATCACATTGAAATCTCTTAAATCTGAGCTAGCACTTGACAGAATTGACATCACACAGTTGGTTGTACAAACCGCCATGATGACATCACCTTCAAGAGCTCGAATCTTAGAGATTTCACGGTGAAAAGTGTGATTTTCTTGAAGAATCATGTGTAGAAGTGTGCATAGATTGAAGATGTACAAGATTTAGGTTGAAAAACTTACAAGAATCGGCCTAGAATCGATGAAAAGTGCCTGAGAATGAGAGTGGGTGCGTCTGGATCGAAGGAGGCTATCACATCAGTGAAGAATGATGTGACAGTTCCTATTTATAGTGCAAGGGGGAGTTAAGACGGTGTGGCGTTTGGATCGGATGACACTTCGATCGAGTGGCCCTCCGATCGGATGGTCATTCGATCGGATGGTCATCCGATCGGATTGCCATTCGGTCAATCCCATCCTTTTGCCATTTTCCGTATTTGATTCGTTTTGCGAGTTAGATTAAACATTGCATTGCGTATTATTGTGTAATAGAATCACATAGCTAAATTAGATCATTAACACAAGAGTTTCCAAGTTTCATAGTTTCCGCCAGTGACAAGTCTCCAGTCTCTCGTTCAACCAAGTCTCAAGTTTCACGAGTCTCAAGAGTCAAGCACCAAAGTATCAAGTATCAAGTATCAAGAATCTAGCTTCCAAGTATCAAGTATCTAGAATCAAACATCAATAATCTAGTCTCATAGTATTAAGAATCAAGTGTCTAGAGTTAAGAATCAAGAATCAAGTATCTAGAATTAAGTGCCAAGAATCATGGTATTAAGTATCAAGAATCGAGATTTAAGTATCAAGAATCTAGTATTAAGAGTCAAGTTTCATAGCATTAAGTATCAAGTATCAACAAGATTCAAGTTTCATAGCATAAAGTTTCACAGGCGTCAAAAGTATCAAGCATCACATAGTACAGGGACTAAAATTGACAAAAGCTAAAAGATCAGGGACGCAGGGCATTACAGCGTATCTAATACGTAACCGGGAGTTATGATACTTACATCGAGGCAGAACTTCGTTGCCCGGGTATAATTTATACTATAGAGAATTGAGAGAGAATTCGAAAGAAATGAACGAGTTGGACTGAAGGCCAACGACCTCTATTTATAAGGTTGTTCGTCCACCTTGTCGCGCCCCGCGTAAGCTTCAGCAAAGGGCTTCGCGGCCTGCGAGGACTTGTAGACTAGGTCCTAGCTTTGCTGAGTTGACTAGTAGCTTCCACACGCGTCACGACACGTGGCACCCCAGTGTGCGACCTGGTGGTTTAACTGTCGCGGCCCGTGACAGGGTTACTCAAGGGTTTTGTGCCCCAAAAGCTCCCTTCTGATTTTGTTTTTATTTTATTTTTATAAAATTAAAGGTATATATGGTCAAATCCCGTATACGGGGTATATTTTAGGACATATAGGGATATTCTAAATATTTTAGGAGTGTCGAAAATATTTTAGGAGGGTTGTTATAGATGACCAGTCATATATCGGTAATGGCGATGGCTTTTTCTCTCTAGGTATTTAATGTGTGTGTTTATGAAGAGACGCGTGGACAACAATGTTTTATATTCTTTTATCTACAGCTTGACATAAATTTAATTCAAAGCTAAGTTATGAATACTAATGTACACAAAATGTAAGTGTATGAACAATACCTTTCGCTTATTTTAAAGTTATTTATTTTTATAATTATAATTTGTTATTGGTTTATTATTGTAATATATATATATATATATATATATATAATTAGTTTCTTAAAAACTATAAATGTTATGCAATTTTCCTTCTTATTCTTTCAAATTTATATTTATTTTCAACCTCATTTAGAAAGTTGACATTAATCCGACATGTGTATGAGTTGTTCACATCTTTATAGAACACTAATGCTAATATCCGCGAATTTCGCGGTGTTGATAAATGATACGTCTCTTTTTTTAGGAAAAAAAGTTAGTTTAAACTGATCATAAAATAAATTGTATGCATGGACATATTATACAAATCCGAATTGAACTTTAAAAAACAATGAAAGCATCGTACGATAGATCGAAATTAACAAAACGATAAGTAAACAAAGAAAATATGTTTTTTGGAGTGACATATAAATTAAAAAGCTTATTACTCTAACATTTCTGCTTGCTGGAGCTTCGTAACCAATAACTTCGATGTCGTTCTTGACAATTGAAAAAACAATCATCACCTAACGAAATATGTTCGGCTTCAATGATATAATGCCATCCAACAACAACATACCTATTGTAAAAAAAAAATGAGAAAACTTTGTTAGTAATATATGGAAATATGTTTAAAAATAAGGAAAAAATAAAATTAATAAATAACATGAGTAATGCATTCCTTGTTTGACCATCAATATTCCGCGTACAAAGACTCTTAACCCAAGTATTTCCTTCAACAACTTTATGATGTAGAACTTTGATTTTTAGGGTTTGGGGAGAATGTGAAAATGTGAGAGAGAAGAATGAGTAAAAAGGGATATAAAGGATCCGCTTGGATCATTGGGTCACCCGAATTTAAAAACGGATCCCGCCTCCCAAAAATAAGCTTGAGGCAGTTTATGAATTGTGAAGGCTAGAAAAGTGTCATGTGTCAAAGTGTAGCCTAAAGAAATGCCATGTGTGAAATGGAGGCTAGAAAAATGTCATGTGACATCTTAAGTATGTCTTTTATTAGGTATGATAGATTAACAAACTTTCATATTTATTGTTTTTCGCTTTCTTATGGTGGGTTAAGTGATTATGGTAGATTGATTGGTAGCTAATGGATGCATCCATTAATATTATACATATGAAAACCAAGTGACTATGAACAGTAAATTGTTTTTGTTTTCTAACTAGAGTTATGCATTCCGGTCAAGATTGAAGGCATTTTAAGCGAAATTAAGGCTCTAGATTTTCTTTGGTTTTCTAAAAGATCTAGATTTAAAGATATCGAGTGGGGTGAGTGGTGTTCCTTTGTAAATATGTAAGTGTTCGGTTGTTTTGTGTCGGCCTGTCTTGGGCCGGCGGTTTCTAATGAAAGTCACGTTTCAAAAAAAAAACTAGAGTTATGCGCCGCCCGCGTTGCGGGGCGCTAAACCGACTATTTCTTAGTTTAATAACATGTACGCCTTTATGTCGGTTAGTTATACATGCTACCTATAACACGATATCAAAAAAGATACATCAAGTTAACCAATTAAAGAAAAACAGTACCATAGTTATGATAAAAAAATTAACTAAAACGATTACAAGCGTGTAATTTAGAGTTGGGGGCAAAACAATAATTTGTCAGGACCAATTAGCGAGTGCTAGGCAGCTGTTTGGCATGAATAAAAACAAAATTGAGTCAACAAAGTAAAATAAAACACTACCATGGTTTTGCCAAAGAAAAAAAACGATGGCAAGATCACAATTTTTAGCGGAGGTAAAATCATAATTTAAAATTGAGGTAAAATAATATTTTGAACTGAGGGCAAAACCATTTTTTTTATTTTGAAATGGGGGCAAAATCGTAATATTTTAGCTGGGGGCAAAATCGTAATTTTAAACTGGGAACCAAATCGTAATTTGGCAGGACTCTAGCTGGGGGCAAAACCATAATTTTCTTTTAAACTGAGGGCAAAATTGTATTTTTTAACTGAGAGCAAAATCGTAAATTTAAGCAATTGGCAAAAGCAAAATTTTATTTTGAATCGAGGGCAAAATCGTAATTTTACATTTGGGATAAAATTGTAATTTGGCATCACCTATCAATAACTATTATATGAAAAAAGAAAAAAAAAACAAAAAAACAAAAGTCAAAAGTGGCTGCCACTTTTGGCCAACCACTTAACAAAACTATTCCCCCATGACGCCAGCAACTTGTAAATGTATATGTTGAAAATAGTTTTTTTAATATTTAATTTATTAGTATTTGTTTTATTATTATACATATAATTTATTATTTTTTGTAATATATTGTATTTATTATTTAACTTGATATTTTAATTATAACTTGCGTTTGTTAACCTTTTTAAAAATTCTAAATACGCATCTATATTTATTCCAGGTTATTTTCCCGCGCGTTCTAACTACGTTACCATGGACATTGGGTCGACTATTATACATATGAATTGTAACTCATAATGAAATATAATTTTTTACTTATTATATTTTAATATCGTTATGATATTGTATTATTATAAATACTTTTTATTATATTTTGTTTTCCGCTTATAATTTTTAACATAATACGTTTTATAAAATTTAGAATATGTTGTTACGATGTACTTATTTTTATCTACATCTAGATTTAAATTTTGCTCAATACCGATGAACTACTTTTTCGGTATTGTAAGTTGTAGCAAGTTTCATTGTCGTGCCGGTATTGTGACGAACCGATTACAACTTAAACAACATCGACACCGGCTTCGAATATCGAAGCTTGTACCGGTATTTGTTTTTATGGTTTTTACCGATGTTAGAAGCGTGTCGATATATTTTACTGTCGTACTGGTATTGTGACGAACCGAACAACATCGGCGTTGGCATCGAATATCGAAGCTTATACCAATATTTGTTTTTATGGTTTTTGTCGATGTAAAACGCGTGTCAATATTTTTTAGGGTATATAAAGACTTTATTTTTTTGGGTTTTCTCTTTCGGTTGCTATAACGAGTGTTGGTACGGTATGGTAGTGATACGATCTTAATTTATTAAAAGCAAAAACAATAAAAGTAAATACCGGTACTGTTACGAATGGTATTTAGTCAGTTTTGGTTCGATTTTGTATGCTAGCGACACAATGGCCGTTTTCAATAAAGTTTGTATGTCAATGTTGAAAAAAATAAATAAACTTAGAATGCAAACCAATCGAACAGTATATACTGAACAACATCGATACCGATATTCGTTTTTATTGTTTCCGATCAATGCAAGGTTTTCTCTTACGATTACTATAGTGAGTACCGATGCTGTAACGAAGCGAACATACACCAACTAAATTCCAGCCGTGAAGCGCGGGGGAAATCACTATTATTATTATTATACATATGAATTTAGAGTCTTCATGAACAGTACCATATATTTTAGTTCTTTTATTAATTTTATAATTATTAAATTAAAATATTTTATAAGAAGAAGATGATTGATTGTTATTATTAAGATGTTAGGTGGAAACTTTAATAATTAATTATAAACATATGTTAATGCTAAATACGAATGAATAGAGACTTTCAATATTTTCTTTTATGTTTTTAATATTAATTGCTTTATAATTTAATTTGATTTTTTCGCTAATAACTTGCATTTGTTAAGTTGTTAAAAAAAACGAATATGTTGTTGTGCTTAATTTTTTTCTCGATATTTGGTATAAATTTTGTTGGAAACGGAGTTGGATTCATAATAACATGTTATTTTGTATCGTAAACTATAAACTATACGAGTGCCGGGAACATTTTTGTTAAAAAAGGGAGTTGTATTAAAAACATATTCTTTTTCATAGTAAACTATACATATGTCAACACCATATTAGTACCATGAAAATTTTGACAAAACAACATTGGTACCGGTATCGTTAGTATCGAAACGGGTATTTATTTTTATGGTTTTCGATTGATGTAAAATATGAAACGAACCAAACCAACACTAACCGAGTTCCCGCCGCGTAGCGCGAGCGAAATACACTAGTTAATATTAATAACATATACATTTCCCGTGAGGGGAATAGTAATGTTATTTGATTGGTCAAAATGGCGGCAATCAATTAGGTTTTTTTTTAATTGGTAATACAAGCTTGGGGAATAGTGCCAGGTAAATTTTATACCCACTTTAAAATTACGTTTTTGGCCCAGTTTAAAATTACGTTTTTACTCAGGGGATAGTTATGTTATTTGATTGGCCAAAAGTGGCGGCAATCAATTAGTTTTTTTTGGTTAAAATTAGTAATACAAGCTTGGGGCAATAGTGTCAGGTAAATTTTATACCCACTTTAAAATTACGTTTTTACCCTTAGTTTAAAATTACGTTTTTACCCCAAGTTATATATTTACCTTTTTGCCCCCAGCACAAAATTACGATTTTACCCTCGGTTAAAAAATACTATTTTACCCTCAGCCAAAATTACGTTTTTGCCCCAGTTCAAAATAAAAATATGTCCCCTCCCCCAGCTAAAAATTACGATTATACACCAGTTTATTATTTTACACCCACTTTAAAATTACATTTTTCGCCTCCAGTTTAAAATTACACTTTTGCCCCCAGTTCAAAATAAAAATATGTTTTCCCCCAGCTGAAAATTACGATTTCGCCATCGGTTCAAAATTACGATTTTACCCTCATTTCAAAATTACGTTTTTGCCCCTCCCCTAACTCAAAATTACGATTTTACCCTCGGTTCAACATTATGATTTTGCCCCCAGTTAAAAATAAAATATAGTACTGTTTTTTAATTGTTTGAGCATTATTCGGCCATTGCCCCGCAACACGGACGGGGCATCAACTAGTTCATTTACAAAACAAATATGTTTACATTATATTTTTCTAATAGCACATGAATTCCAACACTTAGGGTGTAAGGAGTGGTTAAACACTTGAGAGTGGCAAACTAAAAAATCAACCAATGAGAGTGTGCTATGTCAAAGTGGTAAACTATGCTCAAAAGTGTTGGCAATGGTTATTTAAAAAAAAAAAGAAAAAATGTGTGATTGATTGAGATTGGAATGGACGTCGCCCCACACTACCCCATCTCTCTCACATACACTCTTCCCCGCATCGGCATGCAATCACCGACCGACAAACAAACCGCTTCGGCAAAGGGTTGGCGGCGGTGTTTGCCGTGCGGCAATGGGGTTTGCCGAACCCTTTGCCGAGCCCACTCCGGACACCCTTAAATACAATCGTTTTATAAAAAGTATATTCTTTATTTATTTATAGTATTAAAAAAGTAAGCTCATTCATCCTTATTTTTGGAAATGACGGAAAGTAGAATGTTCCAAAAGATTCTTGCATTTTATTTTCTTGCCAAATATGCGTATGTGATTATAAACTTTAATTTAGGACAATGACATGAAAATAGACAATACAACAATATCTAACACGTACTGTAGAAAAATAATACTTAGGTTTATATTTTATTTTATATTCTATAAGTAGATAAATTTGATATTTATTCAAGTCAAGTCATCCCTATGTTATACAACATGTAATGTCAGGGAACTATAATACGTACTTAGGTTAATATAGAAACCTTTCAATATGAGTTTAGTTATTTTTCATCGAATTATGCATCAAGACGAAAGACGAAACAAATGAGATGTCATCCGAGTACCAAAGAAATGGATGAGGCGATTTTGGAATCGGTACCAAAAAAACTGATGAGGTGTCATTTGGATACCCGATATCGATTACAACACCACCCCGGGTGTTGTGGTACAACATATTTTAGTTAAGGAAGGTAGGTGATTCACCAATCGTTCCGTTCAAAACCCATACCCATTTTCACATGGTTGATCGTCTCATGCCAAGCATTTTTTATAATTATATAATAAATTGATTATGGGATGGAAAAAATGGATTGCCCCATTTTGGGATAAAAAAATATGATGTGGCAATGATATAGATGAGAGAGTTGTAGTACGGGTGAGATGAAAAAATATAGGTTTTAAATGACCATTTGGTCTAAATAGGTATATTGAATTTCGTTCGTGAAAAAAAAATCAATTAGCGTGAATTAAATTTTAAATACCATATCAATAGCAATTATAAAGAATTCTACTTTCTAAAGCCGATTTCCAAAAGACGTTTGGATTTCGTTAGGCTATGGGGTATGGGGATGGTAGTTTGGATCATGGATTGTTACATAGGACCATGGAACCATCGCTACACCGTCCCACTGTGCAAACCATGGTGGTTCGCATAGTTAAATCCATAGCAACCGTTACCCTCTTTCAATTAGTTGGGGATTTTGAATTTTTGATTAGTGGGTGAGAATAGTGGATGATATTGGAGGTCATGGTCCACACCATCTAGGGTGGTGAATGAGGGTGAGGTGACATAGATCTGATGTAAAGGGTGGTGATGGTCATTTGGGTCATGCTCAGTGGCGGACTCATAAATTATTTGTTGGGGGTGCGGATGAGGTGTTCAACCATATTTTCAAGGGGTGCGGTCGGGTTTTTTGCCTAAAATATGCACTAAAAATTTTTGTTCAAGGGGTGCGGCCACCCACCCTGGCCAAAGGGTAGGTCCGCCCCTGGTCATGATCACACCAAATAGCCGGTAATTGTATAATCATTTTAACAAGACTATGTTTGTGGCAAGTTAGAATTCTTTCCATTCGTGGTCGATTACTTATCCAACTTTCATACTTTGTTGGCATTTCAAACATTATTTATGGTATTAGAAGTTACTTCTATTACTAGCATCATTTTTTAGTTGTTGTAATTGTAGCTTTAAGATAATTCTTTAACCACAATATTTTAGGTCTGGTTAAACCATTTGACTGAAATTACAGGCTAACAACTTGATGTTGATGAAGTTTGAACAATCAAATGTATGTCACATGTTTTAAGAGGTCCATGGAGTAAATGATCACACACTTATCACATGTTTTGAGAGGTCCATGAAGTTTGAATAATCATATGTTTGATAGGTCCCCTGAAGCTTGAGTAATCACATGTTTGAGAAAAGTTTATTAACCATGTATCTTTCGCATGAGTTAATCATCATGATTGTTAAAGAAAGCTTAAAAGATGAGAAGTACATGGAGAAAAGCAAGATAGATAGATAGATAGATGCCCATGAACTATGCATGTTTCAAAAGCATAAATTCTATCTCTAAATTTATATACCTAAGTATGAAAACTAATAAATCATATGAGTAATTTAAATAAAATACCCATGACTTTTTATGTGACTTCTTCGTATTTTTACCAAGTCTTGAATTCAAGCCAAGAATTGATTAAAATGGAAAGTTATACAACCTAATATCATGACGTGAACCACAACTACTAGAAAAACATGTACTTGTAATATTACGGCAAGTAGTATTCCAGTTAGGGCTGCAAACGAACCGAACGTTCAGCTAACAGTTCGTGAATCGTTCGATGAGAAGTTCGTTTATGCTTGTTCGATTAGCAACGAACGAACATGAACACAAAATTTCGTTCGGTTAGCAGAACACGAACAAAGGTCTCGTTCGTTCGACTGCGTTCGTGAACGTTCGGCAATACGATCGGTTAGGTTTATGTTCGTTTAATTATATTTAAAAAATAATCAACATTTGATCTAAACATATTGAAACTTGTAACCCTATTTTTTTCTAAGTTAACTAAACTTTGGACATTCAAGACATTTTTTTGAGATAATTATATTTAAATTAGTTAAAATTTGAATAATTATGTCTAAGTAAGTATGGATAATTATGTCTAAGTTAGTTAAACTTGTTCATCGTTTGGTGCTTATAGTAGACTTCTTTTGTTTTGATTTATCATTTGATTGATGTATATAACTACTTATGTCGAATGTTTAAGATTTATAATGTTTCTATTTTTTGTTTCCAAGTTAAATGTTCGTTTACATTCGTTTGTGTTCGAGACCAGTGTTCATGAACTGTTCGTGAACAACTGAATTTTCTTAACGAACGAACACGAACAGAAACTTATGTTCGGTATGTGTTCGTGAACAGTTCGCGAACATGTTAATTTCCTTAACAAACGAATACGAATATGGTCTTGTTCGCGTTCATTCGGTTCGATTACAACCCTAATTGCAGTCTATAACATCAAGTCCAATAATATTACCCTCCAAAACATCACACCATGTAATATTACGGTCCATAGCATCACGTCAAGTAATTACAGTCCGCAAAATCACATCATGTAATATTACATCTCATAACATCACGCCAAGTAAATTACACCACATTGATTTCTAGGTTGGTATTTAATTATTAAAAAAACATATATATAATAACCATTTCAAAATAATTTGTGATATAATCTAGAGTAAACTGCTAAAATGGTCTTTGAGGTTTGGTCACTTTTGTCACTTTAGTCCAAAACTCAAACCTTTTGAATCTGGGTCTCCATAGTTTTAATTTTGTTGTCATTTTCATTCAAAAGCAAAATTTGGTAAGATTTTTCAATTATCATCTAGTTTTTTTGGTCCTTTTCATCTATTTTAATAAAGGGCAAAATGTCAGATTTTTTAATTTGTTATAATAAAACGTTAAAATACCATTTTGCCCTCGATTAAAAGGGGGGAAAAAGACAAAAAAACTGAATGCTAACTTCAAAATCTGCCCATATTTTGATTTTGGATGAAAATGACGACAAAATTGAAACAACAGGGACTCAGATTTAAAATGTTTAAGTTTTGAATTAAATTGGTAAAAGTGACCAAATCTCAGGGACCATTTTGACAGTTTACTCTATGATCTAATACTAAATGCCATGATTAGATAAATGTTACACTTCACAAACAAAAGATTGTGAATTCAAATCCTTCATAATGTAAATATCGTGTGTCTATCTTATAAAATCTAGAAGTTATGTTTTAAACGAGACATCTTTGCGGTAAGCAATGTACTCCGCAACCAAAAGGTTATACGTTTAAATTCTACATAGAATACGGATATGACGTATTTATACTAGAAAATCTAGAAATGGTTGGGTGACAATGATGACTGATACGTCTAAAATTAGACAAGAAAAATGGATTTCTTTTTACGTGGGGAAAAGGGTTTTTTTATCAAGATTACAACACACAAGAAAAGCAACAACAATCGTATTGCAGCAGTAGTATAACATTTGGGTCGGTCTAAATTCCAATAAACCCCCAAATCCAAAATCAAATCAAATCAATCCCTTCTCCCAAATCCAAATTAACCCCTAAATCCCATCTGGGTCATCACAGTTTCAACTATACCCACTGATCTACACAAGTTTCTTCATTCTTCAACATTAATCAGAGATGGAGGGTGCTGGGTTTTTGTCTGAAGCAGAGAAGCAAACAATGGTGTCCACTTTTCTTGAAATTACTTCTGCTCACACCCCTGAATCCGCTACACAGTTCTTGCAGGTTTTGATTCTTCCTTTTTGCTCAATTTGTTGAATTGGGTGGTTTGATTGATCGGTTGTTGTGTGATTTAAGTATGTTTGTGTTTGTGTTAATGTTTGATGTTGGTTTTGGAAGTTAATTTGTGTTGTTGTTTGGTAATTGAAAGTGAATGTGTGATCGGATGAACTGCATTTTGTGGATGTTGAATTTAAGAACCAAAATTGGGGCTTTTTCTGATGGTTGATCAAGATGCAAAGCATCAATCTTGTTGTTGATTTGTGAAATTTGTAGGTTTTTTTTTTTTTGCAGTTTTGGGCCTTTTGGCATATGAAATGTGGCTATAGTTGTAGAGGATTTATATAGGTTTAATTTTTGGCTTGTTTTTGGAAGTTTTAAAATGTTATAATTGTCATATGAAAAAAACTTATTATGTATCTTGTGTGATTGCTTTGTTGTTTGGTTCTCGTGTGATCGATTTGTTGTTCGGGTCTATCACTCTTATGTGATTGTTGTGCAAAAGTAAAGAAATTTGTAACTCGACTTGAAAATATTGCTTTGATATCGGTTGGGAAAGGTTGATACATTTTGGCTTTTTAAGTTTTATATAGAAGATTGATTACTATTTCATGCTGTATAAGTACTAAAAATGGTAATTTGTTGGTGTAAATTTGTAACATTTTCTTATATATGTTTTCGCTTGAATAGTTCAAGGTTTGCCTCTAAATTGATCAAATAAAAAAACATCATTTTTAACGATTTTAAATTGTTGGATCTCGATGTGATACTACGAGTCTAAGTTCTGATCGTGGCGGAGCTCAAGTACTATGATGATCGTGGATTATATGCTATTGCAATCTTTATTTAATTAAAAATCGTAAAATTATTGTTTTGAACTCAATATAGAAGGTAATTTCACGTGCTAATTAAGTTTCTTTGTATGACAAAGACTACTCATAAATGATATGAACATTTTCGAAGTTTATATACAGTATTCAAGGCCTCGGATAAGAATTATATTACATTTTCACTATGGTGATTGTATGGGTATGCGTATAATATTATCATCTATAACATTACATTTTTTTGGTATTCATGATGGTGTTCCTTGTGTTCAGGCGACAGGCTGGAAGCTCGAAGAAGCTATTCAACTGTATTATGTACAAATGGAATCCGGTGGTGCTTCCTCGTCTCCGTACATTCCGCCACAAGATAACGAAGCGTTACCGTCGGATCAAAATTTAGGGTAAGCAAACATAAAATTTCTAATAAAATATTACATGTTGGGTAGTTTCTTAACTTGGATCATATTCTCACTTCAGAGTGGCGGAAAATGACGCCGGAATCGAAAATGTTGTAGACAATGATGGAAGCGAGGTTCGTGCACCTCTACCAGTTAAAAGAGACGTTCTATACGACACATCAATACTTCACAGGTGCCCTACTTTGCTCGTTTTCACTTTTGGATTATGTTTTGTTGTATAACTTTTATTTGTCGTTATGCGGTTCCATGACACTGCAAATGTTACATTTAGGTCAACTTGAGTTATTTGCGGGACTCGCAAAATACTATTACCAAAAGATATCTTATGTTGGTTTGAATCTGGCTTCTACTGGTTTCCTATGATCCTATCATAACCTCTTTGAGGCCACCTGCTCAATGCAAGTTGCGATTAACGTAATTCGCCTCTCGCAGGGTATCGGCGGGTTCCGTGATTTTACCGATAATGGGTTCTCATAGTTACCAAAAAAAATTTGTTGATTTGCTAATCATCACAAGCTCCATTTAAAGAAAAACGGACGTCGAAAATGGTGTATATTAATAACATGAGATTTTGGTATCAAAACCTTCTTAAAACTTAAAAAAAATTGATATTAATGCCAATTAATTATGAAATCACACATGGAGCTTAATAGACGCATGCGTTAATAATGTCTGAAGAGCTTGTTTATTATGTTATTTCGTTTAATTTTTATTTTATTACATCTTTAGAGGATCAAGATTGGGCGTGTCTCCACATGAACCTCGTGCAACGGTTCCCTTTCGTAATTTTGACGAGGAATTAAAACGGCCCGGAGTCTGGGGAGCCGTTCCAGGTTCCACATCAGCCGCACAACCTTCTCGAGAGAATCTTGCTTCAATGTACCGTCCTCCTTTTGCTTTGATGTTCCAAGGACCATTTGAGAAGGTAATATTTGCTTAATCGGCATTTTATTGATTCCTCTAATTTTTGTTGCTCTTTTTTATTTTTTGTCACAAAATTAATTAGCTTTTTGATAAAGTTACCTATTCACCCCCTCATTTAACCTATTCTAATCAGCATTTTTTTCGGTTCATAAACCGTCTACTATTCACACAAGAATGTTCATTTTTTGTGAAAAAATATCATTTTTCTTGCTGCATTGTCAGGCAAAAGAAGCTGCTAACAGGCACGACAGATGGCTCATAGTGAACGTGCAATCTACAAGGGAATTCAGCTCACATACGGTATATATTTTGCTTACCGTTCAACAACATACGTAACACATTACATAGTCCCAGTTTGTCACTTAATATTTTTTGTAAATAATTATTATTCAGCTTAACCGTGATACTTGGGCTAATGAGGCTGTTGCTCAAACAATCAGCTCTAATTTCATCTTCTGGCAGGTTTGTATCTTCCTAACTCATTTCTTGTATCTAACGGGCTAACGGGTCAAAGTTGTAATCTTTTCATGACTAATAAGTGTGCCAAATGGAAAAATATCATTACATGAATTCAAAAACTGTGTTGCGTATAGGTATTTGATGACGTTGAAGAAGGCAGCAAGATAATTACATACTACAAGTTGGAATCGGTTCCCGTTACTCTTGTAATCGACCCTATCACGGGTCAAAAAATGCGCTT
Source organism: Helianthus tuberosus (assembly GCA_030545235.1). Lineage (NCBI taxonomy): Eukaryota > Viridiplantae > Streptophyta > Magnoliopsida > Asterales > Asteraceae > Helianthus > Helianthus tuberosus. The sequence continues at coordinate 178,275,575 of CM060443.1, forward strand.
ATGGCGTGGAATGATCCAACCAGAAAGTTTATTGGAGGTACATCATTTTATTTATCATTACTTAATAATTTTATATTTAGTAGTTATACATTACCGGTTACCGCTTTTGCAATTACAGGATTTATTACAATTTTTGGATGCTAGCCCGAAGGATCATCATCTCAGCTTGTCGCAAAAACGTCCAAAAGAGAGTTCTCACTCCTCGCCTCCCAAAATCCAGGGTCCAATAATTACATTTGATTTTATTTCTATACGTTAACTTTTGAGCAAAATGCCATTTTCGTCCCTGAGGTTTGGCCAGCTTTGCGACTTTCATCCAAAGGTTTGTTTTTCCACATCCGGATCCAAAAGGTTTGAAATCTTGCCATTTTCATCCGGCTCGTTAACTCCATCCATTTTTCTCCGTTAAGTCAGAGGTAGTCTTTTTTCTTTAGTAAGGGTATTTTGAATACTTGTACATTATGCTGAATGCTTGTACATAAAGTGAAAAAGACCGAATTGCCCTTTAAGTTAACGAGCCGGATGAAAATGACAAGATTTCAAACTTTTTGGATCTAGATGCGAAAAAACAAACATTTGGATGAAAGTCACAAAACTGGCCAAGCCTTAGAGACAAAAATGGCATTTTACTCTTAATTTTTTTTTTATAATTTCTAGTAATTAATTTATGAGGTTTTGTGGCTGCAGATGAAACAAATGAAGAAGATGATGAAATGAAACTGGCATGCGCGTTATCGATGGAAGGTAGCGGTGATGGGGTTTTAAAAGACTCGGGTGCCGATAAAGAGGTCCCGCAGAAAGAAAAACATGATTATCCACCGTTGCCTCAAGAGCCCAAAAGTGGCGGAAGCTCGGTTTGTCGGGTCGGGGTCCGCCTTCCAGATGGGCGAAGGGTTCAAAGGAATTTCTTTCGCTCTGATCCAATTCAGGTAAAATAGGACTATAGTTGAGGTAGCAAAAATGGGCAGCCGGGTAACACTTAATCATAACGGTGGGACCAGGTAAAGCGCAGCTTACGCTCTACGGTTAAAATGTTAAAACGGTGTTTTTCCATTTTGTATGATTGCTTTTTTTTTCTATCAATGATTTAAGCTTTCAACGAGATTACAAACAAAAATATTCTTACAATAGTAGTTTAATTAGGGCTGCAAATGAACTGAACGTCTAGCGAACAATTTGTGAACCGTTCGGCGGGAAATTCGTTTGTGTTCATTCGTTTAATAAATGAACGAACATGAACAGTGGTTGTGTACGTTCGTGTATGCTCGTGAACGTTGTTCCTGTTCGTTTGGATTTATAGTTAGTTCATTGGGGCTTTAACTTTTGTATTTTATATTTAAATACTTCAAAATTCCCACTAACAATAAATTAATAAGTATTAACGTATTGTATTTTGTTTAAATTATTTAATAAATATTAGGTTAGTATACTATGGGCGGATCTACATAATATTTTTAATGAAAGATACCGATTTTATTCAAAACTTAATACATGTTTCTTTGTGTTGTGTTCGTTTGTGTTCATTTGTGCTTCTGAACGTTCGTTTGTGCTCATTTATGTTCATTTGCAGCCTGTTAATCTTTCTACAAATACATTCTTAAAAGTACACTTTGGGTGACTTCTGACCCGTTTATTTGTTTTACCTCAAATTTTATTTTGACTGTGTTTTTCAGTTGCTGTGGTCATTCTGTGCTGCAAACTGTGGTAATGAGAAGCCATTCCGGTTGACTCATGCAATTCCGGGGGCTGTGAAAGACTTGGATTACGACAGCAAGTTAACGTTTGAAGAATCCGGTGTGGCGAATTCGATGATTTCGGTTACTTGGTTGTGAAGGGTTGGACTGCTGCAACAATGTGTGTTTGGTACCTGCAAATGTTGTTTTTTCTGCTTTTGGATCGTCTTTCTAGTATGTGTATACACCTGTTGGGTTACTAATTATGACTCAAAGATGAAAATGGTCTAAATTATGAACCTTTTGTAGATCTCTTGCCTTTATGGTTTTGGGTGTGTTTATTTGTTCACTTACTAGTGAAGACGGTTATGGTTCGGTTATGCTCCGGTTATGCTCTTTTTTCATAACCAAACCGTAACGGTCTGATGTTCTTTGGTATCTAAATTGATAGAGTCATCTGACCTTGGGAGACAGCCATTTGATCATATGGTTTCACTTGCAGACTTGTTCATTTGACCTTTTCTTCTAATGTATTAGGTTAGTTACAACTAATATATTTTGTAAGTATAGTTTTTAAGTGAAACTAAATAGAATAATGAATAAAAAAAAAAACTAAGTAGAATTATTATTTATGAACTAAACATGTCAAACTAATTCTTTAACTCTCTAAATATTCTTTTTACTACACGAACAATGTAAAATGGATAATGCATCGCTATAGATCTTTTTTATAGTCGAAATTACGTATGATATATAAATATAACTAGGATTGAGACCCGCCGCAATGCGGCGGGGATTCTTTAGTTATAACTAAGTCGATTTAGGACATGCACGTTATGTTAAACCTGTCAAACGGGGAAGAAATAGACAATGTAAAAACGTTCACCCACAGACGCACGTTGGGTCAAGTTAACTCGCAAAATTTAGAACGAAACGTAAAAACGTTAAACCAAAGACGCAGTCGATCTAGGACCCGCACGTTATGTTAAACCTGTCAAACGGGGAAAAATAGACGATGTAAAAACGTTCACCCACACACGCACGTTGCGTCGTGTTAAGTCTCAAAATTTAGAACGAAACGTAAAAACGTTAAACCAAAGACGCACGTTGCGATGTGTTAAGTCACAAAATTTAGAACCAAGCATAAAGCAAAAAAAATTCGGAAAATGAAAACTATAAAAGACCAAAGTTGAAAGTAAAAAAAAAATTGTGAGGATAGATTGCAAAAGATAAAAATTTTTGGGTTAAAAGTAAATAACAAATAGTTTTGGGTTAAAAGTAATTTATGAAATACTTTTAGTTGAAAAATAAAAATATCATTTTTTCTTGGAAAACCCCCAAAGCCAAGGTTACGACAACTATATGCATAACTATTTTTTCTTTGGAAACCCCCCAAAGCACACCCCCTGTTGCGACGGGCGTAAAACGGTGTCAAATAGTACTAATGTTACACAACCGTTATCGACCACCAACACTGACTCGACCTAGGATCCGCGTGTTGCGACGAACCTGTTAAACATGAAAAAATATAGGTAAAAAAGTTGAACCACACATGCACGTTGCGCCGTGTTAACTTGCAAAATTTGAAACAAAACATAAAAAAGTTGAACCACACTCGTACGTTGCGTCATATTAACTCGAAAAATTTAGAACTATACGTAAACCGAAAATTTGTCAAAGATGAAAAGTATAAGTGACAAAAGTTGTGAAGTTAAATTGAAAATAATGAAGAGTTTTGGGTTAAAGTTAAAAAACAAATTATGTAGGGTTAAAATTGCAAAAGGTAAAAACATTTGGGTTAAAAGTAATGAAAAGTTTTGGGTTAAAGTTAAAAAAACGAATTATATAGGGTTAAAATTGCAAAAGGTAAAAATCTTTGGGTTAAAAATAAAAAATCAAGTTTAAAAAAAAAAAAAAACCTAAAGCATAATGTACAAGTTCCAATGCATAATTTTTGTTGCTTATTTAGAGTAATTAGAATTACCATCCGCCGCAATGCGGCATGAATTCATTAGTTATATATCAAATTAGATAAAAGTCAAATATTTCTTACATGACCGTGAACTTGTGTGTAAAACATAAAAAGAATAACTAAGTTGATCTCTGACTCGCGCGTTGCGACAGACTTCTCAAACGGGGAAAATAGATGCGTTGCGAAAGGCCTGTCAAATGGGAAAATAGATGAAAAAACGTTGAAACCGCACACGCACGTTGCGGCGTGTTAACTCAGAAAATTTAGAACGAAACGTTAAACGGAAAACTTGCGAAAGATGAAAAGTATAAGAGACCAATGTTGAATGTTAAAAAATGTTAGGGTTAAATTGCAAATGATGTAAAACTTTGAGTTAAAAGTAAAAAAAAAAAAAAAAAAAGAGTTAAATGCCATTTTAGTCATTGTGGTTTGGGCCATTTTGCGAGTTTAGTCCAAAGGTTTCATTTTTAACCTGTGGGTCCAAAAAGGTTTCACAGTTGTCATTTTAGTCCACTGGGTTAACTTCATCCATTTTTTCTGTTAACGAGAACGCCAATTCGGTCATTTTATATGGTTGATTTGCCATTTTAGTTAACAGAATTACATACAAAATGACCAAATTGGCCTTCTCGTTAACAGAAAAAATGAATGAAGTTAACAAAGTGGACTAAAATGGCAACTGTGAAACCTTTTTGGACCCACAGGTTAAAAATGAAACCTTTGGACTAAACTGGCAAAATGGCCGAAACCACAGGGACTAAAATGGCATTTAACTCAAAAAAAAAATCAAAGTGATTAAATTGCAAAAGATATAAACTTTTGAATTATAAATGAAAAATCAAACTAAGGGTTTCAAATTACAAAGAATGAAACTTTAAGCTTAATTTGCCAAAGATTTAAACTTTAAGGTTAGAAAGGAAAAATGCAATTTTTTTTTTTAAAACTCCCACAACATATGGTACAACTTGCATATGCATATATATGTTGCTTTTTTATATAGTTTATAATAATGAAAAGTTACGGTTATAATCCATATATCTTCAAATAATTATTTGTATAAAGTATTTGATATTTAATTAGTAAGTTTACCATCTTATCTAAGAACGGTAATTTCAGTCTATCTTAATTTATTTGAAACTTTGGATAGTGTCACAAATAGCTGACGATGTCTAAAACTGGTTGTCTCAATAATACACGAAATAATGCATCACCCTTAATTATATTATTCTAGAGCTTTTTAGAAAATCAAGATTTTTGTACACATATATAAGACCTTAAATAAAAGTTTGATTTCCAAAGTCAAAACATTAACATTCGTAGTTGAAAACCGGTCTATAACAAAATTGAAGATTGTTGTAGACATAAAAAATCACAACCTCAAATGATATTTTGACTTTCCAAAGCTAATGCCAACTTTTATACCTGAATAAAATCATTTTACAATCAACAATTTAAAGTAAGTTATTTTTATAATACAAAAGAATGTCCATCATAGTTTAATCAAAATGAAGTCAATTATTCTTATAATGAAGATTATAACCTTAATCGAAGGTCCAATCTAAAACATAGATATGCATATGGAGAATAGAAACTCACGAGCAACAAATAAATAGATTATTTGCATGAAAAAACTGAAGATTTAAAAGATAAAGTCATAAAACGATATAGTCGGTAAAGAATACAAAATATTTTGATCTTATTGATATTCAAATATGATGTTTAATTTGTAAATTTTGAATTCAAACATTGACAAAATTTGCAAACTAAGGTGGTGATCCCCTAAATTAGTACAAACTGTATCACTAAATTTGGAAACAACTATAGTGATCTCCTACCTAGATTACTGCAAGTTATTAAATTAAACAAACTAGGATTGAGACCCGCCGCAATGCGGCGGGGATTCTTTAGTTATAACTAAGTCGATCTACGACCCGTACGTTATGTTAAACCTGTCAAACGGGGAAAAAAGACGATGTAAAAACGTTCACCTAAACACACACGTTGCGTCATGTTAACTCGCAAAATTTAGAACGAAACGCAAAAACGTTAAACCAAAGACGCACGTTGCGATGTGTTAAGTCACAAAATTTAGAACCAAGCATAAAGCGAAAAATTTGCGTAAAATGAAAACTATAAAGGACCAAAGTTGAATGTAAAAAAAGTTATGAGGATATAATGCAAAAGATAAAAAGTTTTGAGTTAAAAGTAAACAAACAAATAGTTTTGGGTTAAAAGTAATTTATGAAATACTTTTGGGTAAAAAGTAAGAAAAATCAATTTTTTTTAAAACCCCCAAAGCCAACGTTACGACAACCATATACATAACTATTTTTTCTTTGAAAACCCCCCCAAGCACAACCCGCGGTGCGGCGGGGCGTAAAACGGTGTCAAAAACCGTCATCGACCACCAACACTGACTCGACTTAGGATATGCGTGTTGCGACGAACCTGTCAAACATGAAAAAATAGAGGTAAAAACGTTGAACCACACATGCACGTTGCGTCGTATTAACTCGAAAAAATTAGAACTATACGCAAAACGAAAATTTGCGAAAGATGAAAAGTATAAGTAACAAAAGTTGTGAAGTTAAATTGCAAATAATTAAAAGTTTTAGGTTAAAGTTAAAAAAAACCAATTATGTAGGGTTAAAATAGAAAAGGTAAAAACCTTTTGGGTTAAAAGTAAAAATTCAAGTTTTTTTTTGAAAAATGCCCTAAGCACAAGTTACAACCTATAGAAGCATAAAGTGGTTGCTTGTTTATATAGGGTTTAATAAACCTAATTTTTTGTGAGAATGGTTAGTAAAGTGACCTCTAACAAAAAAAAAATAGCTAAAAAAGTGACAAGTGGAAACAATCAAAGGAGGAAGCTGAAAACCAGCCAAGTATACTTTATTTTTATTTATTCGTATAGAGATTTGACTCTACTTTCATACGTATAGCCGATCGGTGCTGTAAAAATCGGGATTAGTTGGTAATATATGATTCACCTATTAAATATCACCTAGTCGGACAAAAAATCAGTAATGACCAATCAGTCACTGGCAGTCAAAATTGTTTATTAAGTACTAGGTTAGAGCCCGCGTTACACGCGGTTTAACAAAGCTTTTTCATTTTTGGCCATATGTGGGAACCGATCGCGTAGCGTTCCTCCTTCTATCCAAGTGTCTAACCAGAAAATGAGATTTTAGAAACAATATTTTCAACATCATAAACCCCCAATTATGGCAATTGTAAAGAACAATCAGAAAGTAAAGGGGAACATAATCTGCTAACTGTTAAGCTTCTTTAGTTTCTTAATAAATAAATTCACAGGAAATTCTTAGCTTCAATATAGGAACATACTTTTTTCTTTCTTTAGGCCATGTGTAGTCATAACGCCCCTTTGTGGGCGTTATGCGACACGTGGCGTGCCACGTGTGCGGGTGGGCGTTATGGGGCGTTATGCAATTAAGCCCGTAATCATAAAGCCCCGCCTAATCATTACTCAATTATTAATTTCTTATTTTTTATAATTATTTTCTAACTTTATAAAATTAAAATTCATTTCATTAAATTAAAAAAAACATTACACTAAAATAAAATAAAAAAACATTACAATAACATAAAAAAAAAAAAAAAAAAACGGTTCCAAAAAAAAAAAAAAAAAATTGGACTAAAAAAATAAAAAAAACAACACTTCAAATATTATTCTTCGGCTTCATTTTCGTTCTCTCCTTCTTCCTCTTCGTTTTCTCCAGCATCCAAACCTACGTCTTCAAAGTTCCCGTCTTCGAATTCCTCAACCTCTTCTTCCTCAGAATCTTCTTCGTCGTCATTGTTGTATCGAATTGGGCGAATCGCCCAAGCATGCTCAACCAAATCCGCCTTCAACGTGTTATGTATTTCCTTAGATCGCAATAGTTGAGCATTTGCGAGTCTCTCTTCCATTGTTGCTTGGGTTCCTTCGACTAAATCTTCCGGAATGTAGTTTTGGCATATCGCTTTTCCATCATCCTCAATGATCATATTATGCAAAATGATGCAAGCATACATGGTCATTCGTATTTTATCCTTATGCCACATGCGACAGTGCTTGTATCATAAAAGTACACACACTCGTAACCGCTTCTTCCTCCTCCGCGTCTTCTTCGGGTGAAAAAAATCTTCGGTAAATATCGGTGAACAAGTCTTCCGACGGGGAACCCATTTTTTTTAATAGGGTGGGAGTAGCTTCAAAACTTTTTAAAAAATATATAGAGAAGGAGAGGGTATTTGAGTATGATTTGTTAAAAAAATGGAAGAGTTGGGAGTTATTTATAGTGTGAAAATAAAAAAATTGATTTTTTTTTATTGAATATGACCGTTTTTAAACGGTCAAAAATATTAAATCACATTTCATCACCGCGCTATAGACATCGCGCCTCCCCCAAAATTCCGGTTGATGGCGCCCGTCGTGGCGGTGTGCCCGGCGCTATGCTTGGGCTATACCGGCGCTATACAAAACTCACTTTTCAGTTATGATGGTCCCCAAGTTGTACCTTGTCATTATAAAAGAACATCGAACTCCAAACATGAAACATCCTATGATAATACAGATTATAGAACAAACCCATGGGCTTTAAGCCAGGTGATGACAACGAACCAAATCATCAAGCCGTTTACAGAGCAAAAGAGAATAAGTGAGCCTGAATGGCATGCTTGAGGCAGTAAGGTTCCGACCTGAATACGATCAGATTATGTGTAAAATTTGAAACTAAAAAATCCAGTCTTGAAAGGATTAAATTCGGTAGTCAATTCCATCTTCATATTGAACAGAAAAAATAGTGATTAAATACCTAAGCAATGGTTATGGAACAAATTTAGGGATACAACTATTTAAATAGAACAAACTTATCATTATTAGGATAGGAAAAATTGGATTGAAGTTAACTACAACGATTTAATAATAACTGAAAAGTAGTAATTTAAGGTAAATCCAAATCCAAATCCTATGCAATGAAAGAATCAATCAACAGCCCTGCAGACTTCCTCTTTGACATTTAATAATCCCATTACCTGAAACGTAATGAAATGTGTTTGATAGATTCATTCCAACAGTTGCATCAAACGATACGATTCAAGAATGGACATATATTACAAAAAACAGAGATTTAGCGTCGGAGTTTTACCTGGGTTTAGGGGATCATTTTAGGATTATGGGTTCAAAGGAATTTCTTTTGCCCTGATCCAATTCAGGTAAAATAACACTTTAGTTGAGGTAGCATAAATGGGCCGTCGGCTAACACTATTTTTGTGACCGTGAGAACCCGTTAGAGAAAACTCACGGCCCCATCAATACATGTTGACCAATGGGACAAAGTAAAACACAACTTACACTCTTTTTTGGGTAAAACACAACTTACACTCGATAGGCTAAATGGTTGTTTTTTTTGTCCAATTACTTGTCTTCTATCAATAATTTGTGCGCGCAACGCAATTACAAACAAATTATTATTACATTAGTAGTTTTATATTTAGTAGGTTGCATGCATTAGATTCAAACTCGTTTCTCTTTTTAGCAAAGTTTTGATTTGATTGTGTTTTCAGTTGCTGTGGTCCTTTTGTGCTGCAAACTGCGGTGATGAGAAGCCATTCCGATTGACTCATGCCATTACGGGGGATGTGAGAGAGTTGGATTACGACAGCAAGTTAACATTTGAGGAGTCTGGGGTAGCGAATTCCATAATTTCAGTTACCTGGTAGTTAAGTTCGACAGTGATTTGCTTGCTGCTACAATTTACGTTTGGTATCTGCAAATGCTTTCTCCTTTGGCATCCTTTTTCTAGTATCTGTATACGCATGCTGCGCGACTATTTATGACCCAAGGATGAAAATGGTCTAAATTATGTAACTTTTAGTGCCTTCTTTATGGTTTTGGATATGTTTATTTGCATGAAGAAGGTTATGGTTCGGTTATGTTTTCTTTATAAGTGAACTATGATGATGATTTGACGTCTTTTGTACCTCTATTGATACGTAGTCATCTGACAATGGGATACATCAATCTGATCATAGTTTCACTTCCAGACTTGCTCATTTGACCTTTTTGTCTGGATATATTTGATTTGACTTTCATAATAGGGTGATCATATAACCGAATTAACCAAACTGCCCGAACCATACATAACCGAATTAACCAAACTGAACAATCAATTGATGGTTAAGATTGGTGTCTAAAACCGACCCATGGACACCCCTATTTCAAATATTGGTCACGAATGGTAAGCAAACTAGTGGTGTAAGCTAGAATGATAAAACAGAGGTTGGTTGTTTATCAAAAAGCCAAGTGTTGATACATCATATATACATGCACAAGTCAAAATTTCAATGTAATGTACAACCGAAACAATGATATAAACGAAAGGGATTAAGGATCACCATCATTAGACTCCAACTGCTTACGGCTTACTAGGACACCTTCATCCCAGATCTCAACATACCTGTAAATCATTAAATAACATGACAACATGATGCATCAAATTTTTGTTGTATATCTTATAACTTATTTACTTCATTTCTTTCAAATATATAGTTAAAATTTAATACAATTCTCAATTAGGAGTGAAAATGCATGGCATAAATATAACGAAGTGGATGAATGTAACCAACCTTGATCCGCTAACATCAATGCAGAGAAAATGCCCGTCTCGCCATCCATTTTTAAAACGGCCAAAAAAGATATCACCGTTTTTCGAATAAAACCGCCCTTCTCCGTTCGCCTTTCCCTTCCAAAAATTCACAAACCACCTATCTCCTGTGTGAAAGTAAAACCATCCCTACATAATAATAATAAATACTAACCACTCAAATTTTCTGAAAACAAAATCCTAAATCACATAATACAATAATAATATTCTTACCTTTCCATGCATAACATCATCTCTCCATGACCCACGGAAAACATCCCCATTGCTGAAGCAGAAGGTACCCATTCCCGATCTTTTACCATAACGCCATAACCCATCATACATACTTCCATCACTCATTGACAAACGGCCCTGTGAAACATACTTCTTAAAGTTAAGCATCTCCCTACAAAATGAAACGAAAAATAGCTTTTATATATGGGCTAAAGTAAGCACCTTTCCTTCAGGAAGACCACCCTGGCACCGCCCCACGTATATTCCTCCACGGTAGTTTATTTCCACCACGGGATTCCATTTTTTCTGTGACTCGCGTTCAGATTCCTACATTAGGATAAACATTTAAACTTTTATACTGTTCAAGGTTTTCAAAACATCAAAGTGATCATCTATATCATCTATCACAGATTGCATATACTACAATTCGTAGCATACTGTAATGCTGTTTAAAGGTTGCCAAAAGTCAGCTAACCGCATAAAAAGGCATCCAACTTTGGTCCGACTTCTGCTTTGAGTAACCAACTTATTTCAAGCAAGAAGCATCAAAGTTTTAATCTTTTTAGAGGCAATTAACTAAGATAACAGTTTGCAAAACCCACCCAAGTAAAAATTAATATGGTCATTGGTCAAAAGTTACCCACATGTCAACTACCACGTCACCATTTTGACAATTACCAGACCAGATTACCTTAAATCCAAAACTGTGAAAATTGGGTTACCATGATAGCTAAATTAAAACTTTGGAAACGTTGATAGTTTTTTTTTCTGGCCTAATATAAGTTGGTTGCCAAAAGCTAGGGGTGTAAACGAGCCGGGCTGAGCCCAAGTCCGACTAGGCTCGAGCTTGGCTCGTCATGATTTTATGAAGCTCGGCTCGGTTCGAGTCTACTTATTTGAGCTCAGGCTCGGCTCGCGGGTAAAACCCAAAGCTCGAGCTCGGATCAACTCGGCTCAAGCTATTTTGAGAACAATCAAACGAACTAAAATCTTGGCTTGAGCTCGCTTCAATATCGCCTAAACGAGCCAAAGCTCGGCTCACCAATGTTATTAGTTTAAATCATCACTATCCTTATAATATATAAAAAAAACTAAAATTTTGTTTGGGCCTTGTTTAGGCTCGCGAGCCTCAACGAGCTTTGTATTTTATGCTCGGGCTCGGGATCAATAACTAAATAAGTTGTATTTCAGGCTCGTTAAGACTTGGCTCGTGCGAGCTTTTAACCGAGCCGATCCAGAGTAGTTCTCGAGCCTCTGGGCTTGTTTACGCCTTTTGGCAAATACCATTGTACTACGTTGACTAAAATTAATGGAAACGCATTCAACATAAAAATACACAAGATGAGATGTTCCATTTTTTCGTAAAAAGTAATTTCTTCATAAAAAGAGCGTACTCACCAGCATGGAAGCTGCACGAGCAGAAAGTGATCCATTCTTTCTAGAAACATCTGGATACACTCCATTTTTGCTGCTAAAATCTGACGGTGCTTGCAAGTTGGCATCAGCTGGGTCATCCAATGTCACACTAACAGAAAACTGATTCTCGTTCTTTTTACTAAGTTCACTATTTCCCTCTGGGTGCATGACCCGTGGGCCATTGAACCCATCTTTCGGATCGCCCGATGGCTTTACACCAACTGGAAGTTTATATGTATTTAGGTTAATCATTAGACTATCATTTGTCTCATTGGCTGCTTCCTCAGTAGAAAGATACCCCGGCCTTCTGTTAATCAGAAGCTCCCTCTGAAGAGTTTGTGACCCTAGAAAATGTAAGTTATGCTTGTTATGAGTATGTGTTTGACCTAGAGGTACCGATTTCAATTGTTTTTTTTTTTAAATAAGCTGATTTGGTTGTCTTTTATTTCTTTTCTAGTCAAACGGACCAAATCAAAATTTACCTAAAGTGGGACCCGTGTCAAACGGTTCAAACAGCGCCCTAATTAAGATCAGTTAGTGTATTACTGTATTATAATCAGAGAATTAACTAATTACATATTTTCGTAATGTTAGTTGTTTCAACTCATACTAAACATGACCAGTAATCAGCTATAGTTAATAACAAATACCGTCGGCTGATTCACTGTACAAGGTGGCTTGTGAAAAGTCAGTATCATTCTGTTCTGTAACATCATTATCCCTAAAAGTGGAAAAAAAGTGAAGTTTACAATCATTGGAGATAAAAAATGCAAGTTTTTTAAATAACATGAAGCAACGAATACGAACCTTGTTAGAGTTTTTGCATCAGTAACACTGTTCAATATTGACTGAAGTTCTGAAGACCAATTGTTAAAACCATCAACAGAACCATTCATGGAACCTACATTTGGCTTTTCATATTTTTCCTGAGAAGAAAATGTGCTATCGAACGAACTATTTTCTTGAGTGGTATCAAGCTGTGATTGTGGCTTCAAAATATTGAAAACGAAAGGAAAACGTTGGACCAGTCTAGAAAATATGCCATTATTTTTCGAAGACTCGCGCCTTATACAACTGAAAAGAAAATTAGACCCGTGAGTAAAGACATGAATGAGACATTTAAGCAATGATATAATTAATAGTTACCCGATAGTAAACATGGTTGTTGAAATTGAGCCAGGACTCATATCTGGTTCATGAACTATTGAAGTTACAATTTCACCCTCCCATTCTGAAACTTGGCGAAATGTACCCAGAATGCCATGCATGTCCTTGCTGTCAATGACAACTGGACTTGTGAGTATGAATACAACAGTTCCAGTTAAGTCCTGAAATTCATAAAGTGAAATTGAGGAATTAATGTATTTAAAGCTAACATAAAAAAAAATCATATCACAATAATGAACAATTAATGTATTTAAAGCCAACAAACCTTTACGCCGGACCCAAGAAAAGGGCAATCATATATGGCTTGAACAATCGATGCTTCAATGTCACAACCGACCCCATATCCAATTTTTGCCTCCTTATAGCTTCCTAAAATCTGTAAATAACGAATTCTTTATTGTTTGACAACAAACACACTATCACACACACAATATATATATATATAGGGTTAAGTTAACGTACAATATCCCTTATCGTGCATTACATACGCGATCATCTCAGCCGTCAGATCTTCATCACACATTGAAATCACATGTTTTTTTGTAACAATTTCGCATGTTGGTCTTCTAACATGCGATTTCATCAAAATTACCACATGCGAAATTGTTACAAAAAACCAACATGCGATTTCATCAAAATTATCACATGCGAAATTGTTACAAAAACCAACATGCGATTTCATCAAAATTATCACATGCGATTTCATCCATGCTATTTTATAACATGTGATTTCACATCGCGTACGTAGCGTACATTAAGGGATATTGTACAGTACACTTTCTCTCTCTCTCTCTCTCTCTATATATATATATATATATATATTTAGAGAGTTCAGGGATTTCTTATGGCGCAAATAAAGTTGGTTAAACGAAACAGAAATCGGACCATAATTGACTTTTTTATGTAATTAACCTGGATGTTACAAAAAGGCGTAAAATTTTACAAGTTTTTGTTTATCAGTTGAAAATAGTACCTTTTTGAGGTCTTTGACTCCGAGTTCTTTCATACTCCCATGTGGTATATCCAGGAATTTTCTGTTGGACTCCTGAGAGTGATAGAAACAAAGAGTTAGAACAGAAAGGCATGATGCGTCTTTAAAGACGAAGTATGCTGACCACTTACAGAAGTCAAAATGGAGACTGCGTTTAATGACATCAACACAGCATTATTTGCAATCTGCAATGCCTCATCTAAAGTTACTAAATCTTTTTCTAGAAGTGCATCGGCGTCAACCACTGCATTGCACAAGAAAAAAAGTTAGCATGTATTTAAATATGTGTCGAATAAGCAACAATGAAAGAATGGCATCTAAATATCTAATATACAATACTCACTGATACAGAAATCTGTAAGCCCATCAAGTTTACAGAGTAAATCTTTCACCTGCAGATAAAGCATGCATTAGGTGAAGTCGTAAGTTGTAACATGATGATAACACAGAGGGCAATATATGCTATACACATTCCTGATCATTTCATCGAGTTATTTTTGTGTCTTTCTAAACATTTCACTAAGTAAACATAAAAATTGAACCTCATTTTGGCGTCTTTGTCCTTCAAATCTAAAAGGCTTCAGAATGATGGTTACATTAAAGCCATTTGCAAGCTTTACTGCTTCAAATATATCATGCACCGTGGTAAGATCTGAACCATAGGATGCCCCAGCCACCTAGAGGAAAGAAAGAAATGAGACACACAGATACAAGAACATGAGCATTAAAAAAAGAAACTTGTCTTTAAATTCACTATATTCTTTAGCAAACATGTATCTAAAGTCAGGGCTTATTCGAAAACAGTTTCATGTAGGTAAGAGTTAAGGAATGTACAAACAAGTATAACCGCGTTTGAACATGACTCCATGAACATCCGCTCTTCCACGACTGTTTTGCTCATATCTGAGAAATGCAACATCAAACGTAAGTAACTAAGTAATAAAATCCAGATAGGTATTAATTTCACTACAGGACAAAAAGAGTAGAATTTCCATATGAAAATAGAAGCTGCCAATGATCAAACTTATAAGGATCTTAACCTTAAGTTCAATAAAAACATAACAATCTCTCACTATAACTCTATAAGTGTCATCTTCTTTGTCTCCTTCGTATTCACTTTTTAAACCAATGATCAAAACAATTTATGCGTCTGAATCAAAACAATTTAAACAAAGAGGAAGTGGGACAATCCGATATCCGTCAAACCTGACCAGCAGACAAATAAGTGGTCGCTTTATCTCACAATAACCGTATATTACTTAGTAAATAAACAAGAGCTCACCATCCCCAAGTAACCGTTGTTGTAACTGCACCTTCGATGTTTCTTCCACTATAATATTCCTGCCAAAAGAAAGAAATAGCTATACATAATAAGCATTTATAAGACCTTGAGTAAATTACAAGTTTTGTCCTTTATGTTTACATCAAATTGCAGGCGTTGTCCTTTAGCGCAAAAGTTGACGAGTTTTGTACTTTATGTTTCAAAATCTTACACGGTTTGTCCTTTGAGCCTAACTCAGTCAGATTTTTTTGTTAAGTATGGTCATGTGCCATGAGGGCATACTTGTCATTTCACCTATACATGGACTATTGAGTAAATAACTTATAAATAGGGACTAAATGTGTACAAAGATATAAATTGTATCTCCCTCTCTCTCTTCTCTCTCCCTCTCTCTCTATTCTATCTCTATATCACCTGCCGTCAAGATCCAACACCACCACCTCCTTCAAGATCCATCACAGAACAACAGGATCGATCAATCAAATAAACACGCTGCCCCCATCTCTTCTCTCACTGCTCTCTCTGTGCCCCTAGATGACCGCCGGCCATCATTCTTAGTGGCGGCATGAGTATCTGACGAAACAGCGGCGGCAGTACAGTGGACCAGCGGCGACAGCTCCAACAGGTGGTGGAAGAGGTGTTTTCGTGGGGTTGGGTGACAGCGTAAGGTGGAGATGGCGAAGGAACCACCACAGGCGACGGAGGCGCTGTGGTGGTGGTGGCCGACGAATAGAACGGAGAAGAAGAGAGGCATTCTGTGGTGTCCTGAGACGACAACGATAATGGTGTTCCGTCATAACCCTAGGTGGCCGCTGTGGTTCGGGTCCGACAACTGACGTCAGCAGCAGGTGGATATCGAGCAGGTTCATTCTGCAATCATTACTTCTTGCGAATTCATGTGGTTTTGACTAAACTTATGCCGATTTTGACTTTGTTAGGACCGTATTTGGTTAATTTGTTCGAATCTGTGTGTGTTTTTGGTGTGTATTTGATGTGAATTTGGTGATGATTGTGGATATTATTGATTGATTACAGATAATTGGTTAGTGAGGCACCAGTTCGGATCAGAATTTGTATTAGAATTTGGGGTTTGGTGTGGGTGGTTGCAGGAGGCAGTCAGGCAGGGGTGGTGGTGATGGTGGATACGGTGGTGATAGTTTAGATTTTTTTTTTTCAATTTTATAGATACAGTCCCTCAATAATAAGTCTTTACATAATAAACCCTGGGAAGGTTAAATGACAAGTATGCCCTCATGTGCAAGGCACATGACCATACTTAACCAAAAAATTTGACTGAGTTAGGCTCAAAGGACAAACCGTGCAAGATTTTGAAACATAAAGTACAAAACTCGTCAACTTTTGCGCTAAAGGACAGCGCCTGCAATTTGGTGTAAACATAAAGGACAAAACTTGTAATTTACTCTAAGACCTTAAAAGTCTATTTAAACTTGGTTTTAATTTCCCCTCTTCATTATTGAGATATCCAATATCATCATTAGATAAAATACACATGTTACTACCATCAAAAAGAAAGCAAGATTGAGTGATTGTCTATGATAAAAATTAGCTAAAATGATACTCTACAAAAGCAATAGCAGGCAACAAAAACAAACAGGTACAGGTAAAACAGTTATGCTAATGCCACCAGAAACTTCAATTTTTAAACTTCTATATATGATATTTTCATTTCCAACATTTCAAGTTACTTCAAACCAACCTCAAATATTTTTTAGGTTTTTTATGATAATTTACAGCACTATCCATTTAAAAACGGCTAAAACGACCAAAACAACATGACTTCATCATTACACATGAGTCACTTCTTCAATTCATCATATACAATATTACAATCACATACAAGCGTATGAAAGCATAATTCCAAAATCCACATCTAGTACATCCATTCACACCTCATAAAAAGCCAATGCAAATAAAACTAGCACAGCAACACACAGTACACAAACCAGACGCATCATCATATTCTAGCAACAATACAATCACAAGTAAGCGTATAATCCAATAACAAAGATACAGCAAATCAATGTACCAGAACCAAAATACTTTTTAAATTTTAAATGTTAACTTACAACCAGCTGAAACGACCAAAACAACATGATTTCATCATTATACATGAGTCATTTCCTCCTTAATACACCAATTACAATCACAAATAACCGTATGAATTCTAAAATCCACATCTAGTACATACATTTGCACCTAATAATATCAACAAATGCAAATGAAACTAGTAAGGCAAATAAGCAATACACATGACACATCAATTCAATAACCTAACACGCTGCAAATCGACGTACCAGAACAGTAAGCATATGAACGCAAAGTTCTAAAATCCACATCTAGTACATACATTTGCATCAATGCATCATCAGATTCATAACCTAAAATGCAACAAATGGACGTACCAGAACCGTAATCGTCGCGAAAGCGACAGCGACTGCAAACAGAAGTCGAGAACAGCGTCCTTCCGGCTTCCAATCCCAATCACTTCCACAATTCCGGTTTCATCCGATATAATCCTCTCTCTGTTCAATATCGATGAAGAAGAAGAATGTTTACCGGAACTCGATTCGATTAAACGCAGTCGTTTTGAATTGTTACGGAGTTTGAATCTTCTCGTAGAGATCTGGCGGATGAAATTGGAATTGTCATCGAATGAACGATAATTAGGGTTAAGTGAAGGTGAATATAATGTTCGTGAGATGTTAATGGCGGTTAATGGAAGCTCCATAACGATAATTAGGGCTAATTGGCTGCAGAGGAGGTGTCGGTGGTCAAGACGACGGTTTCAGCGGCGGAGCATAACCGCAACAGTTCCGATTTGGGTTTAGTGATAGCAATTACTATTACAAGATACAACAAGTTAAAGCGGGATTGGGGGCATGTTTGGCTTAGCTTATTTTCAACTTTTAAAAAGTCCTTTTCCTCCAAAATAAGTCAGAATTTCTAACTTCGGGCAAATTCCCCTCACAAACAAAGAAAACCCAAACACTTTCAAAAGTCCTTTTCCCTCAAAATAAGTCATAAGTCAGAAAAATAAGGAACCCCAAACACCCCCTGGGTTTGGTTCTAAAGAGACTGAATCATATCTATATTATGTTTATCTCGTTTATTTATTTGATGCGGTATTATGAATAAACTCATTTAACTATGTAATTTTACAACTTTCTGAATAATTAAATGTATTAAAGAAAACACTAGGGACAACTATCATACCCAGAGTTTCGAAAATCAACTAACAACTTTTTAACTCTCTCAGTACTGAGTCCTCGGCTCTCTTGTTGCTAGAACCCTAGCTAGAAGCATTCCATCGTAGGCTGCAGCCTCTCGACTCTTGAGCTTGTTTATAAAACCATAGCCAGGTACCTTGTAATCGCAACCAGCTTCGATATGCTTATGTGTATGGATATGCTTCGGTTTTCGATTTGTTTTTTGCTTATGTATATGAATTCTATATACCGATTTGCTTTCGTATATGGATATGATTTTGTTTTTTATTTGCTTATGTCTTTGGTTTGCTTGTGCTTATTTATATAGATTTTGATGTAGATGTGCTTCATTGTGTATATGTTTATGAGAAAATGAAGCTATATATGGATATGTTTTTTATTTGTTTATGTATTTGACATCATTTACACTTAGCTTTTTTGCAAATTCACCCACCATCTATGATATCTTTGTAAACATTTCCACACGATTTGATATTTGATATATTCCTTTGTGAAATTGTAGTGGCATTTGGCCTCGTAGTGACATACAAGTGAAAAACGAAAGAAAACAAAGAAAATCACCAAATAAAGTCAAGTGCGGGTGTGAATCATATATACATGTGCATACTCCTAAACAGGGCCGGCCCTGAGAATTCATGTACCTTGTTCGAGCTCGAAAAACGTGCCCTTAGGTTTTAACTAAATAAAAAATTTAAACTAGTTTTTTCATACAACTTTGAACCGTTGACAAAAATATAGCATTCGATAAACAATGCAATTAACAAAATACAAAATATAGTATTCGAATGAATAACATACCGTAAAAACTAATAAGCTAATAGCTAACCAATGATTCGTGAAGCTCTCCTTGCATTCTTGATAGCAAATTGGTGAATCAACTCATTAACGCCTTCTTTCATATACTCCATTACGTCATTAACGCCTAAATAATGTTCGACAACAACATAAATGAACTGAAATCCGAAATCGACATAAGTTAACTAAATAAATGTTAAATGAATTCGACATATATAATTGAAATCGAAAAGATGAAAATCAATCCTGCTGTGAATAAATGAATTCGAGTATTCGACATATAACTGAATAAATGAATTCCATATGTTCGACAATCGACAACAACATAAACGATAAAACGAAGGCTGTGCGTACTGCACTACTGCTGACCTGCTTGCTGTGACTGAAATCGAAGGCCTGCTGATGATGAATGATGATCGGCTGTGCAACTGGCAACTGCGACGTTTCTGTTCTTCCTCAGTTCCGACGTTTCTGTTCCTGATTGCCGCCCACTCCCACTTTATTTTTTTAATTAGTTTTTAGAAAATATTTGGGTATTGGGCTCACTAACCTAATTGGCTAAATAGTTTAAACAATATGATTTTTTTAAGTGGGCTTATGTTAATATTTTTTTGGTTATACCCTATTAAATTTTTTTTTTTACATATATAATATCGGAATTTTTTTTTTAAATTACGGGCCCTACGAAATCACGGGCCCTGTTCGGTTGTCCTCCCCGCCCCCCTTAAGGGTCGGCTCTGCTCCTAAAAATTAAGAAAAAAACATGGATGTAGAGATAACAACGGGGCAAGTTTGT
Source organism: Helianthus tuberosus (assembly GCA_030545235.1). Taxonomy (NCBI): domain Eukaryota; kingdom Viridiplantae; phylum Streptophyta; class Magnoliopsida; order Asterales; family Asteraceae; genus Helianthus; species Helianthus tuberosus. The sequence goes on from CM060443.1 coordinate 178,295,796, forward strand.
AACCGGATTGGGTAATCCCGATCTCATACCCGATTATAAAAGCTTGTTCTATACCGACCCAAAACCCATCGAGTATCTATTAGGTAATTACTCATTGGGTATCGCTATACCCACATGTTTCTTTTTTAAACATGCCATATTTAATCGGGTTAAATAGTGTGGGTCGTGTGTCATGTCGTGTCATTCATATTACTGAAGAATTCATATTTAGTTATGTTAAACATGTTGTGTCGTGTAACCTATTTATTATACATGTTTGTGGTTATGTTCAAGTAAATGATATGTTTAGTTAAACGTGTTGTGTCATGTCGTGTTGGGTTTAACCTGTTTAACACGACTAGCCGCATTTTTTCAACTCTGGGTGATGTTATACGGGTTTTTACTCTAACCTTCCCTTGTCATATCAACCATTTTATTTGATACACTGACGTAATGTCTGGTATACAACCATATTAGATTGATTAAAAATAGGGAGGTGTTTCTTTAGCCAAACACTTAGTAAATTGAGCTAAGCATGTTTGTGAGTTATTTGGATATACTCTGATACTCATTAAAACCTTATATCAAAACAAGTTTAAACAATGCCCAATTCGAACCTAACTTATACTCCCATTAACCCGATATCAAAATTTTACCGAGCTTGACTAGCACCATAGGCAAATCTCATTTCGACTTGGACATGAGAGATGCTGGGTTCATGAGGAATACCGGACCTCAAATATCACAAATTTGTTTTGGATACAACGAGTGTGGATGAAAGGTTACTCTTTAGTTAAGTGTGTGTGATTGCATGAGAGTAGTACCATAATGTGTGACAACCTGGTAATTCACACTTTTTACTACTAACATAATTATAGTTATAAATATATATAGAAATTATTTATACAAGTACATAAATAAATGAGTAAACTGTCATTTTGGTCCCTGTGGTTTGGGTACTTTTGCCATTTTAGTCCAAATATCAAACATTTTAAATATGGGTCCCTGTGGTTTCACTTTTATTGCCATTTTGGTCCAAATCTCAAATCAGGTCAGATTTATAAAAAAAACCGGTTTTTGTCCTTTTCCTCCGGGGTAATTTGGTCATTTCTTTTATTATTTTAACAAATTAGACCTGTTTATTATAACATCCCCCCAACCCAACATCATCTTCTCCAACCCTGATCATCCCCAAATTAAAATCAGACCTGTTTATCGCCATCATTCCGGCACCACGAGCAGAAAAACGATTGCCGGAGACATTGAGACAACCATTCATGACGCTGCATAACCCCACGACCTGCATCTACACCATAAACCTCTGTCGCACAAACCCCACAACCACGACCTGCAACGAACACCTCACCACCACCTCCTCCACCACCACACCTCCACCGACGCTGCAAAACCCCCCACAAACGCACCTCCAGCCCCGCTGCAAAATCCCCACCACCGCACCTCCAACCCCGCTGCAAAACCCCCATCACCGCACCTACTCCCCTATTGCAAACCCCGCTGATGGCAGATGATGAAACTGCAACCACCTCCAAGTCTCCAACTCCACCACCACCTCCTTCTCACCACAGGAACCATCTCCTTCTTCTCACCATAATCACTGTTCCCCTCCTCAACATCACCTAATCACCATCATCATCCCCTTTTTCCCCCAAAATCAAAATCCTAAATTCAACCCTCTATAAACCAAATCCACCCAAAATCAAAACCCTAAATTCAACCCTCTAACAACTGCAATCACCACCACTTCCAACCAGAACCGTCACTCTCTTTCCCTCTCTTCCGATCACTCTCTTTCTCTCTCTCTCTCTCTTTGAAGCCACAGCCACCAGTGGCTATGTGACAATGGAGGTCCGACGGTGGAGGTGGAGGAACGATGATAGAGGTCCGACGATGGAGGTGGAGGTGGAGGTGGATCTGGTTGGAGAAGATCAGGGTTGGAGAAGATGATGTTGGGTTGGGGGATGATATCTGCTACTGAGTTTCTTTTATAATTTTAGAATTAATTAATTTCATTATTTTAATTAATAATTTGTTAAAATAATAAAAGAAATGACCAAATTACCCCTGAGGAAAAGGACAAAAACCAGGTTTTTTTAGAAATCTGACCTGATTTGAGATTTGGACCAAAATGGCAATAAAAGTGAAACCACAAGGACCCAGATTTAAAAAGTTTGAGATTTAGACTAAAATGACAAAAATGCCCAAACCACAGAGACCAAAATAGCAGTTTACTCTAAATAAATTAATTAATAGATAAGTACACAACCCATGTTCAAACTTGAATAAAGTACGAACAAGGTCATTCATTTACACCTCTAATAGTTAATGCTGGGCTAGCTTACTTGATAGAGACTTTTGCCTTTTAGTAGAAGTTCTTGAGTTGAATCCCAAGCACTCCTAATAGATTCTTTAATTGCAGACTTTAACTTTGTGTTTGTTGTATTTATTTCTTAATTTTTATATTGAAAACACAATAGTATTTACTTCTTTAATTTCTATACTAAAAACACTATAGTAATCCCTTTTATAATAATATAACAATTTTGATACTTAGTAAACGATATGATATGTTATCCCACATATTAGACCTTATTTTTGACACCACGAACTTTGAATCATGGATTCATTGCTACCAATAAAGAAATAAAGAAATGATTTTAACTACTACCACCCCTAAACATATGTGTTAAAACCATTGTTTTAGATCTAACCCGTCATACATTGCTCATAGGTCTAGTGAGACAGTGGAAACTGGAATATGTGACCAAAAAGCACCCATTAAGAACTTCGGTTAAACGGTTGACACTTACATGTCATGTTCTAACGGTTACTCTGAATATACGGGAGACATGTAGTACCCTGATAGACAATATAAAAACTTGACAATATTGTGGGAGAATGTTAGAACACACGACCTTGCTTTTGCTTATCTCTTTTCATTTTCGCGAATAAATAATTATTCCCACGTTAGTGGTTGGTCACATAAAGAAATCCCTCTCTTAACGTGGTGAGACTAACAATGTATGTTCTACAATAATATTTTACTTGTATGGAGTGTGTTGACTCAGTATGTGTGGACCAACATTTCAGAGTTCATACCTGCGAGATTCTTGCTTCAACATGTTACAACTAATTGAGTTTGCGGTTGACATTTTATTAAGTATACTTTAGGGTATCGATAGTCGATGCATATTACCCAGTTTCTTTTTTTTCTTTTTTAATTTGATATGTTTGATAAAAAAAATAACCTTAAATTCAGACAATTTACAAGTATAGGAGTCTAAAATGCCAAGGTTTCTAGCTTGTATCCTTCTTACTCCATATTCTCAAGTTCTATCACTAAATAAGGGTTACTAGATTTTAATAATCCTAAGTTTTACCAGTTGGCTGATAATAATCTCAACTTTAAAAATTCCCTCCAATAATCCCAACTTGTAAAAGTTTGGCCGCTATTGATCTTTTTCAAACATATAAGAATTTGGTCTCTCCAATAGATTCAATTACACCTAGAGACTCCTTAATTGAATTAAGTGCACCTATATATGTTAGAAAAGGATCAATGACGGCCAAACTTTTACAAGTTGAGATTATTGGGGGAATTTTTAAAGTTGGGGTTATTATCGGCCAACTGGTAAACTTAGAATTATTAAAATCCAATAACCCTTAATTTTTATATTTGACCCAAACATCTTCTGAAAAATAATCATAAACCTTTAAAACATTGTTGGTTTGTAAAACAAGTTAGCAAACTATCTCATTAAGATTTTATTTATAAAAGTACAATAATGGAGTTGTTTAACCTGTATTCAGTCTAGATGCAAGTCTTATGGTGACATTACGAGTTACCTTCACATGCTCTTGTCCTCTCATTAAGTTTTTCCGTTTGGGTTGGTCCTTAAAACTTGTTTTTGGTATGCCATTTCGTGGTCTGGCTAGACAAGTTTTGACGAAAATTTGGGCAAACAACTAACTACGTTTACAAACTTAGGAGGGTCGTGGTTTTCAAAGTCGAACCCTTGTGAACTCTCACCACAACCCAATTACAAAGTGCCATCTCATCCTAACTTGTGTGAAACCAAACGAACCGATAACACTTGTGGTGGTGCTCTAGCTTCATCACTTAAATCCCACGCTTCCGAAAAAAATCAACACCTCCATCTAGATCTAGTTCGTGAACCCGTGACACCCCATCTAGCATGAACAAAGTGGTTGCGATGGCGTTCTAGTCGAGCTTGTTGCTCCGTCTAGTGAACACCTTTCGCCCCTCGTCCAAACCCAAATCGTTAGCGCCCAACACACCGTCAGGGGCGTCATGCCGTGCTCTACCAATAAATATTATGAAGTCGGAGTAACATTTGCGGTTTTAAAAAAATAACAAATAAATATTTTGTAAAAAAAAATTGTAAACCAACATAAATGGAGCGATTCGGGTGATGATCTGTTTATTATTGTCGACCCATCTGTAACCCTAAACTCATCTGCGGCTCCTTGACGAAATCATCAATGGAGATCGAAGGATCATCAAAACCAATGATAGCAACACAGAAAGAGATGGTGGAGGCAAAGGTGCCGCTAGCATACAGAGACCAGTGCGCACATCTGCTCATCCCGCTCAACAAGTGCCGCCAATCCGAGTTCTATTTGCCATGGAAATGCGAAGACGAGCGTCACACCTACGAGAAGTGCGAGTACGAGCTTGTTATGGAGCGGATGCTCCAGATGCAGAAGCTCAAGCAAGCCAATAAGCAGCCGCAGGGACAGGGAAGCTCCATTCCTCTTATTCCTAAAGCTGCCAATGCCTGATTTGCCCTAATTGTTCCGGATCGGAGATTTAGGTTTGTGGTTTTGGAATTACTGTTGTTGTTTGGATTTGGTTGTTATTTGATACTGCTGGTTGATGATTGATAAAAATAATACTAATATTTGTGGATTTGGTTGTGATTTAGGGTTTTGTTTGATTTGACTGTTTGTGGATGAGTTTGGTGGATTGTGGGCGTTGGTTGTGTGCGATTTCACTGCCTAGGATTTGATGTGGATTAATTATTGAATCAATTTGGCAGATTATGTGGATTAACGTCTCATTTCGTTTGATTAAATTGGCAATTTGTGTGCGATTTCACTGCCTATGATTTTAGTTTTGTCTGTGCTTTTGGGCTATGTGTTAATCTGATATTTTTGAATGAATTTGGTGCACTATGTTGATTACTGTCACATTTCGTGTGTGATTTGATTGCGCTAGGATTTTAGTTTTAATTTCTGATCTAGGGTTTTGTTTAATCTGAATGTTTTTGAATGAGTTTGGTGGGTTATGTAGGTTAAATGTCTTAGTTTGTTTGATTAGATTGGGAATTTGTGCGTGATTTGACTCTGCTACTAGACTCTGCATCTTAGAATTTGTGATTTGGTGGTTTTTACAAATCCTTATTGCTATGATTTTATCTTGACATTGGATAGATTAGAGGCTTTCTAGCTGTCACTTGGTTATTTTATTGACTGGTGATGATGGACATTTGCTGATCGATAACATGAATGGATTTAACCGCCACTGTATGGTCAATAGTGTTTGGCTAGCCTGTAAGGAACCATTACTGGTTTATTCAGCACTGGATCACTTAATTAGATGGTTTATAAAAGTAATCAGCAATTATTCGGCTTCGGCTTCTCTCTAGTTGTATTTTCTAGGTTTCAGAATTTGCGCCTGTGTACTTTGACAGACACAGTGCGGTATGGCCGTGCCTGGGCGCCTAGGCGAGTGCCTTGCATGCCTGACTCCTATGAATCTAACTGCTAACACGAAAGCAATAGGGTCTAAAACTGAGGTACGGGCTCCAAGTGCAAAAGTGCACCACTTTTCGTACGTGAGGCGCATCTTGTTATATAATTCCTTTATATATTTCCTATAGGTTTTTAGCATCATTTAGCCAATATTTAGACACAAGTAAGCTTTATATATGTTTTAATATGTAAATTACCTACATGTACATTCTTCTTAGCTATATGTATAACATTTTGAAGCACAAAAGTTTCCCCGTACAAGAGGTGCACACCTCAGCTGTGTTTTAAGCCCATAAAATTGTGATTCAGTTGCATTTTACGTATGGCTAGCACCTTATGCCACAGAAAGCGCAGACCGAGATCCACGGTGCTTTTCAGCTCAACCTTGCTTAATGCTTTTTTAGTTTCCTGTAAGTCATAATGCCGTCATGTAAGTAACATCTAGCATGTTTGGTATGTAACATTACCCAGTGTAAAAGATTTTGGAATTAGTGTAGTGAGTGAAATATGCCAATTGAATTTGAGAACGGCTAGGTTTGAATATGTAGTATAGACTGGGCAGTAAGACATTTTTGGGACATGAGGTACAAGGTTTATGATTTATATGTATAGGAAATTGCAACAAGTCAACAACCTTAAACTGGGGAAGTCAAAAATGCCATATACACAACCTAGCTGCTGATCTTCTAGCCTTATCAGACCGCATTTTGGTTTTTTTAATTTTGCTTTCAGGTCTAATAACAAATATGTTCTCTGTTCTCAATGTATTTGTAAGGCGATTGTATTTCTATAATCTATACGTCTGTGTATTTGTGCTTTTTTCACACGAAAATAGTAAAATCCTCCTAAAAGTTCCTTATTCGATGATATCTAAAATCTCAGTATTTTCTTCTTTGCATTGCTTTAAAACTTCAAATGATTAATAAGCACCCGGCCAAAATTTGAAACATCTGTACAGTTCTTAGTTAGCCCAAGAATGGCTGTTGTTTGTGTATGCAAGTAGATAGAGAAATTTCTTGAAATGTACAAACTCAACCAACCTTTTACCTCTACAGCCATTAAGTTAACCGAGGTTTTTTGCTGGTCACTATAAATGCCTTGGAATGTACAAAGCGTTCAACATTTTACTTTGTTTATATACAAGATTTTTTTGTTGAATATCTAGTTTTTTCCGGTGTATTAACTTTTATTATTTTTTAAAAGTAAATGGGGTCTATTCGTTTAAGACACTTATAAGGATACACGTATATAAAGTGATATATGAAATCTGTTGGCGTATATCGTGGCCGTAGAGATAATTTTTGTCTGATATAGACTGTCAATGTATTTGTGTATGTGATTTTTTTTGTTGTAAATACTAAATCATACTCAAAATGTTGACAGGGTGCTTTTAATGGGTGACTTTGGACTTCCAGTTGATGTGTTTTTATGTTTCCGGGATGTAACTATTTTCATCCTTGTTAATAAAAGGAGGTATTATCTCTATCTTTGATTCACTGAAATTACCAAACAGTGATAAAATGTTAAAATTGGAAGACAATGTATTTCAGATGCAATATTCTATTAGTTTTACACCAACTTAATTTAACTCTAGTATTACTAATTTTTTTTAGTATTAAGTATCCGTATTAAGTTAATTTAGTCCCACATAGTACTAACGTGTTAGAATGATGAATTATGGAATTGGATTAAAGAAAAACAGCAAATAATTAAAACTACTTTATACGTACGTTATCAATGTATGTATCTTACTATCTTACCTTTTTTAAATGAATGGAGTACTAACAATGTTTAGAACAAAGGCTTGTCTAACTAGTTGAGACAGTTGGCAAGGCAGTTAATAAACCAACTTTGCAAGAACCCACTTGAAAATACACTTTAAAAGTATGATCCATGATATACTTGTAGAACGTTGCATGTATAAAAAAATTAATTGGTTCACGATTTTGGTTTAAAGTTGTCGCAATTGAAGCTACCAAGATGGCACCGTTGGGTTTGGAGGCGGTGTCTCCTCCACATTTGCGCCAAAATAACCAAGGAAGTGATAGGGAATGGTTACTTGATATGGACGCTATAATGTAATAACAAATGAGACATCTGGTTTTGGTTGCAAAGTTTATTAAGATGTACATTGAGCAACGTCTAGCGTATTTGGAGCTCGTCTCACGTCTTGTGCTTTGGCTTTCGTGACCCGTGGTGTCATGGTCTGTAGGGATGGTCTCGATATTGGTAATGTCTTAAATTAAAGCCGGGATATAACAATACACAAAACTAATTAGTACCAATAAAATAGTTATAGAAACTAAAATTAATCACCAAGGTGTGTACAAGTGCATTGGAAAATCTTTAAGATCCATACGTATTAAATAAAAAGAAAATAATCGTCAGGAACTAAGTAATAATAAATTTAGAGTAAATTGCCATTTTAGTCTCTGAGTTTTGTCCAAATTTGCCATTTTAGTCCAAATAGTTTTTTTTTCGCCTCTAAGTCCCTGACTTTTCCCTTTTGTTGCCATTTTGATCACATACACTAACTCCATCCAAAAACTCCATCTTTAACCAGGGGTATTTTGAGGATTTTCATTTTAAATGTTTTCAATTGCCATTTTGATCCAATTCCAAAAAATCAAAAAAAATTCAAAAAATCAAAAAAATATAAAAATTCTAAAAAATCCAAAGAATTCTAAAAAATCCGTTTCGGCGCGAACCGTTTCGAACCTGAACCGTTTCGAGCTGAACCGTTTCGACGCGAACCGTTTCGACCCGTACCGTTTCGAGCCGAACCGTTTCGAGCCGAACCGTTTCGACCCGTACCGTTTCGAAGCCGAACCGTTTCAAGCCGAACCGTTCCGAACCGTACCGTTTCGAACCGAACCGTGCCGTATCGAACCGAACCGTTTCGACCCGTACCGTTTCGAACCCGAACCGTTTCGACGCGAACCGTTTCCACCCGTACCGTTTCGAACCGTACCGTTACGATGCGAACCGTTTCGAACCGAACCGAACCGTACCCGTACCGGTTCGAAACGGTACCGGGTCAAAACGGTTCGGTTTGAAACGGTACGGGTCGAAACAGTTCGGTTTGAAACGGAACGGGTCGAAACGGTTCGGCTCGAAACGGTTCAGCTCGTAACGGTTCGGGTTCGAAACGGTACGGGTCGAAACGGTTCGGTTCGATACGGCACGGTTCGGTTCAAAACGGTACGGTTTCGGAACGGTACGGGTCGAAACGGCTTGAAACGGTTCGGCTTCGAAACGGTACGGGTCGAAACGGTTTGCGTCGAAACGGTTCGGGTCGAAACGGTACGGGTCGAAACTGTTCGCGTCGAAACGGTTCAGCTCGAAACGGTTCGGGTTCGAAACGGTTCGCGCCGAAACGGATTTTTTAGAATTTTTTGGTTTTTTTAGAATTTTTGTTTTTTTTAGAATTTTTATTATTTTTTAGAATTTTTTGGAATTTTTTTGATTTTTTGAAATTTTTTTGATTTTTTGGAATTTGATCAAAATGGCAATTGAAAACATTTAAAATGAAAATCCCCAAAATACCCCTGGTTAAAGATGGAGTTTTTGGATGGAGTTAGTGTATGTGATCAAAATGGCAACAAAAGGGAAAAGTCAGGGACCCAGAGGCGAAAAAAAAACTATTTGGACTAAAATGGCAAATTTGGACAAAACTCAGGGACTAAAATGACAATTTACTCATAAATTTATAAATATATGATATATTTGTTCAGCTAAATTTCACAATCTTAATTCTTAAAATGCCTTGATAAACCCTTGTAGTGAATCTTTAATGCCCAGCAGCCTTATAGTTGGTACATATGCATCTTGAGCAATATGTGTGGCCAACGCATCATGCAACTAATCGTAGACAATATCACATATGTATGAACCCCTTATGGAAATGTATTCTATGACTCCATGTCATCCGCCATATGCGTAAGAGCCAAATTGACCACTAACTTGGCCTCCCAAAGATGAGCAGACAAAGGCGGATTGTATTAAGGTCCGACTGCTCGCGAAGGTTGTCATCAAAGATATCTTTGCGGTCTAAAGCCCTCAAATGTCTTTTAGATACAAGACCTCTCCCTAAATGTCATATCTGACCTCTCCGATGTCCCCTAAGGTTAACAACCAATCACAAATGGGTGAGGAGGCAAACTCCTCATGTCCAATCCATAAATGAGATCTCGATGCTCGTAGGGCATATGTTGTGTTTGAAGTCTCCAAGTTATATATATATTAAAGGTATTAAAAGTTTTATTTTATTTTTAACTATATTAAGCTCATGATCTTGCATGGAACATAAATATACGCTATTGAAACTGAAACACGATATACCCAATTTTGATTGTGAACATACATAACAACAAGACTTTTTTGAATATACACTATTGAAACACGATATACCCAATTTTGATTGTGAGCATACATAACAAGACTTTTTTGAATATGTACATAACAACAAGGCTTTTTTAAACGAAAGCGTATAACTCAAGTTGGTAATTATATATGTATAAATTATTTTATTTGAGTTGCACATCATCTAATCTATTCTATTTTATTTAAGTATTTTTGTACTGAAGACGTTGTCAACGTTTAATTAATAAACTTATTCATCACGCATTATTTATTGTGTTTAATAAAATTTAAATATCCGAACCTGTGAGTACTCGCGGTTGATAACCTAGTTAAGTATAAAGATAAACGACAAAACTTGCAATTCACTCTTATCTTAATCTATATAAATCACCCAAACAACATCCAAAAACAAAACAGAAATCATCCATCATATGGCTACTGCCAAACATTAACAAAAGCTAGTTCAAACTAACACGACATAGCTTAAACAACAAACTCAGTCCTAAGCAGCAGGCAGTGTGAAAACCACAATGAAGTAGTCGTTGTGTCCCCTTTTACCATCTCGGGGAATAGTGATCTCTGAGGAGCACACCATGCCGTGATCATGAGCCAGTTGCTCCAAAGTCCACTCGAAGTAAGGTTCGGTGGGCCGGCCAAATAGATGCACCTGTGTGTGTTATATAATCATAAAAATCCAAAAGCATAAAGAAAAGGCAGAGATTGTAAAAAGGATGTTAGTATACCAGTGATCGAGAGGGCGGTCGGAGACGGTATTTTCAAATTTAAAGCTCAGAAAAACGTCGTACTGTTACAACAAAAGAATCCCAATGACTTTTGTCTAGAAATTTGAACGTTTCAAAAGGAGATGTCTTTTTGAGCGTATTTGGTTGCAAGTATATGTCGAAAGTTGTCTAGATGTTTGTCTAGGTGTTGACACTTTCGTTAGTTTTATTTCGGGTTTTGGTTTTTACAGTCATAGGGTCTGTCCTATGTCTGAACTAATGTTGTTTTCTCAACACTACTTGTTTTTATTGGTTGTGAATATATAGAATCACCGGGGTAACCCTTTACCCAAAAAAAAGTGTATGTCGAAAGTTTCTCATTGAGACCTTTCCAAGTTTCACAACTGTCTCTTTTGCGTCATTGTTAGGTATCTTCCATGATTCCTGTGTATTAAAAAAAATAGTAAAACATACAATGTAACATATATAGTATTTAAATTTTGTAGATAAAAATACAATACCTTAATATACTCGCATAAATCATCGTACAGTTGTTTGTCTACATGTTTAGCTACCTTATGATAAGGAATCCTTTTCCTAAACTCTATGCCAACCCATGGCTTAAAAGTCGCCGCATTTTTTCCAATCGCTAAACCGTTCTCATTGAATTTAACAGTACAATTTTCCGGATCATTAAACTTCTTCAAACATTTTGCAGCTCCTCGCTTGCGCTTACTAGACATTTTTCCTAAGAAAAAATCAATATAAACATTATACAAACGTAAACATTACGCACACCCAAGAATCAAACAACAAAACATATTAAATGACATTATTATGATAACAGTAGCACACAAGATCAATCAAGAAAACAAATAAAGTGACTTAATGTGGAAATAGAAACATGCACTTTTATCCTGGAAGTCAAGCAAACCTTATTTAAGTAGATAAATTTTGAAATTCTAAAAAAAAATCCTAACTTTTTAATGGAAGAGGTAGGGACCAGATAATATAAAACATCACTTTCACATTTAAATACTAAAAAACCTAACAAAATCAAAGATATGGAGACATCTGAGACCAAATTATAAAAAAATAGGGCACAAAACCAAAAAAAAGTGCATTAATATATTCATCACTTAAATCCTAAGACTGAAGGGAGTGAGGCATCTTTTGAGGGGGCGACTTGCGCCATGTGTCGCCACGTCATCATAGAGGTAGTTGGGTAAAAAAATGGGGGTGGTGTTCATGGCAACTCAAGATGCCCAAGAAAAAGTTATGATTGGTTGTTATTAAAGTGAGGTTTTTTGATTGGTGGATGAGAAAGGAAAAGAAAAAGTTTGAGCGTCTTGTGGGAGACGCCTTGGAGGTGGTTGCCTCTTGGAACGCCTATGGGGGGCGGTGTGAGGGGCTTCTTGGGTAGGGGTGGACGCCCCACTCCCCATAGTCTAAGACCCTAACAAATAGCTCCAAGGCTTAAAAGAATTATCCCCTATTTCTCTTCAAAACAAGAAGTAATGGCAGATTTTCAAAGAAAAGACTACCTAAAAAGCCCAAAACAAAACTACAAAACCAAATAAAATTAAGCCCTAACCATTAGAGCAAAATCCTTTTAGACATTTTTAGGGTTTTAAATTAATAGCAATTTACTCATTGGTGTTTAGACAGTCCTAAGCAGCAGGCAGTGTGAAAACCACAATGAAGTAGTCGGTGTGTCCCCTTTTACCACCCCGGGAAATAGTGATTTCTGAAGAGCATACCATCCCGTGATCATGAGCCAGTTGCTCCAGAGTCCACTCGAAGTAACGTTCGGTGGGCCGGCCAAACAGATGCACCTGTGTGTGTTATATAATCATAAAAATCCAAAAGCATAAAGAAAAGGCAGAAATTGTTAAAAGGATGTTAGTATACCAGTGATCTAGAGGGCGGTCGGAGGCGGTATTTTCAAATTTAAAGCTCAGAAAAACGTCGTACTGTTGCAATGTTGAAATTGTGAGGAAAGGGATGGTATGAGGTGAAAGCTCTGACAACAAACCTACTACCATTTGTTCAGATAAATGTAGTCCAAAACACTTTGTGATCAGATCGTAAGGGCTGATGACGATGGGATGTAAAACAAAGATGCATATCAAACTGAATTTACAGATCTGTATAATATTGCCCCTCACCGACGGAATTTACATCCCTGCCCTTCGCCTGAAGTTAGCATGAGGCTGCCGGTGTGTGTTCCGACCACCGGAAAGAGAGAAAGACGAGTGTTAGGGCTTTAGAGAGAGAGAGATTATGGCCGACGGGAGGCGGTGTTTAGGTGGTGGAGCTTAGGTCGTGACGGCGGCTAAGTAGTTGTGGTGGCGGTTACCGTTTGTGACGGTGGCGTTGTGGTTGTACAGATTGTGATGGTGGCTTTGTGGTGGGTGGTTGTACTACAGTTGTGTGGTTTTATGATGCATCTGGTTTTGATAAAACAACAGCCTTTACAAAAGTACTGTGATTGCCAACACTTTTCATAAAAAGTTTATCACCTAAACTTTATATAATGTAATATATGTGTGGGCGTTCGGGGGGCAAAAGCAAAAGTGCACTAATTTTTAACGTTATTTTACTAATTTCGTGAAAATAACGTTAAAAAAAGGGGATCGTTAATCAGGCATCATGTGGTGGCGTTGATAGCCGAAAGACAAGGGGGTACATGCACCAATTGGCGTTTGTCTCAATTGCTGAGTGTTATGTGCCTTATGTCCAAGGCTTGATGCAAAACCACAATCGAGCCGGGGGTCTCATTGGAAGCAGTCTCTCTATTCCTACGGGGTAGAGGTAAGGCTGTCTACATCCCACCCTCCTCAGACCCTACCTTAGCTTTGCTATAGGTGGGATATACTGAGTACGATGATGATGATGATGATGATGACCTAAACTTTATGATGCATCTGGTAGAATGTCCTTTTTTTTTATATAAAAAGTTTATCACCTAAACCATTTGCCAACACTTTTCACCAAAGTTTAAACACTTTTTACTGATTGACGTGGCGTACTGTGATTGATCGATTTTTTAGTTTGTCACTCTCAAGTGTTTAACCACTCCTAACACCATAACTCCTCTAATTTTTAACATATTAAATTTTTAACTAATATATATATTTTTTTCAATAGCATTCATTTGCTAATTTTCATTTTAAAAAACTAATTTGTCGTTGTGTTTCCTCTCAAGTTTCTAAAGTTTTGAGTTTACTCCTTTCGTTCTTTACCTTTTAAAAACTAATTTTTTTACGTACGTGTAGGTATAAATTTGAGTTAGTCTACGTTTTGATGCTGGCTTTTTTTCAAAACGAGTCATGTCAAATATAATACGCTTTTGTGCTTATTTTATGTACGTTTCGGTTGGTCTACGTTTCGACATAAATTTTGTTCCAAACGAGTGTGGTCAAATATAATACGTTTTCATTCGACAATATAAATTCGAGTTACTCTACGTTTCGACTCCGTCGCAAGACCCCGTCGCAACGCGCAGTGAGTACAGTTTTACTTTGCAAAACACTGATGTCCCTTTGATGTGAATGTATTTTCTTTTGTCCTTTTGTGGTTTTTTTTTTAAGTTCTAACTAATTCCTTTTGATTATACGTGTCAGTTTTTTCTTTATACACATTTTTATGCTTTTCTTTTTTGGGTACGATTCCTACTTTTGAGTCACGTCACACATAAATACGTTATGATTATACGATACAAATTCGATTTACTTTACCTTTTAATCCAAATGCAATACTTATATAAGTTACGTTGAGTTAAATCGGATACGTTGAAATGCACGTTTTCATATAGTTAACGCATCACACAACATTTGGACTAATCCATTTTATGTTTGCAATGAGCCCGCCGCGCATCGCCCGCGAGTCATATTACTAGTGACTCATTGTTATTTCAATAAAACGTGTGTTTGTATATATAATTTTTTTTTTGTATTATGCAAAGTTAATGATCAATAATTTAGGGTGGAGGTATGGTTCAATCACTTTAGGGTGTTTGAGTTATTCTCTAGCCAATAATATTATGCCATGTCAAGTCTCCATTCCACTTCCTATTTTGCACTCAATCACTGACAGTAATTCAAACACTATTAGGGTGTTTGAGTTATATATTTTTTATTTCTAGAAATTATTCATAAATAAATAAAACATATTTCAAACTAAATAAAAGTACTTTTAATTAAAAAAACACATTACATAAAATTAAAATAAATAACATGACATTAAAATATAAAAATAAATTAAAAAAAACCTAATTTAACTATTCGTCGTCGGAATCCGCCAAAAGGTGGGGTAAATCTTGTTCTCCAAGATGCTCCACAATATCATATTTTAGTCTATAATGCGTATCTTCATCAATGAGCTCGTTATAAACAGTCTCTTCGTGTACCGGTGCAATCGCGTTTTCATCGTCTTTTAAAATCATATTATGCATAATAATGCACGCATATACGACTCTTCTAATTTTTTTAACACTCATAGCACGCATCGGTCGATTAAGTATACCTCATTTTGCCTTTAAAACACCAAAAGCCTGTTCCATGTCTTTTCTTGCCGCCTTGTGTTGCCTCTTGAACTTCTTTTCTTTCACAATGCACGCATATACGACACTGCTAGCTTATTTCAAGCTTTTATGTCTTTTTGAGGCCTTGTGATTTGAGTACAATCTGAGATGAGAGAAGAACACCAATTTGCTTAAACATTCTTTTCACAATCCCCGTAATCTAAAACTCCCAGTGTTATATCTAGCTTGTCTTGTTGGGCTTATTAAACGGGCCACAAGGTTGGGCTTACGAGAGTCTACACGGTTCATAACATTACCTCCCGCTTTCAAAACCACCTTGTCCTCAAGGTGGTAGCATGTATACCATTTGAGCAAATGGAGAGGTTCGTCCCCAGTAATTACTTCCTTTGACCAATGGTCCCATTGTACTAATGGCGGTTTCGTGAACGAGCATGAGATGGAATCTGTCATAGCAACATGGGTGTAGCAAGCTAAAATAAATGGATCCTTTATTACAAGAGATTGGACCCAGTAGTCATGTAGTTCAAATATGATGGCTTGTGAAAGCAAGGTGGGTTCACATTGAAGCACCAGTAACTCACGAGCAAATTCCAGCCAAGTTGCTACCCAAATAAAGTGCACAAATAAAATGAACAACTCATTGAGCTCAAAGGTTCCATGGAGCATAAATGGGTCCCAAAGAATTTTCTCTTCAACCTCAAAGATTATTAAGGTCATTGATTGGTGAATTTGTTCAAGCTTCAAGTTAGTGGCTGAAATTTCATTTAAACCTTGGTTATAACAGTTGAGCGACCCTCGGATATTGAAGTTGATGCCTGTGAAGAGAACCCATGTAAGTAACATGGCTGTTTGTATTGATATGATTATTTGGTTTGGGTCATGAGGGTAAGGAGAAGCTCGGAGCGGTGCGGATGCGCATGTCCGTAGCGTGTAAAGACAATTATTATGTGATCTTGATGGAGGAGGTTCTGGCGGAGGTTTAATGGTGAAAGCAACGCCCAATAGCAAGAGTTGTACATAACTCGAAACCGCACCACCAATCTTTAAATTTCCATTCATGATGCAAGCTTCCATTTCAACAGTCCCATTAGTGGTTAGAACCGACCCGGTACCACCATTGAAGTGCAGATAATGGTCTAGCGTACGTATTTGTTTAAGACTTGTTGTCATAGCATACACGGTTAGAACGTCCTTTAACGTTGTGTTAATTGGTAAGACAACACGTAGCCTCATGTCTTTGCATAATAGTGCTGCTGTACCGAGCGCGTTTGTAGTGGTTCTAAAAAGAATTGCATTCCATGGTATCATCCAAATAACATAAACATACATTCTGCAGACAAACTAAATTTGGTTACATCCGAACATCATAATGACTTATGTTCTCCTTAAAAACAGAATTAAAAACCACAACCAAGTGTGTTGCCCTAGAAAAATTCAATTTACTAACCAAAACCGATTGTCTTCTGATTTGCCATAACGCTCCAGAACAGTTAGATGTAAACCTTAGAACATGCATATGGACATAAGGCGTTGTAGTAGAAACTGCTTGCCACCCAAAAAGTTGTTGCAAGTTTCGAAATATACGGATGTAAACTATTTTGCTTACGTTTAAAGCACTTGATATTGTTGTGTCAATCTGTTCATGCGCATGATAAAAATTCAATGTTGTCCGCATCGTAGAATCCGAAGTAAGAATTGTACCATTAAACCTCAGTCGAGCACGAGTTATTGCAGCAGTGGGTAACGGTCTGACATTCTGATGGGGAGGCACGTGACCAAAATCATAATTGAAATAACCCCATGGTGGTTTCCACTGATAGTGAACAACAACTTCATGACCCTTTTCAGTAGCAACCATCAATTCCATTACAGGTGTTGCTCCTAATCCATTGATTATGAGTACCACATGACAACCATGTTTAATGAGAACATAAGTAATTTCCAAGAGCAGAACAAAAACCCTTAAACTAGCCGGATATTGACCAGCAAATAAACTAAGGGGCTGTTTGGCCAAGCTTATTTTGGGCTACTTATAACTTATTTGCTTATTTGAAAAGCAAATAAGTCATAATGGAATGACTTATTTACTTATTCCTCTCACATAATAAGCTAACCCAAACACCTTTTAACTTTTCAAAAAGTAAATAAGTCACTAAAATAAGCTTAGCCAAACAGCCCCTAAGTGTCATGTCCAAATGTCCCAAATGAGCATAGCTATACACCGTCCGAGAATAACCAACGTCAGTTGTAGTAGCATCGCGGACTTTCAAACCCATAATCTCAGATGAAAATCCAATAGCAACCCGAATTAATTTTTCTTTAGCTCGATTGAGTTGAACCAAGCCTTCCCGAAGTGCAATTCGAGTATTAACAACACCCAATTTATCATTGAAGGCTAGGGTAAGGAGAAAAGGTGAGTCGTTAAGTGAAAGCATCGATGCAATAGTAATGGAATAGGTTGGATTAAACTGGTGATTACTAACTAGTGTATGTAAAACGAGAGAGCCAAAATCAAGTGTAACCTGAGCTGGATGCGAAGCAGTAAGTTTCAACGGCCCAGGATCAAAACAAAAAGTTGCAGCCTCCTCCAGTTGACCGGAGATAATTGTAAAACGATAGGTTTCAGGAATTTCATATAATTCGGAGTGCATGGTGGCATGAGCGGCCCATAGATCAGAATTAGCTCCCGTGAAACGAGAGAATTTCATATGCGCAGCTGTGTGAGCCTCAATTACAGTGGCAATATTGTTAGGTATTTCATCAAACACCTGGAGAACATAGTCATTATTGGTGGATTGGGACACATACGTCATCAGACTATTACCAAATCTATTAACAATGGCAATTGAATCAACATTCAACACCCGATCAGAAGTAAGAACTCGAATCGAACCGTATTGAATCGGACCAGGATCATAATAATAAATGCTCCATAACCAATCCGCCTCCTTAGAAACGGTGGATTGTGGAACATTGGTGTCGCAGTAGACAGTGGCATTCGCTGAAACTGAATCGCTGGGAACTGACGAGGGAACTAGATCTGTTAATTGCAGAGGCCTAGATTGATTGCTACTCAGATCTAGTTTGACAACATCCGACTGATTAGTAACAACCTCAATTCCAGATGCGATTGAATCAAAATTCGAAGGAGTAGTAGTCTCGAGCCCTAGATCAGAATCATCGGCAGCGTCCTTAGGTGGTGAAAGAAGTAGGTCCCCCAGTTTGACAACGGCCGATTGTTGTTTATCTAGGGTTGCAGACATCCGCCCCAGAGCACTTTGCATCTTATTAGTGTTCTCGAGCATGGTCTGAAGATTAGCAATTATATCAGGGATTAATGAGTCGTCCGCCATCGATGCAGAATGAACGCACCAATGAAGTGAATACTTCTCAATTCATAGAGCAATTGACAAGGAGAATTCAAATTGATAACAATTGAATCAAGTTCATTAACATTCAATTGCAAGAAAGACTTTACAAGGAATAATAAGAACCAATAGAATGGAGATGAGAGATTAGAGTAGAATCTGAGATGAGAGAAGAACACCAATTTTCTTAAACATTCTTTTCATAATCCCCGTAATCTAAAACTCCCAGTGTTATATCTAGCTTGTCTTGTTGGGCTTATTAAACGGGCCACAAGGTTGAGCCTACGAGAGTCTACACGGTTCATAACATCATAAAACCCTACATCATTACCCCATCAACATCGATCATAAAACCAACCAACATTACCCCATCACCCATCACCAGCGAATCTGAAAATAATGACCAGAAGGAGGTGCTGTTCAAGCCAAGGAAAGAAGAGATCATCACGCATTAATTAAGTCGTAACGAACGCAATTAAATGTATAATTAAGTTTTTAAGTTGTACGGAATTACCATTATTTTTTGCCGGGTGTCACACATAGCCGGCAGCTCAGACGATGTTCGCATTAGGGGATCCTGTTTTTGGGTGAACAAAAGAGAGTGATCAGAATTTAGATTTTTTGTTTATCAATACCAAACCAAACAACACAAACAATTTTTAGCAACAAACAAACATAAACACTAAACAACACAAGAAAACACAAATTCATCCCCTCAAATTCACCTGTAACACAGAATTACAGACAGAAATTTTAAAGCCTACAAGATCGTGCAAAATGTTGTATAGTAAATAAATTACCAAACATAAAGAATTATATAAAAGCATAAAAAAGAGGTACAGAATGTAAAAAAGATGCGAGTATACCTTGACGGGGGCGGCGGGATATCTTCAAATTTAAAGCTTAGAAAAACGTCATGTCGGAGTTGAATCAAACAAAAATTATGAAAAAGCATTGTCATCACTTGACAGCCGCTAAACGTCAACTGCCGGAAAAAAGCCAGCTGTCGTAGCTTCACTGTTCCGTTTTTCATCTCTGTTTCATAACAAAAGACGGCGACAGTGAAACAACACACAAATTACACGACTCTATTTCATAATCTCTCACCAGTAAAACCCACCGGAAAACCCAAACTCAAAAGTCGCCGGAAACAACCCACCCTAACCCCAAATCAAAAGCCTTTAGTCAAAATAAATAACAAAAAAGGGTGGTTTGTTCGTTTACCTCACAGATCGGAACAACGAGCGGCGTTCAGCCCCCGGCGGTGGTTCAGGATGGAGGATTCGAGTGGTATTACGGAGGGCTCAGAACAGAGGCGGTCCAGGAAGGTTCACAGTGCGATGGTGGTATTTCTGTACACTATTGCCCCTCACCGACGAAATTTACATCCCTGTCCTTCGCCTGAAGTTAGCATGAGGCTGGCGGTGTGTGTTCCGACCACCGGAAAGAGAGAGAGAAAGAGGAGTGTTAGGGTTTAGACTTTAGAGAGAGAGAGAAATTATGGCTGACGGGAGGCGATGTTTTGGACGTGACGGCGGCTAAGCAGTTGTGGTGGCGGTTGCCGTTTAGTGACGCTTGTACAGCTTGTGACGGTGGCGTTGTGGTGGGTGGTTGTATAGAGGGAGGGATGATTTTTTTGTGGTGGTGGTGGGGTTGAAGAGAGTGAGTTAGGTGGGGTCTAATGCTTAGGATTCTGCGAGAAAAAAAAAAACAAATCTTTATTTAGGGTCCTAATATTAACACATGGGAAAACTTATTTACACATGGTGTATACGGGCCGTATACTGTTATACGGCCCGTATGGAATAAAAAAAAACTGACAAAGTCTGCTGGCACAGATTTTGTCAGTTGTTTTTATTCCATACGGGCCGTATAACAGTATACGGCCCGTATACACCATGTGTAAATAAGTTTGCCTGGTCGTATACAATGTATATGAACGTGTATACGGGCCGTATACTGTTATACGACCCGTATGGAACGAAAATTTGATTTTTCAAGTATTTTAGAGTTGTGAGGTGCTCAAAACTTTCTAAAAGTAGAAAAAAATAAAACATCAACAAGTAACAAAGATTGAAGAACAAGAAAACGTGTCGTATGACTGTAATAAAACGGAAGCTATCAACGCGGGATTACGGGCATGGTGTTATTCTTTATTTAATATTTATAATATAAAAGGAAGGGTGAGGCATTTGATGAGAGTTGTAAGGAGTCTGAATAAAACGGAAGCTATTAACGCGGGATTACGGACATGCGTTTAATTCCCAACATATTTGTTTTGTCACGTACATTTCGTAAGAAACTTTTCGTGCACTGAACCTTCACCTCCAATCATTTCCTGGTCAAATCACACACTATAAAGTTTAAACTTATCGTGTGTTGTAGTTTGGAAAGATGACCGAATAGAGATCTGAATAACAAACTGTGGAGAACTTGTTTGCGTTATCCACCAACAATCCGTTCATTATCTGTTGTTGTCTAAAACAATATCAATTAACGTTCAGTTGTGTATACAAATTCATCACCGGTTTCTACAGCACAAACACATACACAGGGAGAATGTTCTCGAAATTGAAGGAAAAGGAAAAATGGTTGTTGATGTTTTTCACTATCAGGATTTTGTTGGTTTGTTTGAGAACCAGATTCCAATGTTCTACTACTTCAATCCTTCCTACATTATTGAAAATTACTATATCACCCGCCATTCTCTTGCACCTGTATACATTGATTGTGGATTTTCTTGAGTCGTCGGGAAAACTTTTCCTCAGGGGAGGGTGAGTAGTATGAGTCTGAGTCCATTGTGGTTCGTGAATGTTGGAAGAACCCGACACGTCTTCTGCTGCCTCTTCGGTTGGTAAAAGACATATGATGGCTTCTAATATAGGCTCTTTGTCAGTTGTGGTTGATTTATAGGAGGAGGTTATGAAACGAATATATGTTTATGCGAACATCCTTATTTTGTCACGTACATGCGTTTAATTCCCAACATCCTTATTGTATCAGACTTTCTCCCCTCCTGATGCAATTTTCACAGTGGTACCGATGTCCTGCTACTACAATCCTTCCAACGCCTGATTCCGATACAACCCTTGTGGATTTCGGTTGGTTCAGAAACTTAACAAGAGAAGCAACTAAAAAAGGAAAGAAATAAATTTTTTACCATTTTTTACCATATGTATACGGGCCGTATATCGTTTATACGGCCGTATACTCTCGGTAAAAAACAAATTTACCGATCGTATACAATGTATACGATGATTGTATACGGGCCGTACATTATGATACGGCTCGTATACTATGGGTAAAAAATGGTTTATTCTCTTTAATCTATTAGAACGATCCTTGTCTTGAGAACCTGATTCTGGTTTAAACAATGGAATTTGTGGATCAACAGAAATAACTTAAAATAACTCGGCATTCTCTTGCACCTGTATACGTTGCAAGGTATAAAATGTTTGAAGTATTCTTGGTTCAATACAAACTCTTCTGAAAGACAAGAATACAACGTTCATGTATCACAAGATAATGGTTTCTCGACAAATGAAGTATTATCTGACATCATCTGTTCATCATTGTTCTTGAAGATGAAGATGAAGAAACGAGACATTGTTTTGAGAAATTAACAAGGTAAACCTGAATTTTCAGATTTTTAGACACTTACTTGAACATGAGTCTGAGTCCATTGTGGTTCGTGAATGATTCGATTTCAACAAATCTTTCAAGGTCTTAAGTGATGGACAACTGGTTAAAAGATGTAGAAGAGTTTGTGTAGAGATCTTTACGTACAAATTTGCATCATCCTTACGGTTACAAATGAAGCGTTGGGATTCAAGGGTTTATGAGTAAAAGAATTGTGGATTTCGGTTGGGTCAGATCTCGGAAGTACTGAACAACAGAAATAACAATATACGACCCTCACAAAGTTGTCATTTTCAAGTGTGAGATTAGCCAAACGAGGATGAAAGATACTCAAACCATCTGATCCCGTTGTTGCAAACTCCTTTAATGTGAGATTCTTCAAGTTTGCACATTTTGAGAAAATACCAATGTGTTTGTCAGCTTCGTCAATACACAAAGTAACATTCTGATTCAGATTCAGAAAGCAGATGTTTAGTAGTGTTTGAGAAACTAACAAGGTAAACCTTAATTTTCAAAATTTTAGACACTTACTTGAACCGTTGGTAATGCTAGATGTCATTTTGGCTGAACCACAACCTATTACAGCACTGTATGAACCTGCGTTTTGAAAATAGGCTTTGTTCTTCATTCATTTGATCGTTCTAATAGATTAAAGAGGTTTTTACCATTTTTTACCATATGTATACGAGTCGTATACGGTTTATACGACCGTATACCATTGGTAAAAAATATTTTTACCGATCGTATACAATGTATACGATGGTTGTATACGGGCCGTATATTATTATACGGCTCGTATACTATGGGTAAAATTGGTAAAAAAGGGATTATTCTCTTTAATCTATTAGAACGATCCTTCTGATTTAAACAACGGAATTTTTGGATCATACTACTAGCAGAAGAACCCGGCACGTCTTCTGTGATGATTCGAAACATTCACGAACCACAATGGACTCAGACTCATACTACTAGCAGAAGAACCCGACACGTCTTCTGTGATGATTCGAAACATTCCGAATAACTAGCAGAAAAACCCGTATCGGTGATTGTTTATCCATACTATTCTTCATAGCCATATTCCCACTCACAAGTTGTTGATACATATCGTCCGTTCAAGTTGAGCTTCCTGATCGGTAACGTTACTCTACCTGTGCTCCGATTTAAGCGGCATGTTCCGATCAACGTTTATCGACATTGTTAAAGGTGATGAAGAGTTTAGAAACCCTAGAATAATTGTGTTTTTACGGGAATAAAACGTGATACTTGAAAAAACGCCAATATATACGGCCCGTATACCATTGGTAACATCAAAAACCCACAAAAATAAATCAATTGAGCCGTATACGTTTTACAAATCGTATCCACATGTATACGACCCGTATAACTGTATACGGGCCGTATATAATAAAACAAAAAAAACATTCCCTGCGCATTTTCCTATTAAAAAACATTCTATACGAGCCGTATAATTGTATACGGCCCGTATACAATAAGGGATGTGAAAATAAGATATAGGGTATGTGGGAATAAGGCACCCCTTTATTTATCCGACAGATAAAGTTTATGAGCATCGAACAGCAGGCTAAGGGTATACGGGGCACCAACGGGGAGTGGCTTCGGTGACCCAATTCCTCCAGCGGGAACACCGCCGCCATCCCTGCGGTGAGTGAATTCAGGAAGGGGGGTCGGGGAGAGTTCACCGCACAAGGTTTGCACAATGATCGATAGTATACGTTGGGGGGCAACGGTCACTTTTTAAAAAAAATATCAATTTTAACAATATAAATAACCAACTTAATCTATTTTTTTACCACACCCATTCTCAAACTCACTCTAAAAATCTATCAAATTCAACACAAAGCCAAACCAATCTTAAAAAAATGGATTCCAAGTTCCCATTTTTTTCTCCCCTACCCGACTTTCCCGACGATGAAGATTCATCGTCAAGCGATAGTAGTTTAATTTTCTTCCAAAATCTCATCCAACAAGCGGAGCTACTAGATACGGCATCGTCTAGTAAAAAAAAATTGTCCGTCGAGATCGTGTGGGAGGCCACGAAACACTCATGGCCGATTATTTTGTCAAAAATCCAAAATTTAATGCCGATATTTTTCGTCAGAGGTTTCGTATGTCCAAGTCTTTGTTCCTAAAAATTGTTAGTGACATGGAAGCGAATAACGAGTGGTTTCAAGAGGGCTTGGACGGGAGAATGAAGAAAAGTTTCACGCCGTTGCAAAAGGTTACTTCTGCGATTAAACAACTTGCAACCGGTAACCCACCAGACGAAAACGACGAGTATTTAAATATGGCTGAAAGGACATCTCGTGAGTACCTTGAATATTTCTGCGAGACGGTCTGTACAATGTGTGCCGGTGAATTCTTACGTAGACCAATGAGCCACGACGTTGCGCTATTGTATCAGGCTCATGAGGAGAGACATCACCTACCTGGTATGTTGGGTAGTCATGATTGTACACACTTCGTCTGGAGAATGTGCCCCACATAATTGCGTGGACAATATATGAGAGGCGATCAATACCCGACAGTTATGTTAGAGGCGGTGCGTCTCAAGATTTGTGGGTTTGGCATGCTTTTTGTGGCCCGGCGGGTTCACAAAACGACATCAACGTGCTCCAACAATCTCCGTTATTTCTTACTCAATGAAACAGAACGGCGCCAAATTGTCCATTTCAAGTGAACGACCACTTATACAAACGCGGGTATTATCTTACTGATTGGATCTACCCTAGTTGGTCCGTGTTTGTGAAGTCTTTTCCATATCCTCACATCCCGAATGAAAAAAAGTTCAAGAGGCAACACGAGGCCGCAAGAAAAGATGTGGAACGGGCGTTTGGTGTGTTAAAGGCGAAGTGGGGAATACTAAATCGTCCAATGCGTTCCAAAACGGTGAAAAAGATAAGGTCCATCGTGTATACGTGCATTATTTTACATAACATGATTATAAAAGACGACGGAAGTGCGATAGCACCGGTACACATTCAAGATCCTCCAGTCGAACCCGTCTTCGATGATACAGCTTATAGCGAGCTCACTGACGAAGAAACACATTGGAGACTAAAACACGATCTCGTTGAGCATCTAGGACGTTTAGATCTACCTCACCTTGAAGTGAGTTCCGACGACGAGTAGTTTGTTTTTTTTATTTTTCTAGTTTGAAAGTAATTTTTATTTTTCTAGTTAGAATGTAATTTTAATTTTTAATTTAATGAAATGTCTTTTATTAAATTTTATTTAATTTTTATTAATATTTGTTTAATTTATAAACATGCATAATTACAACAAATAAAAAAAAAGCAAGTCCCCTAAGAGAGGAGTGCCGCCATCAAATTGGGGTGTGAGGGGAATTTAAGAGGGGAGTTGACGTGGCATAACCTGATTGGGTATGTGTAAGAGAGGGGACTCCCCTAAGAGGGGAGTGCCCCTCTCACCCTAAACCCTGGTCAAAGTGAGGAACCAAATTTGCAGTGCACAGAGGAATCATATACAGAGTTTAATACTCATTCATTTTGGAGAGAGAGGCATTGATAAAACATTTAATACTAATATTTCATAACAAATTCGTATAAAGTGATAAAACATTTAATAGGAACGTTAATATTTCATAACAAACTAGCATTTTAACCCAGCCGTGAGATGCAACTGCGGTGTCAAAATTTAAGGTAACTCGAATTTATATTGTCGAACATTTGACCCGATTTATTTCTGAACAAAATTTATATCAAAAGATATACTAACTAAAAACACACATAAAAATAAGCACGAAAACTTTTAATATTTGACCTGACTCATTAACGAGGAAAATTTATGTCGAAACGTAAACCAACTTTGATTTAAACTAAAGTGCACTTAAAATTAGGTTGCTTACAGGTGGGAGCACACCAAATGTATCACAAGCCACCATGATAACGTTCTTTGGGTGGGGGGTTTTAGCATTTGGTATGTGTTGGGTATGATCAGTGGCGGCTTTGATGGTTTGTGGGAAGGACCTCCGCACAAGGCTTGTGATTTCGAGGGGCACACGATTTAAAAATATCCGATATGTATATGTTATTTTTTTAAATAGTAATCACATACCAATTCCAATATAGGCCCATTTACAAATCATTTTTTTATGGTTTAGAACTTAGCCCACTTGGCATTCGCTTTATTGAGCCCATACTAATTTGATTATTTTTTTAAATAATAAGAAAATATTACGGAATGACACATTTTTTCAAGCTCGAAAAGGGTATGTGAATTCTCAGAGATGCCTCTGGGTGTGATTTGTGTAACATACAAGTGAAAATTAATTACTTGACTTTAAAGGAATCTTCTGAGCTTTTGGTATAGCTATCTACATTTGGGGTTGTGGAAAAGCGGATGGGGAAAGAGAAAGAGGCTTGGTTCGACTGGAATGCTTAGGCTACGCTGAAAGCAAACTACTTGGGGTGGCGTGCAATGCTGGGTAGAATCGCGTCGAAGGTAGTTTTGGCAGCTCGTGGTGTCCAGGGGCCGAATCTTCTCTGTGATCGGTGTGGTTATGGTATAGAAGACCCGGACCATATTTTGTATCTTGCCTCCTGGCAAGAAGTGTTTGGTGGAATATCTTCAGGTGGATTCGGGTCCCGCTTCCTCCTAACATAACCAAGCTTTCAGAGATTTTTAAAACTTTGAGCTCGAGCCCGGGAGCAAAGAAATGGAAGAATTTAGTTCACGTGGTCGCTTTGGCTATGGTTTGGTGGATATGGAAAGCCCGCATGTAACACCCGTCTCATTTATATATAATATTGTAATACAAAATAAGCATTTTTAAACCAAAAACTTCGATTAATATTAAATACCAACGGAAGTTTTCATAAAGTTAGCCTTCTAGTTAACAACTACTAGTTTAAACAAACCCAAAACGAATATTTAAGTGTCTACAATATAAACATTTTCTTTAACAAAGTTAACAAATCACGGAAGCTTCAAAAGATTGTGTTCGGTTCTTGAAAAGATGCTTGATCGCCATCCGGATTAAGTTCATCATCACCTAAGGTCAAAACCACACCAATTCGTTAGTTTTGAAAACATCAAATCAAGTGTACATAAGTTCTAGAGCCGTACAACGAAAACAATCAACAATTTCAACTATTTAGGTCTGTCGCGCCGCGCGACAGATCCAGTCAAGGCCTTCGCGGCCCACGACAGTTGTCGCGTGATGCGACGGCGATGGTGATTAGGCGTGGCGTAGCGTAGCGCGAGGCCACCATTTTGGCAGAAAGCTCGTTAAATGGAGCTGCATATCTGCCCCGCATTACTATTTTCATATATCAATCTTTAAACTATCATAACTTTCGACTTAAGCGTCCGTTTTAGCCGATTCTTTTTCCTATGCGTCCGTAATAAAATTACCGACGCGTCTATCTAAACCATTGAGTCAAAGATGGAATGTACGGGCTGGAAGTTTATAAATGAACAATGTATTACTCGACCAGTATAACTTTTACATTAATTTCACCACTAACAACTTTATAACTACAAGGCGTATTTACCCCAACATCCGGGGCTTATGATCACTGACGTTTCATTACCAACCCTATGGTTTCACGCTCTTGTGATCCATCCTTGCCAATAGCAATTCAAACATACTTTTACTACAAATTAAACAGTTATTTGACCCGTTTGGCTCATTTATGGAATTCCACCATTTGTAATGACTACCAAACGTTTCTCTATGCTTATTGGATTCATTCAATTTGGTGATGATCATTATCACTTCGACTAATACAATTCCTCACTCTAGAACACGACTATGAACAATTTTAATATCAAATTTACTTAATGTAACGAAACAAGTTACATACCTTCAAAGCACACCCTTCAAACGTGCGTCACCACCGGCTTGTCCGCTCGACGCTCCGGTTTCCTTTCCTATAGAGTTCAATCATGACACATTTAGAACTCTTTTACTTTCATATATCGCATAATTCGCCAACTAGTACAAATATGCGGTTTTGTTCAAATTTCAACATCTAGCCTTCACTTAGGCATTTCTACAAACACTTTAAGGGCAGAATTTTACATGATTCTTTATCAAGTTCATAACTTGTTATATAGCCAGAATTAACACCAATTGGACTATCTCATATAAATGTTAACATCAATAAATCAGAAATCACTTCATAAATATCAGATTACACTAGAACAACAACCAAAATCCTAGTGTTTATCAAGTTCCACAAAAAACCCATTAATCACCTTCAATGGTGTTCATGGAATTTACTAGAATTAAGCATGATTTCAACATATAATTGTCTAGGGTTTACTCCTAGACACTATATTGTTCCTATTCCATCCATATAACAATCATGCAACAATCAATTTCGAATTCTCTAAATCAGAAATTCAAATAGAGATTTCCTATCAAATTTCACATACCTTATGACCCCCTTACAATGGAGATCATCAATCCAAGCTCGGATTTCGTTTTGGAACTGATTTGAGCCTTCAATTTGTGAGATTTATGAAAGTTAGGGTTTTGGAGAAACCTGGTCGCCCCCTCTGTGTTTTGATCGAACCCAGCACACACACAAGTGTGTGTTTTGGGTTTAAATTATGTTTTATTATAATTAATTTCAATTTAAACACTTTTGGTCCCTCAACTATCATTTAGTTCATATTTTTAGTGTTTTAACCCTCTTATAAGTCACTACAAGACTTTTATCTAACTAGGTTATTTTTAATCCTAGTTAGTTCACTTGTTTATTTACCGACATCACGTTTAAAATAAATGATTTACATTTTCGGGGTGTTACAAGTCCACCCCCCTTAAAAGGGTTTCGTCCTCGAAACCGGAATACGTACCAGATAATGTTGGGTAGAGGCGCCGCATCTCTTCTTCGGACTCCCATGTTGTGTCCGAGCCCTTTCTATGCTCCCACTTGACCTTAACTTGATTAATCTTTTTATTCCGCAATTCTTTAATCTTCCGGTCTAGAATTTCGATTGGCCTTACCGTATAATTAAGGCTATTGTCCACCTCGATGTCATCATAGTGGATATAAGTCGTTTCCTCCGCTAAGCACTTTCGAAGTTGTGACACATGAAATGTGCCATGAATTCCGCTCAATTCGTCCGGTAACTCAAGGCGATACGCTACCTTGCCAACCCGTTCGATGATTTTAAATGGCCCGATAAACCTCGGGCTTAGTTTCCCTCTTTTCCTCAATCGGATAACGCCCTTCCATGGGGAAACTTTTAACATAACCACGTCGCCCACCTGAAATTCAATCGGTTTCCGTCTCATGTCGGCATAAGACTTTTGTCTGTCTTGGGCCGCTTTCAAATGAGCCTGAACCACGTCGATTTTCTCGTTAGTGGCTTGAACTACGTCTTTATGAGCCAATTCACGCGGACCCACTTCACCCCAACACACCAGGGTTCTACATTTCCTACCATATAGCATCTCATACGGAGCCATGCCGATGCTGGCATGATAACTGTTGTTATAAGAGAATTCTTCTAACGGCAAATACACATTCCAACTGCCCCCGAAATCAATAATACACGCTCTCAGCATGTCTCTAGTGTTTGTATCGTTCTCTCACTCTGTCCATCCGTCTATGGATTGTAACACCTCGTAATTTCATGTCCAATATAATATCGACACGTGTCATGAACTTTAAACGTGTAAAGGATTACTGTAGAAGGACTATAGTTGACAAACAAGGAAAGTATGTGAATATAAGGGTTCAAAATGTCAACAATGAATAAATATACTTTACAATAACCCTACATGATGTTTATACCCTTAAACGAATGAATCATGGATCATACGAAGCTAATTGTGAAAGAAAGTGAGAGATTACAAACTACAAGGGTTAAATGTGTCAACATGTTTAAGGTACACCTCTGAGTGACCTTTTAGCAAACCCGAAGCTTTGTAACAATTAATTATGCTCACTAGAATACATGATAAAAATTTTACCAAGTTTCGTTATCATATGAGAAAGTTATGATAAAATTCGTATACGAGGGGTTAAAAGCGTCAACGTTGAAATTTATGACTTTTCGTGTGATAAAAAGTTAACCAAGGACTTAACAAAGTTGGTATAAGTCTTGAAGCCCTTAGAAATCAATTTAGAGGGCTCAAAGTGCAAAACAAGAAGTCAAAACAACTTTTAGGAGGACCGGGGGCCAAAAATGCAAATATAGAAAACTTGTTGACCTGACACCAGGTCTCACACAGGGCGCGTAAGACTTGCCCAAGGTCTTACGCGGGCCGCCTCAGCCTCCCAGATACAGAAACTTTGGACAGGTGTCTGTCCAGCCCGTTTAACCGACTTAAAACACTTGTTTGCAATACCATGTGCTGCACAAAAGGGTTTTTAGGCCCTAGGGACACTTGGGATGCATCAATGATCATTTGTAGACTTGCATGGCATGATCTAATGGGATTAAACCCACTATATAAAGGTCCACATTATTGCAATTTTGATCATCCATTTCCAACTCAACTCCTGAAGGTTTCTGGAGCTCAAGGCCACTCCCCAAGCATCATTAGTCGTGCATTAGACCTTGGTAAGCTTCCTTAACCTTCCCTAATCGTGTTTTACTTAGTTAATTAGCTTAAAGTCAAACTGTCGTAATTAAGGTTTGACTTAACGATTAATCACTAATGGTCCAGTAATTAGTCAAATTGAAAGTAGTTATAAGTTGGTAATTATGTGGGCTTTAAACCCTTAAAAGGGTACCCTCTGATTCCCGCTCTAACTAGATCAAATGTCGGGTCAAACTTAATCCGAAAAAGTCAACAGAATCTTAATTTTCGATTTAACGCATAATTAACAATGTAGAAGACGTGTAACCTGTTTTACCACTCATATAACTTGGTAATCAATGCAAGAACATGTCTAAGCATGTCCGACCCGACAATTTTCAGTTTAGGACCGGTTCGGAACCGAAAGTCGCATAGTTTGACCATTGCCTTGACTTTCAGTTCTGACCCATATTAGCAAGATTTAGAAATTCCTTAGAGCTTCGTTAGGACCAACTTGTATGATAGTATAACCCTCTGCGTTTATACTACTTGACTCGTTGATTATCCGAAGTTTCCGTTAAATGCCTAATGTTGACCAATATGCCCATTCGACCTTAAAACGAGAATTTTGGAAATGTGAGAGGACAATAATCTTTGTTACTAATTTATAAACATGTCCCTAAAATTTCACATTAGTCGGAGGTCTAGATTAGGAGTTATGCTCAATAGCATAATTAAAAAGATTTTTGTTAATTAAACGGCATAATTAGCGTAAAGCCTATCTAAACCCAATTTTTGACACCAAACCTTTTACCCACTGATTTAATATAATATTTTGGGATTTTTAAAGATTTTTAGTTATTTTTAAACTGATCATAACCTAAGGTTATTGCCTTGATTCGGTAAATACCGATTATACCCTTTTTGCTTATAAAATGAGTTTTACATAACATTTAGACACCAAACCTTTGGCTACTGATTTTATATGATAAATGAAGTATGTTGAACTTTATAAGCTGATCAGAAAACCCAGATTTCCAGTTATGACCGAAAATCGCTTAAAACGCCTTTTTACGCGTATTAAACACATAGTATGGGTTTAAAACCATTTTGTCATATAAGACTTATCACCAACTGATATAACCTATTAAATTAAGTTGTTTTACTGATTATTTCAGACCCGAATCTCAGAATTTTATTTAATCTCTTTTATAATCTTTTAAATGACCAAAATACCCCTACGGGGCTCAAAATTGAGATTAAACTCGTTTTGGGCATAATGGAAGGTATCCTACTGATATCACAACATATTTAAAGCATATTAACTTAGAAAACCTGTTCGTGACTCATTTGGTTACCCGTTATGCGTTATTCGCGTTCGGTTTATGTAATTAGTTTGCATAAATTAGCCGAAACGAGTCGAACCTTATCATTTTTAGCTCAAAATCCAGAATGTGTTTAGTTTACCCATATTATACAAGTCTTCAAACTTTTCAGGTCTAAATCACATTCTATTCCGGTCTTCGCTTAATCATGCGTTCGAACCGTATCTTCCTTTAAAACTAACCGGTCTAAGTTTAGGCTTAATTAAAGACCCGTTAGGATTCTAATAGGTTATTATAAACCTTCGTTCCAGAATAGGAGATCCGGTAAAAGCTACGTGCACTTGCTTGTTGTGATTATTACTTGCAAAGGTAAATACTTTTAACTTATTTTCCCTATACGGGCTTGGGGTACGGTATATAAAATACCGCTTGGTCGGGCATTGAATCTTTAATCGTATGATGGTTAATTTATTGAAATGACCCGTTTAAATTGTTTTGTTTGCTTAAAGCCTTTGACCATGTCCCGGATATCCTTGGCATCATTTTAAGAAATTGCCACGACCTGAGCACGGGGTGTAGGCGTACACCCGAAAGTGCATATAAAATTAATAAGGTATAACCGCCGGTTTCGAGAATAACTCACCGCGGGACTATATCATGTGGTGTGTCTATTAAGCTCTAACCTGGTGTCAACCCGGGCTACTGAACGCATAACGAACATGTAATTCTTTTACAAGTTTATATATATAAATAATTATCACAAGTTATAAAATGTTTGTGCCTCGTGCATTTAAATCAACTTTCTAAAACTTTTCAAAATGAGTCAGTTGATTGTATTTACCAGTGTAAACTGACGTATTTTCCCAAAAAAGATTAAGTGCAGGTACTACTCGAAATAGGCTGGCTTTCTCCTTAGCATCAATAAGAGTCTCGCAAGCTTGGATGCATTTCAGTCTGTTGAACAATGTTTCTTTTTATTTGATCCACCTGTGGATTATTTTCAACTATTTTGTGATACTTAATATTACAATCTTATTCGGTTGAAACGAATCTATCTTTTGCTTCCGCTGTGCATTTAAAATATTGTGTTGTTTGACTATAATGATATCAACTACGTCACGATACTCCCCCACCGGGCCCACCGGTAATACGTGGAAATATCGGGGTGTGACAGGTTGGTATCAGAGCCAACACTGAGTGAATTAAAAACTAGCCTTTTGTGTTTAATCTCAGTTACACAATTGCACATTCATAAATCTTCGAGTCTAGACAAAGAACTTAAGACTAATCCAAATTGTTTTTAATTCTAACTTTGTCCTTTATATTTATTTGTTGTATCTGTTAATTGTTTGACAGGAAATATGCCACCGAGATTCCGGAGAGGAGGACGAGGCAAGGGGCCAATCCACGCCCCCAACGATCACGAGGCCGGGCCTTCACACCGGCGAACTCCTTCTGCTACCATGAGTGCCGGTCCTCAAGGAGACTGGAGGATCTATACAGAGCCCGCTAGGCGATCTACTTCGCTTAGCTCAACGCCTCCTTACCGCCATTCCTTTGGACCACAATCAGAGAACGAGCCTGAAGACTCACGCCACTCCTTCTTGCCGTTGCAGCGATCCCTTTCGCACCATTCCTTCGGCGACCCCACTCCTATTTTCCAGGGCCGGTTCAACCCGGCAAACTATATCGAAGAACCAGTGGGCTTTAACCCACTAGGACCTGAAGACCATTTCCCCGAAGCTCAGGGAATGGATATAGATGAGGACACGGATCCCGTCGAACCACCTTCTGGGACACCTACTCACCCCATCCAGATTTTGGATTGGTCATCCTTCCATGGATCACCTTACCATGGCCCAGATAGCTACCAGGCAAGATTTAACCAGTATGAATGGTACTTTACACCCTCGCACCATTCATCGCCCCACCAGCAGCAGCAGGATCCCTTCGAGGATTCGCATTTCGTGGCAGTCACGCCACCACCACCACCGCAACCGGTTCATCAAGCACCTCCAGAACCACCAAGGCGTAGAAGAACAGGCGCACGAATGTCCGTGCGAGAAAGGGGTTTTCACTTTAGCACCCCCAACACTCAAGTGGCAGTCACTATCCGCCACTGCATGAAGACCCACAAATGGGTGGGCCTTCAAACCCAGTTTCAGAGGTGAATTCTGCACCAGTTGCACCACCACCGCCACCATTGGGATTTGGTAACCCGATTCCTACATACGCCGGTTCAACGGCGTACGATCCATTTGAGCAGCCGGCTCACACTCATTACAACTATGCTGAAGCCGACCCATACCGTGTAGCAGCAAACTACAACGCCCTTCATCCTGAAGGACCATACGGAGCCCCTTAGGGAGTGGGATACCCAACTCATGGGTATCAAATACCTGCTCAACCTCCGTTTCAGCACCAGCCACAGCCACCACGGTTTTCCCCACCGGAACAGGAGGAAATCCTCCACAGGCTAAACATGGTGGAACGAGAATTTCAAGAAGAACGTAGGAACAACCGGGCCTAGCAAGCTTGTTAAAAGGAAAGAAGAAGAGGGATCATTGAATCCCTATATGTACTGTTGTATTTCTTTATTTCAATCAAGCCCCTGCGTGGACATTTATCTATGTACTTAGTCCCTGCGTGGATGATGTGGGGTAAAATACACATATTTGTCTCGTGTAAATTGTATAATATTTGTATAGTTTTTATTTATTATTTCTAGTTTTAGTGTTCTATTACATTATTTTGTGTTTTGCCAGGTCCTGGTGGAAATGGAGAAAAAACGAGTAATATGGCAATGACCAGCCAGTTGGCCAGAGTAGGATGCCAGAGACCGAAGTAAAATTGCCGCTATTTTCTGTGAGGGGGCCGAGCCCGCTATCTCTATTTTATAAAAAAATAGTGGAGCTGACATCATTGTTCATCATCACAATAATTCTATCACGTGAGGTTACAATTGGAGGCATCGATTTTTTGGAAAAGCTATAAATCATCTTCATCAATAACAGCCGCAAGAGGGCCTAAGCCCAACGATTTTATGAAAAAAGATTTAGTGGGCTTGGCATATTGTGAACACGTGATTCTTTGGGCCTGTTAATATACATTATTATTGCATATATATATATCACTTGACGGCTGAAGGGGGCGGCCCATTTAATTAAATTGGGGCTGGACGCATGAAGATAAAACTTGAAGAGGGCTGCCAATTTATAAAATATCATATATTGGGGGATACGAAGAGGAGGAGAGCGGCTGGATATACTTGAACATCATCAGACGCACGAATTGACAGTCGCGCATCAGACGAACTCGGAGCCATAAAAGACGAATTTTAGAATACTTTTTGGAAGGTTTTGAGCCACGGAATCATTGGGTTGAAGCAAGAAGGTTGGAGAGCAAGAGATTAACGGGTTTTTCTACTCAAATTCTTTAGTTTTCTAATTTGTCTTGTTTGATACAATGAATTCTTGTTCAAGACTTTGTTTAATTATTTTATTCGTTATGTTTCTTGGCTAGATTTCCTTTACTACCTAGACATGGTTGAATGATTGCGTATGTTTTGATTATTCTTGGATTTTTGGAAGCTATGGATAGTTTATAAATTGTAAACGGTTTGTTCTATCAGTTAGATGTGTTTGCGTGCTTGATCTTATTTGAATATTGATTATTGCTTCGTTCGAATCTTGGTGACGGTCTTTATCACGGAATAGAGTCGGGCTAGGGTTTTAGGTTTTGGTGAGTGTCTATATCACATAATAAACCTTTGATCCTTTAGGGTGAAAAGTGCACAAGTAACCTTAGAAGTAATAGTTGGTAATTTTATAAAATCAAGTGTTCTACTAATCATCAATAGCTGTAAGGTGCGAGATTATTGCTAGGTCTAAGTGATTAAACCGCAAGGTGGGTCCTTCTTAGAAAGTTAACCTATTTGCTGCTGTCTAGCAAGTCTAGCTGAGAAAACAAACCTATCCTAGGTTTAGGTCTCGTAAGGGAGTGAGCCTTGTAGGATACTTTTATAAACCCCATTAGATGTCTTGTAAGGGAGTCTAATAACCGGTAGTTTAACAACCTTTAGGGGTTCTTAGCGTGCTCTTGAGAAGGATTAGGGGTCCTTAGATTTCCCGAGAGGTGAGAATTTCAAGATCCCGGTTCCATAGCAGACAACTTCCAATTATAATCATAACTAAAAGCAATCAGGATTCCTGTCTAGGTAGTTCCTTCATCATCCTTGAGTTCAGTCTTCGTGTGAGTTCGTGTCTAGTTCGTCTAGTCTAGCTAGTATTCATTATTTGCATTCTTAGGATTTTTAGAAATCCCCCCCTCAACAAACATTTAGTTAAGTCGTGTCAGTTTGAGTCTACATAGAGTCATTAGCGTATTCAGTAGAGTCTCTTGGGTTCGATACTCGGACTTCCTTAGGCTATACTTCATCGATCGGTACACTTGCCGGTCGTGTGGTTTAGGGTTTAGAGAGTCTTAGTTTTATAAATTTAAAACTTAGAGAGTCTAGAATTAGGGTAATTTTAGTTGTTTTTAATTAACCCATTTTCAGCACATTGGACTTGTCTTTCTTTAGTCCCTGCGTGGACACCTATCTTAGTAATCAGTCCCTGCGAGGACTTGTATTATCAGTTTAGCCCCTGCGTGGGCAAATTATTTATGTTAAAAGTCCCGTTTAGGGCAATATGTACTCCTTTTAATGTTTAATGGAATGATAAATTTAAAAA
Source organism: Helianthus tuberosus (assembly GCA_030545235.1). Classification (NCBI taxonomy): domain Eukaryota; kingdom Viridiplantae; phylum Streptophyta; class Magnoliopsida; order Asterales; family Asteraceae; genus Helianthus; species Helianthus tuberosus. Next base: position 178,332,784 of record CM060443.1, read on the forward strand.
TTTCATTTTTTTGTCATTATATGCAAAATATATTATACATGAAATAAATAAATTAAAAATCGTTCCTCTTAAAATAATCTGCCTATTTAAATATTAAATAAGAATCTTAAAGGTATAACCTAGCCTGCATGACATTATAAGACTTGGCCAAGATGGTAAGACCTGTTTTAAAAGAGATTCAAATCCTTGTTAACATCTGAAAACATGTTAACACTCCTGGCAGACGTGATTCGTTAAAATCACACACGTCATTCTTATAATAGGATTCTTCAAAAGATTCCTATCCTAACCTGATGATCTATAAATCATGGGTTTAAACCATCAATTAAGATGATTATATATTAAACATCCATGGGTAATGTAGTGCCTACGGGCCATACTCATTGTCATATAAGACAAAAGACAGTAGTAGTCTATGACTCCCTGTCAGAAAAAGGTAAAGAACTATGTTCAAACCTTAATGCCTTGATTCTCTGAAATCATGGCTTATGATTTAAAAATGTCCCTGTGACTGGGCCTTTTGTGCCACTAATAATACTGTTATTGTTTTATAATTAGGATAAGTTATAATAAAAATCCTAAATAAATATGATTAACAAATTAACCAAATATGGTCTATGTTTACCATGGTTAATGAATTGCCATAAAAGACAATTCCATAATAAACTCCCAAATAAATTATTATCAATATCTTATGTAACAGTTCAAACCACATGGCTGACTAGGATGAGATCAACAGTCACCCAAGGGAGAATCATGATAATACCCGAATTAACGTAGCGGGTGCAGAACTGCAGGCAATGATAGACAATGCCATTACTCGAGCTTTGGATAGACAGTTCCATGAATCCAGTGGTACCCATGAAAGGACCCAATCTGTACCACACTCTAAACCACCCTCTAAAACTTACACTGCTCACAACAGTAATTCCCATTACTCATCAAACCAAAGAAGTGTTCCATCTCAAAGGATCGTACTGAATCAAGGACCCCGTGATAAGGGTTGCTCTTATAAGTATTTTGTTTCATGCAAACCCAGGGAATTCACTGGGGAAAAAGGAGCTATAGACTGCATGACATGGTTGGATGAGATGGACACTGTGGTAGATATCAGTGGTTGCGCTAATAAGGATGTGGTGAAATTCGTGTCTCAGTCATTCAAGGGTGAGGCATTAGCTTGGTGGAGGTCTTTGATCCAAGCTACAGGGAAAATCCCATTGTACGATATGACTTGGGAACAGTTTGTGTCATTGATCAGGGAGAACTACTGCCCTGAGCATGAGGTTGAGAAGATTGAAGCTGATTTCTTGTCTCTAGTTATGAAAAACCAGGATTGTCAAGCCTACCTTACAAGCTTCAACACCATGTCAAGGTTGGTCCCTTATCTTGTGACACCGGAACCCAAGAGGATAGCTCGATTCATCGGGGGTTTGGCCCCAGAAGTTAAGGCCAGTGTGAAAGCCTCTAGACCAGCTACTTTTCGGTCTGCAGCTGATATAGCATTATCTCTTACTCTGGACGCGGTCAGGCAGAGATCGCTGAGAAACACTGATGCTGAGAAAAGGAAGCGCGAGGATGATAACTCATGGCGATCGGATAAGAGACATAAGGGAAACAATGACCACAAAAAGAGTTCTGGATCTAAGAAAGATGGTCATTAGTCGAGTGATAAACCCAAATGTAAGATCTGTAAGAAACAGCACTTCGGGAAGTGCAGATATGAGTCGAAATCCCAGTCACAGCCAAGGGCATGTGGAATTTGCCAGTCTTCTGAGCACAAGACCCTAGACTATAAGAAAATCAAGGATGCTACGTGCTATAGCTGCAATGAAAAAGGGCATATCAAGTCCAACTGCCCAAAGCTTGCAAAGAAGACTGAGGATGGGAAAAAGACCAATGCAAGGGTCTTCCGGATGGATGCAAAGGAAGCTATTCAGGACGACAATGTGATCACAGGTACCTTCCTCATAAATGATGTTTATGCAAGAGTGCTATTCGATTCAGGAGCTGATAAGTCATTTGTAGATAATAAGTTTTGTAAGTTACTGAATTTACCTGTTAAAATCCTAAATGTGAAATATGAGGTGGAATTAGCTGATGGTACCTTAGAAACCGCCTCAACCGTGTTAGATGGATGTTTCATATCCATTAGGAACCACTCTTTTCCGTTATCCCTACTCCCTTTGAAATTAGCCGGTTTCGATATAGTAATAGGCATGGATTGGTTGTCTCGCAACCAAGCCCAGATCGTTTGTGCTAGGAAGCAAGTGGTTGTAAGAGCTCCTCATAGCGAGCCTTTGACAATCCAAGGAGATACTAAGTACGGAATGCCTGAGCAAGTGTCCATGCTCAAGGCATCAAGGTGTTTGACGAAGGGTTGCGTTATCTACATGGCGCAAGTAACTATTGATAAACCGAAGCCTAAGATCGAAGACATACCCATTATCTCTGAATATCCAGAAGTATTCCCTAAAGAACTACCTGGTTTACCCCTAGATAGGCAAGTGGAGTTCAGGATTGACATTATTCCTGGAGCAGCACCTGTTGTAAGAGCGCCTTATAGATTGGCACCAACGGAGATGAAAGAGTTGAGAACTCAACTGGATGATTTGTTAAGCAAATGATTTATTAGACCTAGCTCATCTCCTTGGGGAGCACCAATCCTATTTGTGAAGAAGAAAGATGGCTCGATGCGTCTGTGCATCGATTATCGAGAACTTAACAAAGTTACTATTAAGAATCGGTATCCATTACCCAGGATCGACGACTTGTTCGATCAGCTTCAAGGAGCGAGTTACTTTTCCAAGATCGACTTAAGGTCAGGTTATCATCAACTGAAAGTCAAGGATGAAGATGTACATAAGACTGCATTTAGGACTCGTTATGGTCATTACGAGTTCTTAGTGATGCCTTTTGGACTCACCAATGCACCAGCCGCGTTCATGGATCTCATGAACCGCGTCTGCAAGCCCTACATGGATAAATTTGTCATCGTCTTCATCGATGATATTCTTATTTACTCCAAGAATCAAGTTGACCATGAGAAGCACCTCCATTGCATCCTGACGTGTGCGTATATATACATAATTTTGCAATGAAATTACACACGAATCGGCTTTAAATTTATAAAAGTGATTATTACTTTAACATCAAAACACACACGAAAGAGGCAAGTGTACCCCATCATATATGTAGTAAAGTATCGGTAAGAACCAAGTATCGATCCAAGGAAATGGGCGGAGAAATAATACTAGACCTTTGTCACTAAACTACCGGTAAAAACATAAGTTTTGTGATTTTTTTATAAACTAAAGTAAGCATAAACAAATACTTATAAAACATAGTAGAAAATAGATAAATAGCCTTGCTTAATACACAACCAAAGCATGTCACCTAAGTCGGTTTTGGCACTAGAAGCATTCGGTCAATTTTCCATTTTAAGACAATTAGTATCCCTTTCGGGAATCTTAACATGACAATCATTCGGAAAGCTAAAACGATAAACACACTTTAACCACCTAAAATTGTTCTTTAACGTGCAATTGATAAATGTCTATGAAAATCTCTTAAAAATAAGCTAGTCATCCGTTAGGAGTTTTCTAACCGCGCTTAATCAAGGAAAGCGACACCGATAAACACAATGCAACCACCGAGACAAACATAAACTAGATTAAATCACAACCGAGTTCATTTTACAAATCTTACACATAAATTCACCAAGATAGCAATTTTGGCCTAAACTACTAACTAAGTTAACAAATCATGGCAAGAATTCATAACGACACCATTTAACCCGTTTAGGTCCTTACGTGACGGCAAGCTTTCTTGATTAACAATAATTACATTTTATTAAATCTCTAACCATTTCTAGTATCATGATGCACACATTTAAACCAAGCTAAACTAGTTAACCAAGTTCAAAGTTTACTAATACAAGATTAATTAAGCTTCATTTTTCAACTATCTTAACTAACCAAATACCAATCATCCAACACAATTACTTATAATCAAGAAATCAATATCAATAACAAGGTTGCAAACTAATCATCAAAGATTAACATAGAAAATACTTCCAAATGTCATTACAAACAAAGATTAACATACTAATGATTGTAATCAAACAAGGGATTGTTGTGTTTTTGCCCAAAGGCTACAATAATACATAAACATTAATCTAAATGCTTGAAAGATTAACAAAATCATGGAAAGATTAGAAAACCAAACCATAAACAAGCATAAGATTAAGAATCCGGATAGTAATTGAGCTAAACGAGACAATGTGGCTTGAATCCGGGTGAAAGCAGAAGCCTCCGGAGCCTGAAAATCGCCTGAATTGCTCTCTAAAATTCCAGAGTTACGAGCAGAATGTTTCTGCAAGTTTTTATATTTTTTCGGTTTCGCACGGTTGTGCGTCCAGTTGCACGACCGTTCACTTTAATGCATTATTGGAGGTATGGTGCACCATACCGCATGACGTCACAGATCTTGACCAGTCGTAGGTCACGCACGATCGTTCTTTGTATCGCACGACCGTTCCATTCCGGGATCTTGTTGCACGAGCTGCTGCACTGATCGTTCATCACCGAGGTTTTGGCTGATCATCGGATCCGCATGGGGTGCAAATTATGGAATGACCGTGCGTCACCGGGCTGGCCTTGTGTGTCGTGCACGCCTAGTCGCACCCTCGTTCATTGCCGGGCTGATCATCATTTGTCGGAGATGCATGGTCGTGCATTAGGTGGCACGACCGTTCCATATGCCCAGGTCAGTTTTCTTAACAGAATGTTCGCAGCTTCGTCGTTTTGTCCGGAAAGTCCTCGTTTTCGCTATCATCTTGTCTGGTATGCTTTTTTAGGCCTGTAAACAAAAGTGTAGATGATTAAGCATCCGAATGACGGTTTTACGGCCGAAAACGCATAAAATAGGGGTAAAACGGGGGACTAAAATATGTGTAAATTAGCGAATATCACATCCTAAACTGCTTCATCGAGAAAAGCTCTACGCCAAATTCTCTAAGTGTGAATTTTGGCTTTGTGAAGTCCAATTTCTTGGACATGTGGTTAGTGAATGCGGAATCCAGGTAGAATCCGCTAAGGTTGAAGCTGTCATGAATTGGCAAGAGCCGAAGACGCCCACAGAGATTCGCAGTTTCTTGGGATTGGCAGGATATTACAGGCGTTTTATTGAAAATTTTTCAAGGATTGCTGCACCCCTAACTTCTTTGACTAGGAAGAACATTAAGTTCGATTGGGGACCGAAGCAACAAGAATCCTTTGATATCCTTAAACAGAAGCTAAGCAATGCACCTGTGTTGTCATTGCCTGATGGAATAGAAGAGTTTGTGGTATATTGTGATGCATCACACACCGGGATGGGATGTGTGCTTATGCAGAAAGGCAAAGTTATTGCCTATGCTTCACGTCAGTTAAAGGTGCATGAAAAGAATTACACCACCCATGACTTGGAGCTGGGTGCCGTTGTATTTGCACTGAAGCTATGGAGGCACTATTTATATGGTATCAAGTGTATGATCTATTCTGATCACAAGAGCCTCCAGCACCTGTTTAACCAAAAGGATTTGAACATGAGGCAACGACGTTGGATGGAAACTTTGAATGATTATGATTGTGAGATAAGATACCATCCTGGCAAGGTGAATGTAGTCGCCGATGCCTTAAGTCGAAAGGAAAGAGTGAAGCCTATAAGAATCAATGCCAAGAACATTGAGATAAAGAATAGTTTAAATGAAAGGTTGTTAGCTGCGCAAAAGGAAGCTGTATTGGAAGCTAACTATCCTGACGAAAAACTAGGAGTAACTGAAGAACAGTTATCCTATGGCAAGGACGGAATCCTGAGATTAAATGGACGAATATGGGTTCTTGTTTATGGAGGACTTCGGGATGTTATCCTCCAGGAAGCCCACAGTTCTAAATACTCCGTTCATCTTGGAGCTGACAAGATGTACCAGGATCTGAAAGCAATTTTTTGGTGGATAGGCTTGAAGAAGTCTATAGCTGCCTATGTAGCTAAATATTTGACGTGTGCGCAAGTCAAAGCTGAACATCAGAAGCCGTCAGGTTTGCTACAACAGCCTGAACTTCCCACGTGGAAGTGGGAAATGGTGACAATGGACTTCATCACCAAGTTTCCAAAGACAAAGAAAGGAAATGATACTATATGGGTGATAGTGGATAGACTGACTAAGTCAGCACATTTCCTACCCATTAAGGAGACCTATAGCTCCGAGATGATAGCCCAATTATACGTAGATAAGATTGTATCTCTGCATGGCGTACCAGTGTCTATTATCTCTGACAGAGATACTAGATACACATCACATTTTTGGAAAAGTTTCCAACAATCTTTGGGCACGCGCTTAAATTTTAGTACGGCTTACCATCCTCAGACGGACGGGCAGAGTGAGCGTACAATCCAAACATTGGAAGACATGCTCCGTGCATGTGTGATTAACTTGGGTGGTATTTGGGATAACCACATGCCATTAATCGAGTTTTCCTATAATAATAGCTATCATACAAGTATTAAGGCTGCGCCTTTCGAAGCCTTGTATGGTAGAAAGTGCAGAACTCCCGTTTGTTGGGCGGAAGTTGGGGATGTCCAACTGACAGGACCTGAAATAGTCCTGGAGACGACAGATAAGATTGTGCAGATACGCGATCGTCTCAAAGCTACCAGGGATAGGTAGAAAAGCTACGCGGATTTAAGGCGTAAACCTCCGAAATTCGAGGTAGGTGACAAGGTACTACTTAAGGTATCACCCTGGAAAGGGGTAATGCAATTTGGTAAGAAAGGCAAGTTAAGCCCGAGGTACGTAGGACCATTCGAGATCATCGAATGTGTCGGATCTGTTGCTTATAAGTTAAACTTACCTGAAGAGCTCAGTGGTATTCATAACGTATTCCACATCTGCAATCTGAAGAAATGTCTAGCTGATGAATCACTAGTCATACCACATACAGATGTGCACATTGATGAGAGCTTAAAGTTTGTTGAAAAACCTTTGTCGATTGAGGATCGACGGGTTAAGAAGCTTCGAAGGAAACATGTACCGATCGTAAAAGTTAAATGGGATGCCCGTAGAGGTCCCGAGTACACGTGGGAGGTAGAATCCACAATGAAAGAAAAGTACCCTCATTTGTTTCAGTAAATCTCGAGGTCGAGATTTCTTTTAAGGGGGTGAGGATGTAACACCTCGTAATTTCATGTCCAATATAATATCGACACGTGTCATGAACTTTAAACGTGTAAAGGATTACTGTAGAAGGACTAAAGTTGACAAACAAGGAAAGTATGTGAATATAAGGGTTCAAAATGTCAACAATGAATAAATATACTTTACAATAACCCTACATGATGTTTATACCCTTAAACGAATGAATCATGGATCATACGAAGCTAATTGTGAAAGAAAGTGAGAGATTACAAACTACAAGGGTTAAATGTGTCAACATGTTTAAGGTATACCTCAGAGTGACCTTTTAGCAAACCCGAAGCTTTGTAACGATTAATTATGCTCACTAGAATACATGATAAAAATTTCACCAAGTTTCGTTATCATATGAGAAAGTTATGATAAAATTCGTATACGAGGGGTTAAAAGCGTCAACGTTGAAATTTATGACTTTTCGTGTGATAAAAAGTTAACCAAGGACTTAACAAAGTTGGTATAAGTCTTAAAGCCTTTAGAAATCAATTTAGAGGGCTCAAAGTGCAAAACAAGAAGTCAAAACAACTTTTAGAAGGACCGGGGGCCAAAAATGCAAATATAGAAAACTTGTTGACCTGACACCAGGTCTCACACGGGGCGCGTAAGACTTGCCCAAGGTCTTACGCGGGCTGCCTCAGCCTCCCAGATACAGAAACTTTGGACAGGTGTCTGTCCAGCCCGTTTAACCGACTTAAAACACTTGTTTGCAATACCATGTGCTGCACAAAAGGGTTTTTAGGCCCTAGGGACACTTGGGATGCATCAATGATCATTTGTAGACTTGCATGGCATGATCTAGTGAGATTAAACCCACTATATAAAGGTCCACATTATTGCAGTTTTGATCATCCATTTCCAACTCAACTCCTGAAGGTTTCTCGAGCTCAAGGCCACTTCCAAAGCTTCATTAGTCGTGCATTAGACCTTGGTAAGCTTCCTTAACCTTCCCTAATCGTGTTTTACTTAGTTAATTAGCTTAAAGTCAAACCGTCATAATTAAGGTTTGACTTAACGATTAATCACTAATGGTCCAGTAATTAGTCAAATTGAAAGTAGTTATAAGTTGGTAATTATGTGGGCTTTAAACCCTTAAAAGGGCACCCTCTGATTCCAGCTCTAACTAGATCAAATGTCGGGTCAAACTTAATCCGAAAAAGTCAACAAAATCTTAATTTTCGATTTAACGCATAATTAACAATGTAGAAGACGTGTAACCTTTTTACCACTCATATAACTTGGTAATCAATGCAAGAACATGTCTAAGCATGTCCAACCCGACAATTTTCAGTTTAGGACCGGTTCGAAACCGAAAGTCGCATAGTTTGACCATTGCCTTGACTTTTAGTTCTGACCCATATTAGCATGATTTAGAAATGCCTTAGGGCTTTGTTAGGACCAGCTTGTATGATAGTATAACCCTCTGCGTTTATACTACTTGACTCGTTGATTGTCCGAAGTTTCCGTTAAATGCCCAATGTTGACCAATATTCCCATTCGACCTTAAAACGAGAATTTTGGAAATGTGAGAGGACAATAATCTTTGTTACTGATTTATAAACATGTCCCTAAAATTTCATATCAGTCGGAGGTCTAGATTAGGAGTTACGCTCAATAGCGTAATTAGAAAGATTTTTGTTAATTAAACGGCATAATTAGCGTAAATCCTATTTAAACCCAATTTTTGACACCAAACCTTTTACCCACTGATGTAATATAATATTTTGAGATTTTTAAAGATTTTTAATTATTTTTAAACTGCTCATAACCTAAGGTTTATACCCTTTTTGCTTATAAAATGAGTTTTACATAACATTTAGACACCAAACCTTTGGCTACTGATTTTATATGATAAATGAAGTATGTTGAACTTTATAAGCTGATCAGAAAACCCAGATTTCCAGTTATGACCGAAAATCGCTTAAAACGGCTTTTTATGTGTATTAAACACATAGTATGGGTTTAAAACCATTTTGTCATATAAGACTTATCACCAATTGATATAACCTATTAAATTAAGTTGTTTTACTGATTATTTCACACCCGAATCTCAGAATTTTATTTAATCTCTTTTATAATCTTTTAAATGACCAAAATACCCCAACGGGGCTTAAATTGAGATTAAACTCGTTTTGGGCATAATGGAAGGTATCCTACTGATATCACAACATATTTAAAGCATATTAAATTAGGAAACCTGTTCGTGACTCATTCGGTTACCCGTTATGCGTTATTCACGTTCGGTTCGGTTTATGTAATTAATTTGCATAAATTAGCCGAAACGGGTCGAACCTTATCATTTTTAGCTCAAAATCCAGAATGTGTTTAGTTTACCCATATTATACAAGTCTTCAAACTTGTCGGGTATGAATCACATTCTATTCCGGTCTTCGCTTAATCATGCGTTCGAACCGTATCTTCCTTTAAAACTAACCGGTCTAAGTTTAGGCTTAATTAAAGACCCGTTAGGATTCTAATAGGTTATTATAAACCTTCGTTCCAGAATAGGAGATCCGGTAAAAGCTACGTGCACTTGCTTGTTGTGATTATTACTTGCAAAGGTAAATACTTTTAACTTATTTCCCCTATACGGGCTTGGGGTACGGTATATAAAATACCGCTTGGTCGGGCATTGAATCTTTAATCATATGATGGTTAATTTATTGAAATGACCCGTTTAAATTGTTTTGTTTGCTTAAAGCCTTTGGGGGGTTAATGACCATGTCCCGGATATCCTTGGCATCATTTTAAGAAATGGCCACGACCTGAGCACGGGGTGTAGGCGTACACCCGACAATGCATATAAAATTAATAAGGTATAACCGCCGGTTTCAAGAATAACTCACCGCGGGACTATATCATGTGGTGTGTCTATTAAGCTCTAACCCGGTGTCAACCCGGGCTACTGAACGCATAACGAACATGTAATTCTTTTACAAGTTTATATATATAAATAATTATCCCAAGTTATAAAATGTTTGTGCCTCGTGCATTTAAATCAACTTTCTAAACCTTTTCAAAATGAGTCAGTTGATTGTATTTACCAGTGTAAACTGACGTATTTTCCCAAAAAGATTAAGTGCAGGTACTACTCGAAATAGGCTGGCTTTCTCCTTAGCATCAATAAGAGTCTCGCAAGCTTGGATGCATTTCAGTCTGTTGAACAATGTTTCTTTTTATTTGATCCACATGTGGATTATTTTCAACTATTTTGTGATACTTAATATTACAATTGTTTTGGTCAAAAATTACCTAAGCAATTTAGTGATCAAATTAGTTAAGTGAGGTAGTGTGCTAGAAAGTGTATTAAAAATATGCTTGTTAAGTTATTTAGAAAATCAGTATTCAGGATACGGCTCAGGATATAGAGCTGTATCTATGATCAAACTATGAGCAAAAGGAAAGTAAACGACACGAGATGTACGAGGAAAGCCCTTGATCAATCTAGATCGCCGGCATAAAACCTCGGGAGCTGACAATCGCAGCTGCCTTGTTCTTCTTATTACTTCAAACGTCAGGATACAGTGCAGGATGTGGTGCGGATCGACTATGTGTTACAATGAAATTTGAATACAAGTGTGGTGTTTGCAATGAGCTAGAGAGTGAAAGTGTTCGAGAGTGTCAGTGAAAAATTGTGTGCCTTAAACTGATCCGCCCCCATCTATTTATAGTAAAGATAATGTAACAAACTATCCTAAACTTCCGGGATCCAGCGAATATTCCCACTTGAACGTTGAGGACCAAGTCTTTCGGGTTCAACGGCTTCCTCATAACAAATACGCCCGAGTCTTGAGGAGAAGAAGTCTTGATGACCGTTAGTAACTTACAGCCATTAACCTGCACGTGTTTAATTCACTCAAACTTAGGATATCGCCCAAGATGTTAGCAATATCCCCGTCCAGTATCCTGGTCACAAACAAACAATTAAAAGCAGGATATTAGTCAGGATATGTATATTCAGAAAATGACCCATAACAACAATCTTATTCGGTTGAAACGAATCTATCTTTTGCTTCCGCTGTGTATTTAAAATATTGTGTTGTTTGACTATAATGATATCAACTACGTCACGATACTCCCCCACCGGGCCCACCGGTAATATGTGGAAATATCGGGGTGTGACAAGGATGGTACGCAGTGCTGATAAAAAGTTTTGTTCCCATCTGTTCCTGGAATTCTCGCCAAAAGTGTGAAGTAAACTGGGTATCCCTGTCTGACACAATAGATACCGGTACCCCATGATGTGCCACTATCTCGTTTATATATACCTCCGACATCTTTTCCGAAGTATATGTCTCACGTATAGGAATAAAGTGAGCACTCTTCGTCAATCTATCCACAACCACCTATATAGCATCGAATCCTCGGTTTGTCCTAGGCAGTTTGGTCAACAGGTCCATGGTGATATGTTCCCATTTCCAAACTGGAATTTCCAACGGTTGCAGTTTTCCATATGGCTTTTAGTGTTCCGCCTTGACTTGTAAACAAGTCAAGCACTTCTCCACATACTTTACAACATCCCTCTTCATTCCGGGCCACCAATAGTTTTGCTTTAGATCATTATACATCTTGGTTGCTCCCGGATGGATAGAATAACGAGATTTATGAGCTTCGTCAAGCAAAAGCGTCTTGACTCCACATGAATTTGGGACCCATATTCTTCCGAAACGGGTCTTCAACCCGTTGTTACCATCCGCCAAATCCTTCAGCTGACCAACTATCCTTTCCCTTTTTAAGTTTTCTTCTTTTATCGCCTCGGCTTGTGCTTCTCAGATACATTCAAGTAAACCCGAGGTTACTACAAGTTGCATCGACCGCACTCGTATTGGGACATAGTCCGATTTCCTGCTCAAGGCATCCGCCACAACATTAGCCCTTCCGGGGTGGTAATGTATTTCACAGTCATAGTCTTTTACCGTTTCTAACCATCGTCTTTGTCGCATATTTAACTCCTTCTGATCGAAGAAGTATTTCAAGCTTTTGTGGTCAGTAAATATGGTGCATTGTACTCCGTATAAACAGTGCCTCCATATTTTTAATGCAAACACCACCGCCGCCAATTCGAGATTGTGCGTGGGATATTTCTTTTCATGCACCTTTAATTGCCTCGAGGCATAAGCTATTACCTTGCCTCGTTGCATTAAAACACATCTGAGCCCTAAAAGTGACGCATCTGAGTAGACTACCAAGTCTTCGACCTCGTCCGACAACGTTAATACCGGAGCTTGAGTCAACCTCTCTTTTAGCGTTTGGAACGCACTTTCTTGTTCAACACCCCAAATGAATCTCTCCTCTTTCCGAGTTAATTTAGTTAATGGCGAAGCAATCTTGGAGAAATCTTGAATGAATCTCCTGTATTATCCCGCAAGCCGTAAGAAACTTCTAATTTCCGAAGGGTTCTTCGGAGGGCTCCATTTTGACACGGCCTCTATCTTTGACGGATCTACCAATATTCCGTCGGCACTTATGATGTGGCCAAGGAATTGCACCTCTCGTAACCAAAAGGCGCACTTTGAAAATTTCGCATACAACCTTTCTCGTCTGAGTGTCTCTCACACCTCCTGTATATGATGCGCATGATCCGTCTCACTTTTCGAGTACACTAGAATGTCGTCGATAAACACGATTACCGACTTGTCCAACATTGGCTTGCAAACCCGGTTCATGAGGTTCATGAAAGCCGCGGGTGTGTTCGTCAGCCCGAATGACATCACGAGGAACTCGTAATGCCCGTATCGCGTGCGGAAAGCCGTCTTCGGTACATCCTCTTCCTTGACCTTTAATTGGTGATATCCCGATCTAAGGTCGATTTTTGAAAACCAATTCGCACCTTGTATTTGGTCGAATAAATCGTCTATTCTCGGAAGCGGGTATCGATTCTTTACCGTGAGTTTTTTTAACTCCCGGTAATCGATACACATTCGCATGCTTCCATCTTTCTTTTTCACGAATAGTACCGGTGTGCCCCAAGGAGACACACTCGGCCTTATAAACCCTTTATCGAGCAAGACTTGAATCTGCGACATTAATTCTTGTAACTCTGATGGCGTTAGTCGGTATGGCGCTTTAGCTAAGGGTTTCACGCCCGGAACCAATTCTATTCTGAACTCTACCTCCCGTTCAGGTGGTATTCCCGATAAATCTTCCGGAAACACGTCTTCGAAGTCACGTACCACCGGTACATCTCCAATCTTCGGTGATTCCTTCTCGGGCTCATTCGCGTATATCAGAAACGCTCTACATCCATGCTTCATGAGTTTGTGAGCTTTCAACATCGAACATATTATAGGATTGCCTCCTTTCTTGCCATAGATGGTAACGTGTTTTCCGCTCGGGGATGTTAGCTTTATCTCCTTACGGAAACACACGACTTTCGCGTGGTGTCGGGATAACCAATCCATCCCAACAACCACTTGAAATTCTCCCATCGACATCGGGATTAAGTCTATTGAGTATTCCTTGTCATTGATACTCAATTTACAGCCTTGACAAACGTCACACACTATGAAACTCTTGTTATCTCCTATTTCAACTTCTAGGGGCACAAATAATTTTGTCAATACAAATGAAGGATGTCGAATAAATCCATGTGAAATAAAAGACTTATTCGCACCCGTATCAAATAATACACGTGCAGGGATCGAGTTTATTGCGAATATACCTGAAACCACATCGGGTTCTGTCTTTGCTTCAGCCGCAGTTAATTGGAAGGACCTAGCCTTCGCTTTTTGGGTCTCCACTTAAACATCTTTCTCGTTCTTTTTCCCGACCAATTCCGGGCATTCAGACTTTTTGTGACCGGGCTGATAGCACTTGTAGCAAACTGAAACTTTACCCGGACATAGGGATGCCGTGTGCCCCGTTTTCCCGCATATGGGACACGGTTTGTCCTTGAAGCGGCACTCGCCCTTGGCCCTTGTGCCCTTTTCCACAAACTTTACAACTTGGCGACCCGCCTTTCACATCCGTCTTTCGCGTCGATTCTGATGTTTTCACCTTCTTTGCAGGGCTTGGGTTCACATCCTGCGCCCTTCATTCGCCCCTCCCAATCTGTTTCATCAACTCGATCTCCCGCTCCCGGGCGGTGTTAATGATTTCCGTGAGGGTTTCATACTTTGACGGAGTCATAAACTCCCAGTATTCAGCGCTCAGCATGTTGTAATAGTAGTATATCTTCTACTCTTCAGTAGTCACTAACTCGTCGCAGAATCTCAGCTTATCCATGAATATACCCGTGATTTTATCAATTGTTTCACCCCTTTGCCTTAACCGGATGAACTCCTCCTTGATCCTGTTGATGACTGCCTTGGGACTGTGATGTTTAACGAATGGTACCTTAAACTCGTCCCATGTCATGACCCTTGCCACTTCGGCTCCAATCTCTTTCTTTTTGTTATCCCACCAGTCCTTGGCTTGACCCCTCAACTGACCCGTTCCGTAAGCCACAAAATCGCTCATGTCACAGTGGGTCCTTTCAAACACCCCTTCGACATCACTTAGCCATCTTTGGCATATTATCGGGTCAACCTCCCCGTTGTAAATTGGCGGTTTACACGCCATAAACTCCTTGTATGAACATCCCTTACGTTCTCCTGATTTTTCTTTCATAAGGTTGACATTGTCTTCCAACCTTTTAACTCGTTCTTCGACTAACGATAGCACTGTATTTTGAATTTTTTCTATGAAACCGGATAGACTATCCTTAATTGCCTTCCCCACTTCTTCAGCAATTATCACTTTATTTTTGTTCGGTGTCTGTCGGCACCAGATCATTTTCACTCATTTCCGTCATCTTGAAACTGAAATGTTTACATCAATTATTAAACATTTCATTTATAACATAGCTTTATTTGCTTCGGTTTAGCCAAGTTCGTAACTTGCTTTGACCGTTCTCATTTAGTACACCTTCCGGATTTGAGTGTGTTAACACGCTCTTCCCGTGCACATTAATTCACATCTCTTTTTCTCATATATGATAAGATCTACTAAAATAAATAATTAATTCTTACCGGATGATTGATCAAGCTTGAACCGAACACTCTTTGTTGACTACCTTAAGCTCTGATTACCAACTTGTAACACCCGTCTCATTTATATATAAGATTTTAATACAAAATAAGCATTTTTAAACCAAAAACTTCGATTAATATTAAATACCAACGGAAATTTTCATAAAGTTAGCCTTCTAGTTAACAACTACTAGTTTAAACAAACCCAAAACGAATATTTAAGTGTCTACAATATAAACATTTTCTTTAACAAAGTTAACTAACCGTGGAAGCTTCAAAAGATTGTGTTCGGTTCTTGAAAAGATGCTTGATCGCCATCCGGATTAAGTTCATCATCACCTAAGGTCAAAACCACACCAATTCGTTAGTTTTGACAACATCAAATCAAGTGTACATAAGTTCTAGTGCCGTACAACGAAAACAATCAACAATTTCAACTATTTAGGTCTGTCGCGCCACGCGACAGATCCAGTCAAGGCCTTCGCGGCCCGCGACGGTTGTCGCGTGACGCGACGGCGATGGTGATTAGGCGTGGCGTAGTGCGAGGCCACCATTTTGGCAGAAAGCTCGTTAAATGGAGCTGCATATCTGCCCAACATTACTATTTTCATATATCAATCTTTAAACTATCATAACTTTCGACTTAACCGTCCGTTTTAGCCGATTCTTTTTCCTATGCGTCCGTAATAAAATTACCGAGCGTTTATCTCAACCATCGAGTCAAAGATGGAATGTACGGGCTGGAAGTTTATAAATGCACAATGTATTACTCGACCCGTATAACTTTTACATTAATTTCACCACTAACAACTTTATAACTACAAGGCGTATTTACCCCAACATCCGGGGCTTATGATCACTGGCGTTTCATTACCAACCCTATGGTTTCGCCCTCTTGTGATCCATCCTTGCCAAAAGCAATTCAAACATACTTTTACTACAAATTAAACAGTTATTTGACCTGTTTGGCTCATTTATGGAATTCCACCATTTGTAATGACTACCAAACGTTTCTCTATGCTTATTGGATTCATTAAATTTGGTGATGATCATTATCACTTCGACTAATACAATTCCTCACTCTAGAACACGACTATGAACAATTTCAATATCAAAGTTACTTAATGTAACGAA
The DNA here is from genome assembly GCA_030545235.1 of Helianthus tuberosus. Lineage (NCBI taxonomy): Eukaryota > Viridiplantae > Streptophyta > Magnoliopsida > Asterales > Asteraceae > Helianthus > Helianthus tuberosus. Next base: position 178,349,152 of record CM060443.1, read on the forward strand.
ACAAGTTACATACCTTCAAAGCACACCCTTCAAACATGCGTCACCACCGGCTTGTCCGCTCGACGCTCCGGTTTCCTTTCCTATAGAGTTCAATCACGACACATTTAGAACTCTTTTACTTTCATATATCGCATAATTCGCCAACTAGTACAAATATGCGGTTTTGTTCAAATTTCAACATCTAGCCTTCACTTAGGCATTTCTACAAACACTTTAAGGGCAGAATTTTACATGATTCTTTATCAAGTTCGTAACTTGTTATATAGCCAAAATTAACACCAATCGGACTATCTCATATAAATGTTAACATCAATAAATCAGAAATCAGTTCATAAATATCAGATTACACTAGAACAACAACCAAAATCCTAGTGTTTATCAAGTTCCATAAAAAACCCACTAATCACCTTCAATGGTTGTAACATATCAAAAAAAATTTATATATAAGAATTATAGGTTGTTTAAATTTATTAACCGCTAGTAACTAATTTTATTTTTAATATAATTATTCGACCCATATAGTTTTAAAAACTATTTTATATATAATTGGTTGGAATGTTATACTAATTAATTGGCTTGTATATGTGTGCCATTTCTATTTTCTATATTAAAATAAAGTATATAAAGCTTATATTATTAGACGGGTAGATTATGGGTAAGTTGACTATTAGAAATATGAAGTATCTAGACGGACCCATGAACCGTTTATTAATTAAATTATAAAAATACATTATATTTGAACCTACTATGTTTTTAATGAAACTTGGTTCAAAATGTAAATTAGATTATTCTCGTTCTAAAGACATATTTATTGTCTTATAAAATGCCATATTTTAGAAGTTATAAGCGCCAAATAAGTGTCCAAGAAATTGTACCTGTTCTAACCAAAATTCGCACTTTGAAAACTTAGCATAAAGCTTTTCCTTTCTTAATAGACTCAAAAGTGTGTGCAAATGCTTTGCATGATCCTCTTTACTCTTAGAGTAAATTAGAATATCATCTATAAAGACAATTATGAATTTATCCAAATATGGCTTACATATCCGGTTCATCATGTCCATAAATGCGGCTGGGGCATTGGTTAAACCAAATGGCATGACAGTAAATTCATAATGGCCATACCTTATTCTGAATGCGGTTTTAGGAATATCCTCTTCCTGTACCTTTAATTGATGATATCATGACCTTAAATCGATTTTAGAGAAAAATCGAGCTCCTTGCAGTTGATCGAACAGATCATCGATTCTCGGTAATGGGTACCGGTTTTTAATCATAACCTTGTTCAATTCACGGTAGTCAATGCACATACGCATTGATCCGTCTTTCTTTTTAACAAATAAAATCGGCGCTCCCCATGGTGATGAACTCGGCTGTATGAATCCTTTTTCTAACAATTCATCTAATTGTTTCTTCAGTTCCTGCATTTCTGTGGGTGCCAATCGGTAAGGTGCTTTGGCAATCGGTGCTGTTCCTGGCAATAGATGGATTCTGAATTCAACTTCTCTGTCCGGTGGTAGTCCTGGTAATTCTTCTAGAAAGACATCTGAAAACTGAGATACTACTGGAATGTCTTTTAGTTATTTTTCTTTAGCGTTAGTGATTATGGAAATCAAATACACTATAGATCCTTTTCTTATATAACTTGCAGTTTTCATCACAGAGATGAATTTCGTGGATCTAGATGGCTTATCACCTTTAATTGTGATCTTTTTACCTTTTGGTGAATTTACTTGAATTGACTTTTGATCACATAAAATACTGGCTCTATTGGCTATTAACCAATCCATTCCTAATACAATATCAAATCCTGTCAGATTCATAGGATAAAGGTTTGCAATAAACTTTTGATTTAAAATTTCTATTCTTGCTCCCTGCAAGATTTCAGAAATCTAAACAGTTTCTCCATTAGTTGTTTCTACTAGACATTCTTGTGGTAGTTTAGTTAATGATTGATTTAAAAGTTTGCAAAAAGAAGTATAATAAAACTTTGGTTTGCACCAGAGTCAAATAATACTTTAGCAAATACATCATTAACTAAAAACGTACCAGCTATCACGTCTGGAATTATTTTGGCTTCATCTGCAGTCAGAACAAATGCTCTAGCATTTTTAGTGTTCTTGTTGTTCGCAGCTGGAGCCAATTTCGGACAATTCGACTTGATGTGACCTTTTTCTCCACAGTTGTAACATAGTCCATTACTGGATTTTCTTCTGCAATCTTCTTCCTTGTGTCCTGGCATCTTGCAGAAATTGCAAAGAGTGGAGCATTTTCCCGAATGCTTTTTCTTGCAGACCTTGCAGAATGGTGCAGATGTAGAACCCATATTCCTACGATTGTAATTCCCAGTACGGAATTCTTGAGTAAGCCTTTGGGTTAGGTTTCTTCTCTGCTCTTCTTCTCTATTACGGATTAATTCATCTGTTAAGGTGTTTGCTAGTTCTACAGCTTCTTCTATAGTTTGGGGTCTAGCTGCCTTGACTACATGTCTAATCTCTCCAATTAATCCCCAGATGTAATGGGAGATTAATACCAGTTCAGGTGATGCAAGAGTTGGTACTATTCTAGCATATTCAAAGAATGTAGTAGTATACCCCTTACTATCTACCCCTATCATCCTAAGGTTCAGAAACTTATTAGCTATCTATTCCTTTTCATTGGGAGGGCAGAATTTTCTTTCTACCATATTTTTAAATTCTTCCCATTCCATGTTGTATATATTATCACTTCCTCTTGACTGAAGGATAGTGTTCCACCATTCTAACGCTGAGTTCTTAAACAGATTAGAAGCAAACATTATTTTATCTTCTTCAGCACACTTGCTTATTTTTAAAACAGCCTCAGTCTTTTCTATCCAGCGTAGAACTACAATGGGTCCTTCATTGCCTGAGAATTCTATTGGTTTGCAGGACCAGAATTCTTTGTAAGAACAACCATAAGGCATGGTTCTTCTTCTTTTGGGAATGGGCACCTGAAGTACGGGTCCATTGTTCACGTTGTTTTCTGGTTCAATTGGCCGCTTACTGCTATGTTTACTTTTATTATTCGCTTCTTGAACTGTTTGAATAATAAATGGCATTGCATCTATAATTCCTTGTGCCACTATGTGTTGAACGACACTGTTATCCATTTGGTTTCCATTGTTATTGATGCTCGGATTCTCATTAACCACGTTAATGTTACTCTGGTTATCGTTATTCAGATTATCTTGATTTCCTTCGTCGGCCATCTGAATTTTAAACATTTACCCCGTATTAATATCACAAAATAATATTAATATAGTCAATCACATGACACGCAATTTAGCCAAAAGCGTCGATCATTGCGACTTCACTCTATTTCCATATACTAGGCATCTATTACACATCAGTACTGAAATAAAAATTACAATACCGACTGAAATGAAATTACACTAATAGTAGTAGGCATCCATACACACACATTTTATTTTATTATTTTATTATTATTATTATTACTACCGTCCTTTCCATCGCATCACGGATATGGATTCATCCAAAAATCCATATTGCGCTCGTCGTACTTCCAGACGAGTCGCTCTCCCACCTGTCGCATTCGTTCACTACTTTCTACAATTTCCTCACCAAATGTCCTAAGTTCTTGTACATTGTCTACACTCATTGGGGGTGCAGGTTCTAGGACCGGGTTCGAAATCTGGGGTGCGGGTTCATGGTATGAGGGTGTAGGTGCCTGGAATCGGTAAGGATCTTCTAAAATCTCCCTAATGTATTCATCGTGGTAATAGGGATCTAAGGGATCCATACCTGGGTAGGCTCCTAAGTTCTGCATGGGTGTGTCTTCATGTATCGGGTAACGTTGCACATAGTCCCTAACGTCATCCCACCAGGGATCGTAATTTGGGTCTAGGGGATTTGGTGCTGGTACCATAGGTATTTCTTCCGGATTGAAGTCATGCATTTCTACTTGGTATTCAGGGTTTTCTATCTCCATGGGTTGGTCAGGGATAGGTGGCTGTGGTTGGGGTGCTATTATTTGCTCCAGATTAGGGTCAGCTGCAGTGGTTGCTAAGATATGGATATTAGCTATACCCCTATTTATCATATCCTGGGCATAGGTATCAGTTTCTCTTTTAGCTGCTGTTAACACTCTCTATTCCTGTAACTTTTTCATACGCTTTCTACGTTCGTGTGCCCCTCGACTGAACCATCCCCTCTTTTTCTGAGGAAATGGCTCCTCTGACTGAGCCTTAAACACAAAGATTCCTTCTTCCGTATCAGCAGAGTACCCTGAGAGGGCAGGCTGAGAAGAGGAGGTGCCTTCGCTTCTAGGCGAACCAGACAATTGACGATATGCGTCAGATGGTCCTTGGTCGGTCATACTGTAAACTAACAAATAGTCAAATAACACACAATAATAAATTACAATTATGCACGTAGTTCCATAATTTATTTCCTAACAGATTGAATTTTGATATCAGCAGAACACTTCTGTGGCTGAATCAGTGGCTTAGCTCTGATACCACCTTCTGTCGCAACCCCCGATCCCTAATCCTCGGGAATGGGCGGCCGCGAGCCAGTTTCGGTGGTATTGCGTGTTGTCTAATTTGGCAGCGGAATTTACATCAGGACCGTAGTTAGGAAATATTTTATCAGAGTAAAATACCACATTTTATATAAATAAAACATGTTGGGATAAAACCCAAGTTTTTATTACAAACTGGTTTATAGGGATAAATCCCATTTTATTTGAATTAAAACGCCTTCTTTGTTTAGGTAACTTTTATAGCCACTTTTCCAAGTCTTCGGTGCTGTCCAGCTGGCTTCTAATTGGCTTTCACATTGTGTTACCTGAAACGCGTTTTAAAAACATTTGTCAGTGGGAAATACTGGTGAGTGAATCCCAGTTTAATCAAGGAACATTAATTTAATTTAAACAGTATTAAGAGCGATTACAATGTTTACATCTACCCAATTACTCATTCAGTGCTATCAATCCTGACTGGTGGGTCATATTACACATTGGCTAACTCTTCGTCCAATGGTAACGTGTCTCACATTTTGTATACAAAGCCCCAACATACCGGCAGTAATCGTAGAATTACAAAGACTCAATAACTGCTAAATTGCATTGTAAAATAGTTAAGGTTTTGTAAAAACTGTTCGCAAAAAGGAGATTACTCACATTGATGTCTTAGATTTTCCGTAAGGGTTTCCTGGTGACAATCTATAATTTACACAAATGCACACATGTTAGTATAATAACCCATTCTAACATTAGTAATACCCTCCCCGAGACGGCATTCCAACGACTACGTCGGACAGAACCACGACAGCCGTTACGGAACCCTAGATCAATCGGGCAGCGTATCTAATACGTATCCAGGGGTTATAATACTTACAACGGAGCAGAACTTCGTTATTTAGGGGGGTATTATACCCGATTATATTGCCTAATATTCAGAATTAAGAGAAAGACAATGATTTTGAACGATTCGACTGAAGATCTGATGGCTCCTTTATATAGGGCCTGATATCAGTTTTTACGCGGCCCGCGTAAATGATAACAACGGGCTACGCGGCCCGCATCAAACCCGGTCAACGGCGTAGCTGGGCTGGGTCATCGAGTAGGCTTGCCGTGTGTTGGGCCACGTGGCCGCACCGGGCTTTGCCATGTTTTCAAGTTAACGCGGCCCGCGTAAGGGTTAAGGGTCCTTTACGCGGCCCGCCTAAACCCCAAAAATTCAATTTTAATTATTTTTTATTAATATTTAGGGTATTTGGGGCCCGTTTTCACGTATGGGGTGTTTTTAGGAACATATTCGGATATTTTAAAAATATTAGGGTGTCGGAAATAATTCGAGGGTGTCGGTTTTCTTTGAGGTTGTTACAGAATGCATGCTATCGATGTGGTGGTAACAACCACTGGGCTGGTACATGTCGTACAGCTAGACACTTGGTAGAGCTTTACCAACAATCTATAAAAGACAAACAAAAAGGAATAGAGACAAATTTCACATATGAAGATGGAAATGTTGATGTCCCAAGTGGTGAAAAGGACCATACTAATGCAACTAATCTGGATTATGATGATTTCCTTATCGAGCAAGCTAATTTGGATTCTGGTGATATCATGGCTGATACAAACCAGTTGGATGCTTGCAATTTTCCCTACGAGTGAATGATTATACTTAAAATTATGCTATTTCCTTGATGTTTTATTAAGACATTTTGTTTTGGATTTTGTTATGTTTTGTTTTGAAGTGTTTTGGGGCACTTTATGGAATTGTTATGTTTGAACCATATTATACTTTTATTTATGAAGCTTTGTTTTATTTTGAAGCATATGGAGTATTCAACTAAAGTTCATATTAATGGTGAAGATGTATGTTTAATAGACAGTGCTACTACACATACAATCCTAAAGAAAAGGGATTATTTTTCTAGTTTAACAATGAAAGAGGCAAGCGTTGGTACTATATCTGGTAAAACAAAATTAATTGAAGGCTTTGGAGAAGCATATGTAGTTCTACAAATTGGAACTTTGCTCAAAATTAACAATGCCTTATTTTCCCCACTATCTCAAAGAAATCTGATAAGCTTTAAAGATATTCGTCTAAATGGATATCATCTTGAGACTACATGTGAAGGACATGATGAGTATCTTCAAATCACAAATATTATTTCGGGAAAAAACACATATTAGAGAAGTTACACGCATTTGCCTCTGGTTTGTATTGTCCAAAATTGGTGCAGTTGAATCAAATGCAATCATAAACCAAAAGTTTATGGACCGAGAAAATTTTATCATTTGGCATGACCGGTTAGGCCATCCCGGATCAATAATGATGCGAAAAATTATAGAAAATTCATGTGGTCACTCTTTGAAGAACCAGAAAATTCTTCAATCTAAGGATATTACATGTGTTGCATGCTCACAAGGGAAGTTAATCACTCGCCCATCACCAGTTAAGGTAGGGACAGAATCCTTGAGTTTTTTAGAAAGAATACATGGGGATATATGTGGCACTATACACCCTCCCAGTGGACCATTTAGATACTTTATGGTCTTAATTGATGCATCAACTAGGTGGTCACATGTGAGTTTACTATCAAGTCGTAATATGGCATTTGCACGACTACTTGCTCAATTAATAAGGTTAAGAGCACATTTTCCAGATTATCCTATAAAGAAAATTCGGTTGGACAATGCTGGAGAATTTACATCCCAAATCTTCAATGATTACTGCATGTCTATTGGCATAAGTGTAGAGCATCCAGTACCTCATGTACATACTCAAAATGGACTTGCTGAATCGCTTATCAAGCGACTTCAAATGGTTGCAAGACCAATGATTATGAAATCAAAACTACCAGCATCTTCCTGGGGGCATGCAATTTTACATGCAGCAACACTAATTCGCATCAGGCCAACGAGTTATCACACTTCCTCCCCATTAAAGTTGGTTTTTTGTCACGAACCAAATATTTCCCATCTAAGGATTTTTGGTCGTGCTGTATATGTTCCTATCGCTCCACCACAACGCACAAAGATGGGACCTCAAAGGAGGTTAGGAATATATGTTGGGTATGAATCACTATCGATCATTAAGTATTTAGAGCCATCAACATGTGATTTATTTACAGCTCGATTTGGTGATTGTCATTTTGTTGAAACAACATTCCCGGCATTAGGGGGGACGAAAAGCAGCTGAAAAATAATAATATAATTTGGAATGAATTATCACTATCTCATCTTGATCCTCGAACTAAAGAGTGTGAACAAGAAGTTCAAAGAATAATTCATTTACAAACATTAGCAAATCAAGTACCAGACGCATTCACTGACCCAAAGAGAGTGACTAAGTCACACATACCAGCTGCTAATGCTCCAGTAAAAATAAGTGTCCCAGAAGGACAAAAACATGTTGGAAATGAGTCTAATGCACGCCTCAAACGTGGTAGACCAATTGGTTCTAAAGATAAAAATCCTCGAAAGAAAAAAAGGAGCAAATAATGGAGATGGTCAAGTCGAGGTAATGATAATGCCAAGAAAAGAGTCTCCTGAAGAGACACTAGACATGATGGTTCCAGAAGAACCTCAGGTACCTGAAAACGAAGAGATCTCAATAAATTATATCATGTCTAGAAAGGTATTGAACCGAAATGAAATCGACTTCGATGACAGTTTTTCATATAACAAAGCGCTAGAAGTAATGGAAAATAATAAGGATCAAGATCCAAAATCTGTTGAGGAATGTAAACAAAGAAATGATTGGCCAAATTGGAAAGACGCAATTAAGGAAGAATTAGATTCCCTCAATAAACGAGAAGTTTTTGGACAAGTAGTTCCTATACCTAAAGGTGTAAAGCCTGTCGGATATAAGTGGGTCTTTGTGCGAAAACGCAATGAGAAAAATGAAATCGTACGATACAAGGCACGATTAGTAGCACAAGGATTTTCGTAAAGACCTGGGATTGATTATGAGGAGACATATTCTCCGGTGACGGATACGACAACTTTTCGTTATCTTGTTAGTCTGGTAATACAAAAAGGGATTGATCTGCGCCTAATGGATGTTGTGATAGCCTACCTTTATGGCTCACTTGATACTGATATTGTCACACCCCGATATTTCCACGTACTACCGGTGGGCCCGGTGGGGAGTATCGTGACGTAGTTGATATCATCATAGTCAAACAACACAATATTTAAATGCACAGCGGAAGCAAAAGGTAGATTTATTTCAACCAAATAAATTGTTATATAAAGTATCACAATGTAGTTGAAACAGATCCACAGGCGGATCAAAATAAAGAGGAAAACTGTTCAACAGACTTTGACACCTAGAGCTTTCCGAAAACTTGATTATTGATGTCTGGAGTATCCAGCCTATTACGTGTAGCACCTGCACTTAACCTTTTTGGAAAATACGTCAGTTTACACTGGTAAATACAACTTAACTGACTCATTTTGAAAAGAGTGTGAAAATTGATTTGAATGCACTTCGGCAAAAATATATTTTATAACTTGGGACAATTATTAAATAATCATGTATACAGTTTTACTTATTTGTCGTCCATCAGGGCCGGTTGGTAGAGCCGGACAAAATTAACTGACACGCCACAGGTATAATACCCACAAGGTTAATTCCGTTAAATGGGCTACCAGTTTACATATGCAACCGTCAGGTGTACGCCTACACCCCGTGCTTAGGTCGTGGCCATTTCGTAAAATGATGCCAAGGATATCCGGGACATGGTCATTTAACCTCCAAAGGCCATACACCAAATAATACATATTAAACGAGTTATGTAATTACATTAATCACAATCCGATTTAAATGATTACACACCCGACCAAGCGGTATTATTATAATACCGTATTCCAAGCTCGTATAGGGAAAATAAGTTAAGAGTATTTACCTGAGCAATGTATAAGTCAAATACAGCAAGTACAGTGGATTTTACTGGGCTCCTAATCTGGAACAAAGGATTTTATTATTCTATTAGAATCCTAACGGGTCTTTAATTAAGCTTAAGCTTAGACCGGTCAGTTTTAAAGGAAGATACGGTTCAAACGCACGATTAAGCGAAGACCGGATAGAATGTGATTTAGACCCGACAAGTTTGAAGACTTGTATAATATGGGTATACTAAACATATTCTGGATTTTGAGACAAAGATGATAAGGTTTGACCCGTTTCGGCTAATATATGCAAACTAGTTACATAAGCCGTTCCGAACGCGAAAAGTGCGTAACGGGTAACCAAATGAGTCATATGCAAGTTTCCTAAGTTAATATACCTTAAATATGTTGTGACATCAGTAAGATATCTTCTATTATGCCCGGAATGGATTTAAACTCAAACTATGCCTTGTAAGGGCATTTTGGTCATTTAAAAGGTTATAAAAGAGTTTAATTAGTAATCTGAGTTACAGGTCTGATTCATACAGTAAATACACTTAATTTAATAGGTTATAACAGTAAGGTATGACCTATATGTGAAATTTATCATTTAAAAACCAAACTATGCATTCTTGGGGTATTTTGGTAATTTCACATAGGCTAAAAAGGTCAAAACTGGAAACCTGAGTTTAAAAACTTTTACTTACTGTTATTATATAAAAATATACTAAAAATATCAGTAGGTATCATCCTTATATGTTTAATATAGTTTTAGTACATACTATGCGTTAAAAACGCTTAAAAAGGCGGTTTGGAGCCATTTTCGGGTTTTCAAAGGAAAGCTGATATTTTTATAATTCCAGAAGGATCAAAATATTTTATTTATCAAATAAAATCAGTAGAAAAAGGTTTGGGGTCAAAAGGATTTGTAAAACTCATTTTATAGCTTAAAAGGGCAAAACCCGCATTAACCGAATCAAACTTAGAGACCTATGTTATGCTCAGCCAAAAATTAAATAAAAATCTTCAGAAATCCCAAAATATTATATTACATCAGTGGGTAAAAAGTTTGATATCAAAAAGTGGGTTTAAATAGGCTATACGCTAATTACACCATTTAATTAACATAAAGCTTTCAAATTACGCTAATGAGCATAACTCTTAATCTAGACCTCAAACTGATGTCAAATTTTAGGTGCAAGTTTATAAATCAGTAACTAAGGTTTCTACTCTTTTACTTTTTCAAAAATCACGTTTTATAGTCAAAAGGGAATAATAGTCAACATTTAAGCATTTAACGGAAACATGCATATGAATCGGATAACTAATGAACCAAGTTGTATAATCTCAGAGAGTTATACTTATATGAAACCTGGTCCAAATAAAGCTCTAAGGCAATTCTAAAACATGCATAAACGGGTCAGAACTGAAAGTCAAAGCAAAAGTCAAATTATGCGACTTTCGGTTCCGATCCGGGTTTAAACTGAAAATTGTCGGGTTGAACGTGGTTAGACATGTTCTTACATTAATTACCAATTTATATTAATGATAAAACAGGTTGCATGTCTCCTACATTGCTAATTATGCATTAATTTGAAAATAAGCATTCTGTTGACTTTTTAATAACAAGTTTGACCCGACAATTGACCTAGTTAGAGTGGGAATCAGAGAGTACCCTTTTAAGGGTTTATTACCCACATAATTACCTACTTATAGGTACTTTCAATTCTAGAATTGACTGAACGGATTTTATTTAATTTCAAAGTCAAACGTTAATTACGACGGTTTGACTTTTAGCTAATTAACTAGACTAAACTGAATTAGGAAGGGTTAAGAATACTTACAATAGTCCTATGCACGATTAGGGAGCCTAAGAAACTTGGTTGCTGATCAAGAGAGCTCCAGAAATGAGAATGCAAGTGAATGAACATGAGTTGCAACAAAGGGTGTTCTTATATACTAACTTTGATCCTTCAAGATGATGCCAAAGAGGTCTACACATGTTACCAGATCAGTACAAGTGCCCCCTATGCATGTTAAACCATTGGAGCAGCCCCTGGTATGTAAAACAAAGGTGCAAAGTCGGTTTCAGAGCTGCAACAGACAGTTGTGCGCAGATTCTGCGTTGGTCGCTTGTTCGCGGGCCGCGAGAACCCCCTCGCGGGGAGCCTAAAACTGCGCAACAGGTTAAACATGTTTTATTTATTACATTTCAGTCCCTGGTCCTTTGTAACGTGGTTTTAACTATTTTTCTTGCACTTTTGGCCCTCTAACTTGATTTTTAAGGGCCTTAGGATTTTTAGAAACTTGGTTAAGTCCTTGGTTAACTTTGTGCTTACCCGAAAAGTCACAAATTTCAACGTTGACGCTTTTAACCCTTCGTACACGGATTTGATCATAACTTTCTCATACGATAACGAAACTTTATGAATTTTTTATCACACATTCTAGTGAGTATATTTTACCGTTACAAAGCTTCGGGTTTGCTAAAAGGTCACTCAGAGGTATACTTTCAACATGTTGACACATTTAACCCCGGTAGTTTGTAATTCCTCACTTTCTTTCATTTTCAGCTTCGTATGATCCATGATTTATTCGTGTAAGATTATAAACACCATGTAGGGTTATTGTAGGGCATATTTATCCATTGTTGACACTTTGGACCCTTATATTCACATAGTTTCTCTGTTTGTCAACTTTAGTCCCTCTAAAGTACTTTTTCACATATTCAAAGCTTATGACACGTCTCAATACATCATTGGACGTAAATTTTCGAGGTGTTACATCCTCACCCCCTTAAAAGAAATCTTGACCTCGAGATTTACTGAAACAAATGAGGGTACTTTTCTTTCATCGTGGATTCTACCTCCCATGTGTATTCGGGACCTCTACGGGCATCCCATTTGACCTTTACAACTGGCACATGCTTCCTTCGAAGCTTCTTTACCTGTCGATCCTCAATCGACAATGGTTTTTCCACAAATTTCAAGCTCTCATCTATATGCACATCCGTATGTGGTATGACTAGCGAGTCATCAGCTAGACATTTCTTTAGATTGCAGATGTGAAAAACATTATGAATACTACTGAGCTCTTCAGGCAAGTTCAACTTATAAGCCACTGACCCAACACATTCAATATCCTCGAATGGTCCTATATACCTTGGGCTTAACTTACATTTCTTACCAAATCGCATCACCACTTTCCAGGGTGATACTTTAAGCAAACTTTATCACCAACCTCAAACTTTAGAGGTTTACGCTTTGGATCAGCGTAGCTTTTCTGCCTGTCCCTGGCAGCTTTCAGGCGATCGCGAATCTGGACAATCTTGTCCGTCGTCTCAAAGACTAATTCAGGTCCTGATAATTGAACTTCTCCTACTTCCGCCCAACAAATAGGTGTTCTGCATTTTCTACCATATAATGCCTCAAAAGGCGCAGCCTTAATACTAGTATGGTAGCTATTGTTATAGGAGAACTCGATCAATGGCAGGTGGTTATCCCAACTGCCACCTAAATCAATCACACATGCTCGAAGCATGTCTTTCGGTGTTTGGATGGTACGCTCACTCTGCCCATCCGTCTGTGGATGGTAAGCCGTACTAAAATTTAAGCGCGTGCCCAAAGACTGTTGGAAACTTTTCCAAAAATGAGAGGTGTATCTCGTATCTCTGTCAGAGATAATTGACACTGGTACGCCATGCAGAGCTACAATCTTATCTACGTACAATTGAGCTAACATGTCAGAGCTATAAGTTTCCTTAATGGGTAGGAAATGTGCTGACTTAGTCAGTCTATCTACTATCACCCACATAGTGTCATTTCCCTTTCTTGTCTTTGGCAACTTGGTGATGAAATCCATTGTCACCATCTCCCACTTCCATGTGGGAAGTTCAGGCTGTTGTAGTAAACCTGACGGCTTCTGATGCTCAGCTTTGACTTGCGCACACATCAAACATTTAGCTACATAGGCAGCTACAAACTTTTTCAAGCCTATCCACCAGTAGTTTGCCTTTAGATCCTGGTACATCTTATCAGCTCCAGGATGAACGGAATATTTGGAACTGTGGGCTTCCTGGAGGATAACATCTCGAAGTCCTCCAAAAACTGGAACCCATATTCGTCCATTCAATCTTAGCATTCCGTCTTTGTCATAGGATAACTGCTCCTCAGTTACTCCTAGCTTTTCTTTAGGATAGTTAGCTTCCAACACAGCTTCCTTCTGTGCAGCTAACAACCTTTCGTTCAGACTATTCCTTATCTCAATGCTCTTGGCATTGATTCTTATCGGCTTCACTCTTTCCTTCCTGCTTAAGGCGTCAGCAACTACATTTGCCTTGCCTGGATGGTATCTTATCTCACAATCATAATCATTTAAAGTTTCCATCCAGCGTCGCTGCCTCATGTTCAAGTCCTTCTGATTGAACAAGTGTTGAAGGCTCTTGTGATCTGAATAGATCACACACTTGGTTCCATACAAGTAGTGCCTCCATAGTTTCAGTGCAAATACAACGGCACCCAGCTCCAAGTCATGGGTGGTGTAGTTCTTCTCGTGCACCTTTAAATGCCGTGAAGCATAGGCAATAACTTTGCCTTTTTGCATGAGTACACAACCCATACCAGTGTGTGATGCATCACAATACACCACGAATTCTTCTATTCCATCGGGCAATGTTAACACTGGTGCATTGCTCAACTTTTTCTTCAGAATGTCAAAGGATTCCTGCTGCTTAGGGCCCCAATCAAACTTAATCTTCTTACGTGTCAACGAAGTTAGGGGCGCAGCAATCCTTGAGAAGTTTTCGATAAATCGCCTATAGTATCCTGCTAGTCCAAGAAAGCTACGAATCTCAGTAGGCGTCTTTGGCTCTTGCCAATTCATAACTGCTTCTACCTTAGCGGGATCCACTTGGATACCACGCTCACTTACCACATGTCCAAGGAGTTGGACTTCTCGAAGCCAAAATTCGCACTTTGAAAATTTGGCGTAGAGTTTCTCATGATGTAGAAGTTTAAGAATACAGCGAAGATGTTTCTCATGGTCAGCTTGACTTTTTGAGTAGATGAGGATGTCGTCAATGAAAACGATGACAAATTTATCCAAGTAAGGCTTGCAGACGCGATTCATGAGGTCCATGAATGCGACAGGAGCATTAGTGAGCCCAAAAGGCATCACTAGGACCTCGTAATGACCATAACGAGTCCTAAATGCAGTCTTATGTACATCTTCATCCTTAACTTTCAACTGATGATAGCCTGACCTTAAATCGATTTTAGAAAAGTAACTTGCCCCTTGAAGTTGATCGAACAAATCGTCGATCCTGGGCAAAGGATACCTATTCTTGATAGTGACCTTATTAAGCTCACGGTAATCGATGCACAGACGCATCGATCCATCCTTCTTCTTGACAAACAAGATCGGTGCTCCCCAAGGAGATGAACTAGGTCTAATGAAACCTTTGGCTAGCAGATCATCTAACTGCGTCCTTAACTCCTTCATTTCTGTTGGTGCCAACCTATAAGGCGCTCTTGCTACTGGTGCTGCACCAGGGATGAAGTCAATTCGGAATTCCACTTGCCTATCTGGTGGTAAACCAGGTAGTTCTTCGGGAAAAACTTCAGGATATTCTGAAATAACGGGGATGTCTTCAATCTTAGGCTTCGGCTCATCAATAGTAACTTGTGCCATGTAAATGACACAGCCCTTCTTCAGACATCTTGATGCCTTGAGCATAGACACATGCTCAGGCAATCCATGCTGGGTATCCCCCTGAATGGTAAGTGACTCACCAGACGGAGTTGTGACTACCACTTGCTTTCTGTTGCACACAATCTGGGCTTGGTTATGCGATAACCAATCCATACCTATAACTATATCAAAACCGGCTAGCTTAAAGGGAAGTAAGGACAAAGGAAAAGAGTGGTTCCTAATGGATATAACACATCCATCTAAAATAGTTGAGGCGGTTTCTATGGTTCCATCTGCTAATTCCACCTCATACTTCACACTTAAGGCTTTTACAGGTAATTTCAACAACTCACAAAATTTGTTATCCACAAAAGACTTATCCGCTCCAGAATCAAACAATACTCTGGCATAAACATCATTTATGAGAAAAGTACCTGTGATTACGTTGTCGTCCTGGACAGCTTCCTTTGCGTCCATCTTGAAGACCCTAGCATTGGTCTTCTTGACATCTTTCGGCTTCTTGGCGTATTTAGGGCAGTTGGTTTTGATGTGCCCTTTCTCATTGCAGTTGTAGCATGTGGCATCTTTAATCTTCTTTTAATCAACAGTCTTGTGCTCTTTAGACTTGCATAACCCACACGCATGTGGTCCTGACTTAGACTTGGACTCAAGTCGGCACTTTCCAAAGTGGCGTTTTTGGCAAGTCTTGCACTTCGGTTTTTCCTCAGCTTGCTGGCTACCCTTGTTGGATCCAGACTTCTTCCTGGAGTCAGTATTACCCTTATGCTTCTTCTCAGATCTTCGTGAGGTATCGTCCTCACGTTTCCTCTTACCTTCTTCTGAATTTCTGAGCGATCTTAATCTGACCGCGTCTAAGGTAAGGGATAGGGATAGATCAGCTGCTGATCTGAAGGTAGCAGGCCGGGAGGCTTTCACACTTGCTTTTATCTCTGGGCTAAACCCCCGATGAAACGAGCTATTCTTCTAGGTTCCGGGGTTACAAGATAAGGAACCAATCGTGACAGGGTATTAAAACTCGTAAGATAAGCCTGGCAATCCAGATTCTTCATTACTAATGACAGGAAATCTGACTCTATCTTTTCAACCTCATGCTGAGGACAGTAGTTCTCCTTGATGAGGGTAACAAATTGTTCCCATGTCATATTGTATAGTGGAACCTTCCCAGTAGCTTGAATCAAAGATTTCCACCAGGCTAAAGCCTCACCTTTGAACGATTGCGATACAAATTTCACTACATCCCTATCAGCGCACCCGCTGATATCCACCACAGTATCTATTTCGTCCAACCATATCATGCAGTCAACCGCTCCTTTCTCCCCAGTAAAGTCTCTGTGTTTACATGAGACGAAGTATTTATATGTACATGACTTACTACGCGGATCCTGTTTAAGCTCGATCTTCCTTGACGGGACACTGTGTTAGTTCGAGGAGTGATGATCGTCATCATCCTTCTTTGGTTTATCTAGCTTAGATGGTGGCTTACTATGGGCCTCAGAATGTGTTTTTGGCTTAGAGTGAGGTGCAGATTGGGTCCTGCTTCGAGTACTACTCGATTCACTATATTGCCTCTCTATGGCTTTAGTGACTGCATTGTCTATTAGTGTTTGGAGTTCTGCACCAGTGATATTGATTCTGGTGGCGTCATGATTCTCCATTGGCCGACTGTTAACCTCGTCAGACTCGGCCATGTAGTTGAACTGCTACATAAGATGATGACAATGATTCATTTAAGGAAATATAATAGGTCCGTCATCTTGATAATTTATTAACTATGGTAATTAAATAGCCATACTAGTTAATTTGTTAAGTAATTTCATTCGGGACTTTTCACTAATAGCCTTTAAAATATAATATTGGCATAACAGGCCTAGTCACGTGGACAATTTCTAAATTATAAATTTAGATCTTATAGGATTTAGTTACTAGGGTTTGAATTAAAAATTCATTACCTTTCTTGGCAGGGAGTCTATAAACTACAACTGCCTTTTGTCTTATATGACATTAGTTATAGCCCGTAGGCATTACATCACAATCAGATGTTTAAAATAATAATAAGGAATTTGGATAATTTAACACAAAGGTGACATGTGTGATTTTGCGGATCACATTAGCCAAGAATGTTAACATGTTTGCAGATGTTAACAGAGATTTGAATCTTTTTAATTAGGTTTTACCATATTGGCCAGGTCTTATTATGACATACAAGCTAGGTTTTACCTTTTAAGATTCTTATTACTTTATTAAAATGGTAAATTTATAAAATGAATGTTATTTTTTTTTCATTTATCCACATATTATATTTATGCATATAATTTAAAAATGAAAAAAATTGAACTAACCATTTCATTAAAATTAAACTAGTACAAGTTTGCCCTAAACGGGACTTTTACATAAATAACACGCCCACGCGGGGCCAAACTAACAAACATACCCACGCAGGGGTCAAAATAGAAAGACATGCCCACGCAGGGGCAGAACATAAAATATGCCCACGCAGGGACAGAGTACAGAAACAAATGTCCTCGCAGGGACATGATTACAACACAAAAATAAACAAACAAACAAACAAGGATTTAACGATCCTTCTTGCTTTTTCCCTTGATCAAATTCACCATTTTCTTGAACATCCCTTGGTTATGCCTACGGTTTTCCCGCACCTCATTTATCCCTTGAAGGATTTCTTGAAATTGTGGCGGTGACATCACCGGCGCCTGCGGTGGTTGCTGATAATGTGGAGGTTGAGGGGGCGGCGGTTGCTGATACCCATATGGTGGGTATCCATAGGTCGGGTATCCCGTAGTCCAAGGACCTCCATAGGGACCTTCCGGATGGAGAGCGTTGTAGTTCGCAGCTACCAAGTAGGGATCAGCCTCGGCATAGTTGTAATTTGTGTGGATCGGCTGCTCGAAGGGATTATACGCCGCCGCACCAGTGTAAGCAGGGATTGGGTCTCCAAAACCCAGTGGTGGTGGTGGTGGTGGCGCGACTGGCGCAGAGTTTACTTCTGAGATGGGGTGTGAAGATTCTCCCATCTCTGGTTCTTCGTGAAGTGGCGAGTATCGGCTGCCACTTGAAAGTGGAGGGGTGTTGATACGCACTCCCCCTCGCGCGGATATTCGCGCGTTCGTTCTTCTTCGCCACGGGGGTTCCGGAGGCTGTTGTAGTGGTGGTGGTGGCGGTGGAGTGACCGCTACAAATTGAGAATCCTCGGAAGGATCCTGCTGCTGCTGGTGGTGCAGGGGAGAGTTGTGGTAACTGGGGGTAAACGCCCAGTCACACTGCCTGAACCTCTCCTCATAACTGTCGGGACCATTATAAGGTGATCCCACAAAAGGTGACCCATCTGAAATTTCGATGGGGTGGTTAGGAGTTCCAGATGGTGGCTCGGCAGGATCGGTGTCCTCATCTATATCCATCGCGCTGCCACCGGAAAAATGATCTTCAGGTCCAAGTGGGTTAAAATCCACTGGTGCTCCAAGGTAGTCGGCAGGGTTGAACTGGCCCTAGAAAACAGGTGATAGGTGGTCGAAGGGTGAGTTGTGTCCTTGAAGAGGTATGTAGGACTGGTGGGAGTTGTGGGGCTCATTTTCAGAATGAGGCCCAAAAGAGTGTGGAATAGATGGGGAGGTACTCAGCGAAACTGAGCGCCTCGCTGGTTCAATGTAGGTCCTCCAGGGCTCTTGAGGACCCGGGTTGTTAGGATCTGATGGTGTTCGCCGGTGCGAAGGTCCGACCTCGTGGTCATTTGGGGCGACGAGTGGCCCTTTTCCTCTTCCTCTTCCTCTCATCCTTGGTGGCATTTTGTCAACCTGTCAAAAACAAACAAGTGATACAACAAGAAAATATATAAGACAAAGTTAGAAATAAAACAAAATTTGGATAATTCCTAAGTTCTTTGTCTAGACTCGAGAATCGAGGAATGTGCAATTGTGTAACTGAGATTAAACACAAAAGGCTAGTGTTAAATTCATTCAGTGTTGGCTCTGATACCAACCTGTCACACCCCGATATTTTCACGTATTACCGGTGGGCCCGGTGGGGAGTATCGTGACGTAGTTGATATCATCATAGTCAAACAACACAATATTTAAATGCACAGCGGAAGCAAAAGGTAGATTTATTTCAACCAAATAAATTGTAATATAAAGTATCACAATGTAGTTGAAACAAATCCATAGGCGGATCAAAATAAAGAGGAAAACTGTTCAACAGACTTTGACACCTAGAGCTTTGCGAAAACTTGATTATTGATGTCTGGAGTATCCATCCTATTACGTGTAGCACCTGCACTTAACCTTTTTGGAAAATACGTCAGTTTACACTGGTAAATACAACTTAACTGACTCATTTTGAAAAGAGTTTGAAAATTGATTTGAATGCACTTCGGCAAAAATATATTTTATAACTTGGGACAATTATTAAATAATCATATATACAGTTTTACTTATTTGTCGTCCATCAGGGCCGGTTGGTAGAGCCGGACAAAATTAACTGACACACCACATGTATAATACCCACAAGGTTAATTCCTTTAAATGGGCTACCAGTTTACATATGCAACTATCAGGTGTACGCCTACACCCCATGCTTAGGTCGTGGCCATTTCGTAAAATGATGCCAATGATATCCGGGACATGGTCATTTAACCCCCAAAGGCCATACACCAAATAATACATATTAAACGAGTTATGTAATTACATTAATCACAATCCGATTTAAATGATTACACACCCGACCAAGCGGTATTATTATAATACCGTATTCCAAGCCCGTATAGGGAAAATAAGTTAAGAGTATTTACCTGAGCAATGTATAAGTCAAATACAGCAAGTACAGATGGCTTTTACTGGGCTCCTAATCTGGAACAAAGGTTTTTATTATTCTATTAGAATCCTAACGGGTCTTTAATTAAGCTTAAGCTTAGACCGGTCAGTTTTAAAGGAATATACGGTTCAAACGCACGATTAAGCGAAGACCGGATAGAATGTGATTTAGACCCGACAAGTTTTAAGACTTGTATAATATGGGTATACTAAACATATTCTGGATTTTGAGACAAAGATGATAATGTTTGATCCGTTTCGGCTAATATATGCAAACTAGTTACATAAGTCGTTTCGAACGTGAAAAGTGCGTAACGGGTAACCAAATGAGTCATATGAAAGTTTCCTAAGTTAATATACCTTAAATATGTTGTGACATCAGTAAGATATCTTCTATTATGCCCGGAATGGATTTAAACTCAAACTATGCCTTGTAAGGGCATTTTGGTCATTTAAAAGGTTATAAAAGAGTTTAATTAGTAATCTGAGTTACAGGTCTGATTCATACAGTAAATACACTTAATTTAATAGGTTATAACAGTAAGGTATGACCTATATGTGAAATTTATCATTTAAAAACCAAACTATGCATTCTAGGGGTATTTTGGTAATTTCACATAGGCTAAAAAGGTCAAAACTGGAAACCTGAGTTTAAAAACTTTCACTTACTGTATTATATAAAACTATACTAAAAATATCAGTAGGTATCATCCTTATATGTTTAATATAGTTTTAGTACATACTATGCGTTAAAAAAGCTTAAAAGGCGGTTTGGAGCCATTTCCGGGTTTTCAAAGGAAAGCTGATATTTTTATAATTCCAGAAGGCTCAAAATATTTTATTTATCAAATAAAATCAGTAGAAAAAGGTTTGGGGTCAAAAGGATTTGTAAAACTCATTTTATAGCTTAAAAGGGCAAAACCGGCATTAACCGAATCAAACTTAGAGACCTATGTTATGCTCAGCCAAAAATTAAATAAAAATCTTCAAAAATCCCAAAATATTATATTACATCAGTGGGTAAAAAGTTTGATATCAAAAAGTGGGTTTAAATAGGCTATACGCTAATTACACCATTTAATTAACATAAAGCTTTCAAATTACGCTAATGAGCATAACTCTTAATCTAGACCTCAAACTGATGTCAAATTTTAGGTGCAAGTTTATAAATCAGTAACTAAGGTTTCTACTCTTTTACTTTTTCAAAAATCACGTTTTATAGTCAAAAGGGCATAATAGTCAACATTTAAGCATTTAACGGAAACATGCATATGAATCGGATAACTAATGAACCAAGTTGTATAATCTCAGAGAGTTATACTTATATGAAACCTGGTCCAAATAAAGCTCTAAGGCAATTCTAAAACATGCATAAACGGGTCAGAACTGAAAGTCAAAGCAAAAGTCAAATTATGCGACTTTCGGTTCCGATCCGGGTTTAAACTGAAAACTGTCGGGTTGAACGTGGTTAGACATGTTCTTACATTAATTACCAAGTTATATTAATGATAAAACAGGTTGCATGTCTCCTACATTGCTAATTATGCATTAATTTGAAAATAAGCATTCTGTTGACTTTTTAATAACAAGTTTGACCCGACAATTGACCTAGTTAGAGTGGGAATCAGAGAGTACCCTTTTAAGGGTTTATTACCCACATAATTACCTACTTATAGGTACTTTCAATTCGAGAATTGACTGAACGGATTTTATTTAATTTCAAAGTCAAACGTTAATTACGACGGTTTGACTTTTAGCTAATTAACTAGGCTAAACTGAATTAGGAAGGGTTAAGAATACTTACAATAGTCCTATGCACGATTAGGGAGCCTAAGAAACTTGGTTGCTGATCAGGAGAGCTCCAGAAATGAGAATGCAAGTGAATGAACATGAGTTGCAACAAAGGGTGTTCTTATATACTAACTTTGATCCTTCAAGATGATGCCAAAGAGGTCTACACATGTTACCAGATCAGTACAAGTGCCCCCTATGCATGTTAAACCATTGGAGCAGCCCCTGGTATGTAAAACAAAGGTGCAAAGTCGGTTTCAGAGCTGCAACAGACAGCTGTGCGCAGATTCTGCACTGGTCGCTTGTTTGCGGGTTGCGAGAACCCCCTCGCGGGGCGCCTAAAACTGCGCAACAGGTTAAACATGTTTTATTTATTACATTTCAGTCCCTGGTCCTTTGTAACGTGGTTTTAACTATTTTTCTTCCACTTTTGGCCTCTAACTTGATTTTTAAGGGCCTTAGGATTTTTACAAACTTGGTTAACTTTGTGCTTACCCGAAAAGTCACAAATTTCAACGTTGACGCTTTTAACCCTTCGTACACGGATTTGATCATAACTTTCTCATACGATAACGAAACTTTATGAAATTTTTATCACACATTCTAGTGAGTATATTTTACCGTTACAAAGCTTCGGGTTTGCTAAAAGGTCACTCAGAGGTATACTTTCAACATGTTGACACATTTAACCCCTGTAGTTTGTAATTCCTCACTTTCTTTCATTTTCAGCTTCGTATGATCCATGATTTATTCGTGTAAGATTATAAACACCATGTAGGGTTATTGTAGGGCATATTTATCCATTGTTGACACTTTGGACCCTTATATTCACATAGTTTCTCTGTTTGTCAACTTTAGTCCCTCTAAAGTACTTTTTCACATATTCAAAGCTTATGACACGTGTCAATACATCATTGGACGTAAATTTTCGAGGTGTTACATATATTTACATGAAACTCCCTGAAGGATTCAAATTACCAAACTCATGTACATCTAGTTCTCGAGAACATCTTTCAATTAAATTAAACAAATCATTATATGGGCTAAAACAATCTGGGCGTATGTGGTATAATCGCCTTAGTGAATATTTGTTGAAAGAAGGTTACAAAAATGATTCAATATGCCCGTGTATCTCATAAAAAGGTCAGAATCTGAATATGTTATAATTGCTGTATACGTTGATGACTTGAATATAATTGGAACGCCAAGTGAGCTCCAAAAGGCGGTTGAATGCTTGAAAAGATAATTTGAAATGAAAGACCTTGGAAAGACAAAATTTTGTCTTGGGTTACAAATTGAACACCTCAAGGGTGGAATCCTTGTACATCAACAAAACTACATAAAAAAGTTACTTAGAAGGTTTTATATGGAAAAATCACATCCATTGAGTACCCCAATGGTTGTAAGATCTCTTGATGTCGAGAAAGACTCATTCCGACCTCAGAACGATGGAAAGGAAATTCTTGGTCCAGAAGTACCATATTTAAGTGCAATTGGTGCACTAATGTTTCTTGCTAGTCATACACGACCAGATATATCATTTTCTGTAAATTTATTGGCAAGATATAGTTCATGCCCTACGAAGAGGCATTGGAATGGGGTAAAACAAATATTTCGATACCTTCAAGGTACAAAAGATATGGGGTTTTATTTTACTAACCAATCGACAACAAGTTTGGTTGGTTTTGCAGATGCAGGGTATTTGTCTGATCCTCACACTGGACGATCTCAAATTGGATATTTATTCACAAGTGGAGGCACTGCTATCTCATGGCGTTCTGTAAAGCAAACCATCACAGCCACATCATCTTGGCGATTCGTGAAGCTAGTCGAGAATGTGTTTGGTTAAGAAGTATAATACAACACATTCGTGGGTCTAGTGGTATTTCGAGAGATGAGGGACCGACAATTTTACATGAAAACAACGCAACGTGCATTGCTCAACTTAAGGAAGGATACATCAAAGGTGACAGAACGAAACACATTTTACCAAAGTTTTTTTCACACATTATTTGCAAAAGAATGGAGATATCACTTTCAACAAGTTTGTTCTAGTGACAATTTGGCAGACTTGTTTACTAAAGCACTTCCGACCTCTACATTAAAGAAACTGGTTCATGGGATCGGGATGCGTCGACTCAAGGAGTTTAAATCATCAGGGGGAGAATAATACGCGCTGCACTCTTTTTCCCTTAGTTGTGGTTTTATCCCACTGGGTTTTCCTGGCAAGGTTTTTAACGAGGCAGCATCACCAAACGTATTATAAGAATAATATATTATTTTGTCACGTGGATAGTCAAGGGAGAGTGTTATGAATTATTACTTATTTATTATATGACTATCCATATACTTAACCCCCATCCCTCCATATACTTAACCCCATCTTTGTAAGCGTATAAATATAGTCATATGTGATTAATTTTAAACATCAATAAAATATCCATTCTCCAATCTCACTTTCTTATCTCTATAATGTTAGTAGGCTAGTTGTTTAAAAAAATTAGAACCCTAATTCGTTTTTTAGTAAAAAAAAAAAAGAAAAAAAAAACAAGCAGAAAAGGCCTTAACCTGACTCGAACTCGTAACCTCAAGTTTAAAAAGCGCGCACTGAACCAGTTTACCAGTCTAAACTTTTGGTTATAAGGTTCTGTTACAAAATATCATGAGGTTACTTCAGAATTTTCTATATATTTGAACACTATAAATTACGAACCGAACGGTTTCCTATGAACCCCCTAATTGCCTATTTCATTATTTTGGACTTGCAAAAAGCATTCCTTCATCTTGTCCACATATTTTTTCAACAGCACTTCTTTTGCCACATCTTTCAAACAAATTGCTTTCAGGTCTTGCTCCATCTTTTGGTGAAGTATTTGTTTCCATGGTTTACAATCGAGTCTGAAATTATCAAACTACCAATATCAACAAAAGAATTGAAAAAACAACTTAGTTGTAAAAATATAATGCTTAGAGTGTTGGCAAATGTCTTACCCCATGCGCTCATATGCCAGAACTAACCCCAAACCCTGTAATCGAATTCAAATTTAGAGTTAAAATATTTTATAAGTAAAAGAAAAAAAGGGCAGAGTGCAAACAAGATTTGTATCATTTCTTATGTCAGTTAGAGAAGATTGTACAAGATTAGTTGGCTTCAAGCATGATCCGTCTCTGATAGCATAAGACTTGTGAATCAGATGCTTGATATGTTTATGCCTTGTAGCATCAGTCTCATTGCTTGACTATAAGATCACAAAAAAAAAATGAAAAATGATATATCAATGAGTCTGTAACAATAATCTTTACTACTTAATCGTAAAATAAGACAAAAAAAAGCCAAAAATTATTTCCTCACCTCATGCATACGCTCTAAGAGTTCCACTTCCGTAAAGAGTTTTGGTGGCCTTGTAGGCCCTGATGTAAGAGTAAATACTGGACAGATCTGCATGATTGTCAAACACAGTTATACATTGGGTAATAACATATTAATTGTGATACGATTAAAAGAAGAATACCCACTTGTAAATTGATGTTTTCGGAAAACACATTAGTCCCTGCATAAGGATAACTAATAAGCTCGGCCAGATAAAGAGTTTCTGCAATCTACAAATAGAAACAATATAAACACAAGAAAATGGATTAATTTTGGTGTGTTTGGGATTCATTCTCAAAAACAGCTTATTAACTTATATAAGTCATAAGTTATAAGTTACAAATACTAATTCTCAATACACAAAAATAACTTAAAAAAGCTAACTCAAACGCTATAAAAACAACTTATTAACTTTTATAAGTCAATTAGTTATAAGTTGCTCCAAAATAAGCTAACCCAAACACCCTCATTAAGTTTCTAACAATAAAAAGCAAAGTGTCATTTACGTCTAAGCAATGGATAAGATTAGGAGGTGAACGGTGGAAAGAACCTAGAATGAAAAGTAAATAAAATATAAATAAACCACCTACCCATTGACACATATGTGATAATTTATGCAGAATACACTTGTACATAATATATAAAATGTTGTAAATCAGCAGCAGTAACAAATTGTCTCACATAGCCATATGTGTGTATAATCATCAAAAACCAAAAACATAAAGAAAAGGTAGATATTGTAAAAAAGATGCTAGTATATCTGTGGTCCAGAGGGTGGCATTTTCAAATCTAAAGCTCAGAAAAACGTCGTAAAGTTGAAATTGTGAGGGAAGGGATAGGATGAGGTGAAAGCTCGAAGGAACAAACCTACTACCATTTGTTCAGATAACTGGCGGATCTTGAGAGCAAAATAAGGAAAAAATAGTTGCGTGTTAGAGAGTAAAATTTAGTTGGGAATGAATTGGGATGGGGTACATACAAGAAATCTGACCTTTAGTGGAGTGGAGTGGAGATCTTCAACAAATCCAAAGACAACATTAACAGATGAAATGTATGATGAAAAATTATCAACACAACATAATAATATGAAAATAGAGTTAGGGCTTGTTCCGCGGAGTTAAATTCCGAGCAGGTTGTTAGGGCTGGCTTGTTTTTTAAGCCATGGATAAGATTAGGAGGAGGTGAAAGGTGGAAAGAACTTAAGGGTAAAGTAGAGGTGAAAAGGTAGAAGTGAAAAGCTTTCAGAAAAGGGTAAAGTGAAAGTAAGATGTGCAGGAGGGAACTATTGCTTAGCCATTGGATCTAGCGCATATCGACGGCCAGATTTAATCATACGGATCTAGGGGACAGCTTTTGCTTCAACAATAAACACTATTCTTAGCCTTTTTTTTTTTTAATTTTAACTAGTTGATATTCCGTCCGCGCGTTGCGGCGGGTACTCAATGTCTGCAAAACGCGTGTTAGCAGCAGATACCGAATATCAAAACATAAATAAAAATGACGTGGTAAGGATGGTCACTCCGTCCTAAAAAAACGTTTTTAAATAACATAATATATAATACTAGGACCCACACGTCCTACACGTTGAAAATTCGGTTGTTTTCAATTTAGTAATTACGGTGCTAACACGTTAAAATATGGATGAGCTTGGTACCAGTAACGACACCGAAACTACCGATCCGGAAAAACATCAAAATTAGGTACCGGCACCGAAAATGCTCGGTACAATACGGTATGGTATTTGAAGGTAAAAATCAATAAATACAAGTATGGTGCTAGACCTGTGTCGAACCGAAAGTAGCGATTCTGAAAACGCCAAAAGGTGGGTACCAAATTGGTAATGAAAATGATTTGCTAATAGTAAATTTGGTACCGATACGATACCGGTTTGATTACAGAATTTGATACAATTTGCTGATCAATAATCTAAATATCCAAGTTAATTTTACATGCTACAATTCATTCATTACAGAAAAAAGACAAAAAGGAAAGCAAAATAAGTTGTTGTGTATATAAAACCTCATTAAAACGAAATACAGTTTACTTACTGTGTGTATGAAAAGTAATCTAAACGGTGCAATTACTTGCATTGCTACGTTGCTACAGAATTTGATGAGCTCGGTACGAACCGGTACCGAAATCTCAAAAAGTGTCTTACCGGTACCGAATATACCTGGTACGGTACGGTACAACTCGGTACCGGTCGGTACTGGTACGGCACCGGTATTTGAGGGTAAAAACCGGTGAATACCGGTGCCGAACCGGTACTGAAAATACACCCAATTTGGTAAAAGCGGGTTCCGGTACCGGTACCCAATATTATTCTCAAAAGTGTGTACCGGTACCGAATATACCTGGTACGGTACGGTACGAACCGGTACCGAAAATACACCCCGATTTGGTAAAAGCGGGTACCAGTACCAGTACCCAATACTATTTGATCATCCCAATGAAGTTATTGTTCATTAAGTTGTAAAATTAATATATAGGTAATTTTTACAAATTAATGCATTAAAAATAAATAAAACATATATTAAACAAAATAAAATTACAATTACTTCAAAAAAACATTGCATATAAAATTAAAACTAGAATATTAAACCATATTAAACCTAAAATTTAGGTTGGGGTTGTGTGTTAAAAAAAGTCGGTTGTGAAGCTTGGGGGTAAAAATATTGAGGTTGAGAATTTGTTAAATATCCGTATAGGGTTTGAACCGATGCACTCGAACTGCTAGAACCGTCTTGTCGCGTTTGCGACACGCGTCCTCTTGAGTTTGAACCCGATCCTCGGCTAGCGGAAACTTTTTTCTGGGGTTCACCTTTGTTTTGTTTATCTATGGTGTGGTGTGTAGAAATTTTAGTGAGAGTGGTGTTTGAGATAAGTGAAATGTATAGGTTTTAATAAATAAAACTTTTTTTTTAAATTTCCAATGGTCACCCCAACGATCCATTTGGTGAGTATTCACTGTTTTGCTGCTTCACCGCTCATCGAGAATGGGCTAGCGGCCCCTTGCCGTTCGGTAAACATGGGTCACCGAAGGTGCCCCTTCCACCCAAAGACCATACGATGTGTGCGTGGAAAAGTGGCGTGGAAGTTACAACCACGCCGGAACACCACCCCGTAGACGGCGTTGTGGCTGGCATAGGGGAAGGGGCGGGAGGAATTCCACCGGCGTGAAGGCAATTGTGTGTGTGAGGTGGAGGCTCTTGATTGGTGGGTCTAGTTTAGGTTTGTTTTGATTGGTTGATATTTATTTTTTTAATTTTTTTCCTCTTCCACACCATGTCCCACCCCGTGCTTTTTTCTCCACGCCACAATGCTGACTTGGTTGCAACATGACGTTTCACGCTCATTCTTCATGCCCTCCCACATCGTGTGGTCTAAAGTAAAAATATCGAAGTCTTATCCCACCCCCTAAGATATTACTAGGCAATAATAATAATAATGTATTTAATCAACGTATTTACAACTTAAGATGTCAGGGTAATACGTTTAAACACTACATTTAATGGTTGTTTGTTTTATCTTTTAATTGGTTCTTAATGGTGGTTCAGACTGTTTGTTTCGCGAGCAGATGTCTAAATGGTTCAGACATTTGGCTTCGAATAGTTAAGTATTATACTGAGTATGATTGGTTAAGACCTTTTATCTGAATTAGTCGGACATTTGCCTCTGAATGGCTAAGCAATATACTGGCTCTTAATAGTTCCATCATCTAGACATCTTACTCGTTCAGCACTTAATGGTTCAGAACTCTTATTGTTTCAGCATTTATACATTTAGAAGTTGGCAAACAACCCCTTACATCCGCATTGAAAGTGTTTGATGTGGATGCTAGTGAATCATCTAGCAATATGGTCTTGGTCTGGCCAGACCGAGTTTAATAACATTGCATCAAAGTTTTCTAAATTCAAAAATGAATGTTGAAACTCTTTTCTTATCAAACTGTAACAGAACCGCATTACTCCTAACTCGTCTAAACTTGCCTATCTATCTCGGCTTGGGTGATTTTCTGAGTTAAAACGGTTTTTTTAACATTGCCCACTTTCATCCACCAAATATGCACGTAGCATGTTTTTTATATTAAAACTAGATTTTTTACGTGGTATGCAAAGCAATTAAAATGTGATTTTTTGTTGAGAAATAAGATATGAAAATTAACCGGAAAAGAAGTGGATTATTGTCGAATGCGGAAATTAACGGAAATTGGCTCTCTCGTTTGATGGTTCCATTCGATTAATAAGTTTTATTTTATTTTTATTCTACTTTTTGACTTTTTGTTACTATGTTTATCCCTTTGTAGCTAAGTTGTGATTAAACAAAAAATGTACCAAGTTACGTGGGTAAAAAGTGGCAAAGTGCTAAATAAATGTTATTGCTAACTTTGAACCACAAAATTGACATAGTTTGTACTTTGGTGGACCGGTCTAATGCGAGGAGTTGTGTCTATTGCGCTTGCGTATAAAAGGTAAACTTGGTAGAAAAATGAATCAGTGGTTGGCTGGGAACCAAATGGGGACTATCATGATATGCCAACATGTTCAATCCATCACTCACCCATTTCATGATATGCCAACATGTTCAATCCATCACTCACCCATTTCAAGATACTAAGCTTCTTAACCTACATGCACAAATTTGATCTTTTCTGTATCACCCTTCACTACATGCGACCCATGAGTTGATTCGGGTTGCTGGGTTGGGTCCATTGTATGTCAATTAAAAACTTAGCGATTCGGGCTAGGTTTATCCATTGACCGAAAACTAGTTAATTTGAGTAGCAACTTAGATGCTGCAGTTAAACAGAAGTAGAATAATCTCAGATCATGATAAAATCCACCACCTTATAAATTAGGATATCATGATACATAAAGAAGACGCGGTATGTGTCAACCTACAAGTCTACAAGTAAGTTTAAAATGTCAGTGGTTTAAAGAACCCAACACTAAGGTTGTGTTTGTTTTTTCAGATGCAAAAGGTCTGCAGTCTGCGGACCACATCTGCAGGCATCTGCAGGAGAAGAGGTGGACCAAAGGTCTGCAGTCTGCAAGGATAAGAGGGTTTGTTTTTTTTACTTCTACAAAAACCACTTCACAACACATACAACACACACACAGAACACTCCTCTTTCTCTGCCTTCATCTACCACCACCACAACCATCCGCCACCACCTCCACCGTCCACCTGCCACCACCACAACCAACAACCACCGTCAAGCACCACCGCCGATCAAAACCCACCACCCCCGATCTCTCTCTTCTTTCCCTCTCTCTCTCCTGCCGCTCCCTCTCTCTCTCTCTAGGGTCTCTCTCTTTTCTTTCCCTCTTATGCAGGTCTGTGGAGAGTGGTGGTGGCGTAGATGTGGGGGTGGAGGTGGTGGCGGAAATGTGGTGGTGGAGGTGGTGGCGGGGATGCAGAGAGTGGCGGTGGAGAGTGGTGATGCAGAGATGTGGAGAATGTCTGTGTTTTGAAAGAGAGAAGAGGTGAGAAGAGGTGGGCTTATGTCTGCGTGGGGAAGAGGTAAAAGGTGGAAGTGCTTCTGGAAAACAAACAAGCTGCAAGACCCAAAGGTCTGCGGGTGTTTGCGCGATGCAGACATAAGTGGCCAGAAGTGCTTCTGGCCAAAAAACAAACAACACCTAAAACTATGGAGGAGTAGAACTTGACCACAACAGCTTTTTCTTCGTCTACATTAGAGTTGTTCACAAACAACTATCATCTTATCCAATCTTCGTCCTTATACGCAACAGTCATGGAACTATGGAATTGGAACACATTCAATATGAACTGATTTGAATGATATGATTAGCTCATTGTTATGTAACAACTCATCAGACATATAATTAGTTCCATTTTTTTTATTAATACTTTAATTAAAGATTCACCACTGCAAGTTATCTACTTAATGAAATTAAAATTACAGTATTTCTTCTAACAATTTGAGTCTTGTCTAAAGATAATATACCAAAATTACTCCACAATTAAGTTCCATAAATAACAATTAATATTACAGAGGATCCAAAACAAAAACAAAAACTATCTAGTCTAGTTATATCTTATTATATCTATTAATCGCACAAACGACTTCCAAAACCAAATAGAGGATCCAGAACAAAAGCTTCAAACTATCTAGTCTAGTTATATCTTAATATATATTAATCGCCCAGAGGGCAACAAAAAGCAAAGCAAAAATCATCCAACAACAGGAAGGGTGATCTCCAGAGTCCACTTGAGGTAAGGTTCGGTAGGCCGGCCAAACAGACGCACCAGGCCGTCGGGGGTTCGTCCAGGGTGAGGACCTTCTTGGCCTCAACCAGGAACGGTCCTAGCCTCGCATAATCACACCCGGGGTTGAAGTAAACCACCTGGTGGAAGAGCATGTTGGTCTTGTCTCCCCTCAGCCGCATTGGCCTCTTGAGGCAACTTGACGTTGCTGTGTCCGGCAGCTCCGACGGTGTTCGCATCTGGAGATCCTGTTGTTGGATGAACAAAAGAGAGTGATTACGATTAAGATAAACCCTATAAGATCGTGCGCCAATTAAGATTACAATAATTCATTTCTTAATATAAAAGGCTTTCAAAAAAAATTAAGGACTTAAATTTCTACCTGTTCACCAACCTCCAAATTTGGGACAATACACAATCCTTGTGGTTGTTTCACATCAGTCTTAATGTGAAGTAGCATGGTGAAGACGTAGCACATGATCTTTTCGGTAGTAGGCGGACATTGAACGATCAGTGGGGGAAACAATGGCGCACATGCTAACCCCAGAAAGATGGATTGGAGCCGAGTAGGTCTTTTGAGATCTAAATGTTGTTGCAACCCTTTCAAAAGGTTCAAATCTAGTTGTCGTTGTTGTATGCCTTGAAATCTAAAAATGGGGTTGAATTTTTCACCCATGGTTGTAATCTGGAATAAAATAACTGTATTAGAAAGTGAAAAATCGACTAAAGATAAGTATCAACTAAAAATCTCATGTACCGATATCATTTCGGGGTCGTTATCTTGAAGCAAGATTTCCTTGAGATGATGAGGTGTCGCCATGACTACCCTTCATATAAACAAAAAACAAAACTCAATATATATATGCTTTATGATCACGGGTTCCAGATCCGGCTCCAAGTCATATGTGCAACGAAACTGGACCATGAGCGAATGGGTCAAATATGTTTAGTTTTATGAACACCACTCACCCGTCCAGAACCGGTTTATATTTTTTTATTCATGTTACAATGGGATTCCAAGTTGTAAAAGCTTTAGTCGCCGGAAAGATTGGAACGAACCAGAATTCGAATAACTATTTTTTTTAACTTGAAGGATGGTTCAAATAAGGTACCTTGTCAATGTTCGTTAGTATCCGGCGACATAGACTTTTACAACCCAATCTTACAAAATGTGGGTTATATAGTAAATAAATTACCAAAATGTTGTATTGTATACCTGGACGGGAGCGGCGGTGTCTAAAGCTTAGAAAAACGTCGTCATGTTGGAATGAAATATTATTATGAGGAAGTATTGTTACCACTTCACAGCCTGCTCCTTTTTTCATCTCAGTCTGTCTGTCTCTGACTAGTACAATACTTTGGTGCAGGATTCAAGCGATGGTGGTGGTGTTTCTGTACAGATCTCTATAATATTGACCCTCACCGACGGAATTTACATCCCTGCCCTTCGCCTGAGGTTAGCATGACGCTGTCGGTGTGTGTTCCGACCACCGGGAAGAAAGAGAGAGAAAGAAAGACGAGTGTTAGGGCTTTAGAGAGAGAGAGAAAGATTATGGCCGACGGGAGGCAGTGTTTAGGTCGTGACGGCGGCTAAGTAGTTAGCATGAGGCTGCCGGTGTGTGTTCCGACCACCGGAAAGAGAGAGAGAAAGACGAGTGTTAGGGCTTTAGAGAGAGAGAGAGAAATTATGGCCGACGGGAGGCGGTGTTTAGGTCGTGACGGCGGCTAAGTAATTGTGGTGGTGGTTGCGGTTTAGTGAGATTGTGACGGTGGCGTTGTGGTGGGTGGTTGTAGAGTGGGAGGGATGATTTTTGTGGTGGTGCTGGGGTTGTTCAAACTTAAAACAACAAGCTTTACAACAAAAGGACAAAAGCATTTTTTTTTTGAACGGCCAAGGACAAAAGCATTTAATAATTATTTTTTTAAATGATACAAGACTAGAAGCTAATGTTATTAGCCTTGTCGTTTTCAAAAGGCAAACGAGTAGTGTTACTTCAATCAAAACGTTTGTTTGCATATATAATTTTTTGTAGAGTAAACTGCCATTTTGGTCCCTGAGATTTGATTATTTTTGCCACTTTAGTCCAAAATTTAAACCTTTATATTTGGGTCTTTGTGGTTTTAGTTTTATTGCCATTTTGGTCAAAAAATAAAATCAGGTCATATTTATCTTATAAATCCTGCAATTTTGTCATTTTCCTCAGGGCAAATCAGGACATATTTGTTTTATAAAATTTGGTATTTATTTATAAAAAAGAAATGACAATTTTGCCCCTGCGGAAAAGGACAATAGCAGGATTTTACAAGACAAATATGACCTGATTTCATTTTTGGACCAAAATGGCAATAAAACTGAAACCACGGGGACCCAAATGCAAAAGGTTTGAGTTTTGGACTAATGTGGCAAAAGTGACCAAACCATAGGGACCAAAATGACAGTTTACTCTTTTTTGTATTATGCAAAGTTAATGAACAATAATTTAGTTATTTTATATCATATATAAGTTGATTTGATTCTCATTTCATGACTCACTAAAGATCATTTTGTATCAAACATAATTTACAACTTAGTTATATTCGTCATTGGATGTATAAATTACAATCATACTTGTCAAGTTACATCAAAACAAAAGGTAGACGTGCAACAAGCTGCGTCACCACCCTTTTCTGAATTGCAAACCCTAATCTACCAAAGACAACCCCCCCCCCCCCCCCCGAGGCTGAGCAATTGTTGTGGTGGACCCGTTGGACCCTGGTCAGGAATTGGATAGCTTCTGGCGCTAGGGAGCAAAATGTGTCAAAGGCAAAAGAGACAAAAACATGATGGTTCTCTTCACAAGCTTTAGCGTGTTTATCAACTTTTTTCGATCCTGCCTTTCTTGGTGCTTGTCCAGCTACAAACCCGTTTTCCCTTAAACCAACCCGAGGGGAAACCCACCGTGAGGTCCACACAAGCAAGTTTCCCCCTAGCCCAACCAAAGACGAGCAGATCCGCTTGTCGCAGAGTAGATCTCCTTTCCATAGGGTCCGTAAGGAAATTCACAAGAGCCTATTTCTTAGCCGAAATCTCAGCTCTTCTCAGGATGTCCCACAAAACATCTCGCACCCAGTCATGCCGATATTTGAACCTAGGGAGCTCTTTACAATGCACTGCGTGCTCTCTGTATTTATCCATACAAGCTTTACGACATATCGGGCAGGTTTCATCTTCTGGGTACATATGGATCATCAGCCGGTATTTGATACGTGGTTGGAAACCGGTGTTCGTTATTGCATAACTCGATGTTTTTACATAAGTTTTAATTTCGGATAGCCTACTTTTAATCAAAAATGTGTTTTGCAGGTTTGATGAAGTTTAAGGAGCTTTTCGGGAGCTTTACGAGTCATCGGGTCGAAAATCGGAGCACCGGGACGCGTTACGGATCAACCGGGAATGCGAGAAGTGAAAAATGGGAAGTTGGTACTGAGGAGGCCGTCGCCGACGGGCTCTAGATAACCCCGTCGGCCAGAAATCCCGTAACCAACAATACAAGCCGTCGGACGAAAACACGAGCAGGGGAACCCGTCGCCGACGGCCCCCCACCCGTCGCCGACGGGTTGTGGTTTCCGGAAACGTGAAATCTTGGATTTTTTGGGTTAAGCTTGATTCTTATTGGTTCTTGGTCATTGATTTCGGGAGTTACACTATCTTGGGAGTTCAAACTTTGATCTGAGAGCCAAGAATCACCTACCATTCATCTCTATTCCATCTCTATCACGAGACATCATCCGAATCATCATCAAGATCATCATCAATCATACACAATCTCCAATTTATCCTAAACCCTAATTCTCCATACCATCAATCCTTCCATCATCATCCATCACCAAAACCCTCAACATCCATCAATTCTCCATTGTTCAAGCTTCGAGATGACTTCATTCACGTTCCAAGCATCCGGTGTTCAAGCTTTTTCAACCATGAGCGGCTAATCACCTCGGATTCACCCCGGTGTAGGTAGTTGTTTAATTTACGGTTCCAAATTGTTTCTTGCTTCAACTTTGTGACAAATTGTGTTTGATTTTTGAAACCTATGACAATAGTTTGCATTTGTTTCGTATTCGTAAATTGTCGAACGATGTTAAAAGTTATGACTTTACGAAATGGTTATGTGTAGTATGCATTGTTTTGGTTAAGTTTTACTTGTGTTGATTACAAAGTGCATTCTTGTCCGTTTTTCGAAGCGTCGATAGTTATTGGCACCTAAGTCACGGTACACTTAAGCCGCTAATCATACGAAATTGAGTTGGATCTAAAAACTTGTAGAAACCCTAGGTTGGCAATTACCGAAACCGGGTGTGAACCCTTTTTCTTATTATTGTTTACTAATCAATTTTCTTTCAATCGTTAATCATTAGTTGTTAATTAATTAAATCAATCCCATTAGTTTAAATTCACATCTTTCAATTAAATAAAACTACAAGAACCTCATAACAGGCTTCATAATTTGTGACACTTTTTGATAATTCAATCGAATCCACACACAAACCACATACTCTTCGTGGATCGACCCCTTGCTACCACTAACACATAGTTAAGGGTAATTTGGGACTATAAATATTATCTTTGACCGGAGCGCGACACTCCGATCAAATTTTGGCGCCGTTGTCGGGGAGTGCGTGCGCTTTGTGTTTGGATTATTGTTTGAACTTCGTGATTATCTGTTTAATTTGTTTAGTTTCTTTTTGCACTTTGTCTTTTTCCTTGTTACGCGGGTGTGTTACTTGTGCATGTTACAGGTAGTGTATGCATACGCGAAACTCCGGGGGGACTTCACCATTAGTCTACGAAACGGAAATCGGAAGAGTTGCAAGGAGGAATTTAGCAAGCCGGTTAGAGGCAACACTCGCTTCTAATCAAACTACCAAAACACCACAAATCACACCAACCATTGAAACCGATTCAATGGCGAACCAGAACTCCAACCAAAACTTCAATCAAAACCAAAACCCGAATCAATTTCAATACCGAAGCAATTTCAATCCCGCTCAAAACGTTCAACCTATTCCTCAAGAGCGACCGGGTGTTAATAACAACACCGGACCACCCACACCACCTTTCCAAAACCAAAATCCCAACAACACCCAAAGAACACCCCAGCAACAAAACCTTCATCAACAAACCTCCTTACCCGCCAACCTTGATGACCGGAATGTCAATTCCGACCGTCGAGGTAATCGAGATCGTGGCAATCCCGCGAACGAAGACCCGTTCTTCAATATAGATGACTTGAGAAATGCCATCCCTGATGATGAGCCGTTTAGTGTTCCCGGCTACCAATCACCGGAACATGTGAGTGTCCATACGGAGAATTCGGATGATGGGGGGTATTATGATGATCGGGTTAATGATGACGAAGATTGGGGGTACGTGAATCAAGGTAACATCTACAACGCAAGAAGGTTTGAAGATGATGAGTTTGGCTACCAAAACGCCAACTTTGTGGGGAACGATGATTATGGGTACGGGGATAGGAGGAATGATGGTTACGGAAATAACCGTCAACCACGAAACAACAACCAAAGAAACCGAGATGATGGGTTTTACAACAACAACAACAACAACAATGTCAACCCTAATCGGATTCCTCGTTTCGTGGGAGGGGGTAATCAAAGGGGTAACCAAGGTAGAAATCAAGGTGTTGATAGAAGAGGTGATCGAAGGGACAACCAAAGGCCGGTCGATCAAGAGGTTAACGGTCCACAACGTCGTCAACAACCTCCACGGGGAGTGAATGACCGTTTTCGACCGGTAGTTACCGATAATGACTCTCCAATAGTGTGTGAAAGGAGAATGTTTGATTGTAAACCTCATTACATCAATATGCTTCCCCACTTCAATGGGAGGTCTAACAACTTAGCATTAGAGGAGGTCAAACTTCGCTTGTTCCAATTTTTGTTGAAAGACAAGGCAAAGCAATGGTTTCTCACACTTCCGGCGAATAGCATCCGGACATGGGGTGAGATGCAACAAGTCTTTTTAGACGAATACTATTCGATGGCGAAGACTGACGACGCTAGGGATGAAATAAGGTCGTTTCGGCAACTATCGAGTGAACCGTTACATGAAGCGTTCACTCGATTCAAAGAATTGATGCGGAGATGCCCACATCACCAAATAGAAAAGTGGGAATTGGTGAAGTGTTTTGTACGTGGGTTGGATGACGCGACATGGAATCGCCTCGAGTCGACGAGCAACGGGACTCTTTTGAGCAATCATGAAGATGACGATTGGGAGTTCCTCGAGCGAATGAGTAAGCGGTCGAAGGAAAAGGAATCTGCCGATAGAGCTAAGAAACATCCCATCTCTGGGTCACTTCCCGATCTTGATTCTAAAGATCGAATTTCCACTTTAGAACGGGAAATGGCTCGTATGAAAAAGAAGGAGGTGAATGCGGTCCAATTCGCGGTGTGTGAAGATTGTGGGGATCTTTGCCATAGGACCGATCAATGTCCAACGGGGCCGGGCGAGTACACCGAAGAAGTAAATCAAGTGTTCGAGGATAGAAAGAATAATGACATGAATTCGAACACTTACCACCCCGGATTGAGAAACCATCCCAACTTCCGATATGGGAATGTCGCGAATCAAATGAACCCGAACTTCCAACCGGGTAATCAAAGCGGGTCATCATATCAAAATCGCCAAGGTGGTAACCAAGGGGGTTACCAACGTAATTACAATCAAGGGTACCAAAGTCGGGATAACAATTACCAAGGTGGGTACCAAAGGAATTACAACAATCAAGGCGGTAATGAAAGCGGGTCGAACAATCAAACCGGTGGTGATGACTTGAGTGCCAAAATGGATGCTTTGTTAAATATGCAAAAAGAATCTCACAATGACATTAAGGAGAAAAGAAGACAAATGAGATTCGGGACAAAGCACATGAGGCATTGGCAAAGCAAGTGGGCCAACTCGCGGAGGAGATGGCTCAAATGAGGGGAAGCATGTGAAAGCTTCCAAGTGACACCGCGGTGAACCCTAAGCATCAAGGGTCAAGCTCAAGGAACACACGTGAGGTACCAATTAATAAAATTACTTTACGTAGTGGTCGAGTCGTAGATAATGGTGTCAAAACACCATCACCCCAGTTTGTTGAAGGGGTGGTGGAAGATGCTAGTGAGGATGAGAACGAGGATGGTCAAACGGGTCAAAATAAAAATGATTTGAAAAAGAATAATGACACTCACGTTGTGACCATACCCATCCCTAAGGCTAAGGAAAAGGGTGTGGAGGCTAATACCGCCCCTTATCCCGAAGCATTGAAGGGACCCGTGAAGAAGGTTGTAAACAAAAGAGGTCCACAACAAGAAGAGTTGTTGGAAATTTTCAAACAAGTAAAAATTAATTTACCTCTTTTGGATGCAATCAAACAAGTACCGTCTTATGCTAAGTACTTGAAAGAATTGTGTACTCAGAAGCGAACGAATAAATTTCCAAAAAAAATAGATTTAACCGAGAATGTGAGTTCGATTCTTTCGGGTGCACTTCCACCTAAGCTCCAAGATCTGGGTGCGCCTATCATTTCAATTCAAGTAGGCGACTTTAAAATCAACCGGGCACTTCTAGATCTTGGTGCTAGCGTGAGCATTCTACCGGGTAGTTTGTATGATCAATACGAGTTTGGTCCACTTCAGTCGTCAAACACCACTGTGGTGTTAGCCGATTTGACACCCAAACTACCCCGTGGAATTTTTTCGGATGTGATAGTAAAAATCGAGGATTTTTACTATCCGGTGGACTTTTTGGTACTTGATTATGTGGCTAAGGACCCAACCAAGCAACCTACGGTGATTTTGGGTCGACCGTTCTTAGCAACCGCAAATTCTCAAATTGATTGCAAAACGGGAACGGTTGACATGACATTTGGAAACCGAAGGTTGAGGTTGCATGTTTTTTCCGGACTTATGAACCCTCCAGTTGATGATGAATGCTATACGGCGGACATTGTTGACACGTGTGTACCTCTTTGTGACACAGTCGTGGATGAGGAAAACACAATGGAGGATTGTTATATGTTTAACAGGTCACAGGTGGAAATGGATAAGAGCATAGACGAGGAGGTGAAAAGTTTGGAGGTGCTTGCGGTTAGAGAGGGAAAACCGACATGGACGCACCAAGTTGAGAGTTTACCGGAGAGCATTGACACCAAGTTGAAGTCGTTGTTAGTAGAGCCTCCGGAGGTTGAATTGAAGGCGTTGCCTAAGCATCTCAAGTATGCTTATGTTGGTGAAGGCAACACACTCCCGGTTATCATTGCATCAAACTTAACCGAGGAGCAAGAAGAAAAATTGATGAGTGTTTTGGTCAACAATCGAGCGGCGATTGGATGGACCATTACTGATTTGAAGGGTATTAGTCCCTCGGTGGTGATGCACAAAATCATCACGGAAGAAAATGTGACTCCCGTTCGAGATGCACAATGGAGATTGAATCCGAATATGCGGGAGGTGGTGAAAAAGGAGGTGCTGAAATGGCTTGATGCGGGTATTATTTATCCGATCTCGGATAGCCAATGGGTGAGCCCAACGCAGACGGTTCCAAAGAAAGCGGGTATACAAGTCGTAAAAAATGACGCAGGTGAAGAGGTAGCCACTCGGCCGGTAACCGGGTGGCGAATTTGTATTGATTATAGGAAGTTGAATACCGCAACTTCCAAAGATCATTTTCCTTTACCGTTTATTGACCAAATTATTGAGAAACTGTCGGGGCAACAATTTTATTGCTTTTTAGATGGTTATTCTGGTTATAACCAAATTGCCATCCATCCAAAAGATCAATCAAAGACCACGTTTACTTGTCCCTACGGCACCGCATTTAGACGAATGCCGTTTGGACTATGTAACACCCCCGCCACCTTCCAAAGGTGTATGATGAGTATCTTTTCAGATATGGTGGGGAAGTCTTTGGAAATCTTCATGGATGATTTCCCAGTTTTTAGGTCGTCATTCGAGGCTTGTTTGGACCAATTGAATAAAGTACTAAAAAGGTGTTTCGAAACTAGTTTGGTCCTAAGTTGGGAAAAGAGCCATTTTATGGTTCAAGAGGGAATTGTGTTGGGACACGGAGTGTCGAGTCGTGGGATAGAGGTCGATCGTGCAAAGGTACAAGTTATATCCACTTTGCCGTATCCCACAAGTGTTAAAGTTGTTAGGTCATTTCTAGGTCATGCGAGTTTTTATCGACGGTTTATTAAGGGTTTTAGTGATATAACCAAGCCTTTGTGTAACTTGTTGTTAAAAGATCAACCGTTTGATTTTAATGAAAATTGTCAAAACGCATTTAACAAGTTAAAGGAAAAGCTAGTTGAGGCCCCAATCTTGCAATCGCCAAATTGGTCTTTACCCTTTGAAATTATGTGCGATGCAAGTGATTATGCGATGGGGGCCGTGTTGGGACAACGGGTTGACAAGAAACCCGTTGCCATATAATACGCAAGTAAAACTCTTTCGGATGCACAATTGAACTACACCACCACCGAAAAAGAGCTACTCGCGGTGGTATATGCATTGGATAAATTTCGGTCATATATATGGGGGAGTAAAGTGATTATTTATTCTGATCACACTGCAGTTAGGTACCTCATGGAGAAGAAAGATGCAAAACCGAGGTTGATCCGATGGGTGTTGTTGCTCCAAGAGTTTGATTTGGAGATACGGGACAAAAAGGGTATCGAGAATGTTGTAGCGGACCACTTATCCCGGTTGATGGTCGAAGAGGATCCTAAGTTGTTAGAGATCAATGAGTCTTTTCCCGATGAGCATATTATGAAATTAGATAAGTTACCATGGTATGCTAACATTGTGAATTAACTTGTTACAGGTGACTTGCCGGCACATTAGGATAGACGGAAGAGGCAACATTTCATGTCTCAAATCAAGTATTACCGGTTGGAGGAACCGCACTTGTGGAAAGAGTGTGCGGATCAAGTGATTAGAAGATGCATAGATGATGAGGAAATTTCAAGCGTGTTGCAACATCTACATTCATTTGCGTGTGGTGGTTATTTTAGTGGCCACAAAACGGGTCATAAAGTGTTGAATAGTGGTCTTTATTGGCCAACTATTTTTAAAGATGCAAATGAGTTTTCCAAGAATTGTATAGAGTGTCAAAAACTAGGGGGTATTTCAAAAAGGGATGAGATGCCCATGCAACCAATCCTTGTAGTCGACATTTTCGATGTATGGGGTATTGATTTCATGGGCCCATTCCCCAACTCTTATGGCAATTTGTATATCTTAGTGGTCGTTGATTACGTGTCGAAGTGGGTCGAGGCAATAGCCACCAAGACGAACGACCATTCCGTAGTTTGTAATTTTGTTCAAACCAATATTTTCTCAAGGTTTGGGATTCCTCGTGTCATCATAAGTGACGGAGGATCCCAGTTTAAAAACTTTCGGTTTGGAAAACTTTTAAAACGGTTTGGTGTTGACCATAGAATTGCTACACCCTATCACCCGCATACAAGCGGGCAAGTTGAGGTGTCAAATAGGCAAATCAAAGAGATTTTGCAAAAGACCGTGCGGGCGGACCGTAAGGATTGGTCAATTAAGTTGAACGATGCTTTATGGGCCTACCGTACGACACATAAGACACCCATTGGCACTACACCTTACCGGTTGGTTTACGGTAAAAATTGTCATTTGCCGGTTGAACTTGTGCATAAATCATTATGGGCTATTAAAGAAGTTAATGTTCAATATGATGATGCAGGTAGGGAACGGAAACTCAAGTTATGTGAGTTGGAGGAGCTAAGGGAAATGGCATATGAATGCGCGTCCAAGTATAAGGATGGGATGAAGAAGGCGCATGATGCTAAGTTGAGAAAGAAAGAGTTTGAGATTGGGCAAAGAGTGTGGCTCTACAATTCAAAGCTCAAATTCTTTCCCGGAAAACTTCGAAGCAAATGGATGGGACCCTATGTGATCACCCGGGTCGGACAATTAGGTGATGTTACCATTGAGGACCCGAAGGATGGGTCACGGCAA
Organism: Helianthus tuberosus; assembly: GCA_030545235.1. Lineage (NCBI taxonomy): Eukaryota > Viridiplantae > Streptophyta > Magnoliopsida > Asterales > Asteraceae > Helianthus > Helianthus tuberosus. The sequence continues at coordinate 178,391,485 of CM060443.1, forward strand.
ACGGTTAACGGTCACCGGCTAAAACCGTTCCTCGACGGTAATGAAAAAGTGTATGAAAACAAGGAATTGGTGAGCTTTGTGGTAAGCACACCGATTTACGAGGTCGACTAAAAAGGACCGGTAACCTTTTTGTGTAGAGTCATGTATAATTTTTAATTGTTTGTGTGTTTCGGATATAATCGTTTTCGTTTCTTACTAACCCCGTTTGATTGTGTGAAGTCCGGATATTCCAAACGAGTCTTGAAGGCGTAAGGTATGTTGTTAGACTTTGTTATGTGCATTGAGGACAATACACGGCCTTTTGGTGGGTGGTAGGGCCGTTAACGGTTTTCGCGTTTCAAAAATTTAACTTATAAAAAAAATTACAAAAAGAATTTTAATACTTTTTAGGATTTTTGTTTGTATATAGTCCATTTACAAAAAGTCAATAATTTTCCTCCTAGGTTAAAAAAAAAATTAAAAAAATACAGAGCCGAGCCCACTTGATAACTACAGGGAGATGTTTGAAGCCCTCACTGGTTATCCATACCAGCCAAACCCGCCAGTTGCTCCCAACGAGAGATATCAGCGGTGAAGGCAAGGTATGTTTTGTGTTGTTGTTGTATACTTTAGTTTCTTTATTTTTTTTCGTTATTATTTATTTTTGCCTAGTTAAATGAACGTTGTGGGTGTGTTCCCTATATAACCCTCACGAGACCTCTCGTCCTCCCAAACTATTGGGGGGGTTTAAAAGGGCTTGTTGCATAAGCTAAATGCAACCGTTATTCCTACAAAAGTGAGTTAGGCTTGTTATTGTTGTATTTTATTTTTCCACAAAAATCAAGGTAATTTAACGCATGATTTGGTAACACTTTATAAAAATGGTAGAACTAACCACCTAACAAATTTCAATGGTTGTGAGAAGCATGCTTCTACACAAGGGTTAGAATTTGTAGGTACATGATGTTCGAGAGACAACCGTTTTTATGAAGAGGAGAAGAAAATATGGTCATCAAGCGACAAAAACCAGGTGCATGCGTTTCCTTTTTACCTTGATTCTTAGTTTAGTAATAAGTGGATTGTATTTTGTATTTTTTTTTCCGGGGTGAAATTATGGGAAGGTTAGCTGTGTCACGTCCCTTGTGCGTTTTAAAACTCTAGTTCTTACACATTGAGGACAATGTTTACCTCAAGTGTGGGGATGGGGGAGTAGTAAAAGTTTTCGATTTTGACCCGTTCATTTAAATACTACACATTGAGGACAATGTTTACCTCAAGTGTGGGGATGGGAAAAAATTTCAAAAATTTCTTGTTTCAAAAGCGATCTTAAAAGCACAAGTAACTAAGTCAACGAGGGATGGCACAACCCATTTGGTCTTTTGTCATGGTCAAGTTCAAATTAATAAGCATAACGGGTATTTAGCGGGTGGTTATTTGGGAATAATTCGCCTAAGGAACTAGCATTTTATGCATATCACATATCATACCCTTATACGTGAGATTTTGAACCACTTTTATATCATAGATTTACATATACATGTTTCTTTGTTTGAGTGGACCATTAGTCGCGTATTGTAGAACTTGCAACTTTGGATACGTTCGAGACCATAGACCGAATACAAGCACAAGTGTCACGGCCCCCGTCCCCGTTTGACCTGTTTCAAGAGCCGCGGGACAGAAATCCCGTGGTATTTATTTAATTGAGTTTAACAGCGGAAGTTTATCATTAGGATCGTTTTAAAGCTAAAATTTTCCCGATTATTTTATTTCACAATTCGGGATAAAACCCCGGTAATTTACAATATTATGATTTTACAGAGAAATCTTTATTTTACAAAACATATTTTTATTTTATTTTATAATAAGCCACTTTCTTAAGCTTGAAATGCTCCATAGCACTTTTCCTGAATTACAACAGAACACCTGAAACATGTTTGAAAAAGATTTTGTCAGCGGGAAATACTGAGTGAATCATTCTATTTATTAAAATGACTCATTTGTTATAATTTACAGTATTAAGAGATATTACAATGTTTCAGATATCAAACCAACTACCCACAGTACTTTGTCACTCGACCCATTGGCCCATTCGTCCAATGGTGTCTGTGATTATGGTCATATCACCCATTGGCTAACTCGTTGTCCAATGGTGACGATTATCAAGTAATGTATACAAAACCCCACATACCGGCTGTAACTGGGTGATTACATAAACTTAATCACTGTAATTATAACTTTGAAAATAAACATGATTTGGAAAGTAATTTGATAAAAAGAGAATGACTCACATTGTTGAATTAACACGGATAGAGTTTACTTTATGGATTAGCCTTGTTAACCTAATTTAAATAATAATGCACACAAAACTGGGTTAGTAACCAATACAGCAATTACGATAACTCACGAGATCAAATTCTCACAACGAACGACAAAGTGCAATACTTAAACATCCATCGAATTAACGACAAATGACAAAGTATAACCCTAATGTGGGCGGCACTTAAACATCCATTGGATATATTGATCGTCGGAAAATGAATCGTAGCAGCGATCGAGTTATTACCCTGTTTTGCGGCGTCGATTTGTGAACTGTGTGTGTTTTTTGTAGTATTCAGAACGTAACTTGCAGTGTATAAGGAATTTTTACGTCGTTTTAATTCCTGAATTCAAGTCCCAAGGCCCTCTATTTATAGGTGAATTTTGACCTTTACGCGGCCCACGTAAGATCTAAGCTAACCTTACGCGGCCCGCGTAAGACCTATTTTTAGGCATAGGGTTGCCACGGTTGGGACTAGCCTTGCTGACTTGACAGTTTTCGTAAATTCAGTTTCTACAGCACACAATTTAGATAATCGTTACTAGGGTTTTACCCCCCCTGAGTTTTAGGGGTCCTAATCCTGATTCCAAATGTTCTGAAAATTTTAGGGATTGTTCAGAATCACTTGGGTGTCTCAATTAAGGTTTCCTATTGGACAAATTAATTTAATAATTATAACTTTTGATGAGAGTTGTTACAACAAGAATGATTAAGGCATTAGGTAAACCTTTTCCTTTTACACCATTTTTTATACCCTTACCCAAAAATTATCCCCTAGTAGCCAATGTTGAGCCTAAACCCTTCGTTTGACTATCCTTTAACCAATAACCTTAAAACCTTTTTCTTTTAAACCCGTGTGATGGAAATTCGATTATAGAAGTAAAGTTTGTATAGTTGTTTTTGTTTATCTACGAAAAAAAGAGAAAAATCAGAAAATGCATGAAAAAGATAGAAATTTGTTGAGAAAAGAACAAAAATATATGTTCTTAGTTTGAGAAATAAAAGACTAACGTTGTTGCCTTGTAGTTGATGTTTATAGTTTAGTTTTGTTTAGAATAGTCATTCGTAATAAAAATCGAATTTTCATCACCTTAGCCACTTTAAAATATCCTATTTCCTACCCTTAGCCTAGCCTCGTTACAACCCTTACAAAGACCTTATGACTTGTGCTTAGTATTCGTGATCGGTGGTGGAGAATGATTGAGTTGCATGCCTATGCGGGTACGTGTTCTAATCGGTGTTGAGTGATTAATTGTTGAAGTGCTAATACATTATACACATTAGCCAATTTTTAAGCCGAGTGGAGAGAACATTGTGAGGGATATGCATGACTTGTTAGTTTTACGGGCGGGTTAATCTTGGATAACCATTATTATATGTGATTATTCACTTGACCGGTAAATATGTGGAAATTGTAAAGAATGTGAACTTTTGTATGACAATAGACCTAAACCTTTGTCTCGGGAATAGGAAGTATATTCATTGTTCGACCCACGTGAAAGTGAAAAACAGATTTGCTTCAGGGCAAGCAAAAGACAAGTGTGGGGATGTGATGCGTGGTTGGAAACCGGTGTTCGTTATTGCATAACTCGATGTTTTTACATAAGTTTTAATTTCGGATAGCCTACTTTTAATCAAAAATGTGTTTTGCAGGTTTGATGAAGTTTAAGGAGCTTTTCGGGAGCTTTACGAGTCATCGGGTCGAAAACCGGAGCACCGGGACGCGTTACGGATCAACCGGGAGTGCGAGAAGTGAAAAATGGGAAGTTGGTACTGAGGAGGCCGTCGCCGACGGGCTAGAGGCCGTCCCGGACGGGCTCTAGATCACCCCGTCGGCCAGAAATCCCGTAACCAGCAATACAAGCCGTCGGACGAAAACACGAGCAGGGGAACCCGTCCCCGACGGCCCCCTACCCGTCGCCGACGGGTTGTGGTTTCCGGAAACGTGAAATCTTGGATTTTTGGGTTAAGCTTGATTCTTATTGGTTCTTGGTCATTGATTTCGGGAGTTACACTATCTTGGGAGTTCAAACTTTGATATGAGAGCCAAGAATCACCTACCATTCATCTCTATTCCATCTCTATCACGAGACATCATCCGAATCATCATCAAGATCATCATCAATCATACACAATCCCCAATTCATCCTAAACCCTAATTCTCCATACCATCAATCCTTCCATCATCATCCATCACCAAAACCCTCAACATCCATCAATTCTCCATTGTTTAAGCTTCGAGATGACTTTATTCACGTTCCAAGCATCCGGTGTTCAAGATTTTTCAACCAAGAGCGGCTAATCACCTCGGATTCACCCCGGTGTAGGTAGTTGTTTAATTTAGGGTTCCGAATTGTTTCTTGCTTCAACTTTGTGACAAATTGTATTTGATTTTTGAAACCTATGACAATAGTTTGCATTTGTTTCGTATTCGTAAATTGTCGAACGATGTTAAAAGTTATGACTTTACGAAATGGTTATGTGTAGTATGCATTGTCTTGGTTAGGTTTTACTTGTGTTGATTACAAAGTGCATTCTTGTCCGTTTTTCGAAGCATCGATAGTTATTGGCACCTAAGTCACGGTACACTAAATCCGCTAATCATACGCAATTGAGTTGGATCTAAAAACTTCTAGAAACCCTAGGTTGGCAATTACCTAAACCGGGTGTGAACCCTTTTTCTTATTATTGTTTACTAATCAATTTTCTTTCAATCGTTAATCATTAGTTGTTAATTAATTAAATCAATCCCATTAGTTCAAATTCACATCTTTCAATTAAACAAAACTACAAGAACCTCTTAGCAAGCTTCATAATTTGTGACACTTTTTGATAATTCAATCGAATCCACACACAAACCACATACTCTTCGTGGATCGACCCCTTGCTACCACTAACACATAGTTAAGGGTAATTTGGGACTATAAATATTATCTTTGACCGGAGCGCGACACTCCGATCAGTATTTAAGGATGGCTCTATATTCTACTGCTGACATACGTTGTCCCAGCCCTTCAATTGGGATAACGGTCAAAAAATCCTGAGCATGGTGACCCTTCAGGCATTCCCACACCGCCTTCTAGCGAGATGACAAATCAAAAATTTCTCCTAGGCTTTGAGCGATTTTGCTAAACAGAGCATTCGCCAAAGTTTTTTGTGGCTTCGAGGGGGCGGTGTCCTTGTTAGAGAAAGCGCCGATATCAAAGTCTGGGAGAGAGACATTTAAGCGTTCGAGCGCCTGCAGATAGTCCCCGTCGAGCCCGACAACCCCATTGTTTCGAAGGATATGATCCTGTAGTTTCCAAAACTGAGCTCTGGACACCACAAAAGCATAAACCCCAACATCTCGAGCTGAGAGGAGGCCCAAATCACCTAGACGCATTGGCAGAGATGCCAAATGCCATTGGAGGTCCCAAAAAAGGGGCCACCACCCACGACTATGTCTTCTATAGCCTCTTGGAGGCCATCATCGAACCGGGATGTCGCATCCACCATCAAATGGGGTTGACAAGTCCGCAGCTCAAAAAGTAACTTAGCAACCCCCATGCAAGACCTTAGCAGAAGGAGTTCACATTGAGGGCCCCTAAGGCAGGGTAAAAGTTTCATGAGGTCAACCGCCCCCGCCGCCCTGCCAACTCCCTAATAAAGCTAGGGTCACAGCTAACAACTCCACCAAGAAGCTTAACCCCTCTCTCTGGTCTGCCAATCCCTCTCGGGAAAAGCCCGTCCTGAACTTTCCGCCCATCACATGTCGGCAGAAAACCTCTGTTTTCTTAATGTTGAGGTAAAGCCCTAGCAATGGCCCCTCCTCGTTGATGATGTCTAAGGCCCTAGAAACCTTAGTCGCGTTGCCGCTAATCGTCCCATTATCCAAGTACCAAACATGAAATGAGAGGTTACAACGGTCCTACACCCGGAGAATGAGAGGGTGTAAGGCAAGGGCAAAGAGAAGGTACGAACCACTGGTTTTTTTGTTAGTTTCATTAATTACATCAATAGTATATTAAATATTAAAAGAAAAATTATAACTTTCATAAACAACCCCTAAGATATTAAATGTTTTCCTAAGTCTCTTACATCTGAAGACAAGTAACATAGTAAATGTTAGGGGCCAAAACTGTTACAAAATGCAACCTGATGGTTTGATATGTTAAAAGATTTTTTTGAACCGGAATGATTAACCTGACTAAACCTTAGGGGCTAAATTAGTAATTTACTCAAACTACAAATATTAATATAAGTAATTGTTGTTTGTTCTATAAATAGAAGTTTAACATGCTCGTCACCCATTTATTATAAGGAAAATGCTACAGAAATGTAATCAAGTTTGTTGGTTGTTTCAATTAAGTCATCCAAACTTTTTTTTGTCTCACTAAAGTAACTTAACTTTGATTTTGTGTTCTAATAGTGTGTATTACCAGGTCATCAGGTTACCATTCTTTTCTCCTATTTTTTTCTTTTAGTCCTTATTTGGATATTTTGTGAAGTAAATAAAAAAAAAATAATAAACCTAAGTAAAAAATTCATTGACAAGCGCTATTCATCTTCACAACTAAACCTTCATCGTCTCCAAGATCCCAACCCAGAAACACCTCAACCCTCCTATACTAAATTTCCGGCGTCCGACCTTGGAAATATGGCCGAAAAATCCTCGATTGAATACATCACCGACGAAAGATCAAAACACCGACCCTCGTCTCTACTCTGAAAAGATTGCTTGAAAACTGAGGGTGTGATTTTTGGAAAATACGATGGTTGGAGTGGTGGTACAAGCCCATATTTGGTAGTTTTGCGGAGGTAACAATCGACTTATCAAATGAGTTATGAATCTGTTAGCCTCTCCAGCGACAGGTGTGAGATCTGAGAACAGATTCGGTGAACATTAGGCTTTTCAAGGAGGTTAGTGGAGGTGGTTAGCGATGGTGGTGGTCTCATTGCGGTAGATTGTGGTTTCGCAGCGACATAGAAGAAACTCTAAATGTTCAGAGAATGACAATGAAGAAGGTTAAAGAAAGCTTAATTTACATTAATTTAATTTAAAGAGATAAAATACATGGGTGTGCGAGAGTTTAGATGTTGAAGATGAAGCAAATGAGATTTTATAAATCTGATTTTTAAATCCTTTTAATTTGAAAATCCATGTTATTATTTATATTCTATGCATCATAATAAAAATTAAAAATATTAATGAAACCTAACACATCATCATTATAACCGGATAACCTAAAAATTACATAATATTAGAACATCAAATGAAACTTTAGTGTTTTTAAAAAGACAAAAAAAGTTTCGGTGCCTTAGTTATAACGTTTAGCAAACTTAGTTACATTTCTATAGAAATGTAATCAAGTTTGCTTGTTGTTTCAATTAAGTCATCCAAACTTTTTTTGTCTCACTAAAGTAACTTAACTTTGATTTTGTGTTCTAATAGTGTGTAATTACCAGGTCACCAGGTTACCATTCTTTTCTCCTATTTTTTTTTCTTTTAATGCTTATTTGGATATTCTGTGAAGTAAATAAGAAACATAATAAACCTAAGTAAAAAATTCATTGACAAGCGCTTGTCGTCTTCACAACTAAACCTTCATCTTCTCCAAGATCCCAACCCAGAAACACCTCATCCTCCTACACCAAATTGCCGGTGACTGACCTTGAAAATATGGCCTAAAAATCCTCGATTAAGACATCGCCGGCGAAAGATCCAAACACCGACCCTCGTCTCTACTCTGAAAAGATTGCTTGAAGACTAAGGGTGTATTTTTGGCAGATACGATGGTTGAGTGGTGGTACAAGCCCAGATTTGGTAGCTTTGCGGAGGTAACAGTCGACTTATCGAACGTGTGGTGAATCTGTTAGTCTCTCCAGCAACAGACGTGAGATCTGAGAACAGATTCGACAACATTAGGCTTTTCAAGGGGGATAGTGGAGGTGGTTAGCGGTGCTGGTGGTCTCTTTGCGGTAGATTGTGGTTTCCCAGTGACATGGAAGAAACTCTAAATGTTTAGATAATGACATTGAAGGAGGTTAAAGAAAGCTTAATATACATTAATTTAAGAGTAAATTACAAGTTTTGTCCTTTATGTTTACATCAAATTGCAGGCGCTGTCCTTTAGCGCAAAAGTTGACAAGTTTTGTCCTTAATGTTCCAAAATCTTGCACGTTATATCCTTTAGGCCAAACCTAGTTAGATTTTTTGGTTAAATCAAGTCATGTGTCTTGCACATGAGGGCATTATAGTCATTTCATTATTATAAGTATTTATATCCACAAACAGCAACATACAATTAGGGTTCTTCAGTTGTTATTCCCTCTTTTCCTCCTCCCCTATCCTCTCCACCTCTCATCTAATCTCATACCCAAACAAACCCTAGACCATCTCTACAACAATCAATCAATCATGCCGGAAAAGCGAAGCCAAAGAAGCACACAACAAAGGAAATCCAGGCCAAAGTGGACACAGCCACCACCAATAGAGGCGGCGGCAAGGCCGGAATCGTTGATCGGACAGGTCAATCTGGCGCCCCTGGTGGAATCGGAAACCTGCCACACTCTTGTTTATTGGTCAAAACACTGGTCAAGCAATCAGAAGAAGAACAATTTGCAATTCCTTGACAAAACTCAGATATGTAGGTACGCCTGTTCGGAGTAATTGCGCAAGAAAAATAACTATGCAAGTAAGTGTGACTGAACTTAAATCGGTTGCCGGAAGTTCGATTTTCACAGAAGTACATTCTCTCTCTAAAATTAACACACAGTTGTGTGTGTTTGAAGGTCATGATGAAGATGAACAATAAGCCAATTAGATTTGTAAACATTTGTTCAAAAGTTTACTAATTTTTAAGCTGTTGTACCGATTTAGTCACCACAAACTTTGAATGTTTATTGTTATTAAAATTTGATTGAAAATGTATTTGGACTTTTGAATATGATGATATTCTTGAATTTTGATTTAAAGATACTTAACAAGAATCACCTATTGATTGCACAAACTTATGAAGAACTAAAATCCAAGGGATTAGAAGTAGCATCGATCACTGTGATTTGCAAACTTTATTTAAAATTTGATGCTCAGGGTTTGTGGTAAAATAATGGGTGGAATTAAAAAGGGTTAGGGGAAAAGACTAAAACACCCTCGTGTGCCTTTCACATGATTTAACTTAACGTTAGAAATTAACTGGGTTAGGCTCAAAGGGCATAACGTGCAAGATTTTGGAACATTAAGGACAAAACTTGTCAACTTTTGCGCTAAAGGACAACGCCTGCAATTTGGTGTAAACATAAAGGACAAAACTTGTAATTTACTCTTAATTTAATGCGAGAGTTTACATGTTGAAGATGAAGCAAATGAGATTTATAAATGTGATTTAGAGGGTGTTTGGGGTTGAGTTTTGAAAATAGATTATGCGTTTTGAATAATCAGAATCAGATAATTAACTGTAACAAAACGTGATGTTAAAAGATAGTGTTTGGATTTGATTATGTTGCTTGATATCACAATAATTAGATAATCAACTATTTGAGTGTTTGGCAATATATTTAAAAAAATAAACAAGTGAATACCTTTTCTAAACGCAAATAATCAATTTTTGGAAAACTGCATCTTGTTGCAGTAGCCGCGGGGGGGGGGGGGGGGGGGGGGGGTTGCTCTTTGAAAACTGCGTCTTGTAACTTTCTAAACGCAAATAATCAATTGTTTTCTTTTTTTAATATACTATGATTTGGATGCGATTTCGGGTTTCTTCACTCTTAATATGGTTCAAGTGTGACATTTCTAATAAAAAAACTATTAGCTTTGATTGTGTAAAAATATTCATGACATCTGATTGAAATTAAGATAGGATTCGTTTTATACATTATCGGATTAGTTTTATGTATAACGGAACAGATTTATCATTCATTGCTAGCATAATCACTAAACACAGAAAGAAAGCGAAAAACAACAAATACAAAAGTTTATAAATGTTAAAAATAACGTGAACAACCCATACATATGTCGTATCAGCCGTCAACTTATTACATGAGATTGAAAACGAGTATAATTTAAAAGAAAAAGAACAATAGTTGTCGAATAAGAAGCCTAATTTTATAAGTGTGATAAGTAATATATATATTTTATAAAACTTATAAAAACAAATTCTCATTTTAAACTTGTGTTACCTCATTTTATAAGTAAGACAAGCAATACATATTGGGCCAGAAATGAGCGGTTTAACCTTTTCAAACCAAGTCATTGGGCCTCTGTTAACTGGGCTGCCATAGCAACTTTTATTAGGCCTAGCCATGACTGCCATGGAGCTGGGCTTGAATGCTTTAATTTTGGGTTCTAACATGCACGATAATGGGGTTTGTAGAACTTGGGATCATAACTCATAGAGTTAAAAGTCAAGTTTGTATCGGGCTTAGGATGATAACATTTAGGGTACTTTAAGGGATATGGGCCTTGGTCGTAGGCCACTTATGGAATTGTTCAAGTTTAAGTCCTAGTTGTGTATTAAAAATTCCATAGTAGTGTATTATGAATTTTTTGATAGGAATACTTTGTATCTTAGGATCTATGTCATGGGCCTAACTCGACTAGTGATCAATGTATAGGTTGGCCCATTTATATATTTTTTTCTTTTTGGGCTAGGTTAGACCTTGGGTCTATATCCGGGCCTCGTTTAGTGCCTTTTTTGTATTCTTTCGTTCTTTTTAATAAAAGGTTTTCCGGGGTTCCACTGTGCCCAATGATATCAAACATGTTAACCCATTTCTTTGCATATATGTAGTACTACATGTATATTTTCACTTGTTACGTTTTAAGCTAATACTAGACAGTTTTACTTGTGAAATTCCTAGTATTTCAGCGTATGTAGCTGGTCGTTTACGATTTACGATCAAGGAGGACATGGCGTTCCACCCCAAATGTTTACATTTCTAGTGCCCGGATCTTGATTGAAATCCCTCTAGTTTACTTACTTGAGTCTCTTTAGTCGGCATTTTATTGAAGGGATTATATAACCTCTTACCACTACACCCTCTTGTGATATAAAGCCCCTCTGTTACGCGTTTCGCCGCTTGTTGCATAACGCTCCACAAGGAGCTTTATGACTACACATGACCTCAATATCTACTTTTTCTTTCTCATGTATGCACTTCATTTTTTTAATGTAGACGAGATATGTGCATTTATGACAATACGCGAATATAAAGTGGTAAATGTAATTTGCGGGCGTGTATCATGGCTATAGAGATAAAATTTGTCTAACATAGACAGTCACCTGTGTGTATTGTTGTGATTTTAATTGTAAATACTAAAACATACACAAAATGTTGACGTGGTACTATCTCTGATTTAATTGAGATTACCAAACAGGGGTAAATTGGTAAAACCGGAAGACTGTAAATAGTCCCAGGATTTGAAGGACGGCTTCTGTTTTAACCATCATTCCATATCTTTGCACATATATTCATCATTCTATTTCTGCCTCATTTCTGTTATCATCATCTTGTCTCCTGATCACACAAAATTATATATAAAGGGTGTACCTATTGGCACACCCAATTGGCTATTTGCACACCAAAAAGACATTTTTTGTCCTATATGAACACCCTACAGTGTCGAGCTGTGACCAAAGAGCTGCGGTTTGGTCCGGTCAACCAGACAAAAGACTGATGGGTGTCTGACGGGTCTGTTGACCGGACCAAAAACGCCGAGCTTTGGCTACGTTTTGGTCCTGTCAACCAGACAAAAGACTGACCGGGTGTCAGTCTTTTGTCTGGTTAACGCGGCAAAAGCTCGGCGTTTTGGTCCGGTCCAACAGACCCGTCAAACACCCGTCAGTCTTTGTCTAGTTGACCGAACCAAAACGTCGCGCTTTGGCCACAACTCGACACTGCAGGATGTGCATATAAGACAAAAAATCCCTTTTTGGGTTTGCTATCTACACACGAAGTGTGTAGATAGTTTGTGCCTATCTTAAAAGTCAAAGGTTATATTAGTCATTTTAGATGCAATATTTCAATTGCTTTTTACACCTACTTAACTAAACTATAATTTAATTAAATTGTTTTCTCATAAGAGGGTAGGTAATGTAAAGACAACCAAAGAGATGAGATGAAGAGATTACAAAAGGTTCAGAAAAACCAGATGTAGCTTTTAATTTTATACTTGTATTAAAGCAATGGCTCGCGTATATGAAGCTCTCCTCGCTCCTCGGATCTTGTGACCAAACGTCTTGGAGCTCCTTGTGCTTTTTTAAACGAAGTAGACATGGTTTGGCATTGGTATGCCACACCAGGATGGTTTGCCTTTGCTTATAATAATGGAATATTGAATTTTAATAATCTCAACTGTTCGTTGTTCGCTGCCAACAGTCTCAATTTCAAAAATAACTACTGGCAGTCCGGACTATTAACATATTGGCCTCCAATAGACCCTAACTAACAGAACACTAACTTCGTTAATCTCCGGTCGCTGGAAAAAAACCTTTTTCGCTGGAAAAATCCTTTTTTTACTGGAAAACTCAATCTTTTCGTCTCAAACCTCTTTGTAATCTTATTACGGGCCTTTAGGAAACCTCTTTCTAGTAAAAGCCCCAAATATTAAGGTCGCTGGAAAACTCTTTTTTTGTTGGAATACTTCTTTTTGGCCGGAAAACTCAACTTTTTGGCCGGAAAAATCATTTTTACCGGAAAACTCAATCTTTTCGTCTCAAACCTCTTTGTAATCTTATTACGGGCCGTTAGGTACATTTTTCTAGTAAAAGCCCAAATTATTAAGGTCGCTGGAAAACTCCTTTTTTGTTGGAATACTTCTTTTTGGCCGGAGAACTCAACTTTTTGGCCAGAAAACTCAACTTTTTGGCCGGAAAACTCAACATTTTCGTCTCAAACTTCTTTGTAACCTTAGATCGGACCTTTAGCTAGGAACCTTTTTCTGGCAAAAAAACGTTTTTTTCCGACGACCGGGAGACTAGCGGCCTTAGGATTCTGTTAGTCAAGGTCCATTGGAGGGCCAATATGTTAATAGTTGGGAGTGTCAGTTGTTATTTTTGAAGTTGGGACTATTGGTAGCCTACAACGAATAGATGAGATTATTAAAATCCGATATTCCTATGATAATTATGATAATAAGTTAAGCTTTTCCAAAGGTTTTAGATTTTTTTTAAAATTAATAACTTCTACCGATCACTTAAAAGCCTATGTAGATGATGCTAGGGACTTGTGCGATGTCTTTGAAGAATTTCATAACCAACTATGCTTGCAACTTATTTTCCCATATACTTATCGCTTGTTGACGGATAAGTGACTAGTGTTGTTAAATCTCGATATGGTAGTCATGTCATATGTTGATACTGAAACTGACTACGTTTTGACCTAAGGCATCATGCAACTAACAGTGAACAAACTTGCATACGTATGAACTGTATGGAAATGTATTTTATGAGTCCAAGTCATCCACCATTCGTATAAGAGCCAAATCGACCACTAGCTTGGCCTTTAGATCCATTAATCCCATCTTTATCAAGACGTGTAGAATGTCATATTGTATCAAGGTCTGATAACACATCAAGGAAGTGATCAAACACATCTCCCTTACCCTTTCTCTAAATTTCAGTCTCATCTCTCTGATGCCCATAATGCTAACGAGTAAATCACAAAACTGTGAAGACGCAAAATTCTTCATGTCCAATCCGAAACTCCTGACCTCCAACACCTAGGTATAAGACATCTCTTCTCGCTTGTATGGTGTATGTTGGGTACTATTGTTTGTAGTATCAAATTATATAATCAACTATAAAATCATTATTTTATTTCTAACCATATTATAAGCTATTGTAATTATTATTTTTTAATAGATATATAAACCATCGAAGCCCATTAGAAATATAGAACTTACACGCGATGTGTGGTTGTGGACGTACATGGACAGTGGCCACCATCACCACACAGGCTGACAGGAGCATAGGTAATTTAGCAAACATGATTCAAATATTATTTTAAAATAACTGCAAAAACATACATACCTCATCGACAAAGTATTTAAATTAACACCAAGGTTTTTATTTGTCAGTTTCGCGAACTAGGTTGATGAATCTATTAAAAGAATGGTATAGTTTCTTCTTAATGATATTAACTTTTTTATTGTAGAAAAAACTATAAGTTAGATCAACACCACAACCTTATACATCTCATCATTATAATAATATTTTATTTCTCAACAAAAAATTATAAATTATTATTGTTAAGTTTACTAACATGTGTCTTTTGGCCGGATATAATTTTAGTGTTTACATTTGACATAGTCTAATAATTAATATCAGCATATTAATATTTATCGAGAATTAATTATCCAAAAAAAAAAAAAAATCCACTCACAAAGTTACTATCAAATTTAATAAAAAAAAGGTGTACGATACCGTTGTTGTTCGTATGGTACCCGTGATCAGGGATGAGCAAATGGTACTGGGTAGCAGTACCAAATTTCTCGAACTAAAAGACTATCAAACTCAATCCGATACCGACTTTTACCGTTGAACCGGTATTTTCGATACAAGTACCGATTGATACCAAACTTATCAAACTTAAAAAGTAAAGAGAATAACAATTATAGAGAATATTTTATTATAATATAATATATACAAAATACTGTTCATTTGGTTGTGATTTTAATATATAGAGAATCGACAAAGTATTTAAATTAACACCAAGGTTTTTATTTGTCAGTTTCGCGAACTAGGTTGATGAATCTATTAAAAGAATGGTATAGTTTCTTCTTAATGATATTAACTTTTTTATTGTAGAAAAAACTATAAGTTAGATCAACACCACAACCTTATACATCTCATCATTATAATAATATTTTATTTCTCAACAAAAAATTATAAATTATTATTGTTAAGTTTACTAACATGTGTCTTTTGGCCGGATATAATTTTAGTGTTTACATTTGACATAGTCTAATAATTAATATCAGCATATTAATATTTATCGAGAATTAATTATCCAAAAAAAAAAAAAATCCACTCACAAAGTTACTATCAAATTTAATAAAAAAAAGGTGTACGATACCGTTGTTGTTCGTATGGTACCCGTGATCAGGGATGAGCAAATGGTACTGGGTAGCAGTACCAAATTTCTCGAACTAAAAGACTATCAAACTCAATCCGATACCGACTTTTACCGTTGAACCGGTATTTTTCGATACAAGTACCGATTGATACCAAACTTATCAAACTTAAAAAGTAAAGAGAATAACAATTATAGAGAATATTTTATTATAATATAATATATACAAAATACTGTTCATTTGGTTGTGATTTTAATATATAGAGAATCGACAAAGTATTTAAATTAACACCAAGGTTTTTATTTGTCAGTTTCGCGAACTAGGTTGATGAATCTATTAAAAGAATGGTATAGTTTCTTCTTAATGATATTAACTTTTTTATTGTAGAAAAAAACTATAAGTTAGATCAACACCACAACCTTATACATCTCATCATTATAATAATATTTTATTTCTCAACAAAAAATTATAAATTATTATTGTTAAGTTTACTAACATGTGTCTTTTGGCCGGATATAATTTTAGTGTTTACATTTGACATAGTCTAATAATTAATATCAGCATATTAATATTTATCGAGAATTAATTATCCAAAAAAAAAAAAATCCACTCACAAAGTTACTATCAAATTTAATAAAAAAAAGGTGTACGATACCGTTGTTGTTCGTATGGTACCCGTGATCAGGGATGAGCAAATGGTACTGGGTAGCAGTACCAAATTTCTCGAACTAAAAGACTATCAAACTCAATCCGATACCGACTTTTACCGTTGAACCGGTATTTTCGATACAAGTACCGATTGATACCAAACTTATCAAACTTAAAAAGTAAAGAGAATAACAATTATAGAGAATATTTTATTATAATATAATATATACAAAATACTGTTCATTTGGTTGTGATTTTAATATATAGAGAATTATACATACATATGCTCACCCATTTGTACCACATTTTATTATTTATATTTTCATCCCTCATACTATTAGTAACTTATATTTTCTTCCCTTAACGTATTATTAACTTTTTTTCTTCAGTTAGAGTGTTATTAAAAAGTATAATATAACTCTTATGGCTTAGTTTTTTACATTTTTTATTAGTATAAAATATAATATAACCCTTATTGTTTAGTTTAAATTTTAATAAATCCTATACTTTATTATTATTATTATTATTATTATTATTATTATTATTATTATTATTATTATTATTATTATTATCTACGATAACATTTTACATGTTGGAATGAATTAGGCAAGTTATCACGGCATAACTTGCGTACGTTGTTCACATTTTTACATCTATTTTTTTTCTGTTTAGCGGGTCTTGGCGCAACACAAGGGTTCAAGAAGTTAGTTTTGTAAAACAATTAAAATAAATTCGAAGCTAAAAATTTCAACCAACTGTATTTATTTATCTTTC
Source organism: Helianthus tuberosus (assembly GCA_030545235.1). Taxonomy (NCBI): domain Eukaryota; kingdom Viridiplantae; phylum Streptophyta; class Magnoliopsida; order Asterales; family Asteraceae; genus Helianthus; species Helianthus tuberosus. Next base: position 178,408,254 of record CM060443.1, read on the forward strand.
TTTCTTTCTTTACAAGTAATAACCATATAAAATATAATAGCACTTAGAGTAAACTAATCTCATTTCTTGAATTTCTATATAAAATATTTAATTACTTAAAGGTTGCATAAAATGTATTTTCTATTAATCAATTCAAAAGGATGAATCTGATAGAACGGTAAGTTTGTTATTGTTTGACCTAGAGGTTAAGCGTTCGAGTTGTGGAAAAAGCTTTTTCTAGAAATGCAGAGTAAGAACTCGTACATAAGATTCAAGTTGACCCGGTACCTTTCAGACCTGCCCATGGGGGAGCCTCAGGACACCGGGTTTTTATTAATCAAATGAAACAATGTTCTCGCTTTTCAAATCAAAGAGAAGACCTTTGATGGTGCAATGTTGGGTTAAGACTCAAACGAAAGAACAGAATACATTCATTTGCACATTTAAAGGAAACCACACCAAGCACCAAAGCTTCTAGTATCATTAATTTCATCAACTTTTTTCAAAGGTTCATGTGGAAAGTGCCTCGGTATTTGACAAAGAACCTATTGTCACGTGGTAGAGTTTGTGTAGAAACTCTTGAGTACGACATGTCATTTATTACTACTAGTGGTCATCATGTATCCAATTAATCAACTGGCTGCCGTTTGAAAAAAAAAATCAATTGGCCGGTTGTTACACATGAATTATTGGAAGATCACAATCGAGAATCACGATGTCTACCACCTTGTTAATGAATCAACAAACAATTGTTGAGTAGCAAAGGTTGAAAGGATGCTCGTTAAAGCAAAATACGACACTACTAAACAAATGAGTATCTATCACTAATGGACAATAAAAATCTACTATATTTTATCTCGTCTGTCTTAGCAAATGGTTTAATTAAAACCTAGGATTGAAAAGCTATTAAAAGCAAATGCTTTTAATTAAAACATAGAATTGAAAAGTTAGATCGAATTAAAAAAGAAAATTGTAGATTTTTTTTTTTTTTGCAAATTGATGAGCTTGAATTTCAAATCATGCCAACATGTATTTGAAAGAGTAAGAGTGAATACAACAATTTTAAAAACCTTCGGTGGATTTGATTTTAAGATTTTGATGTACATCTATATCTATACTATATAATAAAAGAAACCAATTTTGAGACATTTGTTATTATTCTAGACCATCCTTAATTTTAAATAATTATTATTTAATTTAAATTATTAAATACCAATGAAATTAATATAAATCTTATCCACCCTAAATTATTGGCATAAACTTAACTTCAAATCGTAAAGTCTTATCTAAACTAAAAAGATTGTTTCACTTAATAGTAGATAAACAATCATATTATTTAATGTTAATGTTATTATTGTTTACTATGAGAAATTATATTAAACGTCATTATTCTAGACCATCCTTAATTTTAGATAATTATTTTTTAATTTAAATTATTAAATATCAATTAAATTAATATAAATCTTATCAACCCTAAATTATTGGCATAAACTTAACTTTAAATCGTAAAGTCTTATCTAAACTAAAAAGATTGTTTTAGTTAATAGTAGATAAACATTCATATTATTTAATGTTAATGTTATTATTGTTTACTATGAGAAATTATATTAAACAACTTATTAATCAAACCAAAAATTTAAAATAGTATTAACCTAATTTAAAAAGTAATAAAAAAATCCATTTTGATTTAGAAAGATTTTTTTAACAATAGATAAACCCGTGTAATACACAAGGTTTTTAAAGATATAACATTTTTTTATTATTTGCTATATAAAATTATATTTATTCAACCCATACAATATACGGAGTTTTTTTAAAATATAATTTTTTTATTATTTAGTATATAATTACATTTCTTCAACCCGTGAATACACAAGTTTTTTTTAATATAACATTTTTATTGTTTGGTATATAAATTTACATTTATTCAACCCGCACAACAAACGCGGTTCTTAAAGATATAATTTTAAATATTTTTTTAACAGTAGATAAACTCGTGTAATACACTAGGTTTTTAAAGATATAACATTTTTTTTATTATTTATTATATAAAATTAAATTTATTCAACCCGTACAATACACAGAGTTTTTTAAAATATATATTTTTTATTATTTAGTATGTAAAATTATATTTCTTCCACCCGTGAATACACATGGTTTTTTAAAATATATTTTTTTATTGTGTGGTATATAAAATTACATTTATTCAATCCGCACAATAAACGAGGTTTTTAAAGATATACTTTTTATTATTTAATATATAAAATTATATTTACTCAACAAGTGTAATAAATGAGGTTTTTAAAAATATAATGCTTTTTATTTAGTATATAAAATTACACTTATTCAACCCGTGTAATACACGGGGTTCTAACCTAGTGCTATATACATAAATTGGTAGCTAGATCTCTAATTAAGTTCAATCTATCTTGAAGGATAATTATAAATCATTGATGTATCATTACTAAATTATTCAACTGCAATTTAGGTCTGAATTGATAGTGAGCAATTTTCAGAGCAAGACGAAGGGATAACACAAATCACAAGTAAACAAAGAAAAAAACGATATATAAAAAAATAATCAATTGGAAGTAACTTCATCGATACATTTGAAACATAACCATGTCACATCATTTTAGAGCTATTCCAACACTTCCTTTTCCTACAATAAAAAACAAAATGAAATACTCTTTCCCTCTCCTCAAATTCGCAAACTAAACAACATAAAAATGCCTCGCTTTATCCGAACACTTTGCAGGTTTTTAGTCACCATTGGCGTCTTAACTGTTCATACGAGTAGTCTAGCTATTAGTTATAACAAATTTTATCTGGGATTTGGCTATATGACACATATAGACCTATACGAGCTGTATAATTTACGTAAAAGATGATCAACTCTTTAAGGTATTTTAAACAACATTTTTGCTATACTATATACACAAATACGAGTCTTGTAGGGACAATGCTATACGAGTAGAAACAAATACACATTGTCATCATATTTATTTTTACGAAATCAAGCACATCATGAAAATAACACACTAAAATATATCTAAAAAGGAATTATTAATTTTTTTTCTACTTTCTTCTAATCGTGTCAAGTAAAAAATTTAATGTAATAACTATTATATAGCTTTTACATATGTCACTAACAACCATCTACTTCTCAAACTAATTCTAATATGTAATAACTATTATATTGCTTTTACATATATCACTAACAACCATCTACTTCTCAAACTAATTTTAAGAATATGTACTTGTGAAAAAAAAAACCCTAACGCAGTTCTAACAATATCAATACCACATAATTATCATCATCAAAGAGAAGTTGACCAAAACTTCAATGCTTGAATTTAGTAATGCCACCATCTCAAGAACATCCTATTTAACTACAAGCGACAAAATCCTAACTTCTATGGAGAAGGATACTGAGCTTTCGAAGAACTCTTAAACCTACTAAAACTGAGCTTCGTGATAAGGCACTAGATTATATGAAGAATTCGGTACATGAACGATAAAGTGTCTACTTTAGTTTAATGTATAGGTTTACTCAATAATGAAAACATGGATAACATAAGACAGATGTTTGTTGCAATATATATTTGGTCTAGTAAATTGTTTCTTACTTTGTATTTTTGCGATATTTTTATTTTATTAACGGTAACAATAAAGACGGTGAAAAATTTGAAAATAACAAGAAAATGCTTTTTGCAAATGTAATCAAACATTATAGAATCATGCTACTTTGATATATTCATTGGATTAAAAATCAAGCAAACTATTACAGTTAATCACAAACATTTATTCCAAAAATGAAGCAAACATAATTCCTTGTAAAAATGAGAATTGGATAAATCACTTAACTACCCTTTTGCCCCATTAAAAAACATGTGTCACACAGATATATATTGCGGGTAAAGTTCTTGTACAAATAATCTTAACATACTAAACATACAAATTGAAGGAAAACTCAAAAAGACAAGGTGGCATTTTTGTAATTATCAATAACTATCAAAGTTACTCTACAAATATACCTAAAAAAACCTAACCACTCCCCCCCCCCCAAAAAAAAAAAAACCTAACCCCCCCCCCCCCCCAAAAAAAAAACCTAAAAAAAACCTACCCCCCCCCACCCCCCAAAAACCTAAAAAAAACCTAACCCCCCCCCCCCCCCCCCCCACCCAAGCTAAAATGCTAAAAACTAAACCCCCAAAAAACCTAAAAAAATCTAAAAAAATAAAAAAAAAACACACAAATTATTTTATTTTATTTTTTTAACATTTTTTATTAAAAAATCGCTACTTTTAGTAGCAGCAAAAAAAAAAAAATTTATTATTATTATTATTTTTTTTGCTAACGAAATGTAGCGATTTTTTTAATAAAAAATGTTAAAAAAAAATTTGTGTTTTTTTAGGTATTTTTGGTTGTAACTTTGATAGTTGGTGGTAATTACAAAAATGCCACCTTGTCTTTTTGGGTTTTCCTTCAATTTGTATGTTTAGTATGTTAAGATTATTTGTATTTGATCTTTTGCCTATATATTGCACATAAACGATTTGTGTAATTTGTCTTTTTTTTTTTTTTTTTACATTCCCCACTCAACCCCACCCCAACTAAAGTACTCCCTCACCACCCACATGCTTCATGCGACCACTTCCCATAAGTCCATAACCTCTCATCAGACTACAAATGAAGCACCGCATCACCCTTTGGTTTTGATTTGACTCCACCGCCACCCCCTTTCTTACTTTAAACCGTTGCCATGAATATATATCTCACAATCAAAGCTAATTTTCTTTTATTAGTAGAAATTTACACTTGAACCATATGAAAGAGAAAGTATCCTTTGTAGGTTTTCTTGTTTCTTTTTTATTTGAGTTATATATATATGGGTTGAGTTATAATACAAAGGATTTAAAAATAAGAATGATAAGAAGCCATCAGAGAGTGACAAGTGTCCTAAGAGGAATTAAACGGAAAAGGTAGTTTTGTCTACAAGAGAAAAGAGAATATGCACATGCAAGTCACATGTTATTTCCCCCTCAATTTTTAAACGTCCGTAACTTTTTTATACATCATTTGTTTTAAAAAAAATTATACCATAAAATCGAGCGTTTTTTATCTTTAATATGAGTACCATATTGTTATATTTTTCAAAAAAAAAATTCAAAAACCCAGTTGCATATTACACAATGGACATGATGTAAAACACAGTGTAAAGTAGATAAAAAACACAATCAATGACAACAGATAAAGACACAATGGACAACATATTAAAACACAAGGACCATAACGTATAACACAATGGCGATAACATATAACACAATAAGTATCAGACTAAATAAAAACACAATTGATGACAAGTGATAAAATACACAATTAATGACAACAGATAAAAAACACAATGGAGAGCAGATGAAGACACAATGAAAAACAAACTAAAAACACAATACACAACAAACTAAAACACAATGAACAAGATAATAAAAAAAATTGAACAGATTATTAAAACACGATGGACAACATATTAAAACACAATGAATAACATATTAAACACAATGACCTGAACTAATAACATAATTTATAGAAAACCCAGATATAATACCATCTTCATTGTGTCATATATTGTGTTATAAGTTCTTATAAAAACGCAATGGATAGAACCCAAATTAACATTGTGTTATAGGTTTTGATAATAACACAATGTATATAAACTCTACTGACCAAAACCCAGTTAAAAGACACAATGACCTGAACCTTTAACACAATGCAAAAAAAAACCTAGTAAAAATGAAATTTTTGTATTTTATTTTTATATGATAATAGGGTACTCATATTAAAGATAAAAAACGCTCGTTATTATGGTGAGTTTTTTTAAAAAAAAAATGTCGTATGAAAAAGTTATGTGTAACACCCCGTGTTTCAAAAGTCAAAGTCAAAGTCAAGATTGAAGTCAAAGGAAGAAAAGATTGCTAATTGCGATCTGTTACTCCTACTTAACTCCTGTTTTGACTTCTTTGACTTGTAAATAATCTATTTATTTCATCGCATTAGTTGTATTATGTGGAGTACTTGTTAATAATAGAGGTTTAATCGCATATTAATCGCTAATCGACTTAATCGAATCGCAATTGCAACTCGAATTACGTGTTCTGGATATTGTTTTACGTGTGTGTGCTATTTATGTGTTACTCGTGCATGTTATGTTGAGGTGTTAATCACAATCGAAATCGCAAATCTATCGCATCGCAAACAAATCGCATACGCTAAACGCAAGTTGTTTAGGATGATTGTATGTTAGATATAGTAGTTGGGATTAATGGGTAATACTATCGCATCGCTCACTCAAATCGCATCGCAACGCAACGCACTACATGCGAATCGAAACGACAAAACTCGTCGCGCCAAACGGTAGGATCGAGTGGCCAACCGATCGAGTGGCCATCCGATCGGATTGCCATCCGATCGGGTTGCCATCCGATCGAGTTGTCACCCGATCGGGCTGCCACCCGATCGACCAGCTACTCTCCCCCACTTTCCTTTTTGGGAAACTCTATAAATACCCACCTGTTACATCATTTGTGACGTGACAGCTCCCTTGTTCGACCAGCTCACTCCAACGCTCATTTCTTTCGATTTCTCACGATTCTTGTAAGTTTTCAACCTAAATCTTGTACTTCTATGATCTACACACACTTCTTCATCATTCTCTCTTTTAAATCTCAACTTTTAACCGTGAAATCAGTGGATTTGAGGTGTTCTAGGATGATGTAATCATGGTGTTCTTATGAACTTCATGTTTTGGCTTCAATCCACCAAGAACAACTTAGATCTGGACGATTTCCACATGAATGAACAAAGATCTTGCATAGATCTGAACATATTCATGGTGAAAAGGATTGAAAGATGGCTTTCTAACTTTCTTTCAACTCTTTTACACTCAATGCACTCAAACCCGATGGAATCGGAGCTTGTTCTGATCTTCTACTCATTCTTAGTGATGTATCAGTTCCAGATCTGAATTCTATCCAAGAGATAGTTGATTTCGGGTTTGAACATGAACAACCGTCTTGAACAGTGAACTGGTCGGACTAGGGTGATTCCTGTTCAACCGGGTCACTTGGGTCAAGACGAGGTTCCTGTTGTTTAAACAAGCTATCATAACGTCTCGTTCAAATAAAATCAAGTGACAAGACGATCAGATCATCGGGACGGATTGCCTTCCGATCGGATTACCATCCGATCGGATTGTCATCCGATCGACCGGCCATTCGATCGACCGGCCATCCGATCAGGTTGCACTTGGTTCCACACTTAGACTCGTATTTCAAGCTTTTCAATGATCTGAACGTCGAACGGATTACCATCCGATCGGGTTGCCATCCGATCGCACGACCATCCGACTATATGATGTTTGGAACTTCAAACACTTAAACAATTTTCCACATGTTCAATGCACAAGATTGCCACTCGATCGGATTGATATCTGATCGAGTGACTGTCCTGCTGTGAACTTGTTCTCAACTGAGAAGCCTCGCCAATCGGATCGCCGTCCGACCGAACAACCGTTCGATCGACCGACCCGAAGGGTAGAGATACTTTTCTATTTTCAAAATGCTACAACGAAAACGTCAAAGGTCAAACCATCATACACAAACACATCCTCACCAAGCGAGGTGTCAATCCAATCGAATGGCCATCCGATCGGATGACCATCCGAACGGATTGCCACCCGATCGACTAGCCATCTAATCGGATTGCCATCCGATCGGATTACCATCTGATACTTGGTTACTCTTCATCGTTTTACGCACCAACTTTCGCTTATGCTATCGTTAACTGTTCAGGCTGATTTCACTCTAGCGCTCCGTTCAATCCATTAACTCTATCGCTGTGAGTATACTTGAACCCTTTTTTGTTTTACGCACTTTTGGGTGTTACATACGTTACTTATTCTAAATCACATCAAACACACTAAGCAATACTTTAACGCTAACCGCTACTGCATGTTATACGTGACTCGATGAATGCTTGTTTGTTATGTTTACACATAGATATTTGTCTACCCGCCTTAGCAATGATAGTACTATAGTTTGGACTCAGCACCTGTTCACTCAGGGGTTGTTAAGGACTATTAATCACATGATTCGCAGTGGTGAATATGTGTTACGAACTGCCTTGCGCAGTCGACCCACATTCATTGGTATCGATAGGATCATGTCGATATCCAACGTGCTTCACATCACACGTTGTACGTGCTGGTTATGCGTAAACGATTTCGAACTCTATTATGCTATTACTAAACTTGTATGCTCACCTTTACACTATGTGTATTGAATTTTACTTTAACGTATGTGGCAGGTGCTTAAGATGTAGGATGCCTTGTTTGCTTTGTGATGAAATCGAGGCTAGGAAAGGGTCCTAGAAACAAATAAATAAATTGTCTATTTTGAAATCTGAGTTGTCGAATCAGTAGTTGATTGTGAGACAATTATTTGTAATAACTGTTTTATTTGGATATGTTATGGTATGGGACATGACGTTTTAAGTATCTGGTAATTAATAGTTGTTATGGATACTCATGGACAATCTGTTTCGCTCAGTGTCGCGCCCCGATGATTCCGCCATCGGTTGGGGTGTGACAGATTGGTATCAGAGCCATAGCTATAGGGAATTAGGCAAGACTTGACCTAGTCCAGGTCGATGTCTTAGAAACGACCTAGTCTATAGTTAAGTACCAACAGACCGACTGGTGCATACCCTGAAGGGGTTTTTGTACAAGCTTACTTGCTATTTCTCGCTATCCTCGCTTACACTACACTGTCACTGCACTCTAATTTTCAAAAAAAATGAACGAGTTATTGGGTCGAGATTAGGTGTGAAAACCGCAAACTCTCGACTAAATCGCTTGTTCGACCCGCATTTTATCTATAAACAAGAGAATTTTCGTTGAATCAGGAGTGAAATCCATACTTTAACGCAAATTTCCTTTCCTATTTTATCAAAACAGGAACAAAGTTGTTAAGTCAGGGGTGAAACCCGAACCTTGATGACTTGTTCCATGCTCTATTTTGCTTTAACAAGACTCTCACCAAAGTCTCGACGGACTCCAACGACTTGAAGACACACTGTAATTGGAAGGATGCGTGCCGATCGCCCAAAGTCGAGGCGAGAGCCCAGTCCCGAAGGTCGAAGTGTGTACCAAAAGTCCTTGTGAATAGTCGAATCACCTTTGCTGATAGACGTGTTTTGACGAAAGCCACAGACAATCCGTTCTTGATTTTCATGTGTTTCGATTCTGAGCTCGCAACTACCGACTCTGATATTTGTCGCTTCTACGTGGATTTTATGTGTTTTATGTGATTTTATCTGTTTTTGTGTTTTGATTTTTGGCGGACTATTCGCTTTTCACCCTTCGCTTTGATCGACACACACGAACCGCACTGCACATCTACCTCAAAATGCTGACAAATCGCTGATACTTGTGGATGATCGCATGCTATGTTATACGCTATGTTATACTACTCGCTGTATACTCGCTAATCGCAATCGCTACTCTCGAACGCTCGCGGACTGTGAATGATAGGTTTCTATATTCTGACTGCCTCTTGTGTTTTTGTGCCTTACGTGCTTATGTGTTTCGGTGCTCTACATGATTATGTGCTTATGTGTTTATGTGCCTATGTGAATCTTTGTTTATGTGGATACGTGTTCCTGAGCTTTATGGTAAATCGCTAGACTATACTAGAAATAATCGAAATTGTGTTTGAGTCCTGTGACGTTGTCTGTTGCAGACAATGTCGTCATCTGGATCTCGCGCTACCCAAGCAGCACGCCGAAAGCAGGTGGATAAACGCCTCGCCTCTATGATCACTAAACAAATGGCGAAGGTTGTTCCTCAGATTGTCAGTGAACTGTACGAGAATGTGAGCAAATCTTCTGAAGAGTCCAGGACCGATACACCCAAAGCTGCTTTCAGCTTCAAGCAGTTCAAAGCCTGCGGACTGAAAGAATTTACTAGCGAAGATGGTCCTACGACCTTGTTTCAATGGTTTGATTCAATCGAGGTCACCCTGCGCCAGAGTGGCTGTCCTGTTGATCTCCGCACTCTCAACGCAACCGGCTTCTTTCAATCCCGAGATTTAGATTAGTGGACGGCCGCGAGAAACAAACGCGGAAATGATGCAGCTTACGGTTTGACGTGGGATGAGTTGAAGAACGTCATGTTGGAAGAGTTATGCCCTCCCCATGAGTGCCAAAAGTTGGTGGATGAATTCTGGCACATTAAACAGAAAGATGGTGACAACGCTGGTTTGACTGCGCGCTTCAAGCAGTTGAGTATTATCTGTCCGGACCAAGTCAAGACGCCCAAAATCGCCATCAAGAAGTATATCCGTGCTCTTCCGGATTGCGTGGCCGATTTCGTTCAAGCTGCAAAGACTGCGACGATTGAAGAAACCTACTTGCTCGCTGCTGAGATCAACGACAAGCGAGTCAAGTCTGGTGTCTGGGATAAAGCTCCCAAGAATCTACATCAAGCTAGCACCGCACCAACCGCTGAAACCACCGCCACTTCTCAGTCTTCAAAGGCCTCTCGTCGCAGGAGGAAGAACGACTGCAACTCCAGCAACAAGAACTGTGCTGTCACCACTGCTGCCCCGCTCCAAGCTGTACCAGCTCAGCAGCAGACTCAACACCGCCAAGTCGCGGCACCGGTAACCCAAACACCGCCGGCAAAGCTTGCTTATACTGCTCCTCACACGGCCTGCTCGACTTGTACCTGTCACCACCCAGTGGGAATCGCTTGCAGATTTTGTGTACATTGCAACATGTATGACCATTTCACCGCCAACTGCCGTATAGGTCCTCGTCAAGCTCCAGCTCCAGCCACTGCTCATCAAGCTCTACTTCCTGGTCCTCAAGGCCAACAAGCGGCTCAGGCACCCACGATCAATGCTAGAGTCTGCTTTACGTGTGGTGATCCCAACCACTTCACAAACATGTACCCCAATCGAGTTGTGAAGTAAGAGCCACAACAGCAACAACAGCAGTAGCAACCTCAGCAACAACAACAAGCTACTCGCGCTCGAACCTTCAACATTAATGTGCGCCAGGCTCAGGCTGACAACAACCTGGTCAATGGTACGTTCCTTATGAATGGTATTTATGCTTCGTGTTTGTTTGATACTGGAGTCGATAACTGTTTTGTATCGTTTGAGTTCGAAAAGCTCCTTAATCGTAAGCGCGCCCATCTCCCCTCGACGTTCGATGTTGAAGTTTCCACTGGAAGAACCGTCGCTGTTAACTCTGTTCTTCGTGATTGTACCCTCGAACTCAACAATCACATCTTTCCTATCGACCTTATTCCGATGCAGCTCGGTAGTTTTGATATCACAGTAGGCATGGACTTTCTTCGCGAAAACCATGCCGAAGTTGTTTGCTTCGATAAGATGATTCAATTCTCGCTCACTAATGGTGATCAACTTTGTGTGTATGGTGAAACCCTCTCAAAGGATCTCAAGCTCATGTCATGTATCCAAGCTAGCAAGTACCTCCGCAAGGAATACAGAGCTTTCTTGGCTAACATTGTAGTAGCGGAGAAGGAAAAGAAATGAAAGACAGAAGTGAAACACGTCCCTGTTGTTTGTGAATTCCCTAAAGTTTTTCCTGATGATCTTCCAGGCTTACCTCCGAGTCGTGATATCGACTTTCGCATCGATCTTATTCCTGGAGCAAATCCTGTTGCTAGAGCTCCTTATCGACTCGCTCCGTCCGAAATGCACGAACTCTCGAGTCAGCTCCAGGAATTGCTTGAGAAAGGCTTTATTCACCCTAGCACCTCTCCTTGGGGCGCACCAGTCCTTTTAGTCAAAAAGAAGGATGGGTCGTTCCGGATGTGCATCGACTATCGGGAATTGAATAAGCTGACAATCAAGAATCGTTATCCTCTACCTCACATTGCTGATTTGTTTGACTAGCTACATGGTGCTACGTGTTTCTCCAAGATCAATCTATGCTCAGCCTACCACCAGTTACGCATTCAAGAGGAGGATATACCAAAAACCACTTTTCGCACTCGATACGGCCACTATGAATTCGTTGTTATGCCTTTTGGTCTAACCAACGCACCCGCGGTTTTCATGGATCTGATGAATCGCGTGTGTAAACCTTTTCTCAACCGCTTCGTCATCGTGTTCATCGATGATATCCTGATCTATTCGAAGTCGAAAACCGAACACGCGCAACATCTACGTTTGGTTCTCGAGCTACTCCAGGGGAATCGACTTTATGCCAAGTTCTCCAAGTGTGAATTCTGGCTGGAGGAGGTTCAATTCCTCGGTCACATTGTCAATAGTCAAGGTATTCACATCGATCTCGCGAAGATTGAAGCTGTCAAAAGTTGGGTTACACCTAAGAACCCGTCTGAAGTCCGTTCTTTTCTCGGACTAGCGGGCTATTACCGCCGATTTATCTAAGGATTCTCAAGAATCACTGTGCCGCTTGCTTACCTCACGCACAAAGACATGCCTTTTGTTTGGGGAACTGGACAAGAGACTGCCTTTCAAACCCTCAAGCGTATGCTTTGCAATGCTCCTGTTCTCACTCTACCTGACGGAAAAGATGACTTTATCGTCTATTGTGATGCCTCGAACCTTCTCATGCAACGAGACAAGGTTATTGCTTACGTATCTCGTCAGCTCAAGATCCACGAGAAGAACTATACAACCCACGACCTCGAGCTAGGCGCAGTTGTTTTTGCGTTGAAGATTTGGCGACACTACCTTTATGGTACCAAGTGTACGATCTTCACCGATCATAGGAGCCTACAACATATCTTTGACCAGAAGGAGCTAAATATGCGTCAACGCCGGTGGGTAGAACTTCTCAACGATTATGATAGTGATATTCGTTATCATCCTGGCAAAGCAAATGTCGTTGCCGACGCCCTCAGTAGACGGAGTTATTTGCACAGAGCCCATAATATCCAAGCCCAACATGATCTCGAGACCCTCATACACGAAGCCCAACATGCTTGTTTCACCGAATGCACTTTGAAGAAGGAAAGGATTCTCAACGATGGAGCCCAGCTGGTGAATAAGTCGAATGGGATATTCCATTATCTGGACCGAATTTGGATCCCTAAACGGACCAATCTACGACATATTTTGATGGACGAAGCCCACAAATCCCGATATTCTATTCATCCCGGTGCCGACAAGGTGTACCAGGACCTGCGCTACAAGTACTGGTGGCCGGGCATGAAGAGAGATATCGCCATCTATGTTTCGAAGTGCCTGATTTGCTCAAAAGTTAAGGCTGGCTTACTCGTCCAACCCGAGATTCCTATATGGAAATGGGAGAGTATAGCTATGGACTTCATAACGAAACTTCCGCGCACGCCATCAGGCCACGACAGCATTTGGGTTGTCGTTGACCATTTGACCAAATCTGCTCATTTTCTGCCGATACGAGAAGGCTATAAGGTAGAAAGATTAGCCCGAATCTACACCAATGAGATCATTTGTCGACATGGGACGCCTCGCGACATCATCTCTGACCGCGATGGTCGGTTTACCTCGCGTCTTTGGGAAACATTTCAATCTGCTCTCGGTACTACATTTAATCTAAGTACCGTTTTCCATCCTCAAACTGACGGTCAGACTGAAAGAATTATTCGTACTCTTGAAGACATGCTCCGTTCGTGTGTCATAGACTTCGGTGGTAATTGGGACGCATACCTACCTTTAGTCGAATTCTCGTACAATAACAGTTATCATTCCAGCATTCAAATGGCACCATTTAAGGCATTTTATGGAAGAAGATGTCGATCGCCTATTGTGTGGCACGAGATCGGACACTCTCAATTAACCGGTCCTGAGCTATTGCAAGAAATGACTGACAAAATCCTCCAAATTCGAGACAATCTACTGAAAGCTCGGAGTCGTCAGAAAAGTTACGCCGATAGACGACACAAGCCCCTTGAATTTGACGTTGGCGACCATGTACTCCTAAAGGTATTACCTTGGAAGGGTGTGGCCAGATTCGGCAAAAGAGGAAAGCTCGCGCCTCGATATGTGGGACCCTTTAAGATTCGGGAAAGGATCGGAAAAGTGGCTTACAGACTCGAACTACCGGAGGAACTTAACAACGTTCACCCGACTTTCCATGTTTCGAACCTCAGAAAGTGTCTGGCTGAGCATGATTTACACGTACCAGTTGAGGATCTTCAAGTGAACGAAACATTACACTTCGTGGAAAAGCCTGTCGAGATCATGGACAGACAAACCAAGCAGCTCAGGCGCTCAATCATTCCCATTGTGAAAGTTCGCTGGGAAGGCAAACGAGGTGCAGAGTTCACTTGGGAACTCGAAAGCGACATGAAGGCGAAGTACCAGCAGTTTTTTGTTACAGCTTCGGCCTAATTTCGGGACGAAATTCCCTTAAGAAGGGGAGGCTGTAACACCCTGTGTTTCAACAGTCAAAGTCAAAGTCAAGATTGAAGTCAAAGGAAGAAAAGATTACTAATTGCGATCTGTCACTCCTTGCTTAACTCTTGTTTTGACTTCTTTGACTTGTAGATAATCTATTTATTTTATCGCATTAGTTGTATTATGTGGAGTACTTGTTAATAATCGAGGTTTAATCGCATAGTAATCACCAATCGACTTAATCGAATCGCAATCGCAACTCGAATTAGGTGTTCTGGATATTGTTTTACGTGTGTGTGCTATTTATGTGTTACTCGTGCATGTTATGTTGAGGTGTTAATCACAATCGAAATCGCAAATCTATCGCATCGCAAACAAATAGCAGACGCTAAACGCAAGTTGTTTAGGATGATTGTATGTTAGATATACTAGTTGGGATTAATGGGTAATACTATCGCATCGCTTACTCAAATCGCATCGCAACGCACTACATGCGAATCGAAACGATAAAACTCGTCGCGCCAAACGCTAGGATCGAGTGGCCATCCGATCGGATTGCCATCTGATCGGGATCGAGTTGTCACCCGATCGGGCTGCCACCCGATTGACCAACCACTTTCCCCCACTTTCCTTTTTGGGAAACTCTATAAATACCCACCTGTCACATCATTTGTGATGTGACAGCTCCCTTGTTCGACCAGCTCGCTCCAACGCTCATTTCTCTCGATTTCTCATGATTCTTGTAAGTTTTCAACCTAAATCTTGTACTTCTATGATCTACACACACTTCTTCATCATTCTCTCTTTTAAATCTCAACTTTTAACCGTGAAATCAGTGGATTTGAGGTGTTCTAGGATGATGTCATCATGGTGTTCTTATGAACTTCATGTTTTGGCTTCAATCCACCAAGAACAACTTAGATCTGGACGATTTCCACATGAATGAACAAAGATCTTGCATAGATCTGAACATATTCATGGTGATGAAACAATGGTTAACCGGGCGGGTTAACTCACTGGTCTCGTCAAGAGGGTTAATCCCTTCTTTCCGAGGATCGCTGGCTGGATCGTCTGGTGGTGGGTTTCCTGCACAAGGAAACAAACCGTGACTCGCAACAAGGAGGATGTGGTGGGGGGGGGGGTGCTCCTTGTTACCACTCTCCGGCGTGAGAATCAGTCGTTTGCTTGGGAAGCAAAGTGTGATAGTAGTAGTATTGAGAGAGTTGAGAAGTGATACCTCAAACCTGGTTTGGGGTCAGTATTTATAGCCGAGGAATGGAGGAGGGTAGTTGAGTAGCTAGCCTGACATCGCACAGCTATTTACAGGTGTGTCAGACCTGTCGGATACTGTGGTGATGCCACGTCCTGCTGTGGTGTCAGACTGTTGTATACACGTGGGCCAGTAGGCGACTGTTCCCAGCGCCACTTGCACTGTGGTGTCAGACCCACTTGCCTTGTAGGCAGGATGCGGTGCCAAGCCGCATCGCTGCTTGCGGTCCTTGATGTAGTTCCCGCGTTGGTTGTTCCATCCATGATTCACGCGGGATGCGGTGTTATGCCGCATCGCCTGCTGAGTGACTGTTCCTGTTGTCCGGATCCCTTGTCGTGACGAAAATGTTCATAGGATGCGGTGCGGGGCCGCATCGCTATGTGTTACATTAGTTTCCGTCCTTAAGGTAATTCTTCTCATCAATGGACAGATTGGACCGCAGTGTTCGCATGTGCCCCCGCGGACACTGAAGAGTTTATTGCTGTTGGAGGTTTTTGATGAGGGTAATGGTCATTCGCGGTCGTGCTGACGCGAGATTTGGGACCATACCCCTTCAAGTCCCCCCAGTCTAGTGTTCCTTCCGTATGCGAGTTGCATATGGGAGGGATACTGGACTATGTTGTCTAGAAGGTTAAGTATGGGCCATGCAGATGACGCCTTCTTTAAGTAGTAGGCCTTTCTAGTGGATTGTTTCTTCTTTTGAGAAGGGTGCATGGTGAGCAAGTTCCGTCTGATGCGGAATTCTCAGCCACGGACTTGACTCTTAGTCTACCTTTTGTTGATGTCATCAGCCACCTGTTGGTGTTTCGAACCAACCTTTGAGACGGTGACTGAAGGTGTTAGCAGGGTTCGAACCAACCTTTGAGATCGTGACTGAAGATGTGTCTTCTTCATTCTAGTTGGAAGCTCTGCGTCAGCTAGTGCAAAGTTGTAAGTACTTTGCTCAAGCTCTATGTTTAGCAACTGGACATGCAATGATGAACCCTGTCTTGTGGGGTATTCATGTTCTCTAGTTTAGTTTTCTAGTAACCGCACGTCCTCTGCGGTTTATCTCTCAAGTAACCGCACGTCCTCTGAGGCTTAGCTCTCTAGTAACCGCATGTTCTTTGCGGTTACCTCGTTGCCGTACTTTGTTGGCCATGTTCGTTTGAGGATCGTGGGGTAGTTGCGCCATTGTTGGCCGTGTTTGGTCGAACAATGTGAATCTGGACTATGGGCAGATAAACATGGTCATAGGTAGGGTTGTGCCCACCATTGTTTATTCTATGCGCTCCATAGGTGGGTAACCAGTCATAGGCAAACTTGTTACCACTGTTCTGGAGCTACTTTCCTTCACGCGTTTGTGGAAAGTAGCTTTTCTATAAGTGGTGTTGCCGGAGGAGATCACCATGGATACTTGGGAAGTTGGTTGAAACTCGTCCGTATTCGTTTTGTAACCACTGTCCTTAATGTTTAGTTGACAAGCAGTTTTCCTTGAAGTAGCTTTGCTCCTCCGCATGGTGCGTTAGTTGTGGCTCTTCCGTAGCTACCGTTCGCATAGTTGCGGTTCGTAATAACTACTCTCGAGTGGTTGCGGTTTGCAGCAAAGAACTCGCTTCTAGAAGTCTTGTAGTCTGGACGTGGCTCTTGAAGGTTCAGGAGACAGGGTTGCTGATGTGCGGTTGCTCAGCATACTTGTCCTTTTCCTTAAGGAGAAGTTGTTTGCGTTCCCTCTGTGGTTGTGAACCGGAAATGAGGGTTTTGAAGCTTGGAGGAGCTTATATGGAGTGCGTTTTATCGCATCCTGAGAAGCGGTTTTCGCAGTCCAAAGAACCATGCTGGTTCTGAGTATCTGACACACCTGTGCGTGTTGGTATCTGTCCTCTCCGCATATTCCACGTGTGCGCGTGGGTATGTGCGGTTACTGCTTATACCCCCTTATATAATTTAAAGATATATATTTTCCTTTTTTGAGGGGTATGTAAAAAACGACATGCGCTATGGGTTATGGTGCGGTAAACCAGAGAAACCGCATGCCGCTTAAGTTTGGATAAGTTTGTCGCTTTTGTATTGTCCACGTGGCTGATAGCACGTGTGGGTTGTTGAAAGTCAGTAGAATTCTGACATGTGATGTTCTGAAAGGACTGGTGCATTGACCGAGGTCATAACTGCACTGTAGCAAGTAGTATAAAGGTCAATTCTGTCAGGAGCGTGGGCGGCCACGCGCGCGTGATAACCGTCAACTGAAAGGTTGCTGAACACGTGGCGAAACGTAAGTGGTCCTTTTTGAACTTTGTAAGTCGGTTACTCCATCGCATTAATTGCGATGAGTATATAAGGGGAAACCGTTTGGGTTCCCCTCACTTTGTTCAAAATTTGAAAAATTTCTCCGGTGAAAAAGGTGTGTGCTCTCTTCGTCTTCTCCGGTGAACCTGTCTTCTTTCCGGCAACTTTCTGAGTTTTTTGAGTTTTTGTGTAACTCGAAACTTCTCTTCTTCATATTTCTGATGGCTGATCCATCTAACCCACATAATGTGGAGGGTGAAAACCCTGAAGCCTCTTCTCCGGTGGCCGGGGAAGAAGAAGATGATGGTGGCAGTGTTCCTGGTGGTGGTTTGCCACCGTTGAAGTGGTCGAAAGCGTCGTTCGACCAACTGATGATCTGTACACAAATGCCCTCCGAGTTTGGGGCTGTTTACCCCCAAGACGGTGATACCGGTGCTGCTCCAGCCGGTCATGTGACCATGTGGGCCGATTCTTTCATTGATGGTAACCTTCGTTTACCATTGACCGTTTTTGTTGCTGAGTGTTTGGAGCATTACGGGGTTCATATTTCCCAGATGGGCCCTTTTGGGTTTATTCAGATTAAGCACTTTGAATCGACTTTTCGTGCCCTTGGTTTGCCAGTCACCGTTGATAATTTCCGGGGGTTTTATCAGTTGACGGTGAACACAGGTTTCTTCTCTTTCCGAGAACGGTACGGAAGTGTCAAGTTGATGACCCCTCCCAAGGGTATTACAAAGTGGAAGAGCAAATTCTTCTATGTTAAAGCTGCTGCGGTTGTTGTCAACATGACTTTGCGGAATGTTAATGAGCCTATCCCTGCGGAGGACATTGCCATTCCTAATGCAGGGAATGCGGATTGGTTCCCACTGTTGAGAACTATAGAGCACAGGTGGTTGAAGAACACCGAGTTGTGGATGTTGCGGATGTTATTAACTAGGGCCGATAAGCATGCAAGGCCCATTGTGCGGGAGAAAACTGGTGGTAAGTGTTCTTACCCTTATGCGGTTTTATTATTCCCTTGTTTGCTTACTAATTTGGACTTGTACTATCAGAAGAAGTTGTTGAGCTGTGGAAGATATTTGATCCAACCTTTACTGGCAAGGTTGATATTGTCCAGACTGCTGAAGGTGCAGGGTTTAATTTGACCATTCTTCATAACTTCCGCGTTCCTACACGCGAGGCACTGAATGCACCCCCGCCGCAGGGCAAAGGTATAATTCGTAGCCTTATTTTCTTGCCTTATTAGTTTCATGTTGCTGATATTCTTCATGAAGGTACTCTTGGGGCCCTTGGCAAGTTTGAGCCAAAAGGTGCCCCCAAAAAGCATGCGGAGAAGAAACAAGTTGATAAACCCGTGCGGGGTCGTGGCAAGAAGAAAACTGAAGCTCCTGCGGTTCCGCCTTTGGTTCCGCAAGCAGCAGGTATCTCTCGATCTCACTTCCGCAGATATACCGATTATGTGGTAGTATCTGACACCCTTGAGGGCTTGGGTGTGCCAGGTGCTGGTGCGGCCACAGGTGGAACCACTATGGGTTCAAAGGCTGCCGATGAGAAGAAGAGGAAGGCGGGGAAAGCTGTTGACGCTGGTGAGGGAAAGAAACCGAAGATTCAGGTCAGACGCAGGGCTTTTGTGGGACAAAAGAAGCCTGCGGTTGTTCCTGGTGCGTGATGTATTACTTGGTCAAATAATTTGTATTTGAAGTTGTAATTTAAAATGTTTTCTTTGATTGCAGAACTCCAAGATGAAGGGTTCTCCATCTTTGATGCTCCTCTTTCTCCCCCGCATGACACTGCTGCGGGTGTGGGGGTTCACAAGGTTGTTACACCTGAGCCCTCTACGCGGGAGGAGGACACTGGGAAGGGGCCTGCGGCCCAGATCCAAGACACAGTGGATTCTCGTGACAATGTCATTACCCTAGAGGATACTGATGATCTGAACCTGAAATTTGTTTATACCGAAAAGCCAAAGTCTCCTGCTACTGAGAAGGCTTCTGGTTCCGGTCCCGGGGGTGCGGGTTTTGTAGAGACTCCTATTCAGCCTGAAGAGTCTGAATTGGAGTATTATTATTGCTCCTACACGGAAGATCGGGCCATGGCTTACCACCGCCCTCCGTGGTCTGTGATGCAAGGGGATGACATTTCTGCTGATCCCTCTGCGTGTAGGGAGATTTTGGGTGGTCTGGGCACCCCATTTGAAGTCAACCGGGCCCGTGCCTTACCAACTGAAGCCCAGATTAACCAACTCTCCTCCCTGCTTGTTGGGAGTTCTGTAATGGCCAACACCATTATGGAAAACTATAAGGTGTTGACGCGCAGGGAGGAGGAGAATGTGCGCTTGCGTGCAGAGGATGAGGAGTTGGTTAAGGCTGCACGTGAGGGTGCGGAGCAGCTTGAAAGGGATAGGGCTGCGTTTGAAAAGCATAAGCAGACTGAAGAGTGGGCTGCAACTGCTGAGCTTAAACAGGTTCGTACCCTTGCCAAACTGCTTTCCACTGAGCGCCGGAGTTGGAAAGAATCTCTTTCTAATGAGCGCGAGACACTTTCTAATGAGCGCAAGGCTTGGAAAGACTCTTGGGCCAAACAGAATGAAACTCTCTTTCGTGTTCGCCAGGAGCATGTCAATGCTAAGGCAGCAAATGCTGCGTTGGCTAAGGAGAAACCGACAGCTGTTGCGGCTGCCCAAGAGGCCAAAGAGGCGGAAGCGCGCCTCGCCAAGGCTCTAGAAGAGGCCAAGGAGGCGGAGGTCCGCACTGCAAAGGCACTTGAAGGGGCGAATACTGACCGCGCCACTTTAACCGAAACTATCTTGGGCCTCCAGGTATAAGTTTCTTGCTTTTGACTTTGTACATTTCACAAGTGTGTATTTTTGTATACTTGTTTTTGTTTTGTTACCAGGCTGAATTGCGGACCCGGGGGGCCACTATTGAGGAGATTTCTGCCCGCCTTGAGGAGGTTGAAGCGCGGGCAAGAGAGGCTGAGGAGGCTAGAGATAGTCTTGATTCATCACTTAAGTTGCTCAAGGCTGACCATGAATGGATGCGTATGCACGGGATCGGGCATGTAAGCGTTCGTTGCTTTTGTTATTTTTGTTATATGTTTGCCTTTGATAACCTTTGTATTTTCTGTATCGCAGATTGTTACTGCCATCCTTGATGCACCTGAGACTGTATCAGGTGTTAACGAGATCAAGGAGCGTGCCCGGGATGCTGGTTTTAAAGCTGGCTATAACCGCTGTATTGGTCATTTGAATGTTGCAGCTCATGGCGGACATACTGATGAGCGATCCGGGTTCCACGGCGTGGACACTGAAGCGCTTCTTGATGCTGCGGTTGAGGCGTATAACGAAACAACCCTTTCTGGTCTCGAAGATCTTGAAAAGTGTTTAGAAGCGGAGGACTATGTGGACCGCTTGCGAGTGTTATACGCTGATGAAGAAGATGAGGAAAAACCTTCTGTGGCAAGCAAGGACGGTGAGGGTTCCAGCGGTACGAAGAAAGATTAGGTTGGCCTGCGTGCCTTTTGTTTAAAACTTTATGTAAATTCTCTGTGCACCGCGCATGTGTAGGAATTTTTTGAATATAAAGAATTGTTCCGTTCAATTTGTACAAGTGTTTTTACTACTTGCATGTTTGAATTTGTAAGGGTTTAATGTTACTGTGAGTAACACTAAACCTGTAATTGCCATTTGCATGTCTAGATGATATGCAAGTATGAAGACTTGTCTTTGGTCGGACCAACAGTGTTGCCATTGCTGGCCTATTATAATAGTTGCGTGTATTTACCACTCTGTGTGGGTATCACGATTGAAGATTTTGCTAATCTGTTTTTGTGTATACCTCAGAGTGGAACACGCATTTATAATAGAAATAGATAAACAATATTGCATTGAATCGTCTATTTATTTATTTGCAAATGGCCCGTGGCCTGATAGGTTACATGGTGAATGTAAAAACAAAACATGGCTTACATATAACAGCGTCGAAGCTGTTGTGCATTCCATGTGCGTGCGATAGTTTCGCCTTCCAATGTTTGAAGTTTATACGCGCCTTTGCCCAAGACCTCTTGGATGAGGTAGGGTCCTTCCCACTTGGGGGCAAGTTTCCCTGGGCGTTCCGCATTAGATGCCTCATTGTCGCGAAGGACGTAGTCTCCCGGGTTGAAAGTACAAATGCGAACGCGTGCATTGTAGTACTTTTCAAGTTTTGTTTTGTATTTGGCCTCATTGATGGCAACGTTCTCGCGTCTTTCTTCCAAGAGGTCTAAGTCAACCCTGCGTTACTCATTGTTGTCTATCTTGTTGATAGCCAACATTCTAGGGGAGGGGAGGCCTACTTCCGCGGGGATCATCGCTTCAGTGCCATACACCAGGCTGAAGGGTGTCTCCCCATTGCTTGTTTTTGGGCTTATCCTGTGAGCCCATAGAATACTTAGGAGTTCATCAACCCAGCCACGTCTGGCTGTTCCCAACCGTGCTTTGATGCCTTCCACTAAGCTTTTATTGATACTCTCGACTTGGCCGTTCCCTTGCGGATGCGCCACTGAGGAGAATATGTGTTCAATGTTTAGCTCTTTTAGCCATTTTTTAAAGTCATCAGCGGCGAAGTTGGTACCGTTATCGGTGGCGATGCACATTGGTAGACCGAAACGGCAGATGATATGTTCCCACACGAATTTCCTTGTTATCATAGCGGTGGTGGATGCAAGTGGCTTTGCCTCTACCCATTTTGTAAAGTAATCAACAGCCACTATGATAAATTTCACTGCACCGGGTGCGTCTGGAAATGGTCCCACCACATCGATTGCCCATTTTTGGAATGGCCATGCGGTGGAGACAGGGATTAGGTTGTTCTTGGGGCGCAAGGTTTTGGGAGCATGTCGCTGACAATTGATACACTTGCGTAAGACTTTGACTGCGTCCAGGTGCATGCCGGGCCAATAGTACCCGGCGTTCATGATTTTGGCCACAACCATGCGCGGGCCTGCGTGTATGCCACATATTCCCTCGTGAATTTCTTTGATAAGGTATATGGCATCTTCGGGGTTTACGCATCGTAGGAGTGGCCCCAGGTATGATTTACGGTATAAGATACCGTCTCCCATTTGGTAATGACACGCTTTGTATTGTAGCTTGCGTGCTTCTGCCTTGCTTTCGTGAGTAACACCTGATTGTAAGTATGCAATTATCGGTGTCATCCAGGATGTTGTACCGTACTGGATGACATTGACTTGGCGCAGGGGTACTGAAGGATTTTGCAGAATCTCGATGCGTACCTCTTTTGCCAGGTGTTGGAAGCTGGTGGATGCAAGTTTTGATAGTGCATCTGCAGGTTTGTTGTCACTCCTGTTGATATGGTGAATATTGAAGGAGGTGAACCGTGATTTTAGTTGCAAGGCTTGTTCGAGGTAGAGGATCATGATATCCCCTTTTGCGGCATAGTCACCGCGTATCTGCCCTGCAACCAGTAGTGAGTCGACATGTGCTTCCAAATGTTTGACGTCGAGTTTGACCGCCAACCGCAGCCCTACCAGTAGAGCCTCATATTCCGCCTCGTTATTCGTGCTTTTGAAATCGAGGCGGATTGCGTATGTTAGCTCTTGGCCATCGGGGCTGACAAGTCGTAGACCTGCACCAGCACCATCTTCGTTGGACGCACCATCTGTATATAGTGCCCAGGTTTCTGCGGAGGGTGGTGGTGATGTAGGATTTTGTTCTTCTTCGCATTCTTGAATGCGGTTTGCTGGTACTTCAGCAACGAAATCAGCCAAAACTTGGCCTTTGATTGCGGGGCGCGGCTTATAGTTCAATGAAAGTGCGCCCAGCTCAATTGCCCATTTTGCTAACCTCCCAGAGATGTCTGGTTTGGACAGGATCGGGCCAATTCTGTAGTTAGTTAACACTGTGATGACGTGGTTTGCGAAGTAACGTCGTAAACGTCTCGATGCGTGCACTAGTGCTAGTACCAATTTCTCCATGATGGAGTACCTTGTCTCTGGGTGGTTGAGCATTTTGCTGATGTAGTAGATGGGTGTTTGAACTCCTTCCCGCTCCACTATGAGTACCGCGCCTACCGCGTTGTCTGCGGCAGACAAGTATAGAATAAGTGGCTCATCTTTTCGTGGTGCGGTTAAAGTTGGGAGCTGGATCAAACACTCTTTCATCTCCCGGAAAGCTTTTTCGGCCTCTGCGGTCCATTGGAATTGTTCCTTTTTTAGGCAGCTCCGCAGGGTTTTGATGAAAGGGTATGACTTAGCCGCGTGGTTGGCTAAGAATCTGTTAAGTGCGGCTAGCCTGCCGGCTAGTCGTTTCATTTCTTTCATCGTTGAGGGCGATGGCATGCGTTCGATCGCCTGAACTTTTTCCGGATTTACCTTGAATCCATCCTTGGTTACGATGAATCCGAGGAATTTGTCTTCTTCCATTCCAAACGAGCATTTCCCTGGATTAAGCTTCATGTTGACGCTTCGCAGAGTCTGGAATGTTCTTTCGATATCGTTGAGCATGGTGTCTTCCTCCATGCTCATGACGACCAGGTCGTCCATATAGATTTCGACACTTTTGCTGATTTGACCGCGAAAAGTGTCGTTCATCAACTTTTGATAGGTTGCGCCGGCGTTGCGCAACCCGAACGACATTTTGGTGTAACAGTAGTTCCCGGTAGGAGTGCGGAATGCCGTTTTGTCTTCATCCTCGATTGCCATCTGTACTTGGTGGTAGCCTTTGTAACAATCGAGGAAGCACTTCCATCGAAATGGTGCGAGGTTATCGACCTTCTCGTCGATCTCCGGAAGTGCGTGACAATCCTTGGGGCAGGCCTTATTGAGGTCTTTGTAATCTACACACATGCGCCAGCCCCCGCTTGGTTTTTCTACCATGACTGGGTTGGATAACCAAGTCTGGTATTTGACTTCCCGCAGGATCCCTGCGGAGAGCAGCTCCTGTACCTGCTCTTCCATCGCCGCGTTTTTTGCTGATCCAAGGTGGCGTTGGCCTTGGATCACTGGCTTGATACCTGGCATGGTATTCAAGAAGTGTTGCGCTATGTCGCGCGGTACCCCTGTCATGTCAGCGGGTGTCCACGCAAAAATGTCTTGGTTCCTGAAGAGTAGTTGCTTCAGGCGCGCTCTGATGGTAGGTGTCAAGGCATGGCCCAAAGTAACCGTTTGGTCTGGGTGCCTTGCATTAAGCACCCATTTTTCTGGTTGCGTTTTGGGGGTGGGCCTTGCTACCTTGGCTGGACGTAGGCCGTCCATAGACAAAACTTCCCTTCTGGCGTATATTATCGCGACCCCAGTCTCGGTTGGGAAACCAATAGCGGAGTGGGGGACGGATGTGATCATGTTAAAATCGCCCTGGGATTCTCTCCCGAGAAGTACGTCGTATTTGGAGGTGTGCGGTAAAACCATGAAGTTTACCTCCTCCGTTCTTGTGTGCCTCCCGTTGGTGAGGCGCACAGGAAAAGTAATCTGGCCCAGGGGGAATACGGTTTCCCCTGCAAACCCGGCCAACGGGTAATCCGCTGGTTGCAGTCGATCTTTGTCTTCTTGATCGAACTGGTTGAAGCATTGCTCGTATATAATATCGGATGTACTGCCCGGGTCGATGAACAATCGCTCGGTACAGTAGTGAGCCAGGTAGCCTGTGATAACTACGACGCGTCTATCGCGCGGGCTGCCTCGGACTTTTGGAAAGACGACTTGCTCGTCTTTCCAGTCATTCTCCGGTCTTCTTCCCGCCTTGCGCGGCCTACCTTTTCCTCCGTTGATCATGTGGGTAAAGGCTACGTACATGGTCCTCTTTCCCGTGGAGGTGCCCTCGTTGTGGGGAGTGATGCGCTTGGTAGCTTTTTGTGCGCCTGTCAACAGATGTTGCAGTTTTCCCTCTTTTATGGCTCGCTCAATCTCCAGTCGGAGACTGATGCAGCTGTTTGTTCTGTGGCCGTTGTCCTTGTGATATTCGCAGTATAGTGCGAGATCCTGGTTCTTTTTGGACTTCATCGGTTGGGCCGGTCGCAGGAATTGTGCGTCCGTGAGAAGAACGTCGCTTGGCGACTGGTTAATCTCGGTCCAGTTGCGGTCCCGAGATTCCTTTTTTGACGCCCGATTTTCACGCTGGGCGTTGATTGTAGCCCTTGCATCGGGCTGGTTGCTTCGTGGGACGTATGGTCTGGAATCGCTGCCACGATTCCATGTGTCCCGGTTGCGCTTATTGCTGCGCTTCGGCTCTTGGCGGGAAGACTGGCCTTCCGCCTGGGGTTGTGCCTTTGACATGTGCGGTTTTAGGGACCGCTGAGTCTGGGCGTATGTCTTGACCGCAGTCATGACATCTTCCCACTTCTTAGGCAACCCATCTTTGCCAGAGATATTCATAACCATCTGCTCGTCTTTAACGACGACAATGAAATGGTTACGCGCCATTTGATCGGCAACATCGCCTTTCTCTAGGCATTCTTTATTGTAACGGACAACGAATGCGTCAAGCGATTCGTTATCCCTGCACCAGATGTTCATGACGTCCATGGAATCACGTTCATGGCGTCGTTGTTGGCTGAAGTGTGCGAGGAACTTTTCTTGCAAGTCCTCGAATGAGGTTAGTGACCCTGGTGGTAGAGAATCGAACCAGGCCCTGGCCAGACCTATTAGGGTCTGTGGGAAAAAATGGCACCAGGTGGGTTCATCCCACCTACCGTTGCACCCGGCGCCGACGAAGATGTTGTTGTGATCATCTGGGTCGGTCGAACCATTGTACTTCCCAATATTTAATGGGAATTTTGTGGTGGTGACATCGGCGTGGGCGATTTCTGGGACGAACTTGGAGTTTTCGGCCGCTGATTTCGGCCTGTAAGGTTATCCGCGGTGCTGCTTTGCAGCGCGGAGGTACGTAGTGCGGGGATAAGTGGGAGGAACGTAGTTTCGTCCTCCCGGTCTGCTGCTGGTGGCATGGGATTCCGCGCGGTATGTACCATCGTCTGGGTCGGTATAGCCTTGCCCTTCACGGTAGGACTGGGGTCCCAATCGGCTGTGAATGCCTAGACCGTGGTGGGCTGTAGACTGTCGCCTAGTTTCGCCGTGTGGCCCTAGGCGACTCTGTATATGGCTCCTGTGGCGGGACCCATATGTGGAGTCGTCCTCATGAAGTGTGCGGACATCGCAGTAAGAGGAACCGCGATCTTTGTGCCTGCTTCTGGAGGCCGGATGTGATGGGGCCCTGCCTTCGTACTGTAAAGTACGACCTGCAGGGGTGTGTGGTGCTGGGGTGGGTCCCACAGATACATGCGCTTCTGCGCAAGCTCTGTTATATGTTGCAGCCAGCATAGCTGCTTGTTGGTCGTACCAGGCATGAAGGTTCATGCCTGCAGGTATCACAGGAGCGTATTGTGATAAATCGTGCCCAAACGTAAGGGATGCGCCCCCTTGCGTTGATGGGCCAATGTGTTCGGCATTTGGGGCTAGGGAAATGGTTCCCGCAGGCCCTTGGTTTGCGGGGTTTAGGTTATCCCCGGTGGTGTTGTTTTGACGATCAGACATGATCTTTAAAGAGAAAGGGATGGTTGGAAAAAGTGCTAAGAGTAGCGGTGGGCGCCAATGATGAAACAATGGTTAACCGGGCGGGTTAACTCACTGGTCTCGTCAAGAGGGTTAATCCCTTCTTTCCGAGGATCGCTGGCTGGATCGTCTGGTGGTGGGTTTCCTGCACAAGGAAACAAACGGTGACTCGCAACAAGGAGGATGTGGTGGGGGGTGCTCCTTGTTACCACTCTCCGGCGTGAGAATCAGTCGTTTGCTTGGGAAGCAAAGTGTGATAGTAGTAGTATTGAGAGAGTTGAGAAGTGATACCTCAAACCTGGTTTGGGGTCGGTATTTATAGCCGAGGAGTGGAGGAGGGTAGTTGAGTAGCTAGCCTGACATCGCACAGCTATTTGCAGGTGTGTCAGACCTGTCGGATACTGTGGTGATGCCACGTCGTGCTGTGGTGTCAGACTGTTGTATACACGTGGGCCAGTAGGCGACTGTTCCCAGCGCCACTTGCACTGTGGTGTCAGACCCACTTGCCTTGTAGGCAGGATGCGGTGCCAAGCCGCATCGCTGCTTGCGGTCCTTGATGTAGTTCCCGCGTTGGTTGTTCCATCCATGATTCACGCGGGATGCGGTGTTATGCCGCATCGCCTGCTGAGTGACTGTTCCTGTTGTCCGGATCCCTTGTCGTGACGAAAATGTTCATAGGATGCGGTGCGGGGCCGCATCGCTATGTGTTACATTAGTTTCCGTCCTTAAGGTAATTCTTCTCATCAATGGACAGATTGGACCGCAGTGTTCGCATGTGCCCCCGCGGACACTGGAGAGTTTATTGCTGTTGGAGGTTTTTGATGAGGGTAATGGTCATTCGCGGTCGTGCTGACGCGAGATTTGGGACCATACCCCTTCACATGGTGAAAAGGATTGAAAGATGGCTTTCTAACTTTCTTTCAACTCTTTTACACTCAATGCACTCAAACCCGATGGAATCGGAGCTTGTTCTGATCTTATACTCATTCTTAGTGATGTATCAGTTCCAGATCTGAATTCTATCCAAGAGATAGTTGATTTCGGGTTTGAACATGAACAACCGTCTTGAACCGTGAACTGGTCAGACTAGGGTGATTCCTGTTCAACCGGGTCACTTGGGTCAAGACGAGGTTCCTGTTGTTTAAACAAGTTATCATAACGTCTCGTTCAAATAAAAACAAGTGACAAGACGAACAGATCGTCGGGACGGATTGCCGTCCGATCGGATTGCCATCCGATCGACCGGCCATCCGATCGGGTTGCACTTGGTTCCACACTTAGACTCGTATTTCAAGCTTTTCAAGGATCTGAACGTCGAACGGATTACCGTCCGATCGAGTTGCCATCCGATCGCACACTATGTGATGTTTGGAACTTCAAGCACTTAAACAATTTTCAACATGTTCAATGCACAAGATTGCCACCCGATCGGATTGCTATCCGATCGAGTGATTGTCCTGCTGTGAACTTGTTCTCAACTGAGAAGGCTCGCCAATCGGATCGCCGTCCGATCGAACAACCGTTCGATCGACCGACCAGAAGGGTAGAGATACTTCTATATTTTCAAAATGCTACAATGAAAACTTCAAAGGTCAAACCATCATACACAAACACATCCTCACCAAGCGAGGTGTCAATCCAATCGAATGGCCATCCGATCGGATGACCATCCGAACGGATAGCCACCTGATCGACTAGCCATCCGATCGGATTGCCATCCGGTCGGATTTCCATCCGATACTTGGTTACTCTTCATCATTTTACGCACCAACTTTCACGTATGCTATCGTTAACTGTTCAGGCTGATTTCACTCTAGCGCTCCCTTCAATCCATTAACTCTATCGCTGTGAGTATACTTGAACCCTTTTTGTTTTACGCACTTTTGGGTGGTACATACGTTACTTATTCTAAATCACATCAAACACACTAAGCAATACTTTAACGATAAGCGCTACTGCATGTTATACGTGACTCGATGAATGCTTGTTTGTTATGTTTACACATAGATTGCTGTCTACCTGCCTTAGCAACGATAGTATTATAGTTTGGACTCAGCACCTGTTCACTCAGGGGTTGTTAAGGACTATTAATCACATGATTCGCAGTGGTGAATATGTGTTACGAACTGCCTTGCGCAGTCGACCCGCAGTCATTGGTATCGATAGGATCATGTCGATAACTAACGTGCTTCACATCACGCGTTGTACGTGCTGGTTATGCGTAAACGATTTCGAACTCTATTATGCTATTACTAAACTTGTATGCTCACCTTTACACTATGTGTATTGAATTTTACTTTAACGTATGTGGCAGGTGCTTAAGATGCTAGGATGCCTTGTTTGCTGTGTGATGAAATCGAGGCTAGGAAAGGGTCCTAGAAACAAATAAATAAATTGTCTATTTTGAAATTTGAGTTGTCAAATCAGTAGTTGTTTGTGAGACAATTATTTGTAATAACTGTTTTATTTGGATATGTTATGGAATGGGACATGACGTTTTAAGTATCTGGTAATTAATAGTTGTTATGGATACTCATGCACAATCTGTTTTGCTCAGTGCCGCGCCCCGATGATTCCGCCATCGGTTGGGGTGTGACATTATGGACGTTTTAAATCGATGGGGGAAATTGGCATGTGCCTTGCATGTGGAGAGAGAAAATCCATAAATATATGATTCCCTTTATTCCTTTCTATTGTCTTCTTTTCCCTACAACTAATCTCAGCCCTCCAAATCTAAGATCAATGGACTAGAATCCTTCTTACCCTTCTTATTTATTTTATCCTTTGTATTTGATCCTAGTGTTCATGCGAGAACCACCTTTATCGCGAGAACGAGGAAAACCAATGTAAACACAATTAAAACTACTTAAAAAAGCTTAAAAATTAATTTTTTAATTTTCCATTAAAAATCACAACATTTTATTTATAAAAAAATATTTTTGATTTTTTTTAAACCGAATAACAATAACTGATGCACATGTGCATATATCATATTTGTTGACAACACCCATACAATCACTACCATCCGCAATATATTGCCATTATTATACCATTTCCCTTTCGTATACACTACAATTTATAAAATTAAAGCCCTTATAAATATTTTTATAAAATTACTAAGGTCATTCATATTGATGCGCATGTACATAGTTTGTACAGTAGTGAGAGAATTAATGTTAATGGACATATGCATTAAGTTTGTATATTTGGTTATCTTTTGGGTTGTCTATTATTGTAGATCAATAAATAAAAAAAAGTGAAGAAAGTAACTTTTGTTCTGAAATCGATGAATAAAGGGTACAAAAAAATGTCAGATGCTTATCAAGGATGATGGCGTAATGGTTAATCAAAGAGTTAAAAATTGTTGTTTGCTATTTAACGATGCAGTTGGGAAAAAGTGCACATGTGCATCACTTTATAAATGATGTTGTCATTTGTATGCACATATACATTTTGGTTAATATTATCTGGTGGTTGATAGTCTGGTTATATTTGTCTGTGTATGATGTAATATATTGTTTGGTATGGTATTAAGGTTGGTGATACATGTGCGTAGTTTGAATATTATACATATTGGCAATGTATTACAGATGGTAGTGTAGACAGAAGTGAAATTGTATAATATTAGTAATGTATTGTGGATTGTAGTGTAGATGAAATGGAAATTGTATAGGTGTTGTCAAGAAAGAAATATGAAATATGCACATGTGGATCACTAATTGTATTCAAGATATATGAAATATGTTCATGTAAATCAGTAATTGTTATTCGGATTAAAAAATTCAAAAAAAAAAATAATAAATAAAAAAATAAAAAATAAAATAAAACAAAACAAAATTTATAAATAAAATGTTGCGATTTTTAATGGAAATTTAAAAACAATTGTCTGTTTTTAAGCTTTTCTAAGTAGTTTTGATTATGTTCACATTGGTTTTTATATCTTTCGCAATAAAGGGTGGTTCCTAGCGGTCCCACCTGAATTAAAGAAACATAGAAAACTTCATCTCCACTATCAATTTCATGTAATCAATGGTTGATATTAAAATGTATAAAAAGGTATTTTTCAAAGAATGTTACAGTTTGACAAAAAGTGTAACAACTTTACACTTTTCTTTCATCTCTCATCTGACACAAAAAAGTGTGACGACTGCATTATTACAAAAAATCTCGTTGTAAAAAAATATAGCATGTTTTTTACGCATGTTACAAAATAAAAACTTCGTAAATTACAAGTTCTAAAATCCATACACTTCATATTATCTAAAAAACTGTTGTAAAAAAATAAAAATAAAAAGGTTGCAGTCTTGCAGATGAGTTACAAAAAAATGTGAACAACTGAAAAAATATAACACATTCTCTCTTCTCTTTCCACAATTTTGAAATGTGTGTTAGTATCAGAAAATATTGTAGATGTTAGTAAAAATGTTGCAGCTAAAAAGTATAACACGTGGCAACATGATGTCTATCCATTAAGTTTTTCAGAGTTTTTGTAACTCACATGAGGTTTCTCCCCCTCTCTCTCTCTCTCTCTACCTATATATATATATATATATACCATCAAACTTTTCAGTTGGTGGTTATGCACTAAATACCTGTGGTGATCATGACTGCTGCTGAGCAGTAGCAGCTCTATTGCTACCAATTTAGCATCAGACACTTAGTAACTACCGACCTTCTTATGACTCAATCGCTACCGAACTTTAGTAGCATATGCTACTAATTTCCAGTCACCTTTGAAGATCATTTCATTATGCAACTTTTAGCCATCGATACGATACAAATATGATGCATGTCCAATGAAACACGAATAAGGGAAGATCCAAAATTTTCACGCTGACCTGGTAGCGCAACCCCAGTAGGGGTATGGCCCCTTGGACTCCATCAGGAGTTTGCCTTTGATCCTTTGTTAGGGTACTACCCCGGGCTCTGCCAAAGAGGTGTTACTCACTTAGAACCTGAATGGTCTAGGGGCTTCGACCCTTACAACCTTAGATGTTATTTAGTATGAAAGTCATAATAATATCATCACCTCCTAACTCATATATATATATTGTTATAAAATGCTGATAGTTTGTAATTAGCTCGTAACTAACTTGTTAAAAACTTGATCGAATTCAACTCTAGCCAGTTGGTTATATAAGTTTTTGAGTAAATTTTCATTGAAGGTAGGTCACTCGTTGGTTCAGTCAAATAAATTAGATAACTGATTGTAGTTTGATGCTATGTTATTGAGACTAGCATAATTTAAGATTATATTAAATTTCTATTTAAAACTTATATAAAAAAATTACCAAAATCATTAAAAAGAAAGTTGACACGAGACGGGATGCTAAATCAAACAGTGGCGAAGTATAGAAGGGGCGGGGAGGGGCGCCCGACCTCTGAACTTTTCGCTTAGTAGTGTTATATTATGTAGTTTTCGTATAGAAATTTTTGGGTATATACGTTTTCGACCCCCCGGTTCTATAGTAAATTTTTGGTATATATGTTTTCGACTCCCCGTCATTTAGCTCGGAATGAAGATTACGAGCCAACTTAACTAGTTTGTATTGTTACGAACTTGAGTCTGAGTTGATATAAACTCAACTCAACTTCGTGGTTCCATGATCATTATCTTAATGCTAAATGTTTTTAAATCTGTCATATTTTATTTTTATGAAATATCTTCACTTTAGAGCGAAATTATAAATATAAAAACACCTTGAATATTTGTTTTAAAATCAATAAAAGAATTTATAGGTATTGACAGAAATACTTTATTTGAAACTCCATATTGGGGTGCCCCTACCCCTGCGAACAGACGGGCCTTTATGAGAAATGGCAAGGACACCATTGTCATTTAAGACATTATCTTGATCTGATGTTCATGATATCCCTCTTTGTCTCTATGTGTATAGCATGTTTCACTTTTATGACAACTGCAATCATTTTATAAAATCCACTCGTCCAGGTATAATATTTTAATAAAGTAAACATAAATATATAAATTAAATAGAAACATATATGTTTTCTAGTTTATACATTTTTATGTTCATATCACTAAATTAATTATGTAAAAACATAAGTTTTATTTAAGACTGGGTTACCAAACTTTAAATAGGTATAGAATCAAAACACAAACATAAAACTTACACACACTTTCTAGATAACATTGAGTATTATTTGTTGAATATTGAAGTCTTACATTTTATACGTTTGGGGGAGAAGAAGTCGTCCTACTTTTCACATTTTCTCTATATGTCACATTAGCATCGCCTTATCATTTTCCTCTATTTTCTCCATTTTGGATCGAAGGAGTACTCCCATCCCCCTGTGGACCCAAAGAGATGGTGTTCCACTGTTCCCACCCGGGTGGGAAACACCGGACTGAGATACTATTTCCCCGTGCACGACGACGTGATCCCTAATGGCACGATATAAAATTTAAACCAAACAATTGAAGGAAAATGTTCAAAGTTGAAATTAGGGT
Organism: Helianthus tuberosus; assembly: GCA_030545235.1. Lineage (NCBI taxonomy): Eukaryota > Viridiplantae > Streptophyta > Magnoliopsida > Asterales > Asteraceae > Helianthus > Helianthus tuberosus. The sequence goes on from CM060443.1 coordinate 178,442,212, forward strand.
TTCAAATACGAAATTTTTGTTTGAGAATTAGACAAATCATCTCTGGCTGCCTCTTTTCCTTTGTATTATGGACCCCTAATTCCAAACTGATTAAAAGTTATATTGTCTTAGGTTGAACCCTTTTTTTTCTTTTTTTCTCATTTTGCCCTTATCCACAGTTATTCCATATAATAATAATGTTTAACTCTTCATAAACTCCATATCACAAATAAACCACAACATATATTAAGAAAGGGTACAAATAAATTAACACAACATCATATTATATATAATAATTATAAGGACCAAACGTAATTATCTTCTTGTAGTGTATCAATCATCCATACTTGATATATATGTAAAGCAAACATTTCAAAATGGAAATGATAATTTACGGTCGTAGAAAATCCAAAACTGAGAAAGATATTTTCTTCACCACATATTTAAATGGCAGAAGTGAAAAATAATCAGTAACAGTGAATCATTACTTTTTGTTTGATTTAGAAGAAAGAAAACAAAATTTGAAGTCATGGCCTCTTGTTATCATGACGGAGGGGTAGGCTTCTTGCCTTATAACTTCTACCATTCTAGAAAGAGAGCCACTAAGATGATGAGTGAGATAGACCAAAGAGTCAAACAGCATAAATATTGTTTGTTAAGATGTGTTGATGTCTACATAGTATATATGAGAGAGATCACACTTTCACACTTCACACACATATCAAATATACATATATAATCGAATAGGAATATATAAACCATAATTAATATGTTTTTGAAAACTTTATTCATTGAAGACAAAATAGAGGTGATAATTACAGGAGGCTAATATTTGAAAGAAAAATTTGTGATCTGACATGTAGGGCTGTAAACGAACCGAACGTTCAGCGAACAGTTCGTGAACCGTTCGGCGGGAAGTTCGTTTATGTTCGTTCGTTTAATAAACGAACGAACACGAACAAGAAATTTCGTTCGATTAGTTAAATGAACGAACATAAACAGAGGCCTTGTTCGTTCGATTGTGTTCGTGAACGTTCGGAAAGATGTTCGTGAACGTTCATGTTCATATGCGTTCGTTTATGTTCGTATGTTTGAGTTTTAATTAAAGATTTTTGTACTTTCATATATTTTATCTATACTTTTTATATTATTAAACATTTATTTATTTTATTACCCTAACAATTAAACTAGGAAACCCTCTTTCACATTGTTTATACACCATTTCCCTTTCTTTTCTCATTATTTACATCGGCGAATACAATTGACCTCTATTCCACAATAAGGGATTCAAGTTCCAGTCTGGGCCATCTACCTTTATCCTTCGTCGCGTTCGCCAAATTTATTTGTGTTCGTGAACCGTTCGCGAACACGCTCATTTCCTTAATGAACGAACACGAACATAGCATTCCGTTCGGTAAGTGTTCATGAACCGTTCATGAACACATTTATTTCCTTAACGAACGAACACGAACAAGGCCTTGTTCGTGTTCGTTCGGTTCGTTTACAGCCCTACTGACATGCATTGTATGTATGAAATACAATGCATTGACAAGGATCTATAGAGTTACAAGTTATAAGTGAAAGAAAGTAAAACTGAAAAGGCACCTGGCTAATCAACAATGTCTAATTACTTGAACAAGTATTGGCTTTGACTTTAACTAACGAATTATTAACTACTTTATTATTACATGTTATCATCCCATTGCAAAGCTTGTAGCGAAATTTTCAAAGCCGAAAAATAGTGCCATTTTGTAAGGCTAACGGGTGTGGGAAAGGGGGAGGGATCGGGGAAGCCAGGTGGCTTCATAGCCACACCAGCGGGCAACGCCGCAACCTACGCTGGCCCGGTGTGGCTGAACCGGTGTTGCTTGGCTTCCCCCGCCCAAACCCCCGCCCCAAACCCCACAGTCTTTGGCACACATGACAAAAAAAAACAAAAAACAATTTCAATAGTTTTGATTATTTTTTCAGAAACTAAAATAACAAAAAAAGACATACCCATTGCATATATTAATGCGTATGATCTAAAAAAAGTTTCAAAATTAACCAATCATGTTGATCAGTTCTGTTTAATCATAATGGAAAACATGAAAACATACCCGTAATTGTAGACAGACCAGCAGTGAGTGATGCAGCCATCGAAGTCGACATGCTTGTCAAGATTATCTGGTTCCTCCTTAGGGTGCAATCTAATGCTGGTGATGATGAAAACCGAATAGGGTGTTCGGTTATGGAGAGAGAGGCGAGATGATGTTATGAGAGTAACTAGGTTGTGTAACCTTATAACCTCTACATTAGTCTCCTTATATATGCCCTCAAGAGAAAATTCAATTAGTTAATAAAGCTAATATGGTCCATCAACAATTACCAACTAATTATTTAATAGGTTATTATATATTTTGATCTATATAATGTAAATGATTATAATGACTACTAGATTAAATATTAAACCATAATATATCTAATCTTACATTCTCCCACTTAGCCGAGTAATAATTTACAATGAGTGTTAGATAAGCTTGATCAGGAGTTAACACTCATTTTAGCTCTAAACCAAGAACCGTAGCAGAGAAAATACAGTCGTTGAATCATTATGCAACCCAGGACCCTCATTAATCATACTACTACAACCTCAATTTAAAACCTAATCGTTATGATCAAAATACGCATAAGCCCTTTGTTTGATTTGTAACTTTATTTGTCTATATACCATTATACCGGTTGAACATATTCTTAGAGACATACAAAATCAAACTGATGAAATTTCATTAAAACATAAGCTAGTACAATATGCTAAATAAGGTCCTTAGTAAATCTCATATTCCGAACATGTTCTTCATAAACTTTAAGAGGGAGACATTTAGTCATCGGATCCGCAAGCATATCTTTAGTACTAATATACTCAATACAAAGATTATTTTCCTCAACTCGTTCACGTACGAACATATATTTTGTATCGAGATATAAACCAGCTCCAGTCGAACTATTACTGTTCGAGAAACTAACGGCAGCTGAGTTATCACAGTAAAGATTCAATGGTCTAGAAATGGAATTAACGATTTTGAGTCCAGTGATCAGATTCATAAGCAACATTCCATGACAGGTTGCGTTATACACAGCAATGTAGTCTGCCATCATTGTGGAAGTTGTGGTCAACTGTTGTTTATGAATCTTACATGAGATAGGTCTGCCAGCTACATAAAGATATAGCCCGAAGTGGATTTCTTGTCATCTTTGCATTTGGCAAAGTCAGAATTAGAATAGCCTACCACTTCTAAATGATCACCTCTTCTATAAGTCAGTTTATAGTCTTTCGTCCCTTGCAGATATCGAAGTACTTTCTTAGCTGCTTCCCAGTGATCTAGGCCAGGATTAGTTTGATAACGGCCTAGCATTCCAGCAATATAAGCGATATCTGGGCGAGTACAGATTTGAGCATACATCAGGCTCCCGACTACTGACACATAAGGTATCTGGCTCATTTGCTCATTTTCAACCTCAGTTGTCGGACACTGAATGAACCGAAAACATCTCCCTTAACTACTGGAGCGACTGAGGGTTTGCATTATTGCATGTTGTAACGTGTAAGGACACAATCTATGTAAGCCTTTTGAGACAATCCTAAGATCCCATTGTGTCTATCTCGGTGAATTTCAATGCCAATGACGTAAGAAGTATCTTCGAGATCCTTCATGTTGAAGTTATGAGAGAGTAACCGCTTCGACTCATGCAACATGTCTAAACTATTACTTGCCAATAGAATATCATCTACGTAAAGGACAAGTATAGTAAAGTTGCTCCCACTCATCTTGAGGTAGGTGCATTGATCCACTTGATTCTTTATAAAACCTTGTTTCTTCATGACTTCATCAAACTTGAGGTACCATTGACGTGATGCTTGTTTTAACCCGTAAATGGATTTCTTCAACTTACAGACTAGATGCTCCTGACCTTCAGGTTTAAATCCTTCAGGTTGTTTCGTGTAAACATCTTCGTCTAAGTCTTCGTTATGGAAAACGGTTTTAACGTCCATCTGATGCATCTCTCAATCAAAATGAGCTACCAGGGCCATGACGATCCTTAATGAATCTTTACGATAGACAGGGGAAAACGTCTCTTGATAATCAATTCCCTCTTTCTAAGTGTAGCCATTTGCAACGAATCTCGCTTTGTAGCGTTTAGCGTTCCCATTCGGATCCAATTTTGTTTTGAACACCCATTTACATCCTACGGGTTTTACATCGTTGGGTAATTCTACAAGATCCCAAATGTCATTTTTCTTCATGGATTCAAGCTCATCAATCATTGCTTTATTCCATTCAGAAGAATGATCACTACTAATGGCTTCATTATAAGAGATAGGATCGTTGAGCTTTCCGGCATCCTCTTCAGTCAGGTAGGTAACATAATCATCCCTAGGGGTGTTCAAAAAAATCCAAATCCGAAACCGAATCCGAAATATCCGAAATTCCGAATCTGAATTATCCGAAATTTCGGATATCCGAAAATTCGAAAAATCCGAATTTCGGGTATCCAAAAATTCGGATTCGGATATTGATTTTGAAAATTTTCGGATATTTCGGATATCCGATATCCGAAATACTAAATAATACTATTTTTTATTATTTTATATATAAAATATAAATACTCATGTTTCCTTATTTCCTTGCAAACCCTAGATCTGATTCCTCACACGACGCCCCCTCTCCAACTCGCCATGGCTCCATCGATCTGAATCCTCCTCCATCGATCTGAATCCTCACTTCACTCGTTCAAATTTCATCAATCTAGTCTCCATGACACCATGACTTCATCGATCTAGTCTTCAATCGTTCAAACTTCGCGAATTTTGGTCCATAGAATCAGGTATGACGGCTGCCCTCGTTACTCTTGTTTACACGATTTGTTTACATGATAATCGGCTAATCGCTCCCTAGAATCTGGTTGAGTTTACATGTTGGAAAACGATTCGTTTCTCAATTTCTCCATATGATTTGTTACGTTGTTAGTTTGCTACAAACTTACAATCTTTTTTTTTTCAATTAAAGCCGTACATCAAGTCATCAGCCGTTTAATTGTTTGTCTGCAGCCACATAGTTACTGAGTTACAAGTTACAACCCACAGGTCACAACCTACAGGTAGTTGATTACACCACCTTTATTATATTTTTGTTACTTTTTTAGTTATATATGTTTGTAAAATTAGAGATTACACCAGCTTTGGTAGTTAAAAGATTTGCTTATTAGATTGTTTTTAATTGTTAGTTACACCAGCTTTAGTAGTTAAAAGATTCGCAACAGGCCCACCACTGGTGAATCGTAACATGATCCATTGCCCTCTGTCAACTACCCAAACAGTTGACAAACACTTCCCTGTATAGAAATAGAATCGTACCATTGACCTTATCAAGTATATAGACTATAGAGATCTGACTGAACAGCCAATTGATGGACTTTTAGATCTTGTAAGTGTGTCTATGCACTTGTTATGGAGGTTTTTGGTAGCTTTTTTGGAGGTGTGGGGTTTGATATGAATATGATGAGTGATGACAGTGGCTAGGATCAAATTGTGAAGTGGTTTATTGTTACTTACAGCTGAGTAATTCCTTTGGGACTACAAATAGCCATTATGTACTTAAATCATATTTATTAGAAATATATAGAATTACAAGCACACAAATTATTTGCTTCTCTTTATTTTAGTTTTTCTTGATCTCTAGATTGCTAAGCATCCGTGTATTCTTGTTCTCAAATCTCAACTCTTATTTGGCAAGAATTTTCGCAAGCATTTGATTCAAACAACTCACCAAAGGTTGACATCTACTCAGTTTGCGTCTTTCATATCAAAGTTACGCACTTAGCCACTTGTGCTTATGGTTCACTAGGCAGTAAAGTAATTCCTTTTATTGTTAATATTTCAATTTATATTTTATTTTAAATACATACATGTTGTGCACTTGGTTACTTGTGCTTATCATTTTTCCTTTTATTTGCATTCAGGTTGTTGTTTAGCTTGGAAGTTGGGAAGAATCGAAGATGGATTGGAATTTGGGTTAATCTCATTTGGAAGATTATATCTTTAGTTTGGAACAATGAATTATGTTTATTATTATGTTCTAATTTTGAAGCTACAAATTGTGTTTATTTGCCTTTTTTTGCAACTTCTTGTATTTGGTTTGCTGTGTTACAAGTGGTTAAGTTAGGACTTTCAATTGGAAACTGTTTTTTTTTTCAGAAATTAGGATATCCGTTTCACTATCCGAATCCGTATCCGAAAATTCGGATATCCGAAAATTCGGATATCCGAAAATTCGGATACGGATTCGGATAGTGAAATTCGATATCCGAAATTTTCGGATATCCGAATTTTCGGATATCCGGTTTTGAACACCCCTAATCATCCCAATTAGTAGGCCTTCTTTGCCTGGATGACCTCCTGAGTTGATTATCGGGTTCAGCGTTGTCTTGGTTTTGAGCGTTTGATGTGCCTTCGTCATGAGGTATAATGGGTTCTGATTATGGAGGTAAATTTGGAGTTGGTGCAGTAGCTTCAGGTGCAGTTACATTGGGTACAAGAGGGGTAAACAGAGTAATGGTATGCGATGAGTCTCTCCACCCCATGTCGTACTTCTTACAATTCTTCGTAAGGGTTGGTACTGCACCCACTGACCTTGAAATCCTCCAGGAACACAGCACACTTGGTTTCAATAATGCGGGTGACATGGGAAGGACAATAGAAACGATAACCCTTTGAGTGATCAGGAAACCCGATAAAGTAACAAGTAACTGTTTTAGGGTCAAGTTTCCTTAGGAAAGGATTATAAAGTTTTGCTTCAGCTATGCAGCACCATACTTTCATATATTTAAGACTCGGTTTCCTTCCTGTCCAAAGTTCATAAGGAGTTTTAGGGACAGACATAGAAGGAACTCTATTGAGTATATGAACAGCTGCTTTTAACGCTTCAGTCCAGAGGAATAATGGCAAATTAGTGTTGGCTAACATACTGTGCACCATGTTCATAAGGGTACGGTTTCTTCGTTCAGTGACACCGTTCTGCTGAGGTGTACCAGGCATGGTGCATTGGTTCATAATCCCCTAGCCCTTACGGAACTCATAAAATGGACCAGGAGCTTGACCCACATCAGTATGTCTTCCATACTATTCACCGCCTCTATCTGATCTTACAACTTTAATCTGACGATCTAATTGCTTTTCAACTTCAGCTTTGTAATCTTTAAAAGTTGTAAGAGATTTAGATTTTTCCTTAATGAGATACAAGTACATGTAACGAGAATAATCATCAATGAAAGTGATAAATGAAGTATGTCCTGTTATGCCAGCGATTTGGTAGGGACCAATAATGTCAGTATGAATGAGTTCTAATAAATTAGAGCTCCTAGTGGCACCTTTCTTATTCGCTAATGTCATTTTACCTTTAAGACATTTGACACATGTTCCAAAATCAGAGAAATCGAGAGGAGGTAAGACTTCATCCTTTACGAGACGATTTAATCGTTCTCTTGAGATGTGGCCTAAACGTTGATGCCATAACATGGATGAAGTCTCTAAGTCTCGTTTCTCTTTCATCTTTGTGAGTGATTCATTAATGTTATATGACAACAAAGATTTGGAAAAGTCATCATCTAGTTCTAATCTATAGAGACGACCATCCAGAATACCAGTACCAAAAAGAACAGAATCATAGAGGATAGAGAGTTTGTGATAACCATGGGAAAAACAAAACGGTCTATGTCTAACTTTGGTCCTGATACAAGGTTCCGAGTTACCTCAGGAACATATAAGGTATCATAAAGTTTAATACATAAACCAGTTTTTATAAATAATAGTAATGTTCCAATGGCCTTCACTTCTAATTCTCGATCATCCCCAACCTTAAGTGTTCTTTGGTTTATTCCCAGCTTACAGATTGAAAGGAATCCCTGAGTAGAGTTGGTAACATGAACCAGAGAACCAGAATCAAACCACCAAGAATTAGCAGAAACATTAAAATTATAGTACTCAAGTATCATGAAAAAATCGTTACCTTTCTTAGCCAACCACTCCTTAAAGTCAAGGTCCTGTCTTTTTACAAAAGTTACAGTGGATTTTGCCTAAGGAGTTCTTAGAGCTGGAAGGTGCACTTGTATTAGGATCAGGCCTTTAGACTTTGGAAGCATCCTTTCTTTGATAATTGTTCTTCGTCTTCTTAGAGTTGGAGGTGGTGAAGTTAGCAACATCTGTAGTGCGATCCATCTTCATACGCTCTTCCTCCTGTACGCACATAGCGACCAGCTCACTCATCGTCTATTTGTCCTTCTGAGTGTTGTAATTGATCTTGAATGCTTCATAGGATGAAGGAAGCGAAGTAATGATGAAATGAACGAGGAAACCATCACTGATTTCCCTGTCTAGCCCCTTCAGCTTATTGGCCATGTCATTCATCATCATGATGTGTTCGTAAATGCCGCTCCTCCCATCATACTTAGTCGTCACCAGCTTGAGGAAAAGAGTACTAGCATGTGCTTTAGACGTCCCCTTGAATTGCGCCTCCACAGAAGCCATGTAGGTTTTAGCATCATCAGAATCAGGAATGACTCCTCTGGTTGCATTGTTTATGAACTGCTTCATAAACATGAGAGACATGCGGTTACACCTAGTTCACTTTTCATGAATCATCTGCTCAGCAGCAGTACTTTGAGGAGTATGGTCCGCTGGCTTATTCTCTCTCAGAGCATAATCGAAGTCCAGCAATCCAAGCGTAAGCATGAGAGAGTCCTTCCATGCAGCAAAGTTATCACCAGTCAAAGGTGGAACCCCGTAATTGGGTGCTGATCGTGGAAATAAGATGAGTGAATTATGATACTAATCAAGAAGTCCTAATGTGATCTAAGGGCATGTAATACTAAGGCAGGCATAGATAATGACCATTTTAATTATGAAGCTGTGATATTGTCTATTACTAATATCAAAATAACAGATTTAGTTAAAATTCTACTTAAACGAAGACAAAATAGCTTTGGACAGAAGTGTAATTGGTGTGTGTGTAGCGTGATATGTTTTTAAGTATATTTTTCGCCTTTTTTAGCACATTAGTCAAGTTTTAAATTTATAAAACATGATATTTTACTAACACTAAACACACATACGGGCAAGTGCACCCATCGTGAGCGTAGTATAGCGTTGGTAAGATACCGAGGTCGTCCAAGGACAGAAGAGCTTTTAGTACCGGTTTATCCTCAACGTCTAATCAAATCAAAATTTTAGAAAAAAAGGTTTTAAACAAGAAAATAAAAACTAAAAATGTTGAAAATAAAAATAAAAATAAAAATAAAATAGATAGACAAGATGAATCACTTGGATCCGACTCGCCTTTAGTGTAACCTTTGATGATTTCCGCACTTTTTCACTTTTTAAGAGATTATCTTAGTTATAGTAGTAGGCCCCTCTTTTGAAGGTGACGTTACCCTCAACCCAGTTGTTTGAGTCAGCAAGGATACAATCCTAAAGGGTTGGATTATTGGAAGATAATTAATTAAGTTATTAATGCGTAATGTGGTAGGCCCATCTTTTAAAGGTGACGTTACCCTCGGCTAAGTAGTTTGAGTCAGCAAGGATACAATCCTAAGTAGCCGGGATAATGTTTTAATAGTAGCTTACATATGAGGGGATCAAGAAATTCGAACCCCCGCCATCCAATACCAGTGGGTATTGAAGGAGGTCCTAGTAAGCTTGACCCAGGTCCTTGCAGGATCTATACACTGAACAAGGCAAGACGCTTACCAAACCATTCCCTTAACCCCCGACCAGGCAGCCAACATATCTCCATATAGACCGTGGAGATATGAATGGTGTAAATCTTTTATTTTATATAGACAGTAAAATAACGCCAAGACACCATAGACAAATGATAAGGAAGTTTCACCTTCAACATAAGAAACTAGTTATTAAAGTCATTAATACATAACCAAATAAAAAGTGTGAAAAGATTAAAAATAAAAAGTATTACACTAAATGCTTGTCTTCACCAAGTAATGTAAGAGACTTAGGCAAACATGGCCTTTGATTGTCAAGAACTCTTACGATCAATCTTGGATCCCGAGACTACTACACACACTCTATGATGGATGGTGGATGATAGTGGTGGATGTGGGTTGTGATGGTGGTGGTGGGTGGGTGAAGTGAGAGAGAGGTGGTTTGCCAAGGGATGATTTGCAAATGAGCCAAGCACCCCTATTTATAGCCTGCACAGAAGCCCGGACACGGCCCCGTGTCCACCCGTCTTCTCTTTCTTCATTAATTGCAGTTTGTCTGTATTAGTTGACCACGCCCCCATGTCCGCTGGGCACGGACTCCTGTGCAGAAGCGTATCTGTACTATCAAGATTTGCTCAGATTATGCGAATCTTTGCGATGACCACAGCCCCGTGCCCGCTGGGCACGCCCCCATGTTGGGAAATAGAAGCTTCTACCACTTTGTCTTTTCTGTAGACACTTGGGCACGCCCCCGTGTTCAGTGAACACGGGGCGTGTTCAGCCTTCTGTTGTCTTGTCTTTGCATGGGAAGATGCTGTCGAGGGGTCGGGCATGCCACGTTTATTCATTTTCTTGTATTTATGTTAGATTTGACTGTATTTTTGCTTCTTTTGTTCATTTAACCCTGAAAATACAAAAGGAAGACAAAAGCACACTTTTTCGAACATTAGTACTAAAAAAGGGTTAGTTTTATGCCTCATTTGATGTAATTTATATGTTGCATTTTACACACATCAAATACCCCCACACTTGAATCTTTGCTTGTCCTCAAGCAAAACTCTTTATTTTGTGGCTTACACTCCCAAATGGAATGGGTAGAAGAGAATGTTTTGGGCTTGTCATAGAGTGTCGAGATTCCAAGATTCTTTATTAGGTTTTATTTTTATGTTTTTTACAATCCTATTCGTTATGATTTATTTAGAACATTTCATAAGATAAATTACTTATTTGGGCATAACATGCCTATTTTAAAATTCCATTTATATACAAGTTCACATACCTCACGGGAGATCACTCAACACTCGACCGTAGATGTATTTTTGTGAAACACTCGAGAGCGGCATGGAACTTACTTCTACCATATGCTTGCCAAGCAATCAATCATCCTCCTTTTTAACTATACACCTTTGTAAATATCAAGAGGACTTTGGGGAAGGGTTAGGCTTGGGTTAAAGGTGGGTGGTTTTGGGTTAGTGGTTAGTAGAAAAGGGCGAAAAGGCGTAAAAAGCGTCGGTTTTCGTGAAACATTTTGTTTTTGTGACTTTTTATTCTAATGAAACATTTTCCAAACAAGCTTTCTTTTGATGAGCTTGTTTATTTATTACTAACTTCATTTTTCTTTTCTTCTCTATAAATTTATTTATTTATTATTATTATTATTATTATTATTATTATTATTTTTGATAAGGAAGTCACAAGAAAACCGAGCTTTATTACTAAAATAAAGGGTTTAAAATGAAAAAAAGGTTTTGGTGGGTAAATGGGTGTTTGTTTTGGGTAAGGAAATGAAAAGGTTTAGGCTCAAAGGGGTTAACTAGGTGGATTTTGTGTAGGTGGTAAAAAAAAGAAAAATAATGGTGTTGAAAGAAAAATGGTTAGTCTTAATGCCTCCATCATTTACTTACTTGGGTTTAAGTTGGTAAGGACCGGGAATGTATCGTCATGGCAAGTTCTAGAGTCGTAAGAAACCAAGCGGCTATTCACACAGGAAATGAAAAATGAGCATTTAGTTTGAAGATGTGTATTTGTATGCTCAATAAAGGCTCAAAACTTTTTGTGGGAATGGGTTTTTAATGTGATCCAGTGTATATAATCAAATTTTAACTAGGTTTGTCATGTCGTTTCATAATTTTCTTATGTTGGTTCCTTTTTTATCATGACGCTATCGGTTGTAAATTTATAAAAATCTCACCTTTTTAGAACTTGTTATTCCCAAATTAAACCAAAACAAGTAAAAAAAATGAATTTTTTTTGAAAAACAATTTGGAGTGTTTAGCGGTTCCAATAGAGTTTTGTGTAAGGCTTGTAATTAGGACTTGCAAAATTCAAGGTTTTAGCATCCCCCTACACTTAAATTACACACTGTCTTCAATGTGTCCCAAAAATAAGTTTTTAGGTTGATTGAATGTGTAAAAAGGTGTGTTAAACAAAAATTTATGTTACTGGGCATCTGGACACGGGCCGTGGTGTCCGGGCACGGCCCCGTGTTCAGGTTGCCAGTAACAAAAATCATTAGAAAGTAACAAAAGCCGGGGCACGGGGGCGTGTTCAGCGAACACGTCTCGTGTCCAGTTAACTGAATCTGGGCGATTTCCTGCAGACCTTTCAGCACGGGGCCGTGTTGGCTGGGCACGGCCCATGCCGAACTTGCTGTAATGAAGAAATTTTTTCGGGATGCTCTGTTTTTGTGCATGGGGTGTTGGTGCAAGTTTCCCTTAGTATCCTTCACCATCCTGAGTGTGTTTTATCTATTACAACATCATCCAAACAATTTTAAAACCACCAATCCATTAAATGGAGAAAGTTACATAAGGTTCCTAGAAAATTAAAAACAAAGCAGAAAAATAAAAATTAAAAGTCCTAAAATAGGTCAAGTGATACATAAAATCATTCTTATAGTAGGGATCAAAATTCCGGAAATAGCTTTCCGGTATTTAAAGGCTTCATAGAACTCCGGACCGAGGGGTGTCCCCTAGACGTTTGTTAAAGCCATTCTTCTATTTCCCTTGGGAGGAAGAAGGCGGGCTCATTTTCCTCAACATCTTGTGGAGGGGGAGTGACACTAACCGGAACCCCTTGTAATATGTCTCGAGGGGGCTCCGGGTGTATGGTGTACCACTCGGCCGGTATGATGACTTCCGGTACCACATTCCATGCCCTTTGGGTGACGATTGGTACCAAAGGAGGAGAAGCGAGAATGTTCAACCTTTGGTGCAAAAGGTTGACCTCTCAAAGACATCCCTCTAGCCCCATCGTTAAATGATTGATACGGTCGACCAATGCTTCTTCTACTCCCGTCATTTCATCAATGGCCTCTCTTAAAGCGTAGACGTAGTTTACAAGAGAGTCTTCTACCGTTGATGACCTTCTCCCTTGTCGGTTGTTCCTGTAGTGCAATGAAGATGTTCCTCTAGTTCTGCTCGTCATTCTGAGAAAACAGACCGAGAAGAGTTCAATTTTTTGGAACTGTACCTCGGACACGGCCCCGTGCTCAATGAGCACGGCCCCGTGTTCACCTGTATGTAGATTTTTGGAACAAGGAATCTTGGAGTTTCAAATTATTTTTCTGATTTTTAAAGCATTTTTAAGCAGAAATAACTTAAAACAATGTTGTAGAACTTATTTTTAACAAGATTCCTTGAATAAAAACCTAACAAATATCACAATAAAGCTTGGAACCATGGTGATTTCAAGCTCTAATGGAGGTGTTGAGGTGAAAATTGAAGAAGAAAGCAATGGACAAAAGTAGAAAAGACAAGATGGTTGTTGAGAACCTTCTTTAGAATATACCTAGGATGGTATGTGTGAAGATCCCACCAGATCTTTGTCTTTGGAGTGGTCCAAATGTGCAGGAATCTTGGCTGCATTTATAGAAAACGACAGCACGCTGGACACGGCCCCGTGTGCAGACAAGATCCTGACACATATTGTCCGTATTCTGACAAAAAGTCAGACGAGAATCTTTTGGTGGACACGGGGGCGTGCTGACCTGGACACGGCCCCGTGTCTAGAGGCTGTTTATGAAGTTTCATCTATTTTTAAGGAATTTATCCAGATCGGGTGGTTCCTTACTGGACGGAACAACACCGAAGTGCCTGAGATACCTTAATTGCTCTAGATTTAGACGAGAACGCAAGAGGTTATTGGTGAGGGTGATTCCTATGCTAAATGTAGGTGGACAAGTCCAACCCTTTCCCGGGCTCTCATTAAAGAAGGTGTATGTCAAATCTCTCAGGTCTATGTATGCATCGAAGGAAGTTCATGGGGAGTCCTTCATGGCACAATCGACACAGGGACGACTATCGTTTAAGTCTTCACGAGAGTTAGAGTTGATATCGGGAACAACGAAGTTGTTTTTATCCGAATGCGATCTCAATAATTCTTCTTGGGTATTGTCTTGAGGTGAATTAATGATATCCCTCTTAAGTTCTTTTACCCAATTAAGAATTAGATCTTCCATTTGAAATAATTCATCAAGAAGCATTTCTCCTAGAAGGGCCGATTGAGAGCATTCGAGGGAGAGATATGGATTATTTTTACTTTCGCCCCTCTTAAGGCTACAGGAAAACAATGGGTCTATATAGTGGGGCATGTAATTTAAAAAATAACATTTTAAATCTTCATGATATCCACCACATATTTGACACCACGTACCATAAGAGGGCCGGAAGTAAAAAATATCAGTATCACTCATGGTTGTTTTCAGAAATTACCAACCATCGGGATCTTACGGTTCTGTTTTCAGTACCTGAAATTTGGGCACGGGGCGTGTTGATTGGACACGACCCCATGTTCAGCTACTGTCTGACTTAAAACAGGATTGCCAGTACCAAAGATTGGGCACGGGGCATGTTTCGCGGACACGGCCCGTGCTGAGTTTTGCAGAAGCTGAAAGTAGTTTGAACCCCTGCCATCCAATACCAGTGGGTATTGAAGGAGGTCCTACTAAGCTTGACCCAGGTCCTTGCAGGATCTATACACTGAACAAGGCAAGACACTTACCAAACCATTCTCTTAACCCCCGACCAGGTAGCCAACATATCTCTATATAGACCGTGGAGATATGAATGGTGTAAATCTTTTATTTTATATAGACAATAAAATAACGCCAAGACACCACGGACAAATGATAAGGAAGTTTCACCTTCAACATAAGAAATTAGTTATTAAAGTCATTAATACATAACCAAATAAAAAGTGTAAAAAGATTAAAAATAAAAAGTATTACACTAAATGCTTGTCTTCACCAAGTGATGTAAGAGACTTAGGTAAACATGGCCTTTGATTGTCAAGAACTCTTACGATCAATCTTGGATCCTGAGACTACTACACACACTCTATGATGGATGGTGGATGATGGATGGTGGATGTGGGTTGTGATGGTGGTGGTGGGTGGGTGAAGTGTGAGAGAGGTGGTTTGCCAAGGGATGATTTGCAAGTGAGCCAAGCACCCCTATTTATAGCCTGCACAGAAGCCCGGACACGGCCCCGTGCCCGCTGGGCACGGCCCTGTGTCCACCCGTCTTCTCTTTCTTCATTAATTGCAGTTTGTCTGTATTAGTTGACCACGCCCCCGTGTCCGCTGGGCACGGCCCCGTGTGCAGAAACGTATCTGTACTATCAAGATTTGCTCACATTCTGCGAATCTTTGCATTGACCACGGCCCCGTGTTGGGAAATAGAAGCTTCTACCACTTTTTCTTTTCTGCAGACACTTGGGCATGCCACAGTGTTCAGTGAACACTGGGCGTGTTCAGCCTTCTGTTGTCTTGTCTTTGCTTAGGAAGATGCTGTCGAGGGGTCGGGAATGCCATGTTTATTCCTTTTCTTGTATTTATGTTAGATTTGGCTGTATTTTTGCTTCTTTTGTTCATTTAAGCTCATTTAACCCTGAAAATACAAAAGGAAGACAAAAGCACACTTTTTCCAACATTAGTATTAAAAAAGGGTTAGTTTTATGCCTCATTTTATGTAATTTATATGTTGCATTTTACACACATCAGTAATCATTTAAGCATGTGTCCAAAGTGATCGTGACAAATCAGCTTTAGCCAGAAATGAGACAATCACTTTAGTTATGCACTTGTTAAGTATGCCATACATGAATGGATTAAATCAGCTTTGGCCAGATTATTAAGACATTCACGTTTGTAATGCATACTCAACATAGCTTTCATAATACTTGCACGATAAATAGATGTATCAAATACTCTTTGGCCAGAAATGATACATCAGAAGCTCATTCAAGTTAAGCCATTTTGGTTTTGTAAAACATTATCTGATTCTGATTAATTAACTAAGTATTTACAAAAACCAATTATTTAATAGCAAACCACCTATTAGCGCAGATCGAACTCCGCGGTAAATTTGCTGGGGGGTGCAGGGGGAGTGAGATTTTGGGTTCATAAAGTAATGAGATTTTGAGTGAGATTTCGAGTTCATCTTAGATTTCGAGTGAGATCTCGACTCAGTTATGAAGTCTATACTTAGCTTGAGATTTAGAGTGAGATCTCGAGTGAGGTTTCGAGTAAGATTTTGACTCATTATGAGGTTTCGAGTCGCAACAACCTGATTGCGAGTCAGTAATGCCAGTCACAACCACACTAGAAACCTCGAGGTTTCGAGTGATGAAGATTAATGCCTTAATGAGACTTCGACTTCATTATGAGGTTTCGAGTCGCAACCATCTGATTACGAGTCGAAATCTCAGTCGCAATCTTAGTTGTCCTCGTATTTTAGTGAGATTTTGAGTCAGAACCTTAGTCGAAACCATCTAATTCACGAAACTTATTCTGCAAGTTTCGAAACCTGCTCATCAACAGCTATTAATGGAGATAACGTTGAAAATTTGAATTTTTAGGGATTGTGATAGAGTTTCGTGTTTTAATATTGATCTAATTTTATCAAAATATTTCGAAAATCATATTCTGTTTATCCTTTTAACATATTTTGAAAATCCTTAGAAGACAAAAACAGATCAAAACAGGAAAACATTCAACAATCCAAATTATATTCCAAAACATAAGGAGTTTTCGAATTTTCCTAAGAACGCATGATGAACCCTAAAATAAAAACCATAATTTTCTGGAGCTCGAAACCTGAATTTCAACAGTTTTATACAGATTTCGGAACTAAAAAATAACCCATTATGATTTCGATTCAATGATAAACATTCTTTTCCTTTTATTTTTCCCGAAACAGTGATTTCGGCTGTTTTTTATGCGACTCGAAACCAGCTGTAAGTTTTATCAGGCTGTCAAAAATTTTCTGTTTTCCAGATTTCAATCCCAGAATTAATGGATATGAAAACAGAACTGATTTATCAGCATATGCTCTGATACCACATGTTGATAAGTTCTGTTTAATTATAATGGAAAACATGAAAATATACCCGTGATTGTAGACAGGCCAGCAGAGAATCCAGTGAGTGATGCAGCCATCGAAGGCGACATGCTTGTCAAGATTATGTGGTTCCTCCTTAGGGTGTAATCTAATGATGGTGATGATGAAAACCGGATAGGTTGTTCGGTTATGGAGAGAGAGGCGAGATGATGTTATGAGAGTAATTAGGTTGTGTAACCTTATAACCTCTACATTAGTCTCCTTATATATGCACCCAAGAGGAAACCCAATTAGTTAATAATGGTAATATGATTCATCAACAATTACCAACTAATTATTTAATAGGTTGTAATATATTTTGATCTATATAATATAAATGATTATAATGACTACTAGATTAAATATTAAACCATAATATATTTAATCTTACAAATCAATCAAACAGAACACAATTTGAAACTATACAAATCGATAGTTTACCTGTGTGAAACCCAAGAAACAAACCATCACAAGTGCCTGCCTGCCAAGCCACTTAATCTTTTGCCTGTAAAATTCAAAGCACCACACCACCATCGACAATAGAAGTCGCCGGTGCAATGGTGGTACCCACAACTACAGCACCACCGCCGAAAGCCGGCACTCAATCCGTCCATGGTTCGAAGACATCTTGTCCCTTTGGTGGCAACCGGTACTAACCCTAGTTTTTCGGGCCAATCATCACAATTGTGTTCTCCTCAACCGTGTTTTTAAACATTAGAACCATAACGTTGATTTCTCCGATCTCTCTCTAGCAATCTCCCCTCTCTCTCTCCCCCCCTCTCTCTCTCTCTTCCATTTCTCTCTAATCTCTAGAAAGTATGAGTGAGGAAGCTATGTGGTATCGTGTAGAGGTGTAAATGAGGTGACACGTGGGGTATACGTGGGCATCAATGGAACAGAGCACCAACGGCCCAATAAATACGTGTTAGATAAGAGTATGGCACTATTCATTCTAGTTTCTCTATTAATAGATTTAGATAGATAGATAGATTAGATTTACCTTTTTAATAAGTTATAACCTAAGGAAAATTATATATTACATTATTACTACATATGTTTAAATTAATGTCTATTCATATTATATTATATTATATTGTATTGTATTGTATTGTATTGTATTGTATTGTATTGTATTGTATTGTATTGTATTGTATTGTATTGTATTGTATTGTATTGTATTGTATTGTATTGTATTGTATTGTATTGTATTATGTTATCTATAATAACATTTTGTGTAGAACCTTGTGAATAGTACAATAATTAGTCAAATTTTGCGTGTTATTTACAGAATTGCCATGGCTTTAAACAGAGTGAGCGGACCAGAGATTGGGTAAGAGAGAGAAGAAGAAATAGAGGGACAATCAAAGGCACTTTAGGTATTTGATCCCCAGGTCCACGTTGTTTCTTCTCCCAGATCCACGTTTCCTCAGCCGACAGTTCCTTGCCTACCTTTCTAACCCTTCACGCCTCTTCAACAACTATGCATGCTCTAATCAAGGATTCCACTTTTCAATGACCTCCTCCGGTGAAGATCAGCAGCAACGATTGGTGCTTCCATGGGAGTGACAATGAATTTTGGCTTGACTCTGCCAACGACATTCCGGCGAAGGCTTCTGGCTATAGCAAGTAGTACATCTCGAAGAATAAAGGTATTATCGACCATCGGGTGTCTTTTTAGCGGTGAAAATGGAGAAGCCAGTGACCCAGACTACGGCATCAGGTGGCGGCACTGAGCAATTTAGGTTCGAAGTACGTTCTTTGTTTCTATATTGCATTTTATTGCTAGATTAGATATGGAGTCTAAACCGTAGATGGCGTTGATTATTCCAGTGTATAGAGGCGTTGGTGTTAACCGCCGATGCCGATGACCTCCCGCCTCCGGATAATAGCGTTGGTGATTTTTATGCATTTTCATCACCAATTATGCAATTTTTATCCTTGACTTATGTTGTTTGGATCTTGAGTTGGATTTTTCTTAATTCCATTCATGGTGCATAGTTCTTGTAGTTCGTTTGTTATGCAGGTGGGTTTTGCCACAATTTTAGAAGACAAAATCCCCATGGATATAAAGATATTGGAAGGGCAATAAATTATGGTTCTTTGGCCTCTGGCATCATTGCTGATCATGCAACTTCAAGCAATGAAATTTGGTGGTTGATTTCAGTTTTTGGGGGGAGTTCTCATGTGTAAAGTTGTAAGTATCATCTCCTCATATTGTATGTTATTTCTCTTTTTATTAGTTCATTTACGTGGATGTAATTCATTTATGGATACTGATCAAATGAACACAACCTTACTTTTACATAGTTCAGAACTTCAGCTTATATGAATAGTTGAATACAATGCAAAATCTGTTTTTTTTTTATTATATATTCTTCTTTAATATCAAACCAACTGTTTGATTATATTTTTGTGAGGACAAATACAGAGAAATAAATTTATTGGCCCCTTTTAACTTTGCTATTTTTTAGTAGTTGAGTTCTAACTTTTAACTTTGTGTATTTCTTAACTTTTAATTAGTTTATATTTAATGATAACTATTATGGGTAGCAAGTTTATACTCGGCTGACACGATTCCATCATAATTCATTAAAGATTGAAAAATTCAAAACTTTTATGCTTGGTAATTTGTTCTCAATGCACATTATCACAGGATGGCTGTCGGAGGAAAAGATCATGGGATTGAAGGAAATGCTCAAGGAATGCATACTGATAATAACGGAACTATAATGGTTGAATGGCTAAAAGAAGGACTTCCCAAGCAACAGATGAAACTAATCGAAAACGAAGTTAAACAACCGATATAAGCTATAAGATATCAGCCCCTAGCAGATTCCATTGCTTAGTTGAGTTTTTATTAATGTGAAACTTGAAAACCTCATTATTTGATCACTTGGAATGTTAAATTGAAAACCAAATAGGGGTATGCGGATGGGAATGGAACCATACACTATGAGACTATGACGAGGTCATAACAACAACAATGCATATGAAAAGAATATCCATTACTTTGATAAAAAAAACATGTTGCATGCAGCAAGTAAACGAAAAGGTATATTTATAATACTTGTAGGATGCGCGGATAAACTATGATAAATTTGCAACAATGATTTGAAAGGGGAACATGAGAAAAAGTATAAATCCAAAGAGGTTCTTATACCCGGTATATTAGTTCAATTCATTGTACACAGACATGCAAGTGCATGAATAATATAAAGCTTTATATAGTGGTTGTTTACTACCTACCTTATGTTATGTTTAGTTGATTCACTCTTAAGAAGGCACATAATCAGTTATCCAAAACCAATTATCATAACTTATTCTCAAAAGACCCAGAACCCGCTGCGAAACGCGGGAGTATTTACTAGTTATATAACAATTTACGTCGTTGCTTATGAACAGTACATAATTTTCTCAACTTTTTGCTCTTATTTACGGTAATGCCACCGTTCTTTTTACTCATGTCATCCACCGCTCAAAGACCATCCACATTTAGGCCACTCATGGCTCCGGTTACTACTATCGATCAGCACCGCTCTGGTCAACTACCGCCTTCAAAAACGCCCTTCATGAAAAATTACAAAAGTCTGCCTAATCCTTTTGGAATTTGGCTCTGTGAACCATCCGAGGAAGACCCATCAGAGCCGATTTCAAAGGCGGCGATGTGAGTAAGACACTGCGCAATGGACCTCTTGGTGGGGCAACGTCTACGAAAAAGAGGAGACTGCATGTCTCGATCTATACCAAATCAGATGTCGACGGCGACCCATAGTTGTTCGTCAACAGCAAAAATGGCGGCGATGGTATTGTCCGATGACTTTCTAAACAGAGAAAGGCCCCAACCTGAATACATTCAAGAACAACCATAGTGGCACGATGGTGGTTGCGTGTATAGTGAAGCAGAAAGAGGGATAGAAAAGGCGAGAAATTGTGTTTGTGTTTGGGTGTGTAGCTTTTAACTTTTTTATTTTTCTAATGGCGTGCGATATAATTTTTTCTTATATCACAGTGATTTGATCAGTGTTAAATTTGATTATACTTTTTGATCCTGTGTTTTTGGTGAAACCTCAATCTATTCATGAATAAGTTTTAATTTAAACTATTAAATAAGTTAACTTAGTTTTCTCAAAAAAACTATAATTGTTATTAATTTTCGGAACTGTTAGTGATATTCGTTAGTATTGTTTTATTTTTATTAGTTTTTAATCGATGTAACACAGGTTTCAACATTTATTTGGGTGCGTTATGACCTTTTCTTTTTGGATTTCCTCTTTAGATTGCTATTTCGATTGCCAGTGTCATAGAGATACTGTAACTAAACGAACTGTTACGATCGATTCCCTGCCGTGTGGCGCGGGAGAATTATACTAGTTAAAAACATTTAGTGTAATTTGTAACTACTATTAGCAATAATTAGCGTAAAGGTATAATACTATAGAGAATATATTTTATGCGTTTACTAATAATTAAGTGTGAACGTATGTATAGTTAATATATACGCTATCTCTATGAGATTGTGACATAAACACATGTGATGATGTGAATCAAAAACCACATATGATATGCACCCACCCTTCATTTTGTTATTTTCTCTTCACCAAAAAGCCTAAATGAATTCCCTCATTACTACAAATATAACACAACCATATTCTTTGTAACAAATATACATAAAATTTTGTCATGTTACTGAAACTGATAAACGCAACAAGATTATTATATTATAATAGTTAAAAACATAAAAGTATAAGATTTTGACACTTATAATTATAGAAAACTCCTTGAATAAGTGATAAACGCAAAAAGATTATTATATTATAAGGTCATGCATAATGTGACATTATAGGGGTGTGAAGGTGTAACACCTCGAAAATTCACGTCCTATAATGTGTTGACACGTGTCATAAGTTTGAACGTGTGAAAGAATGTTCTTGAAGGACTAAAGTTGACAAACCTGGAAAGTATGTGAATATACGGGTTCTAAATGTCAACAGTGAATAAATATATTGTACATTAACCCTACATGATGCCCATACCTTCAAACGAATAAATCATGGATCATACGAAGCTAAATATGAAAGAAAGTGAGAGAATACAAACTACAGGGGTTAAATGTGTCAACATGTTTAAGTTATACCTCTGAGGGACCTTTTGACAAACCCAAAGCTTTGTAACGGTTAATTATGCTCACTAGAATGCACGATATAAATTTCATAAAGTTTCGTTATCGTATGAGAAAGTTATGGCCGAATTCGTATGCGAGGGGT
Organism: Helianthus tuberosus; assembly: GCA_030545235.1. Classification (NCBI taxonomy): domain Eukaryota; kingdom Viridiplantae; phylum Streptophyta; class Magnoliopsida; order Asterales; family Asteraceae; genus Helianthus; species Helianthus tuberosus. The sequence continues at coordinate 178,464,587 of CM060443.1, forward strand.
TAAAAGCGTCAACGATGCAGTTTAGGACTTTTCGGGTGACAATAAAGTTAACCGATGACTAAACAAAGTGGGGATATGTCTTGAAGCCCTTAAACGTCAATTTGAAGGGTTCAAAGTGCAAGAAATAAAGTCATAGCAAAGTCTTGAAGAGCCAAGGATCAAAACACAAAAATCAAAAATTTAAATTTTTGTCAGAAGAGGCCTCGCGCCACGCGAAGCCCCAGGGGGGGAGGTCTACGCGTGCCGCGAGGGCATGTCTGCTCCGATTTTCTTGGGTTCTTGCCTGCCATAGCCTTTACAACCGACTTTAATTCGATTTTCCACATCTTGCATGACCCCTAGGCAACCCCTAGACACTTAGGGACATCTGGAAGTGATTCAAGGCCATTGATAGAGTTGTGTGTCAATGATCCATGAAGATTTGAGCACTATATAAAGGGCCAAGGTTGCAACCATTTCTTCACAACCTTCTCTTGCATTCCTGATCATTTCTGGAGCTCAATACTTCTCTCTAAGCTTCACATTTCGTGCATAGGACTTCAGTAAGTTTGCTTAACCCTTCTTAATTAAGTTTTTGCTTAGTTTTAGCTTAAAAGTCAAACCGTCATAATTAACGGTTGACTTAGCGATTAATCACTAATGGTCCAGTGATTAGTCGAATTGAAAGTAGTTATAAGTTGGTAATTATGTGGGTAATAAACCCTTAAAAGGGTTCCCCCTGATTCCCACTCTAACTAGGTCAAATGCCGGGTCAAACTTGTTATTAAAAAGCCAACAGGATACTTAATTTCTAATTTATGCATAATTAGCAATGTAGAACACATACAACCTGTTTTATCATTAATATAACTTGGTAATTAGTGTAAGAACATGTCTAAACATGTTCAACCCGACAATTTTCAGTAGAGACCCGGTTCGGAACCGAAAGTCGCATAGTTTGACTTTTGCTTTGACTTTCAGTTCTGACCCGTTTAAGCATGTTTTAGAAATGACTTAGAGCTCTATTTGGACCAGGTTACATGCTAGTATAACCCTCTGTGATTATACACCATGGTTCATTAGTTAACCAATTAATACGCATGATTCCGTTAATTGCCTATATGTTGACCATTATGCCCTTTTCACCCTAAAACGTGATTTTTGGAAATGTAAAAGAGTAGAAATCTTAATCACTGATATATAAACTTGTACACAAAGTTTGACATCAGTTTGAGGTGTAGTTTGAGAGTTATGCTCATTAGTGTAAATTGAAAGCTTTATGTTAATTAAACGGCGTAATTAGCGTATAGCCTATTTAAACTCACTTTTTGATATCAAACTTATTACCCACTGATGTAATATATTATTTTGGGATTTTTGAAGATTTTTAATTAATTTTAGGCTGAGCATAACTTATAGTCGTAGGCTTAATCCGGTAATTGTCGGTTTTGCCCTTACGGGCTATAAAATGAGTTTTACATATCTAATTAACTCCAAACCTTTTGCTACTGATTACATATGATAAATAAATTATTTTAAGCCTTCTAGAATAATAAAAATATCAGCTTTATGTATAGAACCCGGAAATGGCTTTTAATCGCCTTTTTAAGCGTTTTTAACGCATAGTATGTACTAGAACTATTTTAAACATACAAGGGTTGATACCTACTGATCTTTTAGGCAAATTATAATATTTTAACAGTAATCAAAGGTTGTTAAACTCAGACTTCAGTTTTGAGCTTTTCGGCTTATGTGAAATTACCAAAATGCCCCTACAGTGCATAGTTTGGTTAAAATTGATAAGTTTCACATATATGCAATAACCTACTGTTATAACTTATTAAATTAAGTATCTTTGCTGATTATATCAGACCTGTAACTCAGGATAATACTTAAACTCTTTTATAAACTTGAAAATGACCAAACTACCCCTACGGGGCATAGTTTGTGTTTAAATTCGTTTCGGGCATAATAAAAGACATCTTACTGATGTCACAACATATTTGAGGCATATTAACTTAGGAAACCTGTATATGGATCTCATGAATACCCGTTACGCTTATTACGCGTTCGGTTCGGTTTTTGTAACTAGTTTGCATAAATTATCCGAAACGGATCAAACCTTATCGGTTTTATCTCAAAATCCAGAATGTGTATGAAATACCCATATTAAGCAAGTCTTCAAACTTGTCGGGTCTAAATCACATTCTATCCGGTCTTCGCTTAATAATGCGTACGAACCGTATCTTTGAAACTAACCGGTCTAAGCTTAAACTTAATTAAAGACTCGTTAGGATTCTAATAGGTTCTTATAAACCTTCGTTCCAGATTAGGAGGACCAGTAAAAGCTACTTGCATTTGCTTATTGTGATTATTACATTGCTCAGGTAAATACTTTTAACTTATTTTCCCTATACGGGCTTGGGTTACGGTATATAAAATACCGCTTGGTCGGGCATTAAATCTTCCATCGTTTGGTGGTTAAATTGAATAATTTAATCGGCCCGTTTAAATATGTTTTGTTTGCTTAAAGCCTTTGGGGGGTTAATGACCATGTCCCAGATATCCTTGGCATCATTTTACGAAATGGCCACGACCTAAGCGCGGAGTGTAGGCGTACACTCGTCAGTGCATAAATAGTTGATGTGGTGTGTCTATTGATCTTTAACCCGGCACGATCCGGGCTACTGAACGCATAAGGAACATGTAATTCGTTTAGAAGATTATATATTTAAATAATTATCCCAAGTTATAAAATGTTTATGCCACGTGCATCCAAATCAATTTTTAATCATTTTTTTTAAAATGAGTCCGTTGATTGTATTTACCAGTGTAAACTGACGTATTTTCCCCAAAAAGATTAAATGCAGGTACTAAGCGTAATAGGCTGGATTCTCTCCTTAGCATCAATAAAGAGTCTCGCAAGCTTAAGATGCCTATCGTCTGTTGACCTATTGTTTCCATTTTGTTTTCGATCCGTCTGTGGATAAACAATCGACTGTTGTGATACTGGATATTACAATATTATATTTGGTTGAATTATATCTTTCAATTGCTTCCGCTGTGCATATTAAATATTGTGTTGTTTGACTATTACGTTGCCAACCACGTCATGATACTCCCCACCGGTGACACGTGGAATTAGGGGTGTGACAGGTTGGTATCAGAGCCAACACTGAGTGAATTAAACACTAGCCTTTTGTGTTTAATCTCAGTTACACAATTGCACATTTTAAAACTTTCGAGTCTAGACAAATAACATAGGACAAACTCTACCTTGTTTTGTTTTGTTTTGTCCTTTATTTTATATATTCTTGTCGTTATCTTATGTTGTATTGACAGGATTAAAAATGCCGCCAAGATTCTTTCGACGAAGAGGAAGAGGTAAGGGGCCAATCACCGCCCCCAATGACGACGAGGCAGGACCTTCGCATATGCGAGCTCCTTCCACCACCGCGAGTGCTGACCCTAGAGAAAACCGGAGGAACCTATTTGAACCAGCTAGACGATCCGTCTCGCACAGCTCGACACCTCCCATTCACAACTCATATGGGCCACAGTCAGAAAATGAGCCCGACAACCCTCAACCTTCTTACATACCTTTACAGCGATCCTTATCGCACCATTCCTTTGGTGACCCTACACCTGTTTTTAGGGGCCGGTTTAACCCGGCAAACTACATGCAAGAACCAGTGGGTTTTAACCCATTGGGGCCAGAGGATCATTTCTCTGGCGATCATGCAGAGGATATGGACGAGGACACGGATCCCGTCGAACCTGCCAGTGGTACACCGAACCATCCCATCGAGATCTCGGATGGATCTTCTTTCCACGGATCACCCTACGGTGGTCCAGACAGCTTTCAGGTGAGGTTTAACCAGCACGAGTGGTACTTCACACCCTCGCATCATTCGTCGCCTCATCAGCAGCAGCAACAACAGGATCCCTCTGAGGATTCACGATTTGTGGCAGTCACGCCACCACCTCCGCCGCCACCAGTTCAGCCGGCACCTCCGCAACCGCCAAGGCGTAGGAGAACCGGAGCACGTATGTCCGCGCGAGGAGGAGATTTTCATTTTAGCTCTCTTCGACAATCAAGTGGCTGTCATTATCCGCCACTTCCAGATGATCCACAAATGGGTGGACCTTCAAACCCCGTTGCACCGCAACCACCACCGATGGGTTTTGATAACCCGATTCCAGCATACACGGGTTCGATGACGTACTACCCGTTTGGGCCGCCGGTTCACACCAACTACAATTACGCTGAAGCCGACCCATACATGGTAGCAGCCAATTATAACGCCCTTCATCCTGAAGGACAGTATGGATCTCCTTGGGGAGTAGGGTACCCAACTCATGGGTACCAAATACCTACTAGACCTATAATTCGGCAACAATCGCAGCCGCCAAGGTTCTCCCCACCAGAGCGTGAAGAAATTCTGCAAAGGTTGGACCAGGTCGAGCGAGACTTTCACCAAGATCGCAGGGAGCGACAGACCTTCTTCCAAGGATTGAGAAGCCTAATAAAAGGGAAGAGCAAGAAGGACCATTGAATCCTTCCACTGTTGTTGTAATTTTCCTTGTATCATTTGAGCCCCTGCGTGGGCCTGTCTTGCTATATTAGCCCCTGTGAGGGTATGTTAGTTTGTTTTGACCCCTGCGTGGGTCTATCTTTCTGTTAACCCCTACGAGGGTATGATGTTTGCTTAAGTCCCTGCGTGGACTAGTATGTTGTTTAAGTCCCTGCGTGGACTAGTATGTTGCTTGACCCCTGCGTGGGTAACTTGTTTGTCTAAAAAGTCCCGTTTAGGGCGATGTGTAATCTATTAATAACTAATGGAATGTTTAATTTATAAATTTCATTTTTGCCATTATGTGCATAAGTAATTTATATGTGAAATAAATAAATCAAAATCATTCTTTTTAATAATGATCTGCCTATTAAATATTGAATAAAAATCTTAAGGGTTAAACCTAGCCTGAGTGTCATTATAAAGACCTGGCCAAGATGGTAAGACCTGTTTAAAAGATTCGTGTCCCTGTTAACATCTGAAAATATGTTAACACTCCAGGCAGACGTGATTCATTAAAATCACACACGTCATTCTTATATAAGGATTCTTCAAAAGATTCCTAACCCAACTAAATGATCTCTGAATCATGGGTTTAAATCATCAATTAAGATGATCATATTTTGACCATACATTGGTAATATAGTGCCTACGGGCCTTGCTCATTTCTACATGAGCCAAAAGTCAGTGGTAGCTATGACTCCCTGTCCGAAAAAGGTAATGAACTATGTTCAAACCTCATTACTTTGATTCTCTGAAATCATAGCTTATAATTTATAAATGTCCTTGTGACTAGGCCTGTGTGCCAGTAAACCTTCATGCCCTGATTCTCTGAAATCATGGCTTATGATTTAAAATGTCCTTATGACTAGGCCTTTTGTGCTATTAATAAAACTGTTATTGTTTTATAATTAGGATAAATTATAATAAAATCCTAAATAAATACGATTAATAAATTAACCAAATATGGTCTATGTTTACCATGGTTAATGAATTGCCATAAAAGACAATTCCATAATAAACTTCCAAATAAACTATTGTCCTTGTTTTCTATCACAGTTCAATTAAAATGGCTGACTCGGATGAAATTAATAGTCACCCAGTGGAGAATAATGATAACGCCCGAATTAATATAGCGGGTGCTGAACTGAAAGCGTTAGTAGACGACGCTGTTACAAAGGCCTTGGAGCGGCAGTATGAAGAATATAATGGGACTCGAAGTAGGACCCTATCTACACCGCATTCAAAGCCACCCTCCAAGAGGGAAGAACCCAAGAAAGATGATGATAGACTCTCCTCAAACCACCACAGTGCTCCATCTCAACATATTGTATTGAATCAAGGACCCCGTGAGAAGGGTTGCTCCTATAAATACTCCGTTTCATGCAAACCCAGGGATTTCACTGGGGAAAAGGGGGCCATAGACTGTATGACATGGCTAGATGAGATGGACACAGTTGTGGATATCAGCGGGTGCGCTGAGAGGGATATAGTCAAGTTTGTATCGCAATCTTTTAAAGGCAAGGCTTTAGCCTGGTGGAGGTCGCTGATCCAAGCCACCCGGAAGTTCCCATTGTATAACATGTCATGGGAGCAATTTGTTGCCCTCATCAGGGAGAATTACTGTCCTCAGCACGAGGTCGAAAAGATTGTGTCAGATTTTCTTTCGTTGGTAATGACCAATCTAGATTGCCAAGCTTACCTAACGAGCTTTAATACCATGTCGAGGTTGGTTCCGTATTTGGTAACTCCGGAACCCAAACGAATAGCTCGTTTCATCGGGGGTTTAGCCCCGGAGATAAAGGCAAGCGTGAAGGCATCTCGACCGACTACTTTAAGATCTGTGGCTGACATATCTTTGTCCCTCACTTTGGACGCGGTCAGACAAAGATCGCTGAGGAACAAAGATGCTGAGAAGAGAAAACGTGAAGATGATAATTCACGGAGTTCAAACAAGAAGCACCGAGGAAACGGTGACAGCAAGAAGGGGTCTGAGTCAAGGAAAGATGGGCATCAGTCTGGTGAGAAGCCCAAGTGCAAGATTTGCAAGAAACAGCACTTTGGAATGTGCAGACTTGAATCGAACTCGCAGACTCAGTCGAGAACTTTTGCTTGCGGGATATGCAAGTCCAAGGACCACAAGACTTAGGATTGCAAAAAGCTGAAAGATGCAACTTGCTACAGTTGCAATGAGAAAGGGCATATTAAAACCAACTGCCCTAAATACGCCAAGAAGCCTGAAGAGGCCAAGAAGACCAATGCTAGGGTCTTCAGAATGGATGCAAAGGAAGCAGTACAGGATGACAATGTGATAACAAGTACCTTCCTTGTAAATGATGTTTATGCGAGAGTACTTTTTGATTCAGGCGCTGATAAGTCTTTCGTAGATAATAAGTTTTGTGAATTGTTGAAATTTCCTGTTAAAACCTTAAGTGTAAAATATGAAGTGGAGTTAGCAGATGGCACCATAGAAACCGTCTCAACTGTGTTAGATGGATGTGTTATATCCATTAAGAACCACTTTTTTCCTTTGTCCCTACTTCCCTTTAAGTTAGCCGGTTTTGACATAGTTTTGGGTATGGACTAGTTATCTCATAACCAGGCCCAAATTGTCTGCAACAAAAAGCAAGTGGTGATTAAGACTCCGTCTGGTGAAGCACTTACCATTCGGGGAGATACCCAGTATGGATTGCCTGAGCAAGTGACTATGCTCAAGGCCTCTAAGTGTTTGAAAAAGGGTTGTGTCATCTACATGGCACAAGTGACTATTGATGAGCCGAAACCCAAGATTGAAGACATCCCCGTCATTTCTGAATACCCTGAAGTTTTTCCGGAAGAACTACCTGGTTTACCACCAGATAGGCAAGTGGAATTCAGAATCGACATCATCCCTGGAGCAGCACCTGTTGCTAGAGCGCCTTATAGGTTGGCGCTAACAGAGATGAAGGAATTGAGGATACAACTGGATGAACTGCTAGCTAAAGGTTTCATTAAACCAAGTTCGTCTCCTTGGGGAGCGCCAGTCTTGTTTGTCAAAAAGAAGGATGGATCGATGCGTCTGTGCATCGATTACCGTGAACTTAATAAGGTCACAATAAATAATAGGTATCCTTTGCCCAGGATCGACGATTTGTTCGATCAATTGCAAGGAGCAAGTTATTTCTCGAAGATTGACTTGAGGTTAGGTTACCACCAAGTCACCAACTGAAGGTTAGAGATGAAGACGTACACAAAACTGCATTTAGGACTCGTTATGGTCATTACGAGTTCCTAGTGATACCTTTTGGGCTCACTAATGCACCTGCCGTGTTCATGGATCTCATGAATCGCGTTTGCAAGCCATACTTAGATAAATTCGTCATCGTTTTCATCGACGACATTCTTATCTACTCGAAGAACCAAGCTGACCATGAGAAACACCTTCGCTGTATTCTCAAACTCCTGCATCATGAGAAGCTCTATGCCAAATTCTCTAAATGTGAATTTTGGCTTCGAGAAGTCCAATTCCTAGGACACATGGTTAGTGAGCGTGGTATCCAAGTGGATCCCGCTAAGGTGGAAGCCGTTATGAACTGGCAAGAGCCAAAGACGTCTACAGAGATTCGTAGCTTCCTGGGATTGGCAGGATATTACAGGCGTTTCATTGAAAATTTTTCAAGGATTGCTGCACCCCTAACTTCCTTGACTAGGAAGAAAATAAAGTTTGATTGGGGTCCTAAGCAGCAAGAATCTTTTGATATTCTGAAGCAAAAGTTGAGCAACGCTCCTGTACTAACATTGCCTGAAGGTACCGAAGAATTCGTAGTTTACTGCGATGCATCCCACACTGGTATGGGGTGTGTGCTTATGCAGAAAGGCAAGGTTATTGCCTATGCTTCAAGACAGTTAAAGGTGCATGAAAAGAATTACACCACCCATGACTTGGAGTTGGGTGCCGTTGTATTTGCACTAAAACTGTGGAGGCATTATCTGTATGGTATCAAGTGTGTGATCTATTCTGATCACAAGAGCCTTCAACATCTGTTTAATCAGAAAGATCTAAACATGAGGCAACGCCGATGGATGGAGACGTTGAATGATTATGATTGTGAAATCAGATACCATCCAGGCAAGGAAAATGTAGTCGCTGATGCCTTAAGTCGAAAGGAAAGGGTGAAACCCATCCGAATCAATGCCAAGAGCATTGAAATTAAGAACAGTTTGAATGAAAGGTTGTTAGCTGCACCGAAGGAAGCTGTGTTGGAAGCTAACTATCCTAACGAAAAGCTAGGAGTAACTGAGGAGCAGTTATCTCTTAGCAAGGACGTAATTCTGAGATTAAATGGACGAATATGGGTTCCAATTTTTGGAGGACTTCGAGATGTCATCCTCCAGGAAGCCCATAGTTCTAAATATTCCGTTCATCCTGGAGCTGATAAGATGTACCAGGATCTAAGGGCAAACTATTGGTGGATAGGCTTGAAAAAGTATGTAGCTGCCTATGTAGCTAAATGCTTGACTTGTGCGCAAGTCAAAGCAGAACATCAAAAGCCGTCAGGCTTGCTACAACAGCCTGAACTTCCCACTTGGAAGTGGGAAATGGTGACGATGGATTTCATCACCAAATTGCCGAAGACAAGGAAAGGCAATGATACTATATGGGTGATTGTTGATAGACTGACTAAGTCAGCTCATTTCTTACCCATCAAGGAGACTTATAGCTCCGACATGTTAGCCCAGTTGTACGTAGATAAGATTGTAGCCTTACATGGCATACCTGTGTCTATTATCTCTGACAGAGATACTAGATACACGTCACATTTTTGGAAAAGTTTCCAACAATCTTTGGGCATGCGTTTGAATTTTAGTACGGCTTACCATCCTCAGACGGACGGTCAGAGTGAGCGTACTATTCAAACCTTGGAAGACATGCTTCGAGCATGCGTGATTGATTTAGGTGGTAGTTGGGATAACCACCTACCATTAATCGAATTCTCCTACAACAATAGCTACCATACCAGCATTAAAGCTGTGCCTTTCGAGGCCTTATATGGTAGAAAGTGTAGAACGCCCGTTTGTTGGGCGGAAGTTGGAGATGTCCAATTATCAGGACCAGAGATAGTCTTTGAAACGACGGACAAGATTGTCCAGATTCGTGACCGTCTCAAAGCTGCCCGAGATAGGCAGAAGAGCTACGCAGATCCAAAGCGTAAAGCTATGAACTTCGAAGTAGGTGACAAAGTTTTACTCAAAGTATCACCCTGGAAGGGAGTGATGCGGTTTGGTAAGAAAGGCAAATTAAGCCCGAGATACATAGGACCCTTCGAAGTCATCGAACGTGTCGGATCGGTTGCCTATAAGTTAAACTTACCAGAAGAGCTCAGTGGTATTCATAATGTATTCCACATCTGCAATCTGAAGAAGTGTTTCGTTGACGAATCACTGGTCATACCACATACAGATGTGCATATAGATGAGAGCTTGAAATTTGTGGAAAAACCATTGTCGATTGAAGATCGACAGGTTAAGAAGCTTCGAAGGAAGCATGTGCCTATTGTAAAGGTCAAAAGGGATGCCCGTAGAGGTCCCGAATATACGTGGGAGGTTGAATCCACAATGAAAGAAAAGTAACCTCATTTGTTTCAATAAATCTCGAGGTTGAGATTTCTTTTAAGGGGGTGAGAATGTAACACCTCGAAAATTCACGTCCTATAATGTGTTGACACGTGTCATAAGTTTGAACGTGTGAAAGAATGTTCTTGAAGGACTAAAGTTGACAAACCTGGAAAGTATGTGAATATACGGGTTCTAAATGTCAACAGTGAATAAATATATTGTACATTAACCCTACATGATGCCCATACCTTCAAACGAATAAATCATGGATCATACAAAGCTAAATATGAAAGAAAGTGAGAGATTACAAACTACAGGGGTTAAATGTGTCAACATGTTTAAGTTATACCTCTGAGGGACCTTTTGACAAACCCGAAGCTTTGTAACGGTTAATTATACTCACTAGAATGCACGATATAAATTTCATAAAGTTTCGTTATCGTATGAGAAAGTTATGACCGAATTCGTATGCGAGGGGTTAAAAGCGTCAACGATGAAGTTTAGGACTTTTCGGGTGACAATAAAGTTAACCGAGGACTAAACAAAGTGGGGATATGTCTTGAAGCCCTTAAATGTCAATTTGGAGGGTTCAAAGTGCAAGAAATAAAGTCGTAGCAAAGTCTTGAAGAGCCAAGGATCAAAACACAAAAATAAAAAATTTAGATTTTTGTCAGAAGAGGCCTCGCGCCACGCGAAGCCCCAGGGGGGGTCTACGCGTGCCGCGAGGGCATGTCTGCTCCGATTTTCTTGGGTTCTTGCCTGTCATAGCCTTTACAACCGACTTTAATTCGATTTTCCACATCTTGCATGACCCCTAGGCAACCCCCAGACACTTAGGGACATCTGGAAGTGATCCAAGGCCATTGATAGAGTTGTGTGTCAATGATCCATGAAGATTTGAGCACTATATAAAGGGCTAAGGTTGCAACCATTTCTTCACACCCTTCTCTTGCATTCCTGATCATTTCTGGAGCTCAAGACTTCTCTCTAAGCTTCACATTTCGTGCATAGGACTTCAGTAAGTTTGCTTAACCCTTCTTAATTAAGTTTTTGCTTAGTTTTAGCTTAAATGTCAAACCGTCGTAATTAACGGTTGACTTAACGATTAATCACTAATGGTCCAGTGATTAGTCGAATTGAAAGTAGTTATAAGTTGGTAATTATGTGGGTAATAAACCCTTAAAAGGGTTCCCCCTGATTCCCACTCTAACTAGGTCAAATGTCGGGTCAAACTTGTTATTAAAAAGTCAACAGGATAATTTATAATTTATGCATAATTAGCAATGTAGAACACATACAACCTGTTTTATCATTAATATAACTTGGTAATTAGTGTAAGAACATGTCTAAACATGTTCAACCCGACAATTTTCAGTAGAGACCCGGTTCGGAACCGAAAGTCGCATAGTTTGACTTTTGCTTTGACTTTCAGTTCTGACCCGTTTAAGCATGTTTTAGAAATTCCTTAGAGCTCTATTTGGACCAGGTTACATGCTAGTATAACCCTCTGTGATTATACACCATGGTTCATTAGTTAACCAATTAATACGCATGATTCCATTAATTGCCTATATGTTGACCATTATGCCCTTTTCACCCTAAAACGTGATTTTTGGAAATGTAAAAGAGTAGAAATCTTAATCACTGATATATAAACTTGTACACAAAGTTTGACATCAGTTTGAAGTGTAGTTTGAGAGTTATGCTCATTAGCGTAAATTGAAAGCTTTATGTTAATTAAACGGCGTAATTAGCGTATAGCCTATTTAAACTCACTTTTTGATATCAAACTTGTTACCCACTGATGTAATATATTATTTTTGGATTTTTGAAGATTTTTAATTAATTTTAGGCTGAGCATAACTTATAGTCGTAGGCTTAATCCGGTAATTGTCGGTTTTGCCCTTACGGGCTATAAAATGAGTTTTACATATCTAATTGACTCCAAACCTTTTGCTACTGATTACATATGATAAATAAATTATTTTAAGCCTTATGGAATAATAAAAATATCAGCTTTATGTATAGAACCCGGAAATGGCTTTTAATCGCCTTTTTAAGCGTTTTTAACGCATAGTATGTACTAGAACTATTTTAAACATACAAGGGTTGATACCTACTGATATTTTAGGAAAATTATAATATTTTAATAGTAAGCAAAGGTTGTTAAACTCAGACTTCAGTTTTGAGCTTTTCGGCTTATGTGAAATTACCAAAATGCCCATACGGTGCATAGTTTGGTTAAAATTGATAAGTTTCACATATATGCAATAACCTACTGTTATAACCTATTAAATTAAGTATATTTGATAATTATATCAGACCTGTAACTCAGGATAATACTTAAACTTTTTTATAAACTTGAAAATGACCAAACTACCCCTACGGGGCATAGTTTGTGTTTAAATTCGTTTCGGGCATAATAAAAGACATCTTACTGATGTCACAACATATTTGAGGCATATTAACTTAGGAAACCTGTATATGGCTCTCATGAGTACCCGTTACGCTTATTACGCGTTCGATTCGGTTTATGTAACTAGTTTGCATAAATTAGCCGAAACGGGTCAAACCTTATCGGTTTTATCTCAAAATCCAGAATGTGTATGAAATACCCATATTAAGCAAGTCTTCAAACTTTTCAGGTCTAAATCACATTCTATCCGGTCTTCGCTTAATAATGCGTACGAACCGTATATTTGAAACTAACCGGTCTAAGCTTAAGCTTAATTAAAGACCCGTTAGGATTCTAATAGGTTATTATAAACCTTCATTCCAGATTAGGAGGACCAGTAAAAGCTACTTGTATTTGCTTATTGTGATTATTACATTGCTCAGGTAAATACTTTTAACTTATTTTCCCTATACGGGCTTGGGTTACGGTATATAAAATACCGCTTGGTCGGGCATTAAATCTTCCATCGTTTGGTAGTTAATTGAATAATTTAATCAGCCCGTTTAAATATGTTTTGTTTGCTTAAAGCCTTTGGGGGGTTAATGACCATGTCCCAGATATCCTTGGCATCATTTTACGAAATGGCCACGAACTAAGCGCGGAGTGTAGGCGTACACTCGTCAGTGCATAAATAGTTGATGTGGTGTGTCTATTGATCTTTAACCCGGCACGATCCGGGCTACTGAACGCATAAGGAACATGTAATTCGTTTACAAGATTATATATTTAAATAATTATCCCAAGTTATAAAATGTTTATGCCACGTGCATCCAAATCAATTTTTAATCATTTTTTAAAAAATGAGTCCGTTGATTGTATTTACCAGTGTAAACTGACGTATTTTCCCCAAAAAGATTAAATGCAGGTACTAAGCGTAATAGGCTGGATTCTCTCCTTAGCATCAATAAAGAGTCTCGCAAGCTTAAGATGCCTATCGTCTGTTGAACTATTGTTTCCATTTTGTTTTCGATCCGTCTGTGGATAAACAATCGACTGTTGTGATACTGGATATTACAATATTATATTCGATTGAATTATATCTTTCAATTGCTTCCGTTGTGCATATTAAATATTGTGTTGTTTGACTATTACGTTGCCAACCACGTCACGATACTCCCCACCGGGCCCACCGGTGACACGTGGAATTAGGGGTGTGACAGAAGGAGCTTGATAACGCCTCCTACAACGTTCCCTAGGCATTATAGAGGCTTGAACAGGGAGGGACAGTTCTAGTATAAGGCAAAAGGGTATGGGGAGGGTCATCCCCATGAGGATGGGGTGCCACGTAGGACGCCACATCATCATCCTCCATGGGATGACCCTCCTAGCAAAATGAATGGGGTGGAGGATGGGGTCCCACACTATTTATAAAAACAATTAAAAAATATAAATTGATTTGATTTTAGAGAGAGAGAGAGAGAGAGAGGGGAGAGAGAGAATGATGCAAGAGAGAGAAGAAGATGGGCCGACGAGATCGTCTTGTGGCCGGCGGAGAAGACAGGACGGAATGAGGGGGCGGTGTGGGGGTGCGGCGCCGGGGCAGGGCCAGCCCCCATACCGGGTAGTCTAAGCCCAATAGAGTGAAACAAAATGGAAAGTAATGATTGAAAGAAGATTAAGTGGTGTTAACTATTACACATTTTTTAAGGGACATTATAATGATGTGACAGAAGTTACCCCTTCATTAACATAGAAATATAAGATTTTGTCACTTATGATTATAGAAAAAGCTACTTGTATTTATATACACGTATAAATTTGTATTGTCTTCATTTAGAGCTTTCACATTATAAACTTCTCTTATCTGTATTTTGTTAATCAGTTCTTTCAATATCTAATGGAAAAATACTTTAGGAATCTTGATATACCTGACAATCCAGTAGTGGTTAGAGATGAAGAAGAAGCCATATTGGTCGGTTCCCGTTTAGGGTGAGCAGTTAGGATGGAGAGGGATAATAACATATTGTAGTAAGGGGGGCCGTAAACTTTATGGTGTGTTTTAGGGTTCCCAATAGCCTGTATTTATATTCTTCACCCAAGGGGAAACCCTAATTAACTAGTACGGGCCTTTATGTCTATCAAATAAAGCCCAGTTAATTTTATAGGGATATTAAGGTAAATATTGATCTAGTTATTAGATAAATGATCAATAAGGGCACCATAAATTATTTAATAATAATTTACGCTAACATTCTTCCACTTGGCCGAGTGATCATTTATTATGAGTATTAGGTAAGCCTGATCAGGAGTTAATACTCATTTTAGTTTTAAACCAAAATTGCAGCAGAAAAATACAGTCGTTGAGTCAGTTATTCAACTCAGGACCCTCATTAATCATACTACAATCCCAAATTTAAAACCTAAGCAAAGTAAGGATCAATTTACAAGTAAGCCCTTAAACGATGATTTGTATAATAATAGTCTTTACGTCATTAGGCTAGCGAAACGTAGTCAGAGACAAACAAATCAAATGAGGAAATTTTATCATTAAAACGTAAGTAAGTCCAATATGCATTTAAATAAGGTCTTTACAAAAGCCCATCTTCAAAACATGTTCTTCGAATACTTTAGGTGGGAGACCTTTAGTCATCGGATCCGCAAGCATATTTTTCGTACTTATATACTCAATACAAAGCTTATTTTCCTCAACACGTTCACGTACGAACAAATACTTTGTATCAAGATATAATCTAGCTCTGGTCGAACTGTTACTGTTCGAGAAGTTAACGACAGCTGAGTTATCACAGTACAACTTCAATGGTCTAGATATGGAATTAACAACTTTGAGTCCAGTAATCAGATTCTTTAGCAACATTCCATGACAGGTAGCATTATATACAGCAATGTATTCTGCCATCATAGTGGATGTTGAAGTTAGCTGCTGTTTATGACTCCTCCATGAAATAGGTCCGCCGGCTAACATAAAGATATACCCTGAAGTGGATTTCTTGTCATCTTTGCATTTAGCAAAGTCAGAATCCGAATAACCAACCACTTCCAAAACGTCACTTCTTCTATAAGTCAGTTTATAGTCTTTCATCTCCTGAAGATATCGAAGTACTTTCTTCGCTGCTTTCCAGTGATCAAGGCCAGGATTAGATAGATAACGGCCTAGCGTCCCTGTAACATAAGCGATATCTGGGCGAGTGCAGACTTGAGCATACATGAGACTCCCAACTACTGCGGCATAAGGTATCATTCTCATTTGCGCCTTTTCATCCTCAGTTTTCGGACATTGAAAAGAACCGAAAACATCTCCTTTAACTACTGGAGCTACAGAGGGAGAGCTGTGTTGCATGTTATATCGACTAAGGACACGATCAATGCACGCCTTTTGTGATAAGCCCAAAATTCCATTTCTTCTATCTCGGTGTATTTTGATGCCAATAACGTAAGAAGCCTCTCCGAGATCTTTCATGTCAAAGTTATGCGAGAGTAAATGCTTCGATTCATGCAACATATCTAAGCTATTACTTGCCTATAGAATATCATCTACGTAAAGGAAAGTATAGCAAAATTTCTCCCACTCATCTTGAAGTAGGTGCATTGATCCACTTGGTTCTTCATAAAGCCTTGCTTCTTCACGACTTCATCAAACTTAAGATACCATTGACGTGATGCTTGCTTCAAACCGTGTATGGATTTCTTCAGCTTGCAGACAAGATGTTCTTGACCTTCAGGTTGCTTGATGAACACGTCTTCATACAAGTGTCCATTGAGGAAAGCAGTCTTGACATCCATCTGATGCAGCTCTAAATCAAAATGAGCTACTAGAGCCAAGACGATCCTTAAGGAATCTTTTCGAGAGACAGGTGAAAAGGTCTCTTGATAATCGATTCCCTCTTTCTGAGTGTAGCCCTTTGCAATCAATCTTGATTTATATCGTTCAACGCTTCCTTCTGGATTTAGTTTTGTTTTGAAGACCCATTTACATCCTACGGGTTTAACACCGTCGGATAATTCAACCAAATCCCATACGCCATTTTTCTTCATGGAGGCAAGCTCGTCAATCATAGCTTTGTTCCATTCAGAAGACTGATCACTACTAATGACTTCATTGTAAGAGGTAGGATCGGTAAACTTTCCATCATCTGATACGGCTTCAGCTAGGTAGGTTTCATAATCATCAAAATTAGTAGTCCTTCTTGCCCTAGATGACCTCCTAGGTTGATTCTCAACTTCGACATTGGAGGGTCCTTCATTCTCAGGTACATGCGGGGCAACAATTAATTCTGAATGAGTTGGAGGTGGTGCAGTGATGTGCGGTTTCGCATCGAGTACAAGAGGAGTAGTAATAGGAGGTAATGAAATGGACGAGTGTCTCCCCCCCGCGTCTTGTACTTCTTGTAAATCATTGTAAGGATTTTCACTGCTCCCACTGACCTTAAAGTCCTCAAGAAACGCGACACGCTTGGTTTCTACAATACGAGTAACATGGGAGGGACAATAGAATCTATAACCCTTTGAGTGATCTGGATATCCAATAAAGAAACAACTTGTTGTTTTCATATCCAGTTTCTTTAAGAAAGGGTTATAAAGTGTAAGGACTCTCAAAATTATCCCAATTTGACCCATAAGTGAAAACCCGAACCTCTGAAACACCACTGTACATGGAAAAGTAAGAAATTAGAATTTGTGGGTTTCAGGCGGGCCGCGTAAGGGTTAGCTTAGCCTTACGCGGGCCGCGTCAACATGTGGGTTGACCGGATAAGCATTCCGAGCCACGTGTTGACCAGCTCGCAAGCCTACTCATGACCAATCAAACCTACACCTAGACTAGGTGGTTACGCGGGCCGCGTACAGGTTGGCCGGAAGCTCACGCGGGCCGCGACAGCCCTAAATTTCACCTATAAATAGATCGAGCTACGAGCAGTCCTCTGATGTCGAAATCTCAAATCAAAAAAACGAAGTTACACTGTCCTAATTCGAATATTACTTTCAATATAGCGAGGTGCTGCTACGATATTGGGTATTAACTCGATCGCTGCTACGATTCAATGTCCGATCGATTTAAACTATCCGATGAATGTTTAAGTGCTGCTCAAATTGGGTTTATACTTTGTCATTCGTCGTGAATTCGATGGATGTTTAAGTATTGCACTTTGTCATTCGTTGTGAAGGTTTTAATCTCGTGAGTTATCGTAAATGCTGTATTAGTTACTGACCTCGTTCGTGTGCATTGTTATTTAAATTAGGTTATCAGGCTAATCAGTAGGCTAAACTCCGCCCGTATAAATCTGCAATGTGAGTCATTCTCTTTTTATCAAATGTTTTACAATACTCCATTTTTAAATGTTATAATTACAGGGATTAAGTCTTGGTTATCTTGAATCACTGGCTAGTGGGGTATTGTGCACATTACTAATTTCTAACGGGTTAGGATAATAAATCCTCACCGTGATAAACGTCACTACTTGGGGTGGGACCCGATAGTTGTATGACCATCGTCACACGGGTGACAAGGCGCCAGATAAAAATAAGATAGAAGCCATTGTAATCGCTCTTATGCTGTAATTTATAACTACGTGTCATTTTGTCAAAATGAATGATTCACCAGTATTTCCCCGTTGACAAAATATTTTTAAAACATGTTTCAGACGACCTGCTGTAAGTCAAGGAAAAACGTGCTACGAAGCACTAACAAGCTTAAAGAGGTGGCTCAGTTAAAATGAATAAACATGTTTTAATAAATTAGGGAATTTCCTAGTAAAATTCCTCTATTGTAAATTACGGGGTTTATCCCGAATTATGAAATAAAATAATCGGGCATTTCAAGTTTTTAAAAGATCCTGTCAAAATCTTCCGCTGTCGCATCATTTAAATACCACGGGTTCCTGTCCCACGGCTCCTGACCGGGTCAAACCGGGGCTGGGGCCGTGACATAAAGTTTAGCTTCGGCAAGGCAACCCCATACTTTCATATATCTAAGACTCGGTTTCCTTCCTGTCCAAAGTTCATAAGGAGTTTTTGGGACAGACTTCGAAGGAACTCTATTAAGTATATGAACAGTTGCTTTTAAGGCCTTGGTCCAGAGGAATAAGGGCAAACCTGAGTTGGCTAACATACTACGTACCATGTCCATTAGGGTTCTATTTCTTCTCTCAGCAACATCGTTCTGCTGAGGAGTACCGGGCATAGTATATTGGTTCACGATACCCTGGCCCTTACAAAACTCATAAAATGGACCAGGAGCCTAACCCACGTCAGTATGTCGACCATAATATTCGCCTCCTCTATCTGATCTAACAACTTTTATTTGACGATCTAGTTGTTTTTCAACTTCAGCTTTATAGGCTTTAAAAGTTGTGAGAGATTCAGATTTAATGAGATACAAGTGCATATAACGTGAATAATCATCAATAGACGTGATAAATGAAGTGTGTCCAGTTATGCCAGCGATGTTATAAGGGCCACTAATATCAGTATGAATGAGTTCTAATAAATTAGAGCTCTGAGTGGCACCTTTCTTATTCGCTGATGTCATTTTACCTTTAAGGCATTTGACACATGTTCCAAAATCATTGAAATCAAGAGGTGGTAAGACCTCATCCTTCACGAGTCGAGTTAAGCGTTCTCGTGAAATGTGGCCTAAACGTTGATGCCACAACATGGATGAAGTTTCTAAGTCTCGTTTGCGTTTTCTCTTTGTTAAGTTCTCATTAATATTATATGATAACAAAGACTTGGAAAATTATCATCTAGTTCTAATCGACAGAGACCACCATCCAAGAAGCCATAACCAAATATTTGAGAATTAAAACTGATAGTAAGTTTGCCATGACCATGAGAAACAAGAAAACCGTCTACGTCTAACTTTGGTCCTGATACAAGATTCCGAGTAATCTCAGGAATATATAAGGTATCATAAAGTCTAATAGTTAAACCAGTTTTCATAACTAAATCTAATGTTCCCACGGCCTCGACTACTAGCGCCTTTCCATTTCCCAGCTTAAGCGTTCTTTGGTTCTTTCCAGCTTCCGGATTGTATGGAATCCCTGTAAGGAATTGGTTACATGAACCATAGAACCAGAATCAAACCACCAAGAATTAGATGGAACATTTAAATTAAACGACTCAAGTATCACGAAAAGATTATCACCTTTCTTGGCTAGCCACTCCTTAAAGTCCGGACAATCCTTCTGCTTATGTCCCACCTCGGCAGAACTTGCAGTGAATCTTCCCTTTGGAGTCATTAGAGCCAGAAGCACTTGCACCTGTATCCCGCTTTTGGACTTTTACATTAGGCTTCTTATTGTAGTTCCCCTTCCTTTTCTTCAAGTCAGCAGTCATCAGGTAAGCAACATCGGCTTTCTCCAGTTTCAGACGTTCTTCTTCTTGCACGCACATAGCAATCAACTCGTTCATCTTCCATTGGTCCTTCTGAAGGTTATAGTTGACTTTGAATGCTTCATAAGATGCGGGCATATACGTCATGATAAAATGCACCAGAAAGCCATCACTAATCTCCATGATTAATCCCTTGAGCTTTTGGGCCATGTCATTCATTTTCAGGATGTGCTCACGAATACCGCTGATCCCATCATACTTTGTAGTCACCAATTTCAGAATGAGGGTTCTGGCTTGCGCCTTAGACGTCCCTTGGAATTGAGCCTCCACATTAGTCAGATATTCCTTAGCTGTAGCAGCGTCAGGAATGGCTCCCCTGATAGTAGGACTTATCGAGTTTTTCATGAAGATAAGGGACAGACGATTAGCCCTCTCCCACTTTTGATAGAGTAGTTTTTCAGCTTCAGTACTCTTATCAGTAAGAGCAGCGGGAGCGTTTTCAGTTAGCGCACAGTCAAACTCCATGAGTGAGAGAGTAAGGTTAAGAGAATCCTTCCACGAAGCATAGTTCGCACCAGTCAAAGTATCAATAGCCATAATAGGAGCTGATAGTGGATTAAAATGAGAAGAATAAGATACAGTCAGAAAGAAGAAGTTAGAGTGACTTATGGGTAACCTAAAACTAAGGCAGGCGGAAATTAAGACCATTATACTAAGGAAGCTGTGATAGCGTTATTTATAAACACCAATTTTAAATAAGGTTCTACTTGAATGACGGTTTTCGCTTTGGCTATGACCAATCATACAAGTATTATGAACAGTCAGACTGTGCAGATTAGATATAATACATCACCTTTGGGCAGAAGTCGAAACACCATAATTTTAGGCACAAGTCAAAGTTTGCGAGAAATGAGTGTAACACATCACCTTTGGGCAGAAAATGAAACACTCATGCATCTTAGGCAGAAGTCATGTGTATATCATATGAACAAATGTAATAAGGCAAGTGCTACACTATGCTTGTTCATATAATAAGGATATACACCTAAGTGACTATGCTTAAGTTCACTATGCTTGTTCATATAATAAGGATATACACCTAAGTGACTATGCTTAAGTTCACTAAATAACGCCACAAGTAAACACATCACCTTTGGGCAGAAGTGAGAACTTGAAAAAAAATGTTATTTTAGTTAAGCAAATTTTTAAATCAATCAAAAGAATTAGTTGAATGATTATTTAAAAGTTAGGTTTATCCAAGTTAATTATTCTTATATAAACTAAAAATAAAATAATATTTATACGAAACTTGAAGATAAAGTTACATAAATTTTGGAAACATAATCAAAATCTAATATATCACAAAATTATGTGTATTATAAGAATCACTTATAATAATTAACTAAAGATTTGAAATAACCATTCAATGAAAACAAATAAATCCACTCTAACCACTTATTTCAATTTAAAATTAATTTAGATTATGAAGAAATTAACTTCAATTAAAAATTCATTAAGTATATTTCATAAAAAAAATTAATTTAAGAGTAAACTGCCATTTTGGTCCCTATGGTTTGGGCACTTTTTCCATTTTAGTCCAAATCTCAAAATTTTTAAATCTGGGTCCATGTGGTTTTACTTTTATTGCCATTTTAGTCCAAAATTCAAAAACTCACTTTTTTTACTGTTGCAACCTGTGTATTTTGTCTTTTTGTACAGGGATATTTTTGTTCAACTGATTTTTATTTAACATATTCTTAATTAAAAAACTAAATTAAATACAATTAATTCCTTTAAATACCCTTATTAATATACTTTGTCAGTCCTTGTCTGTTGACCTTGGCCAAAAAGCCCCGCTATGGCCAAAGCGGGGCGCTTTGAGTGTGCAAAAAGACAAAAAGCGTTGGCAGGTGTTTGTGTTGTTTTTTTTTTAAATAGGTGGGATGTGGGTTAGTTTGGTAGTGTTTTTTGGAGGAAAAAATTGTATTTGAGTTTTATTATTATTATAAAATATTAGTTACATATAATTCATAGTTGTTTTATAATTACGTTTTTTTACGTCATTATTTTTATAGAACGTATATAATATAAGTGTGTCTTTATAAACTGTTAACCTAGTTTATTTTGTTAAATTAAACGAAAACGTTAAATAAAATGTACAGAAAGCCATAAGAATTAAACGTAAACAATCCAAAACCAACGTGATGTAAATAGAAGATTAACTGCAATATATATCAGTTTGTACATACAAAACAAAAAGGTACAACTGAGTACATAATACATAACAAATCACTATACAAACAAACTAAGGTACTAATCCTCGTGCGGTGGGGACGGTGGGAGGGGAAGTGGAAGCAACCCAGCGAGCTCTCGTAGAGAAACGAGCGTCTCGACGATCCAGTCAATGCGTGCGCCCTGGCGTCTGAGGCGCCGGTCGAAGTCCCGAGCCACCTCACGCGCTACCGGAGGCAGGTCAGCGTAAACGTGCTGCGGGTACTGTGGCGGCTCAGGAGCTGGCTGAACTGGTGGTACCGGGATCTCCTCGACATGCTCCTCCTGAGCCGGATCCTCTAATACAGGCTGAGCCTGAGCCTGAGCCTGAGGCTGAGCCTGAGCCTCAGCCTGAGGCTGGCCCGGGAACTGATCGAGTCCCAGAGCCTGTAGCTGAGCCTGCCGAGCGGCCGCCTGAACATCAGGAGGGGCTAACACTCCAAGCCTCAGCTCAATAACAACCGGGATGACCTCCGGCACCACCTTCGGATGCCAAATCAGCCCGTCACCTCCCTTAAACCTCAGACCAACATCAAAGGTACGGGTGATCTGCATGGAAGATACTGACGCGCGGCCCAACCTGGTAGACGGGACCGGATCGGACAGCTCCGGATCATGCTCGGGCACGAGCCCTAGTGAGCGTGCAATGGCGGTGATGTATGAGCCAGTGTGCACGTACCCGCGAAGCTGCCGGTGGTATGCTGTGGCAAAGTAATCTGCCAGGCAGGCTGCTAGATCGCAGGGCTGGCGGCGCAGTAGGCAGTATAGAAAGAAAAGGTCATTGAGGTTGACCTTCTCCCTGCTGGCACCCCGCGGCACAATAGTTGACGCGATAACATGGTGCAGGTATCGGTACAAGGGGTCTCTAATGGTGGTGGCCTTTTGCCAGGATTTCCCAAAGGGAACCCTGGAAATGGCCCTCCAGAAACTGATAAGCGTCTGCCTGTCCATTGCCGTAACCGCCTGCGTATATAAATCAGTATCAAGCTCGGGCTCAGTGTACAAACCTGTATGGACAGCAAACTGCCTCACACTCATCTGAAACTCCTGACCGGCGAGACGGAATGTAACCTCGTGGACTGGAAAAGCCGGGTCCTCCACGTAATCCGCCGGATGCGGCGCGTATGTAAACGTGGAAAGAAACTCGACCGTAAGCTCAGGGTACGAGTCCTCCATCGCTAACTCAAATAGGCACGACCAAGGAGTATCCAATCCAACTATATCACGCGCCCGTGCGGCCTCTCCCACGGTGTCCAGCAGGCCCCAGTCTATCCCAACGTGCGCCCCAATCTCTATGGTGCGCAACCTAGCGCATCTCCCCCTCGCCCGTGACCCCTGCGGAAACTGTAGGTACGGACATGCCGGCTCTCCCTTCTCTCCCACATCTCCCTCAGCCTCCATATGCTCAATCTCGTCATCGGAGGAATCCATCCCTGCACGTTGAAAAGATAATATTAAATATAAAATAATAAACAAATAATATTACTAAACAATTTAAATAATAAACAAATAATATTAAATATAAAATAATAAACAAATAATATTATTAAATAATTTAAATAATAAACAAATATTATTAAACAAATAATATTAAACAAATAATATTAAACAAATATTATTAAACAAATATTATTAAACAAATAATATTAAACAAATATTATTAAACAAATAATATTAAACAAATAATATTAAACAAATATTATTAAACAAATAATATTAAACAAATATTATTTAACAAATAATATTAAACAAATAATATTAAACAAAAACAAATAATAAACAAATAATATTAAACAAATATTATTTAACAAATAATATTAAACAAAAACAAATAATATAAAAAAAAACATGAACCACAGCGCCGCGCTTTGGCCTCGGCGCGGCGCTTTGGTTCTTCGTGATGAAGAACAGCACCAGCAGATCCTCCATACCCGCCCCAATCAACACATATTTCAACATGTACATTAAACGAAAACGATTAAGGGTGTTCGATCTTACCTTTTAGCGGTTGAATGCTTGAAAACGAAGATCTCCGGCTCAGAGTGTGTGAAATCGCACCTTAGTGTGTGTTTTTGTGTTTAAGTTTGAAATGGGGGAGAAGCTGCCCCGCTTTGGTTTAAACGAGGGATCGAAGCGCCCCGCTATGGCCATAGCGCGGCGCTTTGAAGTCAAAGCGGGGCGTTTAGGTCAAAGCGGGGCGTTTAGGGCCTTTTTTTATTTTTTTAAAATTGTTTTTAATTCACAAACGCGTCGATAATAGTCTAAAATTTATGATTTTTCCATTATACATCATTTTTTATTATATATGGACTATACTGCAAGTTCCGGATCAAATCGGTTACGTGTGATGTCTTATTCCGTTATATCGTATCATTTTGGTTTGAAAGCACAAGTACTCCTGTGAGAGGTGTTATGTGTATCAGCCGCCTACGGTACATGAAATGACGTATTTTTTCATTAATTGGTGTATTATGATGTATATTGTCATTAATTGTAGTATTATGATGTATATTGTCATTTTGGGTCGTGTCGGTGACATTCGGTTTTTAACGTGATGTAACGCATATATTGAACAAACACAAACGTGATTATTATTAAACACATTTAACATACATCGTGAACATATGGGGTTACATTAAGGTCAGGGGCACGATACGTAAGCATTTCGTACGCGTTGATCTGATCCCTGTATAATGTATGCCAGGCTGTTGCGCGCTCTGTTCTGTTCGCTGTCCAGAGTAGGTTTGGGGGAGGCATTGGATAACAACCTCCAAGCTCTACATGTATGAAATGCCCATGGTCGACGAACACAACCGCAACCACCAGGTGAGGTTGCTCAGCTTCGTTTGGCCCGCCCAGCAGAGGGAAAATTGTATCGCTCCCACGCATGTCGATGGTGTGAACAATCACACCGTATCGTTGGGCAATAAGAAACCCCGTCTCAGGCATCGTCATGTAATTTTCGATATCTGCTCGTCCCACCCCCTTGAAATCGATCCGTCTAAGTAGCGTATCATAATGTCCTATGTTTTCCGGATCGAAAAAATGCCTCCAAAGCGATTCGTTCGTACGTAACTCCTTTATAAGTTGTTTCCGGATCATCAAATATGAATTTTGTTTCACTCCTAACCCAACAGCCACCGATCGAAACCCACAATGACCATCTGGTTTCACGTCCTTTATTCTAACGATGTATGGATGGATCACTTCGGGAATCTGAGATGAGTAGTTGCGGATCGCTATATCCGTCTTAGGACCGAGCTTGATCATCGGGAAATCAGGGTGTAGGTTGATCGTCTGAGGCTGTGATGGTGATATGTACGAGCTGTGACGGGGAAGATCGTCTGAGGCCTCGACCCAAGTTTCTCCCGACGGAATGTACGCGCTTTTTCTAGCGGCTTCAACCTTTCTTTCTTCCTGCGTTTTCAATGTTGGGCGACCACGAGTTTTCTTCAGAACAGCAGGAGGTTTTTTGTTATTGTTACCTGGATTGAGGATTTGCTGAAACTTTTCAAAGAAGCTCCTTTTCACTTGAGGGGGTGTTGGATCGATCTTTTGTTTCAATTTTTCAAATTCCGCGTCTACATCGATATCCTCTATGTTTTTCTTTGCAAGCTTGAAGTCAAGCTTTTTCCAGAACACGTCTATGTGTGTGATCCGGAGTTGCTGACCTGTGGATGAAAACAAATTAGGTGGCAAAATCATAACGAGAAAGGTCAAAGATATTAATTACCTTTATTTTCCAACTTTTCCAAACGACAGGCACATGGCAAACCACAGCTGGTAAAAAGTTGGCAACCACAGCTTGCACCGTAGGCTCTCAACCCGTCTTCCTTACGTTTTAGTTCCCTACTCAAAAGCTCAATCGCATATATTGAAACCTTTCTGAGAATATATGCAATCATGGGCTGCTTCTTGTGGTGCGTCATCACTTTTCGGAGGCTTGTTTCAAAGCTACTACTAATCTCGGTGTATTGTCTATCAACAACATGATCAACATACAGTACAAGTTTATCCAGTGTGTTGCGATGACTTGGAAAGTGACTTTTTAGTGTTGCATGCATGCCCTCAACCCTGTTGGTCGTAGTTTGGTGAAAGATGATAGTTTTGTTAATCCAGCATGATACAAACTTTTCACGGTACGGATCCAACCAGGATTTCTTCAAATAATCAAAAACCTCTAAAATTAAAAAAAACGTAAATAGTCAGTTTTTGTTATTATATAAAATTTGAACATAATTATGTAAGAAATACCTACGTTCACGGTCATCTTCTTTCAGCTGTGCTTCAAGGTTTTCCAAGTTATACCTGTATATTTCCTCGGTCGTAGACTCACACAATAACCAAAATCTACGTACGAATTCTTTCCATTCCTTGTCAGAGAATTTCTTCTTGCTGTTCTTATTAATATTTTGTTGAATATGGAACCGACAAAGATACTTATGCGCTTTTGGAAAAACTTGTTCACACGCGTTCATTAGCGCAAAATCCCTGTCTGTTAAAATCATGCGCGGTTCCATACATCCTACCAGCATAGACTTGATCCTCTGCAACACCCATAGGTAGTTCTCTGACTTCTCAGCGGAAATTACCGCACAAGCAGCCGTAAACGATTTGTTTGTCGACGTCATGCCTACGACCTGAACAAATGGCAGGTTGTACATGTTCGTTTTGTAGGTGGCGTCAATCATTAGCACATGCGGGAAGGCACACCACATAGTGAATGATCTTTCGTGAACAAAGAAGACATCTTCAACTTCGTTCGATATCTCATTTGTGCGCATGTAATAAGTGTAATTTTTTTCGAGAAGAATGTTTTCAAGTTTTTGCATCGGAGACTTACCGACATTTTTTTCGGCGTTGATCTTCTGAACAGCGTTGTGTATATCTTTCGGAATAAGCTTTCTAGCCAGATTGTTTTTTGTCAGCGTTCGCCAGATACTTTGGTTGGGAATGTCTTGCTCTGCCAGCTCCTTAACCAGTTTTTTATCCTCCGAAGAAAGCCTTCTCGCATACGCGTGACCCTCTAAGTTTTCAATAGGAGTGTGGTTATGCTTCGCCTTCGTCACCTCGATCCTCCAAACACTTCCGGATGATTCCGAAAACCCGATCATCTCGAACGGGCAGCCTATTTTCTTGCTACCCGTTTTCCACTGTGTAGCTATACTCTTATGCTCCCCACCAAAAGTACATTGAAACCAAATCTTGTAATTCTCTCCTCTTTTATTCGACCTCTTAATCACAATGAGGTAACCGTTGTCTTTTGCCGTGTCTTGTACCCAACGCACCAACTCTTTACGTGACGAAAAGGTCTGCGTTGTATCAAACGAAAACGTAACCGGGTAACAGCCTTCCTCGTCAACAGACACATCCCCCGGCTCACCATCGTCACCGAGGTCCGAATATACTTGATGTTCAAAGTTGTGCTCGCCACCGTAACCGAAATTCGAATAACCTTGTAAGCTCAGTTGACAACCGTAACTGTCGTTTGGACCACACTCCTGCTGTACAAAGCTGTACTCGCCACCGTAACCGAAATTCGAATAACCTTGTTGTGCGTAAGGGTCCTCCACAGGGGTATTCAAATCCAGCGTCACCGTGTTATCACGATAACGAATGCCAGATACAACCTCTGCCTCTCTCAAGTTGGACGAGACCGGTTTCTCATACGAGTCAGAAATAGCGGTCCCCTCGTAAGAATCAGGAACAACTGTCTCGTCAGAATATTGACCGAAAATATAGTTGTTTAACCACGACATCGTTTTTTCAAGAGATGTAACTAATAGAGCAAAGAAAATCGACAAACAACAAAATCACGCGTATGTTGAATGTTCCAAAATCAATATAGTAGAGTAACAATATCGCATAAAACTTGAATGTTGTGTCTGAGCAGGTGAGGCCTTTTTAAAGTGAAAATTTGGGGTCGAAGCGCCGCGCTATGGCCAAAGCGCGGCACTTAGGGTTCACGA
This sequence comes from Helianthus tuberosus, assembly GCA_030545235.1. Lineage (NCBI taxonomy): Eukaryota > Viridiplantae > Streptophyta > Magnoliopsida > Asterales > Asteraceae > Helianthus > Helianthus tuberosus. The sequence goes on from CM060443.1 coordinate 178,492,717, forward strand.
GACTCTGCAACCTCGTATCACCTTTATGTCTCTGCAACTCATGTCAGTCAAACGATCAAATCACCTTTTGTCGACCGATGCGCCCCGCTATGGCCATAGCGCGGCGCTTCGAGGTGTGAAAATAATTTATTTCGTGTGGAAATAGCATGACCCTTACAAAATTTGTATCAAGTTTCCACCGCCATCAAAACTAAAAGGACAATCAAAGTGATGGGAACTGATGACAATTACGATCTTATCAAGCGATTTCTAATATTCTTTTAGAAAACGATTTAATGACTATCAAAAGTAAAATTATTTTGATTAATTTTTTTTTCAATTCCAGATCATAAAGAATTTAAGAACTGAGTAACACTGCTCTGATACCACATGTTAATCAGTTCTTTCAATATCTAATAGAAAAACACTTTAGGAATCTTGATATACCTGACAATCCAGTAGTGGTTAGAGATGAAGAAGAAGCCATCTTGATCGGTTCCCGTTTAGGGTGAGCAGTTTGGATGGAGAGGGATAATAACAAATTATAGTAAGGGGGGGGGGGGGGTAAACTTTATGGTGTGTTTTAGGGTTCCCAATAACCTGTATATATATGCTTCACCCAAGGGGAAACCCTAATTAACTACTACGGGCCTTTATGTCCATCAAATAAAGCCCAGTTTATTTTATAGGGATATTAAGGTAAATATTGATCTAGTTATTAGATAAATGATCAATAAGGGCACCATAAATTATTTAATAATAATTTACGCTAACATATTTTACCAAAAAATACATTTATCTTTAAACTTATTCATCTTTTTAAACCTGATCTCAAGTTTCATTCTTTGTATGCATCACTATTAAATTAAATAACCCTTCTTTATTTTTTGTTACGTTTTCTTTCGCTCACACCACTCACACAAAATTATGAGGAATCTTGTTTTTGATATAATAATGCAGTTGAACCTTTGGATAATAATTTCAATTTCAATAATATATTAATAAAAATGCCAGAAAAATTACAGAAGAATCGCAGGCAATGAGTAACAAGTTGAGCAGCAAACCCTTTTTAAATAGCAATTCGATCCTACCGAAAACACAACCTTGGTTTCTCAATGTCGAGAAAATGTTGTGCACGACCCTCTGCAATCTATCCAGGAAACCACCGATAGCTTCAGAAGCAAAAGAGCCAAGATAGAAACAGTTTAGCTTTTTCAAAATTGTTCCTTGTTTTAGGAATTCATATATGATAAAAGAAGAAGTGAATGAACAGTTATTGTTATATATTATTATTATTAATAAATACTACTTTTAGTATTATAATAAAATACATGTATGATTCTGTTCGGTATCGGTACAAGAAGATAAAAACCGGCACCAGCCTGGTATAGAAAACACCAAAAGTCGGTACTGAATTGATATTGAAATCTTTTAGTTCGGGAATTTCGGTACTGCTACCCGGTACCATTTGCTTATCCTTGATCACGGGTGCCGTAGCTTTTCTTCAACTTCTAATGATTTCTTTTTTTTAGTTTCAAGGGTAAGGATGAGCTCGGTGCTAACCGATACCAAATCGATACTGGTACCGAAAATACCAGTTACGGTACCGGTATATGAAGGTAAAAATCGGTACTAGGAACCCCAAAAGTCGGTACCGAATTGGTACTTAACATCTTTCGGTTCGGGAAATTCGGTACCGGTACCCAGTACCGTTTGCTTATCTTTGACCACGGATTTCATACGAACAACATCATTACCATACAACTTATTTATTGATTTTCTTTCGGTTATCTTTTAGTGTTTTTTTCTACATTTTCTTTTTATCTTGTCAACGGTTACGTGCGCAACGTGCTCGTAGTGATTTCAAAACACATGTAAACACAGACTAAATAATAAAAGAAGTTCGCCGCAACACGGCGATGGTGATAAACCTAGTTGTGATTAAATGGTAATTTAGCTACCAATGAACTATAACTCAATTGGCATTGGTGGGGAAGTGAAATTTGGGTTTGAGGCTATATGTCTCAAGTAAGAATCCGACATCAACCGGATTTTACCATAGCGAGCCTTTGGACAGTGACTTTTCCCTGGAACCGGAAATGATGGGCTTGGGATACCCAGCTCTGCGATTGTGGCCATATGAGGTCACCTTCTATTTCATTGGCCGTTAAAAAAATAGTAATTTAGCTGAGAAAGATGCTCTTAGGAGATGCAATGCGTTAATTGGAACTAATCTCGTAGGGATCTTTTGCTTGAAAATTGAAGATATAGCAAATTCATCAATATACATTTACGTGTATGAAATGTTGAAATTATGCACAATTATATTTACTTGCCCTATATTTAATAGTAAGCGGCTATTTTCAATGCTTCACAATTGTAAATATTAATTAATAATGTTTCAAGTGTGAACAGAATGATAATACTGATCATACAGCTTTTAAAACATGTTGAATAAATATATAAAATCAAAATACTTGTAGTGTTTTTCAACCTTTTCATGGTTATCATATTATATATATAGCTGACTGGACCCAAGATCAAATTTATTACTTCAATCCTCTCTTTCTCTCTCTATATCTACCACTATAGTCACAGAGTAGTTAGGAGAAGACAGGTTCAAGGTGATTGCCAAAGAAAATAAGGAAGAGTTCTGAATGGTTCTTGATGATTAATTATATAGAACACCCATGTGTTAAAAGCCTGTAACTGAAGTAACTTTTAAGAAGCCTTTTTGATTTAGAAAAAGATGGGAAGTTGTGGGAGGACTGGAGCTGTAAGGCAATACATAAGATCAAAGGTTCCAAGACTTAGATGGACTCCTGATCTTCATCATGCTTTTGTTCATGCAATTGACAGAATTGGAGGTCCTGAAAGTAAGTTTTTTTAAATCATTTTCTTGTAAGTTAACTATTCTTTCATGAATTGGTGTGTTTATGATGATGATTTAATGTCTTATTTATGTATGTGTATAGAAGCTACACCAAAGCTTGTTCTTCAGATGATGGATGTAAGAGGTCTCACCATTTCCCATGTCAAAAGTCATCTCCAGGTTCTATTTTTCATCATTCTTCTACTTTTTTTATATAAAAAAATCTATCTTTTCATGTTAACATGATTTATTTGCATGTATTAATGAAACCATTTAACAGATGTATAGAAGCATGAATAGTGATGGAAATAAACGAGGTATACTTCTAAACTATCATGTTATGTCAAAAGGCCATTTGATCGACAACAAAACCCTAGTTCTAAATTTCTTTGACTTTTATATATTTAGACCAACTTTGTGTTAATACAATTTTTGTATTTTTGCAAGCTTTAAAAAAAAATTAACTTCTAAATTCTAAGTTCGTATTTTTCTTCGATCAAGATATTGATCAGTTGTTAATGGGAATTAAGTACACACTTACTTCCTTCATTTATTATTATCTAGCCTGAAACGTGGTCTCTTTGACCTAAATAGAGAAGCAAGCAGTGAACAAATTTATCAACTTTGTCCCCTCTTCCAGCTTAGGAAAATCTATGAAACCTTCCAAAAATTACTTTTTGAGTCCTTTTTTAGTGTTTTTAATCATTTGAGTACGAAATCAAAATGTTTAACGCCCTGAGTCCCTAGACACTTTTTTTATAACCATTTGAGTACTTTGAGTCCAAATTTTAACCTTTTGAGTCCATTTTTTTTTTTAACAAAACTGGACTCCAATCGTTATAAAATGAACAAAATTGGACTTGAAACGTTATAAAATAAATGGCTAGAGACTCAGGGTGTTAAACTTTTTAATTTTATACTCAATTAGTTAAAACCACTAAAACACAGGGATTTCCAATTTATTATGGTTTCACTAAAATCCCTTGTTAAATTGGTGGTCTTCAAATTAGGGTCAATACACACATATGTACTTTCCAAAAAAAAAAGAAAAAGATTCTTCCCTTTTTATTCCCATACCACCTTTTTGTTTATTTATGTATATTGTCTACTGTGGGGACACTAATTGGTCTCACTTATGGCAACTAATAATGATCATGATTAATTATGAACATTTATATCAGGAGATGAAGATCCCAATTTCATTGGATCAAGAAGAAGACAATCAGTTGAGGATCATGATGATGGATGTCTTGATCATGAGTTAAATCCCAACTTTCAAGATTCACATCCTCATTACTCCTTTTACACTCTCCCTTCTAAAAGGTTTGTTCAAATTTTATCATATAGTATTCTTCTTATAAATATGTCCATGGCATTATAGCCTAGTGATATTTTAATGGTGGGATAAGACTTAGGCTATGCGGTATGGTGATGTTCTCCATTGGAAGATGATCCGTCACGTAGGCACCACGTAAATCGGGTGTGAGGATGGAGCAAAGAGGATGGAGGTGAGGAAATGGGGGGATGAACCTAAAATGTATATATATAAGTTGTATGTATAGGTGTGTGAGAGAGGGGGAGGGGCGTCGCCATCGTCCGTTTCTAGCCGGGGAGGCGCCACAGCTGGGGGGCGAGATGGGAGGAGGTTCGGCGCCGGGCGATGACGGGGGTGGGACGAAGCCCACACCGTCTAGCCTTATGACTACTAGGTCATGGGTTCGATTCCCACAAGGGGGGTTTTTCCCAAATTTATTGGGTTTTCCTACTGAATTGGTGTTTAGGCATTATTGCCTAGTAGAGATGGATATGATCGGGTGGTTTCGCTAGTGGCACGATGATACTGTAGTGGTCCGTCAGTGATCCAAATTTTCCGTACAAAAAAAAGTATTCTTCTAAATATAAAGTATAAAAACTTTATGTAGCTTTGACATTTCAGCACCAATTTGTATGATCAAGGTAACTTCACATTGGTGTTTAGTTGTAAATTAAAATGTTGAAATTTGTAAAAATGGTATCGTACGTTCTATAACTTGTAGACTTTGTAATGTTATATACTTTTTTATAAAAAAGATAATAATGTATTTAGTTTGCATTTGCATGTTGAGTTTACTTTTTAATTTCAAATATTTGAATCTTATGTTTTATTAGAGGGAGAATGGAGACAAGAAATGGTAAGCATGAATGGTGGGGAAATGAAGCAGAAAGAGAGCAAAAGGAAGCTGGAGGGAATCTCACATGGCAGCATACTCTTCATTCTTTCCCACATTTTCCCTTGCATCCTTCTTTTACCCATGTAAATGCTCTTCATCAGGAATCTGACTTGGTAAAGGTTCTCTCTCTCTATATATATAATTAAAAAAATAAATTAAACATGAGTATTTATATTCCTTTTAAATTTCCTATATCATGCTCTTTGGTAAGAATTCAAAAGCTTACCTACTTTGTTTGTCTAATTTGAGGAGAAGGTCCAATATTAATTGGGAGTTCTTATACAAATATAAAACCTAATTTAGTTGCTTTTGTATTAATTCTTTTAAAACGAATAGCTCAAAATAGCTCACATAAGTCTTCCAAAGATACGCATACTAATGGGGTAATGTCCATGATAAGACTAGAACCCTCAACTACTTGAAGAAAATTACATTTACGGATATACACACTTTGAATCTTGATACCGATAGGGCTTGGACTTTGGTAATTATTTTATAAGTTGTTAAGATAAATAGAGCACAAATACAAAAGCTATATATATATCCTACATTTTTATTAATCCTTTTGTAAATCGTTAAATTTTATCTTTTAAAAAGTAAAATCAACACTTTAAAACATAAAGATAAAATCCTTCTGTAACATGATGATTAAATCTTCTTATTAAATGTGTATGTTATATGATAGGTTTTAGGGTTGTCTATATACACGTACACGGTACACATGTATAAACGCATCCCTATAATCCTGATATCCACGTGACCACGTACGCACGATGTATCCTTGCAATATAGTGTGTTAAGGGTTGAGTGTGTTGTACCCTAATGCTTTTAGAGTTGTACAATATTGAACAAATATACGGAATTCAGCCTTTAAACTCTAGTAAACAAAGTAAGGGATGATTTCTTTGGCATGCATGTGTTGCTTTCAAAAGCAGAGAATATGCTGTTGCTCTAAATTCCTGTTTGGTTTCTTGGAATGCTTTTTCTTTGCCTTGTTTTTACATCCACATCTACCCAAAAAAAAACTACTTCTAAGCAACAATTTTGGTACTTTCTACATTGTGTTGTCAAGACATATATACAATACGAATCTTTATAATCATACATTATGCTCAAAATAAAATTTTTAGGGGTTACGTTCATCAGGGATAAGACAACCATACTTATTAAATTAATTTACAAAGATTTGGATTTTTATTTTTATAATACATATAGTTCTCATACTAACATTTAATGAATACTTTTTTTTTTTTATAAAAAGTTGAAAAGGGGAAAAAACTGACGAGTGTAGAGGTGTTTATCCAATTCGTATTCTGGTTATTAAAGTAATTTGTCACATTTTGACCATTTGTTAGAAGATAGTCTTATTTTAGTGCCTACAGGCTGTATAGTAACATATAATTTTATATACAATGCATAGAGTAAGGTTGGCTTTGTTTTGTGTGGAAAATATGTTGTGGTGGATATGGGTGAAGAATTTCAAAGATATATAAAGGTGTTTGGTCGGAAATTAGGCATTCATTGATTTTTGTTACGTCTTCGTATTTATGATTTTCTGAAAGTGTCTCGTTCGAATCTGATACTTGAACTTGGTTGTTTTTTGGTCAAAGTCTTGAGTTGAAAAGGAATGTAGCATATTTAAGTCCTTGAAACGTAAACATGATTACAATTTTGTGATGTATATGTTTTACGCAGATTTTGGAAGGTGCTGGAAGATGTGGACCATTTAAGAGACGGAAATTAGAGAGCTCAGGAAGCATTCGAGATGAACATGAAGACGAAGATAGGTTATTGTTGACGCTTTCGTTGCACCAGCCCTCGACACAAAGGAGCAGTAATTACGGTTCATCAACGAGTGACACTAGTGAGGTGTACTCGACGTCTAACGTAAACGACGGCTATTCGAACACATGTTGTGTTAATTTAGACCTATCTATTGCTTTATGTGGCAACTGAAGATAATTTGAAGAGCTTTTTGAAAATAAATATTTGTAGGTGTATTACAAATTATTCCATTTGTTTTAGCATGGTATTAGGTTGGTAATAAAAAACGATGTTGTCTTGTAATGTTCCTTGAATCTTGTGTGAACTAGTTATGTCTATGGCGTAGGTTAGACAACCTTTTTTGAAGAATAACAATCCAAATGAGTTATGGCTAAAAGAGGTTGGGTTGATCTGTTTGTACTAAAACCTATAACCGATGGACTTGATAAACACATATATGCAAGCGATTATTGACTTGAAACAAAATATATTAAACCCCAAAAGACATGATGATATGTTTTGTTATCGTAAAAAAGTTTGAAAATGTCTACAAATAGTATTGAAGATGCATATATGGTTTGATATAGATCACACATGAACTATAAAACTTAATAAGCACATGTTGCCATCTCTCATAAGAACTAATATTATTTTCTGTTTTAACTACAAGATGTTAATAGATTTGGTTTTGGTTGCCTGAGACATTAGGTATATAGACTTTCTAGAAGGTTACTCATCCTAATGCTACTGCCACTCGAGCATGCTTGGAGATTTCCTTTAACATGTTGATTATATTTGAGGTTGGACATTCAATAAAGCACTCACATCGGGTCCTTTAAATCATACCACATTTTTTATTTTTAAGTAAAAGCATAAAATCATCTTATTTCTCTCCTCCATGAGCCTACCCATCTTCATATTCTCTCCATGAGCCCGTGTTAGGCTAAGTACGGCCCCGTGCTGAACTTGGTGTAATGAAGAAAAATTGTCGGGAGGCTCTGTTTTTGTGCATGGGGTGTGGGTTCAAGCTTCCCTTAGTAACCTCCACCATTTCCGAGTGTGTTTTATCCATTACAACATCATCCAAACACCATTTAATACTTAAAAACCATCATTCATTTAAGAGTGAATTACATAAGATCCTAAAAACTTAAAAATAAAGCTAGAAATGTAAAACTAGAAGTTTCTTAAGATAGATAGGTCAAGTAATGCAGAAAATCATTACAAGGAGTTCTACCCTTGTTGTAGGAATATCCAAAAACCCGGAAATAGCTTCCCAATATTTAAAGGCATTGTAGAACTTGTAACTGAGGGATGTCACTTAGATGTCGTTGAGCAATTCCTCTATCTCCCCCGGGAGGAAGAAGGCTGGCTCATTTTCCACAACGTCTTGTGGAGGAGGTGCGTTGGCAACCGGGACGCCATGTATTGAGGGGGTTCTGGGTACATGACATACCATTCGGCCGGAATGATGAGTTCTGGTACTACATTCCACCCCCTTTGTGTAATGATTAGTACCAAAGAAGGAGAAGCGAGAATATTCAACCTTTGGTGCAAAATGTTGACTTCTCGAAGACATCCTTCTAGTCCCACCGTCAAATGATTTATACGGTCGACCAAGGCTTCCTCTACTCCCGTCATTTCATCGATGGCCTCTCTCAAGGCATAAACGTAGTTGACGAGAGAGTCTTCAACCAATGTCCTTCTTCCTCGTCGGTCGTTCATGGAGTGTGAAGAAGATGTTCCGCTATTTCTGCTCGACATTCTAAGCAAACAAACCGAAAGACATTTCAAATTAATGAAACAGTACCTCGGACACGGCCCCGTGCTCACTGAGCACGGCCCCGTGTTCACCTCTCTGCAGGTTTTTGACACCATGTACCATAAGAGGAGCGAAAGTAAAAAAGATTAGTATCGCTTATGTTTGTGTCAGAAATTACCAACCGTCGGGATCTTACGGTTCTGTTTTCAGTATCTGAAACTTGGGCACGGAGGCGTGTTTAACGGGCACGGCCCCTTGTTTAGCTACTGTCTGACTTAAAACAGGATTGCCAGTACCAAAGATTGGGCACGAGGCGTGTTCAGCGGGCACGGCCCCGTGCTGAGCTCTACAGAAGCTGAAAAATTAAGAAAAATCCTAAAAAAACAGAAAAATAAGAAAAATGATTAGGCCGTTGATTAATAACTTACTTAAAATCCTTGTGTCCTCGGCAACGGCGCTAAAAACTTGATTTGCGTTAGGTGTGATAGGTTTTCATGTATATTTTAAGCCCTTTTTAACACTTTAGTCAAGTTTTAAATTTATAAAACGCGATATTTTACTAACACTAAACACACATATAGGCAAGTGCACCCATTGTGAGCGTAGTATAGTGTTGGTAAGATACCGAGGTCGTTCAAGGACACAAGATCTTTTAATACCGGTTTATCCTCAACATCTAATCAAATCAAAATTTTAGAAGAAGTTTTAAACATGAAAATTAAAAACAAAAAATATTGAAAATAAAAATAAACCAGATAGACAAGATAAATCACTTGGATCCGACTCGCCTTTAGTGTAACCTTTGATGATTTCCACATTTTTGCACTTTTTAAGAGATTATCTTAGTTATAGTAGTAGGCCCCTCTTTTGAAGGTGACGTTACCCTCAACCCAGTAGTTTGAGTCAGCAAGGATATAATCCTAAAGGGTCGAAATATTGAAAGATAATTAATTAAGTTATTAATGCGTAATGTGGTAGGCCCCTCTTTTGAATGTGACGTTACCCTCGGTTAAGTGGTTTGAGTCAGCAGGGATACAATCCCAAGTAGCCGGGTTAATGTATTAATAGTAGTTTACATAAGAGGGGATCAAGCCATTCGCACCCCCGCCATCCAATACAGTGGGTATTGAAGGAGGTCCTAGTAAGCTTGACCAAGTTCCTTGCAGGATCTATACACTGAACAAGGCAAGAACCTTACCAAACCATTCCCTTAACCCCCGACCAGGTAGCCAACATATCTCTATATAGACCGTAGAGATATGAATGGTGTAAATCTTTTATTTTATATAGACAGTAAAATAATGTCAGGACACCACGGACAAATGATAAGGAAGTTTCACCTTCAACATAAGAAACTAGTTATTAAAGTCATTAATACAAAACCAAATAAAAAGTGCGAAAAGATTAAAAATCAAAAGTATTACACTAAATGCTTGTCTTCACCAAGTGATGTAAGAGACTTAGGAAAACATGGCCTTTGATTGTCAAGAACTCATGCTATCAATCTTGGATCCCGAGACTACAACACACACTCTAGATGGATGATGGATGATGGTCGTGGATGTGGGTGATGTCATGGTGGTGGAGTGTGGGTGAAGTGGTAGAGAGGTGGTTTGCCAAGGGATGCTTTTGAAGTGAGCCAAGCACCCCTATTTATAGCCTGTGCAGAAGCTCGGACACGGCCCCGTGTTCATTGGACACGACCCCGTGTCCATCATTTTTCTCTTTCTTCATTAATTGCAATTGTCTTCATTAGGCTCCACACGCCCCCAGGTTCACTGGGCACGGCTCCGTGTGCAGAAGCGAATCTGTACTATCAAGATTTGCAAGATTTTGCGAATCTTAGCGTTGACCACGGCCCATGTTGAGCTGGGCACACCCCCATGCTGGGAATAGAAGCTTCTATGAGTTTGTTTTTTCTGTAAGTGTTTGGCCACGCCCCCGAGTCCGCTGGGCACGGGGCCGTGGTTAGCCTTCTGTTTGCTAGTTTTTGCTTGGGAAGATGTTGTCGAGGGGTCGGGTATGCCACGTTTATTTATTTTCTTGTATTTATGTTAGATTTGGCTGCATATTTGTTCCTTTTGTTTAATTACGATCATTTAGTCCTGAAAATACAATAGGAAGACAAAAGCACATTTTTACCAACATTAGTACTAAAAAATGGTTAGTTTTATGCCTCAATTGATGTAATTTATATGTTGCATTTTACACACATCAAATACCCCCACACTTGAATCTTTGCTTGTACTCAAGCAAAACTCTTTATAATGTGGCTTACACGCCCAAATGAAATGGGTAGAAGAGAAGTTTTTGGCTTGTCTTGAGTGTCGGGAATCCAAGATCTTTATTGGTTTTTATTTTTATGCTATTTACAATCCTATTCGTTATGATTTATTTAGAACATTTCATAAGAGAAATTACTTATTTGGGCATAACATGCCTCTTTAAAATTCCATTTATATACAAGTTCACATACCTCACGGGAGATCACTCAACACTCGGCCGAAGATGTATTTTTGTGAAACACTCGAGATCGGCATGGAACTTACTTCTACCATATACTTGCCAAGCAACCAATCCTCCTCCTTTTTAACTATAAACCTTTGTATATATCAAGAGCACTTGGGGAAGGGTTAGGCTTGGGTTAAATATAGGTGGTTTTGGGTTAGTGGTTAGTAAAAAGGGCGAAAAGTGTAAAAAGCGTCGGTTGTCGTAAAACTTTTTGTTTTTGTGACTTTTATTCAAACAAAGCATTTTCAAACAAAGTTTCTTTGAGGAACTTGTTTGTTTATTGCTATACTTCATCATTTTTTTTATACGAAATGTCACATGAAAACCAAGCTTTATACTAAAATAAAAGCTTTAAAAATAAAAAGGGTTTTGGTGGGTAAAGGGTGTTTATTTTGTGGTTTTAGAAATGAAAAAATTTAGGCTCAAAGGGGTTAACTAGGGGGTTTTGGGTAGGTTAAAAGAAAAATAATGGTGTTGAAAAGAAAAAGGGTTAGTCCTAATGCCTCCATCATTTACTTACTTGGGTTTAAGTTGGTAATGACCGGGAATGTATCGTCATGGCAAATTCTAGAGTCGTAAGAAACCAAGCGGCTATTCACACAAGAAACGAAAAATGAGCATTTAGTTTAAAGATGTATATTTGTATGCTCAATAAAGGCTCAAAACTCACTTTTTGTGGGAATGAGTTTATAATGTGATCAAGTATATATAATCAAATTTTAACTAGGTTTGTCATGCCGTTTCATAATTTTCTTATGTTGGTTCTTTTTTTTTTTTTTTATCATGACACTATCGGTTGTAAATTTGTAAAAATATAACCTTTTTAGAACTTGTTATTCCCAAATTAAACCAAGACAAGTAAAAAAAATGAAAAGTTTTTGAAAAAAATTTGGGGTGATTAGCGGTTTCAATAGAGTTTTGTGTAAGGCTTGTTATTAGGACTTGGAAAATTCAAGGTTTTAGCGTCCACCCACACTTAAATTACACATTATCCTCAATGTGTCACAAAAATAAGTTTTTAGGTTGATTGAATGTGTAAAAAGGTATTTAAAAACAAAAATTTATGTTACTGGGCGTCTAGACATGGGCCCGTGTTAGTCCGGGCACGGCCCCGTGCTCAGATTGCCAATATCATAATTAACAGAAGGCTGGGCACGGGGGCGTGTTTAGTGAACACGGCCCCATGTCCAGTTACCTGAACTGGGCATTTTCTGCACAACCTTAGGCACGGGGCGTGTTGGGCTGAGCACGGCCCCGTGTTGAACTTGTTGTAATGAAGAAAAATTGTCGGGAGGCTCTGTTTTTGTGCATGGGGTGTGGGTTCAAGTTTCCCTTAGTAACCTCCACCATTTCTGAGTGTGTTTTATCCATTACAACATCATCCAAACACCAATTAATACTTAAAAACCATCATTCATTTAAGAGTGAATTACATAAGATCCTAGAAACTTAAAAATAAAGCTAGAAATGAAAAATTAAAAGTTTCCTAAGATAGATAGGTCAAGTAATGCAGAAAATCATTCCAAGGAGTTCTACCCTTATTATAGGAATATCTAAAAGCCCAGAAATAGCTTCCCGATATTTAAAGGCGTTGTAAAACTTGTAACCGAGGGATGTCACTTAGATGTCGTTGAGCCATTCCTCTATCTCACTCGGGAGGAAGAAGGCGGGCTCATTTTCCACAACGTCTTGTGGAGGAGGTGCGTTGGCAACCGGGACGCCATGTAATATGTCTTGAGGGGGTTCCGGGTGCATGACATACCATTCGGCCGGAATGATGACTTCTGGTACTACATTCCACCCCTTTGTGTAATGATTGGAACCAAAGGAGGAGAAACGAGAATATTCAACTTTTGGTGCAAAAGGTTGACTTCTCAAAGACATCCTTCTAGTCCCACCGTCAAATGATTTATACGGTCGACCAAGGCTTCCTCTACTCCCGTCATTTCATCGATGGCCTCTCTCAAGGCATAAATGTAGTTGACGAGAGAGACTTCTACCGATGTCCTTCTTCCTCGTCGGTCGTTCCTGGAGTGTAATGAAGATGTTCCGCTATTTCTGCTCGACATTCTAAGAAAACAAACCGAAAGAAATTTCAAATTAATGAAACAGTACCTCGGACACGGCCCTGTGCTCGCTGAGCACGGCCCCGTGTTCACCTCTCTGCAGGTTTTTGAAACAAAGAATCTTGGAGCTTTAATAAGTTAAAATAGTGTTGTAAAACTTATTTTTGACAAGATTCCATGAATAAAAACCTAGCAAATATCGCAATAAAGCTTAAAAACATGAGGATTTCAAACTTTAATGGAGGTTTTGAGGAGAAAATGAAGAAGAAGGCAATGGACAAAAGTAGAAAAGACAAGATGGTTGTTGAGAAGAATATACCTAGTATGGTATCTGCGAAGACCCCACCAGATCTTTGTCTTTGGAATGGGTCCAAGAGTGCAGGAATCTTGCTGCATTTATAGAAAACGACAGCATGCTGGACACGGCCCCGTGTCGGCTGGACACGGCCCCGTGTGCAGACAAAATTCTGACACTTTTTGTCCGTATTCTGACCACAAGTCAGACGGGAATCTTTGGGTGGGCACGGGGGCGTGCTGACCTGGACACGGCCCTGTGGCTAGAAGTTATTATGAAGCTTTGTCTATTTTTAAGGAATTTATCCGGATCGGGTGGTTCCTTACTGGACGGAACAACACCGAAGTGCCTGAGATACCTAAGTTGCCCAAGTTTTAGACAAGAATGCCAGAGATTATCGGAAAGGGTGATTCCTAAGCTAAATACCGGTGGGCAAGACCAGCCTTAATTTCCCTTATCCGGGCTCTCGTTAAAGAAGGTATATGTCGAATCGTTCAGGTCTATGTATGCATCGGTAGAAACCGATGGGGAATCCTTCACGGCACAATCGACACAGGGACGACTATCGCTCAAGTCCTCTCAAGAGTTAGAGGTGATTTCGGGATCAACGATGTTGTTATAATCCGAATGAGATCTCAATAATTCTCCTTGATCGTCGACTTGAGATGAATTAGTTATATCCATCTCAAGTTCTTTTATCCATCGAAGAATTAGTTCTTCCATTTGAAATCATTCTTCAATAATTTTTTCATTTAGAAGGGATGATTGAGAGCATTCGAGGGAGAGATAGGGATTATTTTTACTTTCGCCCATCTTAAGGCTACAGGAAAACAATGGGTCCATATAGTGGGGAATGTAATTTTAAAAATAACATTTTAATTTTTCATGAGATCCGCCACATAATTAACACCACGTACCATAAGAGGAGCGAAAGTAAAAAAGATCAGTATAGCTCACGTTTGTGTCAGAAATTACCAACCGTCGGGATCTTACGGTTCTGTTTTCAGTATCTGAAACTTGGGCACGGGGGCGTATTTAGCGGGCACGGCCCCATGTTCAGCTACTGTCTGACTTAAAACAGTATTGCCAGTACCAAAGATTGGGCACGGGGTGTGTTCAGCGGGCACGGCCCGGTGTTGAGCTCTGCAGAAGCTGAAAAATTATGAAAAATCCTAAAAAAACAGAAAAATAAGAAAAAAGATTAGGCCGTTGATTCCTAACTTTCTTAAAATCCTTGTGTCCCCGGAAACAGCGCCAAAAACTTGATGTGCGTTAGGTGTGATAGGTTTTTATGTATATTTTAAGACCTTTTTAACAATTTAGTCAAGTTTTAAATTTATAAAACACGATATTTTACTAACACTAAACACACATATGGGCAAGTGCATCCATCGTGAGCATAGTATAGTGTTGGTAAGATACCGAGGTCGTCCAAGGACACAAGAGCTTTTAATACCGGTTTATCCTCAACGTCTAATCAAATCAAAATTTTAGAAGAGGTTTTAAACACGAAAATTAAAAACTAAAAATGCTGAAAATAAAAATAAAACAGATAGACAAGATGAATCACTTGAATCCGACTCACCTTTAGTGTAACCTTTGATGATTTCTGCACTTTTGCACTTTTTAAGAGATTATCTTAGTTATAGTAGTAGGCCTCTCTTTTGAAGGTGACGTTACCCTCAACCCAGTAGTTTGAGTCAGCAAGGATACAATCCTAAAGGGTCGGAATATTGAAAGATAATTAATTAAGTTATTAATGCGTAATGTGGTAGGCCCCACTTTTGAATGTGACGTTACCCTCGGTTAAGTGGTTTGAGTCAGCAGGGATACAATCCCAAGTAGCCGGGTTAATGTATTAATAGTAGTTTACATAAGAGGGGATCAAGCCATTCGCACCCCCGCCATCCAATACAGTGGGTATTGAAGGAGGTCCTAGTAAGCTTGACCAAGTTCCTTGCAGGATCTATACACTGAACAAGGCAAGAACCTTACCAAACCATTCCCTTAACCACCGACCAGGTAGCCAACATATCTCTATATAGACCGTAGAGATATGAATGATGTAAATCTTTTATTTTATATAGACAGTAAAATAATGTCAGGACACCATGGACAAATGATAAGGAAGTTTCACCTTCAACATAAGAAACTAGTTATTAAAGTCATTAATACAAAACCAAATAAAAAGTGCGAAAAGATTAAAAAGCAAAAGTATTACACTAAATGCGTGTCTTCACCAAGTGATGTAAGAGACTTAGGCAAACATGGCCTTTGATTGTGAAGAACTCTTACTATAATTCTTGGATCCCGAGACTACTACACACACTCTAGATGGATTGTGGATGATGGTGGTTGATGTGGGTGTTTTGATGGTGATGGAGTGTGGGTGAAGTGGGAGAGAGGTGGTTTGCCAAGGGATGCTTTTGAAGTGAGCCAAGCACCCCTATTTATAGCCCGTGCAGAAGCTCGGACACGGCCCCGTGTTCATTGGGCACGGGCCCGTGTCCATCCTCTTTCTCTTTCTTCATTAATTGCAATTGTCTTCATTAGGCTCCACACGCCCCCGTGTGCAGAAGTGAATCTATACTATCAAGATTTGCAAGATTTTCCGAATCTTAGCGTTGACCACAACCTGTGTTGAGCTGGGCACGCCCCCATGCTGGGAATAGAAGCTTCTATGAGTTTGTCTTTTATGCAAGTGTCTGCCACGCCCCCGTGTCCGCTGGGCACGGGGCCGTGGTCAGCCTTGTGTTTGCTTGTTTTTGCTTGGAAGATGCTGTCGAGGGGTCGGGCATGCCACATTTATTCCTTTTCTTTTATTTATGTTAGATTTGGCCGCATATTTGTTCCTTTTGTTTAATTACGCTCATTTAGTCCTGAAAATACAAAAGGAAGACAAAAGCATACTTTTTCCAACATTAGTACTAAAAAGGTGTTAGTTTTATGCCTCAATTTATGTAATTTATATGTTGCATTTTACACACATCAAATACCCCCACACTTGAATCTTCGCTTATCCTCAAGCAAAACTCTTTATAATGTGGCTTACACGCCCAAATGGAATGGGTATAAGAGAAGTTTTGGGCTTGTCATGAGTGTCGGGAATCCAAGATCTTTATTGGTTTTTATTTTTATGCTATTTACAATCATATTCGTTATGATTTGTTTAGAACGTTTCATAAGAGAAATTATTTATTTGGGCATAACATGCCTCTTTAAAATTCTATTTATATACAAGTTCACACACCTTACGAGAGATCACTCAACACTCGGCCAAAGATGTATTTTTGTGAAACACTCGAGACCGGCATGGAACTTACTTCTACCATATGCTTGCCAAGCAATCAATCATCCTCCTTTTTAACTATAAACCTTTGTAAATATCAAGAGGACTTGGGGAAGGGTTAGGCTTGGGTTAAAGATAGGTGGTTTTGAGTTAGTGGTTAGTAAAAAGGGAGAAAAGCGTAAAAAGCGTCGGTTGTCGTAAAACTTTTTGTTTTTGTGACTTTTATTCAAACAAAGTTTCTTTGAGGAACTTGTTTGTTTATTGCTATACTTCATCATTTTTTTGATATGGAATGTCACATGAAAACCGAGCTTTTCACTAAAATAAAGGGTTTAAAAATAAAAAGGGTTTTTGTGGGTAAAGGGTGTTTGTTTTGTGGTTTTAGAAATTAAAAGGTTTAGGCTCAAAGGGGTTAACTAGGGGGATTTTGGGTAGGTTAAAAGAAAAATAATGGTGTTGAAAAGAAAAAGGGTTAGTCCTAATGCCTCCATCATTTACTTACTTGGGTATAAGTTGGTAAGGACCGGGAATGTATCGTCATGACAAGTTCTAGAGTCGTAAGAAACAAAGCGGCTATTCACATAAGAAACAAAAAATGAGCATTTAGTTTAAAGATGTATATTGTATGGTCAATAAAGGCTCAAAACTCACTTTTTTTGTGGGAATGGGTTTATAATGTGATCAAGTATATATAATTAAATTTTAACTACGTTTGTCATGCCGTTTCATAATTTTCTTATGTTGGTTCTTTTTTTTTTATCATGACGCTATCGGTTGTAAATTTGTAAAAATATAACCTTTTTAGAATTTGTTATTCCCAAATTAAACCAAGACAAGTAAAAAAAATGAAAAGTTTTTGAAAAACATTTGGGGTGACACTACAAGAAATTTGGTTCTTTACCAACACAAAGTATATGTGGGAAAAATCATATAATGTGTTGATAGTTGTCTTTACCTACACATAAAATAAGTGTAATGATGTGTAGGCTCACGACTGTGGATATAGGTCATTACCCACACATAAATTGTATGTAGGCATATAGCAAGCTATACCTACACATGTATGTGTGGCTAAAAGCCATTTATATGTGTGGTTAAAAGTACAACAATTTGTTTAGAAGACATCTGACGTGGCAACTGACATGGAATCTGACGTGGAAAATGACGTGGCATCCGACATGGCAGTTGATGTGGCATCCGACATGGCAGTTGACGTGGCATGAATATATGTGTAGGTAAAAGTAATCTTATGTGTATGTAAAAGTAATATTATGTGTGGGTAAATGTTGAAGATGTGTTGGTATTGATCTTAATTTGTGTTGAAAAAAAATGTTGATGTGTTGGTAAATATATTTTAAAGTGTAGACATTAACACATCATATGTAGATAAAAATATTCAATATGTACAAACAAATACCAAAGCAATATGGAAACATACATGAACAAATTAAGATTCTTAATTAAACTAATAAACATCAATCTTACAAACAACCAAATAAAAGTACTAGTTATAGAAATTTAAATACTAAAATAAACAAAACTAAAAGTGGACATATAAGTACATATTTCTCTAACATGCAGACTAAAACATGTCTAAACTTACATTATCATTGTTAAGTATTTAAACTCAATCGTAAGCTATCTCCTTTATGAACTTCATCACATAGTAGCCGTATTTAGTACCTCTCGGTCGACATGTACACTACACAATTAAAAATACCGAGAACTGTGAAACCGTTGCAATTTAAATTTAAAGTAAAGGGTTTCTATATTTACAGTATCGTTCCAACCACAATTTAAATAAGGGATTAAGTACTCACTCTAGCATTGACCCAGTTGAGTTTAACCCTTATGTTGGCACCACTTCGTGCGGCATACACGGCCATTGCCCTATAAAAAAATCGAAAATATATCAAAGTATTACTTACATATCAATAATTTGTCCCAATTGCTCATCGACCCTGCTAGGCCTTAAGGAATCAAGATAATAGCAAGTTGTGTTCAGGTTTAGCTTGCCAACACCCAATGGTTTCTACAAAAGCCAAAATTCAAAATTCAATCAAAATAAATCAAGATAATAGGCTTTTTCTTTACGAACACTTATTTAAATGGAAAATCAAACACGGGATTATAGGGCAATAGGATGACGTCATTGCCCTTTCTTTTAAATAATCGATCTATAACTGCTCTACTTGCATCCTTGATATGCTTGGGTTTGGCTTTGCGTTGATCATTCAGCAAAATTGCAGACTGGTTCATAAAGACCGGTTCTATAAACTTAATGAATTCAAATATAACTAAACAAATCCAAATACTTGAGATATAATGCATGTTCTACTTAGTTCACGGAATATACTACATTGTAGTTGAATGATTAAAAACCCAATAAACAGATGATAAATCTAAAGTCTAGTAACAACAATCAAACAAATAGGTGTATATGCATTTAATATTTAAAGATAACTTATGTGAATATTTATCTTTAAAACAAACAAATGATTAGGTTCTCATCATGCCAATAATAGAGCATCGTAGTTCTTGTCTATAAGTAAATATTGATAAAACAACCTCAGAACATCTACTCCTATTTTACCTACCACTAGCCTATTTCATCAACAGTTTAAGCAAAGTAATATGTAATAAAAAAATCACACCTTAGCTCTTCTCTTTTTATTTGGTGTTCTTACAGAGTAAGAGAAGGCTTGGGAGGCTCTGATTAATTTACTCTTGGCAGATACCAAAGAGCGAGTTACATAAAACTTGGTAAGAAAATCCTTGTTTTTGCACATGATGAAAGGATATAGCAAATGGGTGAAAATTACCAAAGGCATCTGATCCATCAACATCATCCTTATGTTCAACATGGCTTAAGACTCGAGTTACCTAGAAATATATGTTTAGATGAAAACAAGACCAATGTTATGCTCCATAAAAAAAACTATATTTTAGTTAAAACAAAGTATTATATCAAAAGGATGAAAATTACACATTTCAACCTTACTCAAATTCAAAGTGCATAAGCATAAATAGAAACAAAATGTCTAGAAAGAGACTATGAACTAAGAGCTTCAGCCCACTCATTAGAGAAATGAAGAGCCCGGCTTACCCTTTCTTAAAAAAAAAACCATCGACTCAACATAAGTGACAAGAAATTCTATGACAGTCACAGGCGTTAGATTAAAAAAAACCACAGTCTGCTCATCCTATACATAGAACATCATTGCTAGGACTAAAATGCATGCTTATTACTAACAGTGGTGCAAGAGTTTGTCTGAATCAAGCTCAAAACTCGTGCACAGTTAGAAAGGGTAGAACTACCTCACTACATAACAAAATCTAAGCAATTAAGTAATCAATTAGATCTTAGTTTTAGCTCAAAATACAACCAACAACAAACAATACAAACATCTAGCTCTATATTAGTATACAAGAAATGATTTAGTCTCATATTAGCTCTATATTAGTATACAAGAAATGATTTAGCCTCATATTAATTGAATTAAAATACAGGTTCTATAAACTAACTAGACAAAATACTTTAGTTGAAGGGAATAAGCAAATGAATGATGGCAACCCCGTAGGTTACGAAATGCACATTATTTGATAAGTAGTTATACAGGTGCAATTCGATTGACTTTTTATATGCAACATATATAAATTTCCATAACATATGGAAAATCATAAATTCAGATTTAAACATTATAGTGATTAAATAAAACATAGATGAAAGAGCATAAGCTTTCCATCGAGGTAAAGTGTTCAAAGTTAATAGTTCTAAATATTCAACTACAAAAGCGCTGCAAATATAATCATTTAACCTTTCATAAAATCTTCAAGACAAAATTAGACTGTTAATAACATTTTCTATAAAAGTAACCTCTCTGGATAATCCACAACGATCTCATTAAAATCTGCCATTTCATTGAGCAGTTGGTGTGCAACATCGTCTTCAAACCTTTCGCTGTTCAAACAACATAACAGAAAACAAAACCCTCAAACATACAAAATAAAAGCAAAAAGTAGTGTTTGAAAACAACATGAATTTGCAATTAAGACCTGGAACAAACATTAACGTATAAACACTTACACAAGGGGTCGACTGGAACGTGGTTGATTGTTGTAAAGGAAGCAATCCAATGCGTCAATTGCCGAGGTTGACGACTACAAACGGTTGGTCGGCGGTGGCTCGCTGCTAAGCACAGGAATTTTGGGTAGGAAATTATATGGGTTGACCTGAGTTGGTTTTGAAGAAGAGACCGATTAGGGATTTTGAAAGCAGGAGAAGTTTTCAGAAGGAGGGAGTCTTGAGAAATCCAAAGAATTTTGGGAGGGATTTTAAAATTTCAAGGAAATTAGTGATTGTAAAATTAAAATAATAAATCTTTATAACTTTAATAAATTAAAATATAATTATAAAATATTTGAATAATATATTAACTTATGATCTATATAAAATAAAAATTGTATTTTTTAATATTCACAAATGTATAACTGATATAAAATAAAATGAAAAACATAGCACGTTAGATTGTCTTTGTAATACTAACTAGTTGGATGCCCCGCCCGCGTTGAGGGGCGTTAAGCCAAATATTTCTTAGTTTCATAACATGTACGCATGTATTTTAGTTAGTTGTGCGTATTACTCATAACACCATCTCAAAAAATTACATCGAGTCAATCAATTAAACCAAAACGCTGTCATAGTTTTGCTAAAAAAAAGATGGCAAGCATGAGCTGGGGGCAAAATAGTAAATTGTTAGAAACAATGAGCGAGTGTTAGACACCTGGTTGACAAAAAACTTAGATTGAGTCAACCAAGTAAATAAAAACTACTATAGTTTTGCAAAAAAAAAAAAAAAAAAAAGTTTAGCAAGACTACAGATTTTAACTGGGGCAAAATCAGAAGTTTTTAAAAGAGGGCAAAACCAAAATTTTGTTTTGAACCGGGGCAAAATCATAGTTTTGAACGAATGGCAAAATCGTAATTAAAAGCTGGGGACAAAAGCATAATTTTATTTTGAATTGAGGGCAAAAGCGTAATTTTAAACTCATGGCGAAATCATAATTTTTGAAAAGGGGGCAAAATCATATTTTTCAACTGAGAGCCAAATCGTAATTTTAAGCTAGGGAAAAAACTAAAACGACGGAAATACTACAATCGTAATAGAGTCATCCAATTAAAAAAACAATTAAATAGAGTCAACCAATTAAAAAAACACTTTTATAGTTTTGATAAAAAAAATTAAAACAATGATAATATTGTAATTTTTAACTGAGGGAAAGTTGTATTTTTTTATTGGGGTAAAATCGTAATTTGCCAAAAGCTAAAGTGATGGCAGTACTATAATTTGAACCAGGGGCAAAATTGTAAGCTTTCACAGGGGCAAATTCGTAATTTTGACCTTGGGTAACAGCGTAATATAAATTTGAACTAAGGGCACAATCGTAATTTTAAGCCGGAGGCAAAACCACAATTTTATTTTGAACCGAGAGCAAATTCGTAATTTTGAGGTGGGGGCAAAAGCATAATTTTATTTTGAACTGGGGAAAAAAGCGTAATTTTGAACTTAGGGCGAAATCATAACTTTTTAAACGGGGAAAAAATAACATTTTTGAACTGAGGGCAAAATCGTAATTTTTAGCTGGGGGCAAAAACATAATTTTATTTTGAACTGGGGGCGAAAAGGTAATTCTGAGCTGAGGGCAAAACCACAATTTTATTTTGAGATGGGGCGAAATCGTAATTTTAAAGAGGGGCAAAAACGTAACATTAAAATGGATATAAAATAATAAACTGGTTGGTCCAATGGAGGAGTGCCAGGCAAAATCGTAATTTTGAATTGAGGGCAAAACCGTAATTTTGAGATGAGGACAAAAGAGTTATTTTATTTTGAGCTGGGGGCAAAACGATAATTTTAAACAAGAGCAAAAACGTAATTTTAAAATGGATATAAAATAATAAACTGTTTGGTCCAATGGAGGAGTGCCAGGCAGCTGCCTGGTACTATTCCCCTGGTAAATGTATGTATAGTAAATATGAAAAACACAAAAGAATTAAGGTTAAAAGAAACATGTTCATGAACCCATGAAATTCATGTGACATTCAGATTCATGTGTCATATTCTGGGCATAAAAGGTAAATCTAGATCGTAATAATAGTTTTATAGCCTAGTGGCATTTTCGGTGTGAGATTAAACTTTGTGACTAATAGGTCCACTGTTCGATTCCCACAAAGGGGTTTCCCATATTTATTGGGTTTCCTCCTGAATTGGTGTATAGACATTATGCCTAGTAGGGTTGTAAACGAACCAAACGAACACGAACAAGGCCTTGTTCGTGTTCGTTTGTTATGGAACAAGCTTGTTCATGAACTGTTCACGATCGCTTACCAAACGGGATTTCTTGTTCGTGTTTGTTCATTAAGGAAACGAACATGTTCGTGAACTGTTCACGAACACTTACCCTATACTGATGAACTCTAACAAAAGTTCATGAACATAAATGAGCACAAACGACATTTATTGTAGGATCGTTCTGTGACCCAAACGAGTCTATCAGAAGAGTTCTCGGTCTAATCAGAGGCGGAATTCATTGATTAGACTTTGTAACAGCTTGATTCACACTTAATTGTCTTGTTTTATTGATTTAACACGTTTTCAGATCAGTAGACACATCGGCAGCACTTCGGTACCGGAAACCTGAACCTTACAAAAGATTTCGCATCTAGGGTATATATAGGGAAGGTAATTTCGCATGGAATTACCATTTACTATTTCGTACGAAATAGCAGATTGCTATTTCGTGCGAAATAACACAAAGTCATTTCATGCGAAATTAACTATACACACACAAACCCTATTTTTCTCATACTACGTGCCCTGATCTAACAATTCTAATATAAAACTCGATACAAGACGAAGTCGACAGACGTAATGCACCAACAGACTCCCCCTCGAATGTTGACGAGTCTTCTATGTCGAGTCTTCACAATCTTCAGCCTTGATCAGTCTTTGGGCTCTTTCAAACTATTTGACATAGTAAGCATCCACACTCTTTTTTTTTCGACTCCAGGATCTCCACCTGGCTCTTATCTCATTCTAATTTTCTTGATCAGATTCAGGATCAAACTCTGGCTCTTATGTTCCAAAATCATGACCTGGCTCACACTCTGCTCAGGTATAGACACTTAACCTACACAACTTTCTAATCACACAATAAATTTCACAAATTTAAAATTTGACAAATTTATACTATGTTTACCACTTGATGAAACCAGCTCAAAACGTCAATTATTGATTTAACAATTTTAATTTCTGATGACCACATGTAGGCAAAACATTTTTCTAATCACACTCTCCCAAACCTGTTCATCATGTCTAGCACTCGGAATTTTGAAAATCAGCTTTTCAACATCAGTTGTCTAAATTTTTTTGAAATTTTCAAAATTTATGCTAAAACACTCCAAAAACTTTTTGTAGTTTTGATATAAAAGAAATGCAATAAAGAAATATTTACAGACAATATTTTTGTGAGTTTGTGTAAGAGGATCATATCAGTTTTTGAGACAAACCACCAACACCGTTAAGCTTTAAACATTTTAAGATCTAAACAATTCACTTAGATTGTCAGTATACTGATCCACTTAAATCCTCACACAAAGTTCAACTGTTTCGAGATACGTTATAAGTGTTTTAAGCACTTAAACTTATTCGCGTGCCCCACCTCAGAATATACTCCTGTATCCAGATCCCAATATTCAGTCTTACAGGTGAGTATACCTAGATGATATCTGTAACGGGTTAAATGAGAGGGCCATGAGAGCTCAGGCTATTGCTTCCGCAAGATCTGAGAGATGATGGCTTCGACTTTAGGTGTGTTCCCTTTAGAGAATCTTTTCTTCAACAGCACATGATTAGCATTTTGCAATGTTTTATCATTTTTTGTACTGAGGGTGATGCTATATTACAAGCAAGTGAAAAGTATTATACGGGGACTAGGCCATTGCTTCCGCAAAATTAGAAGTCCCGGGATAATACCCCAGATATCACTGAGTATAAAGACCTAGTATCTCAGAAAAAGGGACCTTTCAAACAAGATTTCGGGGGTTACCCATATATCCGAGAGATGTTCCCCACGAACTAAGTAAGTTTGAAATTTAGGTTTATATCTCGAACACAATCTACTAAATGTGCAAAAACCTACTGGCACATCATCAGTTAGACCGTTTATCACATTTTGACTTTCCAATTCTTTAGTATGCTGTGATAATCCACTGATGTACTATCATTTCCTCTTTTTACAACAAACTCATTTTTGACTTTATCATGTTTTTGGCTCTTTCAAATTTTCAAATGTTTTTGGATTTTCTGAAAATTTCTTACTCCCCCTAAAATTCAAAATCATTTAAAGGAAATTTGAAAACAAACTATACAAGGTAAAATGACAACTGATATCGAATCGCTTCAAATCGCCAGTCACTTGACATAAACAATCAGAACTCCCCCTTATAACAAACTATTTTCCCATTATGATTTCAAAACACTTAAGTTTTTTTTAATCAAAAATGTTTTTTTCGGAAAATAAGTTTTGTTGATTTTATCCCTTGTAAGTTCGGGGATTCATTCATCACTTTGTTTTCCAACCACTAATATGATAGTTAACTCAAGTTCAATTTAATAACCTTGATCAACTACATGTAAGATCACTAATCAATCAAAACCTCTTGACTCATAAATTGAAATACAACTTGTAGGAAAATGCCGATTTCTACTCCACACTTACCAACCTGGGAGTTCCGTCAAGTCCACAACCTGTAGATTTTAACAATTTTTAAATGTTTCACATAAACAATTTTTCAATAAAGATGCCGATACATGCTCCAAGATTACCCACATGGGAGCTCCGGCAAGTCAGAATTTTAAGTAGAAAAAGCAGTCACCCAAGCCTGACCAGCCTTGGGTGATTTTGATTTAACTTCATCCCAACCTCCGTTTGATCTGTAAAATTCTTTAGCACTTTTTACCTTCCCATCTACCATCTTTCCAAAAATATGTTTAACTTTCCCATTGAAAGCCTTTTCAGCATCAAATTCTTCTTTATCAAAGAAGAATTGACCTGAAATCTCAAACCTACCTTTTGATTTCAGATTTTCTGCCCGTAATGGTGGAAAATTTTCATCATTCAACTCAGGAACGGAATTCTCATTCTTTTTCTCAACAAATGACTCCTCTGATTTTATGGAATCAGATTCATTGTCAGAACTGCTCTCAGATTTTACAACCCATCTTTGTTTGTTCAAATCGACTTTTCTTTTGTAAAAACGTTTTGAAACATCACCAATTTCAAAAATTGAATTTTCAAACACTTTAGATTTCTCAATTGATTGTTTCTTTTCATCAATATGTATTTCTTTCAATCTTGAGTTAAAAGAAACTCCCTGTTTTGTGTTGTTGGACTGTTGGCAATTCCAAGCAATGTGTCCAATCTTGTGACATTTAAAACACGTTCTTCTCTCAATTCTTTGCTCAGTTCTCATCATCATATTCTTTTTCTTCTCAGCGAGAAACTCCTGGTTTGACTGTCTCCAGAATGGTTTCTTCTGCTCTTCTTTAGAAACTCCTCCTGCAACAAATTTTGTTTTTGGTTGATAATTTTTCTCATTTTTATAATTTTCTGAAGAATTAAAACCAATACCTTTCTTTTTGAAATTACCGTTATGGTTTGGTTTCTTTCGATAACCTGAACCAGAACTGTAACCTTTCTTTTTGTTCAATCTCTGTTGAACTCTTGTGATTCCAAGTGACTCAGGTTCTTGTGATTAAAAGGTGCTTGTTATTCAAGAATTTCAAATCATGGCTAAAGTGTTTGATGAACAGGAAAACGAGAATCTTAAAGATTTAAATGATTGGACTTCTAGATCTTGGATTGATAAGAAGAATAAGAAGGACATTTGGATTAAAAGATTCGAAAATTTTTTGTGCATGAAACTTGAATCTTTGGAACAGTTGGATAGACGGTTTGATGAGTTGATTGATAAGTTAGATAGATATGAGATAAGAGTTTCAAATGCTGAAAAAATTTCAAAATTTGCTGATGCATTATCTTTAGAGTGGGATAAATTTTTAAGTGAATTAAAAAGGGATGCTAGTTTCTCAAAGCTTCATTTTAGAGAATTCATCAATAAGCTTAGTTCACATAAGTTTGATAAAGAAAAAATAAAAGAAGAGTTGATGAATGAAATGAAAAGGGATTTAGAAAAGATAAATTTGGATGTGATCATTGAAATGAGAAAAAGAGTCTCTGTGTGTCTTGCTGCAAAAAATGTCATGAAATATGATATTAAGAGAGGTTGTTTTATTGATGAATATGCAAATCCTCTTGATTTTGTTAAAATTTTTTGTGCAGGAACTTTCAGGATGGAAACAAAGAAAGAAGCTGATGCTGAAAAGATGAATGAAAAATGCTCAAAATGTGATAAATTCGGAGCAGACAATCTCAGAGAACGATAAAGAAACCAGTCAATGTCAAGCCCAAAGAACAGAAGGTTTTAGAACAGAAAGTGAAACTTTCGCAGGGGCAAAAAGACAGACTAAGGAAAAAGAGAAAGAAGGCGAGAGAGTATTTGGAGAGGATTTTGTCTTCGGGTTCACCGATTGGTTAGAATAAGAGTTCTGATGAATCGATTCACTCGACGGCAAAGTCAAGCAAATCGAATTCTTCAGATGCAAATCTGAGGACAAACAAGAAGAAAAAGAAAGTTATTGGCGATGAATCTGGCTCATCCAAGTCAGACAAGCCAAGTTCGGACAATGAATCTGATTTCACAAAATCAGATGAGCCACAAGTTGAGGTAAAAAAGGAAGAAACAGTTCCTTTAATGAATGATGAGAAATTTCCACCATTACGAGCTGAAAATCTAAAATCAAAAGGTGTTGATGCTGAAAAAATGTTTAATAGCAATGTTAAACATATTTTTAGTAAGATGGCTGATGGTAAGGAAAAATGAGTAAAAGAATTTTATGAAGAAAAGAGAAAAGCTCAAAATACACCCAAGGACAGTCAGGCTTGGGTGAAACTTTTCAAATAGAAAAATCTGACTTGCTGGAGCTTCCAGGTTGGTAAGTGTGAAGCAGGTATCAGCATCATTCTTGAGAAATTCACAGGATGGTAACTGTGATATTTCGTCTTACAAGTGGTTAATCAAGGACATTAAGTTGTACTTGATTTTCTACAAGTGATTGTGATGTTTGATCTTATATTATTAAAATTTTACAAAATGATTAAAAGAGAACAAGGTGATGAGATGACCCCGAACCTACAAGTGATGGGTAAACAAACTAATTTTTCCGGAAAAACCATTCTGATTAAAACAAACTTAAGTGTTTTGAAATCATTATGGGAAAATAGTTTGTTGAAAGGGGGAGTTCTGATTGAATAGGCCGAAACCCTCACGGCTGAATAAACATGATTATTTTCACAAGATTGAAAAACGGTTTTCAAACTGTAAATATCAATGTGTTGTAAATCATGGGGGTACGTTATAATTTCTGCTTCTCATGCGTATATTTTCTGCAAATCAGAGCACTTTAAGCAGAAAATGGATGGCGAGACAAAGCTATCAGTATCAGGTTGTCAAATTTTCTTTAAATGGTTTTGCATTTTAGGGGGAGTAATATTGTCAGAAAATCCAAAAACATTAGAAAATTTGAAAAAGCAAAAAACATGATAAAATTCAAAAATTGAGTTTTTGTGTAAAAAGAGGAAATGATAGTACATCAGTAGACAGTTACAGTATGCTAAAGAAATGTAATGTTTAAATAGCGTTAAACAGTCTCACTGATGATATGCCGATAGGTTTTCATACATTTAGTAAACTTTTTCGGGATATAAACCTAAATTCAAACTTGCTTATTTCGTGGGGAACACTACTTGGATATATAGGTAACCCTGAAATCTCGTTTGAATGGTCCCTCTTTCTGAGATACTAGGTCTTTATACTCAGTGATATCTGGGGTATTATCCCGGTACTTCTGATTTTGCGGAAGCAATGGCCTAGTCCCCGGAGAATACTTTCTGCATGCTTGAAATATAGCGCCGCCCTCAGCAAAATGATGAAACAATAAAATTGATAGTCATTGCTGTTGTAATACAAAAGATCCTCTAAAGGGGACACACCAAAAGTCGAGCCGTCATCTCTCTGCTGAATGGAAGTTCTGACCTGAGCTCTCACGGTTTCGTGCTATAATTTATTCCCCTTACAGATATCATCTAGGTATACTCACCTGTAAGACTGAATATTGGGATCTGGATACGGGAGTATATTCAAGAGGTGGGACACATGAATGAGTTTAAGTTCTTAAAACACCTAATTCGTATCCTGAATCAGTTGAAGTTTGTGTGAAAATTTAAAGTGGATCAGTATATCGACAATCTAAGTGAATTGTTTAATTCTTAATGTGTAACTAAGCTCAACGATACTTGTGACTTGTCAAAAACTGATATGATCCTCTAACGCAAACTCAAAACAAAAATATTGTCTGTAAATATGTTTGTATATATTTCTTTACTGCTTTATATTTTCAGAAAATACAAAAAGATTTTTGATTCTGCTTTATTTTCGACAACCGATGTCTGAGTGATAAGTTTCAAAATCTAAGTAAGCTGATTGTGTTTCTGAAAATAAACAAGTTCATTAATTTGAAACTTGAAATTTTAAATTCAAAAATCAAAAACAGTTTGTGAAGTATCCAAGGTCATTAATTTGGACTTGGATGATTAACTGTGAGGGATTTGGATGCTTAGATTGTTAAAATCTGTAAAAGAGCCAGTTTCCGATAATGTTCACTAAAACTGCCAAATCTTTGAGATTGTTGATAGGGGGAGTGAATCAAGTATTCCTGGATATATTCATATTATTATATCTTTAGAGCCAGGATCTTGATTTAGAAAGTTTGATAGAGCCAGGTTACGATACCTGGACAACTGAAAATGTTTTCACTATAAAATGTTTTATTTATAAATGTTTGAGGATTGCAGATTCCAGACTACGATCCCGATAGCCGAGTCTAAGGGGGAGTCTGAAGACGAGCTCAACGCAAAGGGAAGCGTGCATTCAAGGACCCAGGAACTATTCTGGAGGAGCTTGTAACCGAAAAGCCAGGTGTCGATCCCAAAGCACGGAAGCTTGACGAAAGGGGGAGCCTGAAGAGTCTACCGAAAGGAAGAAGCTGAAGCTGAAAACAGATCCACGGGGATTCTGTTCGAGCTAGAGAGAGAGAAAGAAAAAACGCTACGAGTCTGACAAAATGTTTGAGATTGACTGCGGCAATATCCAAGGGGGAGTCTGTTAGTGCAGTATGTCTATCGCCTCCGTCACCTCAAGACCGTAGCTGAAACAGTTTAAATCTAGCCTTATATTGTAATATCTAGAGTAAAAGGCAAGGTGACAATATTGTAAATAAGAGGAACGCTCTTATAAGCCTTGGCCTATAAATATATGTGTTAGGGTTAGAGTTTAGAACTTTTGAGGACTTTTGCAACTTTTGGCACATTTGGAGCTTTGGAGATCTAGACCTAGAGAGAGAAAGTTCCGTGTATGTGATTCAGGTGCTGTACGTTATCAGATCTTTCAATAGAATCACAGTTACAATTACATCTCGTGTGTTTTGGTCTCGTTCGTGCACGGATTCCGCACGTCGCACGGTCGGTTCGCAATCGAAACGGAGTCAAAACCGGTCCTAACATCTTGAAGTGTACTTTTTAGATTTTTCAGAAAGATTTAAATCTTTTATTTCAGAAATATTAATTTCTGTTAATTTGAAAACCTGATTGATCATTTCAGTTTTGACACTTCTTGTAATAACCATAAATTTAAAACCATTATTATTATTATTATTATTATTATTATTATTATTATTATTATTATTATTTATTTTAGTTAATAGGAAACCCTAATTAAGACACCCAAGTAATTCTGTACAAACCCTAGAATTTTCAGAATTTTCAGAATCAGGATTAGGGCCCCTAAAACTCAGGGGGGGTATTCCCTACTTGATAATTATCTTAATAAACTTGCGGAGGAAGTTGAATTTAATGATTCCGTCGACTCAGCTAGCCTAGTTCCACGCGTGGCAGACCTATAGTGAAAATATGTCCCATACGCATCGTAGGGGTTTAAAGCCTACGATGCGCAGGCTTGATAAGAGTCCCATACGCATCGTAGGGGTTATAGTGCTACGATGCGTAGGGCTGACCAAAATTGGGCTATAAATAGAAGGCTCTGGCACTTGAATTCTCGCACAAAAACGACGAAGAAACTCAAAATACACGCTGAGATTTCGTCTAAATACTCTCAAAACACACACGAAACACTAATTAAGTATAGCGGGGTGCTGCAGAACAGGGTAATAACTCGATCGCTATTATGATTCATTGTCCGATCGATCAATATATCCAATGGATGTTTAAGTGCTGTCCACATTAGGGTTATACTTTGTCGTTCGTCGTTAATTCGATGAATGAGTTTAAGTATCGTACTTTGTCGTTCGTCGTTAATTCGATGAATGAGTTTAAGTATCGCACTTTGTCGTTCGTTGTGAGAATTTGATCTCGTGAGTTATCGTAAATGCTGTATTAAGTTACTAACCTAGTTTGTGTGCATATTATTTAAATTAGGTTAAAAGACTAATCAGTAGTCTAAATCTGCCCGTATAAATCTGAAATATTATCACAAGATAGCTTCATTTTGGAATAATTAAGGTACGGATCCTTACCCCACTCCTTATTGATTCATATTCAAATTGTTATAACCCACTAAATTACTATATATTTTTAAAACTCCTCACGTCTTTGAGTATCGATTCATTTGACAGTCCGTTCGAATTCTATTCTAATCCTTTGATTTAAGCTTTCATGTCATGCGATAGTATTATGGTAGTTGTACTCATTATCGCATGTTCCAATATATGTTCCGTTTTGTTATGAAAATAAGTTTTATAAGTTATGTGAATAAGACCATTTGTACTCTGATACCCTGAGTATCGCTTCTCGTGGAGTGTCCCACGAGCATGTTGTTGCGGCATCAACATCATGTGCTCCATCTGTGACGGAGAGATTAGTTCACGGCGTCCCTAGGTACAAGTGTGGTACAAAGCTACTAGGAGGCGTATGGATCGATCCTAGAATTTAAGTTAATGAGGTGGATAGCAGGTATGCCAACTGGCCATCTCGTGTGATAAGTATGCAGGAGTAGCTACCTGTGTATTGTCACGTTTTCAGTTTGCTCATGGGTACATCCGTAAGATATAATTATGAAATTATGTTCTTGCATCGTATCATTTTCGCAATGAGTTTCCTCCGAATAACATTGCATATAAAGCGTTATTTGTTCTTTGAGCCTATAATTCCGTACTGAGCATTCGGCTCATTCCGTATAAATTTTGTATTTACAGGTCAGCAGGTTACTTTGGGCGGGGAAAAGAGAGAAGAATAAAGTCTAGGAATAAATCTGAAGATGTTAGTTAATCAAGTCGAATGTCTTCGCTTGTATATTAACCTTAAGTTAAATTGTCGTGTGGTTGTATCCTTATCAAATAAATAAATGGAATTATGACTTTTGTTTATGATACTGTTATTGTAACACGTCAGCCCTTCCGGGTTGGGGTGTTACAGCTATGGTATCAGAGCAAAGGCTCTTTCCTGTAGAAAACTTAAAGATAGTAATTAAAACCTGTGAGGAATGGGTAGATATCTATGATAGGATTCAACTTGATCTCTTATTTGGTTTAATTCCTATGTCTATTCTTATAGATGCCACCTCGTCGTCCGCTACGTAAGAGTACTCGTACTAACCATGCGCGTCACAACACTTCTTCGAATGAGACTCCAGTTGATCCAAACGTAATTAATGCTATCAACCAGGCTGTTGCCGGGTTGCTTCCAAACCTTGTTGCTCAAACAGCTGAGGCCGTTATTCAACAAACTCGTCATCCAGAACGTAATAACACGAATCCAGTCTCTGGTGAAGAAATTCGTGAGAATACCACGAACCATAATAACTATAATATAGACATATGGATCTCTAAATTCCAAAAACAAAAACCGAATCAAATTACATATCCTCTATGTAATACTTGTGGTAAGAGACATCAGGGCGTATGTCACCGAGGTACAGAAGCATGCTTTAGATGTGGCCAAACTGGACACATGATCAAGGAATGTCCTAAGAAAGATACTAAGAAGAATAACCAACCAAACGTTGCACCACCCAATGTTGGAGGAAGAGCTTTCACACTTTCTGCTACTGATGCTGCTAATGTCCCAGGTACTGTGTCGGGAACCCTTCAGCTTGGTAAACATAGTATCTATGTGTTATTCGACACAGGAGCGACTCATTCTTTAGTGTCCCACTCGTTTACTAAGTACCTTCCGATATAAGACCAACTCTCTTAAATCATACCTTAACCATTTCCACTCCCATGGAAAATTCATCCGTAATCACTTACGTATATAAAGATTGTCCGATCAGTATTGAATCTATGGTGTGTAAGGCAGACCTATTTCCAATACATATGTGTGACTTTGATGTTATTCTAGGAATAGATTGGTTGTCTCGACATCATGTAACTATAGATTGTCATTCTCGCCGTGTTATTTTCGGTGATCTTCATCATCCTGATATCATATATCAGGGAACTCAAGCTCATAAATCTCTTAAGATTATCTCTGCGCTCAAGGCTCGAAAATTCATATCAAACGGTTGTGCTGGATTCCTAGCATCGATTAGGGATACTTCTGCTAGTGTTAAGAGTATCGATAGCCATTCCGTTGTTCGTGAATATCCTGATTTATTTCCGAATGAACTACCGGGATTACCACCTGACCGTCAGGTAGAATTCACCATCGACTTGATCCCTGGTGCCGAACCTATTTCTAAAGCTCCATACCGTATGGCTCCAATGGAACTGAAGGAGTTGAAGGAACAATTGCAAGAATTGTTAGATCTAGGATTCATAAGACCCAGTGTTTCACCTTGGGGTGCTCCGGTCTTATTTGTGAAAAAGAAAGACGGTAGTATGCGTTTATGTATTGACTACCGAGAGTTGAACAAGATTACTATTCGTAATCAGTATCCTCTGCCTCGCATTGATGATCTCTTTGATCAACTTCAGGGGGCTCAATTCTTCTCAAAAATCGACCTGAGGTCCGGGTACCATCAGCTAAAGATCAAGAATAATGATGTTCCCAAGACCGCCTTTCGTACTCGATATGGTCATTACGAATTTTTGGTTATGCACTTTGGGCTAACTAATGCACCCGCAGTCTTCATGGATTTGATGAATCGCGTATTTCACAAATTCCTAGACAAATTCGTTATTGTCTTTATCGATGACATTCTGGTATATTCCAAGAGTCATGAAGAGCATGAAGCACATCTACATGCAGTACTTGGAACCTTGCGACATGAGAAGTTGTATGCTAAGTTTTCCAAATGTGACTTTTGGCTTAGCCAAGTGGCATTTCTAGGTCATGTCATATCAGCAGAGGGAATTATGGTAGACCCAACAAAGGTTGAAGCTATTACAAAATGGCCAAGACCTACTTCTGTTACCGAAATACGAAGTTTCTTAGGTCTTGCTGGCTATTACCGAAGATTTGTTGAAAGATTCTCGGTAATTGCTTTACCACTCACAAAACTCCTAAGGAAAGGGGTGAAGTACTCATGGAATGAGGAACAAGAGAAAAGTTTTAAAGAATTGAAGAAGCGACTCGTATCCTCTCCGATACTCGCTCTCCCTTCTGGATCAGGAGGTTACCAAGTCTATAGTGATGCCTCAAAGAAAGGATTAGGTTGTGTGCTAATGCAACATGGGAAGGTTATCGCTTATGCCTCCCGTCAGTTGAAGCCTTATGAAGTTAACTACCCTACACATGATTTAGAATTAGCCGCAGTCGTCTTTGCACTTAAGATTTGGCGACACTATCTGTATGGTGAAAGTTGTGACATCTTTACCGACCACAAGAGCCTCAAGTATATATTTACGCAGAAGGAGCTAAATATGAGGCAAAGAAGATGGTTAGAACTTTTAAAAGATTACGACGTAAATATTCAATACCATCCAGGCAAAGCCAATGTTGTAGCTGACGCGTTAAGCCGAAAGAATTCCGGGACTATATCTTGCTTACAAATTCAGCCTCATATTATGAGGGATCTCGAAAGGATGAACATTTGGCTTCAGGTTGGTAAATCTGATGGATATCTAGCTAGAATGCAGATTGAACCCGACCTCATATCACGAATCAAAGATGCACAAAAGCAAGATGGAGAACTTTGGGCAATTGTGCAAAATCTTGAGGTGGGTAAGCAATCTGAATTTCGTATAGACCATCATGGGGTGATTTGGTGCGGTAAGAGACTTTGTGTACCCGATGACTCCAGCCTTCGTGAGTCATTGTTAGCCGAAGCTCACAGCTCACCATTTTCAATTCACCCAGGATCTACCAAGATGTATAGAGATTTAAGACAGAATTTCTGGTGGAATGGCATGAAGGAAGACGTTGCTCGATACGTAAGTAAATGCCTCACTTGCCAACAAGTGAAAATTGAACACAAACGAGCAAGCGGTCTGTTGCAGCCATTGGATATTCCCATATGGAAGTGGGATGAGATCACAATGGATTTTGTTACTGGTTTGCCTAAAACATTCAAGAAGAATGATGTTGTATGGGTTGTTGTCGATAGATTGTCAAAGTCAGCACATTTTCTACCGATTCAGCAAGGATTTTCGGTTAATAAGTTATCCGAAATATTTCTTCAAGAAATTATTCGACTCCATGGCACACCATCTTCCATTGTTTCCGATAGAGACCCACGTTTCACCTCACGATTTTGGAAAGGTTTTCAGGCAGCTTGGGGTACACGACTGAAGTTTAGTACGGCTTTCCATCCACAAACAGATGGGTAGTCGGAACGCACGATTCAGACCTTGGAAGACATGCTCCGAGCATGTGCACTTGAATGGTCTGGAAACTGGGATGAATATCTATGCCTTGTTGAGTTCGCTTACAACAATAGTTGGCAAGCAAGTATTGACATGGCACCTTTTGAGCTTTTATACGGTCGGAAATGTCGCGCACCGATATGCTGGGATGAAGTTGGAGAAAAGATTATTGAAGGGCCAGAATTAGTTCAGATTACAAATGAAAAAGTCACTATGGCCCAAGAAAAACTGAAAGAAGCTCAGAGCAGACAAAAGAGCTATGCAGATCAAGATAGACGACCACTCGAATTTAAAATTGGTGACCACGTATTCTTAAAGGTATCACCTTGGCGTGGCGTTCGTAGGTTTGGTATTAAAGGAAAGCTTAGTCCCCGTTTCATCGGTCCGTTTGAAATCCTTGAAAGAGTTGGAGAAGTGTCATATCGACTGGCTTTACCTCCTCAGCTCTCTCACGTTCATAACGTTTTTCATGTCTCCTCGTTAAGAGGATATAATTATCATCCACTCCATGTCATTAGTTATCCGTTACTTACAATTCACGAGGATTTGTCCTACGAAGAGGAACCAGAAGCCATTTTAGATCGACAAGAAAGGGTTTTGCGTAGGAAAGTAATTCCGTTTGTTAAAATCCTCTGGAAAAATCACTCCGAACACGAAGCAACAT
This sequence comes from Helianthus tuberosus, assembly GCA_030545235.1. Classification (NCBI taxonomy): domain Eukaryota; kingdom Viridiplantae; phylum Streptophyta; class Magnoliopsida; order Asterales; family Asteraceae; genus Helianthus; species Helianthus tuberosus. Next base: position 178,529,127 of record CM060443.1, read on the forward strand.
GGGAATCTGAAGAATCAATTCGCTCTCTATACCCTAATCTATTCTAGTAATAAAATTTTAGTCGAGTAACGGTAAATCTTGCTCTTTGATATATGTTCATTTGTTTCTGTTTACGGTCATTTATGCTTTAACTTATGTGAATATATCTTAGCTATGATTAAGCATATCTATGTAGGAAATATCAGTACCAATAGTCACTCTAGTATCTGTAAGTCTCCATTGACTTTTCGTACGGTAAGATATTTTATTAAGATGCGTTATAGGAGGACCATTAGGGCACATATGTAAGGTAATTGACAATTATAGTCATGACCTTAGTTATGAATTTCAGATACACATGTGTGTTTAGGAGATTCTGGTTATATAAGTGAGTAACTCTGCTATGAAAGTTCCGTTTCTGTTACTTATGCGATAGGTTATATTCTTAATTGAAAAATTTCGAGGACGAAATTTCTTTTAAGGGGGTAATAGTTGTAATAACCATAAATTTAAAACCATTATTATTATTATTATTATTTATTTTAGTTAATAGGAAACCCTAATTAAGACACCCAAGTAATTCTGTACAAACCCTAGAATTTTCAGAATCAGGATTAGGGCCCCTAAAACTCAGGGGGGGGGGGTATTCCCTACTTGATAATTATCTTAATAAACTTGCGGATGAAGTTGAATTTAATGATTCCGTCGACTCAGCTAGCCTAGTTCCACGCGTGGCAGACCTATAGTGAAAATATGTCCCTTACGCATCGTAGGGGTTTAAAGCCTACGATGCGCAGGCTTGATAAGAGTCCCATACGCATCGTTGGGGTTATAGTGCTACGATGCGTAGGGCTGACCAAAATTGGGCTATAAATAGAAGGCTCTGGCACTTGAATTATCGCACAAAAACGACGAAGAAACTCAAAATACACACTGAGATTTCGTCTGAATACTCTCAAAACACACACGAAACACTAATTAAGTATAGCGGGGTGCTACAGAACAGGGTAATAACTCGATCGCTATTACGATTCATTGTCCGATCGATCAATATATCCAATGGATGTTTAAGTGCTGCCCACATTAGGGTTATACTTTGTCGTTCGTCGTTAATTCAATGAATGAGTTTAAGTATCGTACTTTGTCGTTCGTCGTTAATTCGATGAATGAGTTTAAGTATCGCACTTTGTCGTTCGTTGTGAGAATTTGATCTCGTGAGTTATCGTAAATGCTGTATTAAGTTACTAACCTAGTTTGTGTGCATATTATTTAAATTAGGTTAAAAGACTAATCAGTAGTCTAAACTCTGCCCGTATAAATCTGAAATATTATCACAAGATAGCTTCATTTTGGAATAATTAAGGTACGGATCCTTACCCCACTCCTTATTGATTCATATTCAAATTGTTATAACCCACTAAATTACTATATATTTTTAAAACTCCTTACGTCTTTGAGTATCGATTCATTTGACAGTCCGTTCGAATTCTATTATAATCCTTTGATTTAAGCTTTCATGTCATGCGATAGTATTATGGTAGTTGTACTCATTATCGCATGTTCCAATATATGTTCCGTTTTGTTATGAAAATAAGTTTTATAAGTTATGTGAATAAGACCATTTGTACTCTGATACCATGAGTATCGCTTCTCGTGGAGTGTCCCACGAGCATGTTGTTGCGGCATCAACATCATGTGCTCCATCTGTGACGGAGAGATTAGTTCACGGCGTCCCTAGGTACAAGTGTGGTACAAAGCTACTAGGAGGCGTATGGATCGATCCTAGAATTTAAGTTAATGAGGTGGATAGCAGGTATGCCAACTGGCCATCTCGTGTGATAAGTATGCAGGAGTAGCTACCTGTGTATTGTCACATTTTCAGTTTGCTCATGGGTACATCCGTAAGATATAATTATGAAATTATGTTCTTGCATCGTATCATTTTCGCAATGAGTTTCCTCCGAATAACATTGCATATAAAGCGTTATTTGTTCTTTGAGCCTATAATTCCGTACTGAGCATTCGGCTCATTCCGTATAAATTTTGTATTTACAGGTCAGCAGGTTACTTTGGGCGGGGAAAAGAGAGAAGAATAAAGTCTAGGAATAAATCTGAAGATGTTAGTTAATCAAGCCGAATGTCTTCGCTTGTATATTAACCTTAAGTTAAATTGTCGTGTGGTTGTATCCTTGTCAAATAAATAAATGGAATTATGACTTTTGTTTATGATACTGTTATTGTAACACGTTAGCCCTTCCGGGTTGGGGTGTTACACTTCTTTTTGGAAATTCCTCATCAGAATATAATTTGTCTAAATCATTCAAAGTATATGCCACTTTGATCGATCCATCATTCAAATTAGATTTTAATAACAAGAATTCTTTATTGTAAACCCGTTTAACCGGTGAACTCAGACTCTTTTCTGATGAACTCGAACTTTCAGACTTAGACTCCAACTTTGACTCTTCATCCATATCCAACACCTGATCGACCACTTTCTTTAATAACTCAAACTCATGATCAGTGTCAGACGTTGTGAATGTGACATCAATGTTATCTGGTAACTCATCAATGATTTCAGACTTTAACTTGATGTTGAGAGCCTTATTTAAACGTTCCTCATTTGGTTTTCTAGGAGAATAACTATTCCAAATCGGGGGCGGACACTTGTTATACTTGACACTTTGTTTCTTACCAGTATCCCTATCTTCTGTCTTTTTCTCTTGAAAGGCTTCAAGACCTGCAACAGTAGGATAAACTCTATCAATCAAACAATCACAAGTTATATAACTCAACAACAAACGTTTGATTCTTTCACTCTCAATCTTTTCAAGTTCCAAATCCTGCTTTAGCTTTGCACAGTCTTCAATATACTCATTGATGACCTTCTGCTTTGTCATTAATGTTGAACTCATCATTGTCATAGCAACATCAACTTCCATATTTGTCTTGTTCAAACCATCTTTAGCATCCATCTTTGCCTTTTCATCAGCTATTCTTCTTGCTTCCAGTTCTTTCTTCAATCTGGCAATCTTCTTCTCATTCAGCATCTCAACTTTATCTGCAAAAAACAAATTAAAACTATTTGGATCTAGACCTTTTCTATCTTTATTATTGTATTCTTCTTCATCATCAGTATCTACATCACTTCCAAAATCTGGAAAAATCGGTATTCTTTTCGAACTAGATTTGACTTCATCTTCTCCCAGAATTCTAGCAACGAGACCTGAACCAGGTGGAATATATTTATCCCATCTAAATCCCTCTGCTACCTTTTCATCTTCTAGGTCAATTATACCATAACAAGCTCTTTTCTCTTTTTCTTCAATGGCATGTGCATGTGCAGTTTGTGGTTGTTGAGCAATCTGATGAAAAATTGATTTTTGATAATAATTGTTTTTTTTCCAGTCTGATCTTGTCTTTCATTTGCTTCTTTTTTTTTGCATTCACGCTTAAAATGACCTTTTTCTCGACAACGAAAACACGTAACCATTGATTTGTCAAACCCTATCGGAGATTTGGACAATTCATTAAAGTCATCTCTTCTAGTGATTTGTTGAAACTTTTCTGCCCTTCTAACTGCACTAGCTAAACACCACTTTACATCCATCAACTCAAGTTCCTCAGCATCAATTTGGTCATAATCCTCTTTGGTAAGCATCGGATTTCCAATTTTGCCAGCAATCAAACTTTCATATGATTCCAACATAGCAACAAGTGATGCCATGTGTTGCTTAGCTATTTCTGGAGAAAAATTTTGACCATTTTGAATGTTCAAAGTAACATTGCACTGCAGATTTGTAGAATTCTATCGTTGAGGACTTGGTGTTGTAAAATTTGGATCAAAGCTTGAATACGAAGACGAAGGTCCACCACTTTGAGTCACAGTACTTCCCTTTGTTCCAGAAGAACTATCAGCACTGAAACCAGTTTGTATCTTTGGGCTTGGAGTAACTTCAAATTTGTTTCCTCTGTAATATAAACTGACATCTTGTTGAGCATTTGGATTAGTCATGATTGCCGTTTTCTGGATATCTAACTCATGCTCTTCAATCTTCTGAATAAATTGTGCCAGATTCATATTTTCATATTTTCTCATGTGTTTTAGGATCAACAAATAAGTTCCCCATTTCTGCTGTGGTAATGCATCGGCTAGTTTATCAACCCATTCATCGTCGTCTTTCTTTATGTCCAATCTTCCCATTTCCAAAACCAGATGACAATATCTATCAATAGTCATTTTTGTTGTTTCATTTTCAAAGGCCACAAACATGTCAAATGATTTCTTCAATAACGCCTTTTTGTTCTTGATCATATCTGCACTTCATTTAAACATTTGAATTAACGCTGTCCAAATCGATCTAGCAGTACCCTCATGTTGGAGCAAAACAAATATATCTTCTTTAACTGCTTGTTGAAGAATACTAATCATCATCTTTTCACTTGTATACTTCAATTTTTCAATCTCTGAAAAGTCACAAAAAGCCTTTTCAAGCCCACGTTCATTTTTCGGTTTCTCATAATCTTTCTCTAATGAACACCATGCATCAAACTTATAAGCTTGCACCCAATTCTCAAATCGATTTTGCCATCCTCTAAAATCTTCGATATACATAAACTTTGGCGGCTTTTGATAAGTTCCCGTCTCATTCTCACTGTAAAGAGTTTCAGCAGCTGTAACAGGAGCAACAGGTGTAGCAAACGCATTGTAGAATTCCTCTTCCATGATTCAGTAATCTGCAAAAGACCTTCAAACGAAATAACGACACACATGAAATCAGAAATTTTCACACGAAATATGAGTTCAAACGAAATAACACACTGATGCGAAATCAGTTTGGTGCGGAATAACAATTTGGTGCAAAATAGCCCTTTCAAACGAAAATACCACTTTCAAACGAAATATGCTTTCACACGAAATACCAGTTTCAAATGAAATACCCTAATTTCGTGCGGAATAACAAATCTGAGGTAATTTCGTGCGAAATTAAGTGTATCTTTCAAGCGAAATAGCAATTTCAAGCGAAATCAATTGCCTATTTCGTGCGAAATACTGCTGACATCATCATGACCGATTTGTTTTTCAAGCGAAATTAATATTTTTACCAGTTTTAGATCGAATAAAGGTCCAATTCTTTCAAGGATTCATTAAAACACTGTTTCCCATGATATATGTGAAATTCAATCCATTTTGACCGTAAACTCTAGTTAAATTTGAAAAAGAAGATGTAGAAGTCAGATTTTTAAGCTGAATTGGTAAGAACTCTTCCTCCAGAGCTCTGATACCACATGTAGGATCGTTCTGTGACCCAAACGAGTCTATCAGAAGAGTTCTCGGTCTAATCAGAGGCGGAATTCATTGATTAGACTTTGTAACAGCTTGATTCACACTTAATTGTCTTGTTTTATTGATTTAACACGTTTTCAGACCAGTAGACACGTCGGCAGCACTTCGGTACCGGAAACATGAACCTTACAAAAGATTTCGCATCTAGGGTATTTGCTATTTCGTACGAAATAGCAGATTGCTATTTCGTGCGAAATAGCACAAAGTCATTTCATACGAAATTAACTATACACACACAAACCCTATTTTTCTCGTACTACGTGCCCTGATCTAACAATTCTAGTACAAGACTCGATACAAGACAAAGTCGACAGACGTAATGCACCAACATTTATAAACACAATATTCATTTTAGAATAAAATCTGCATTTTTATCACAAACATTACGAAGAATCCACAAAAAATAAATAAACACTTAACATAATTATCCGAACATAGTTGGCGCGATTATAAAAAACATGATAAACATGAAATTAAGAGTTTGTCAAGCTTTAACACAAACAAAAAATGAAATAGTGAAATGAGGGATGTTGTGAGAGGCATATAAGATAACTAGGGTTTCAAAATTTTAAAAACTAGAAATAGTAAAACAAAATACAACATATTAAAACCTTTAAATGAATTAACACAAATAAATACTACCGAGCAAAAATAAATGAACTCATTACCGAATGCTCACGAACATAAACGAACACATGATTACCGAACGTTCACAAACATAAATGAACGGACGCAACCTCTGTTCATGTTCGTTCGTTTAACTTAACGAACAAAATTTCTTGTTCGTGTTCGTTCATTTACTATACAAACGAACATAAATGAACTTCCTGCCGAACGGTTCACGAACTGTTCGCTGAACGGTCAGTTCGTTTACAGGCCTAATGCCTAGTGGAGATGGATATGATCAGATGGCTCTGCCGGTGGCACGATGATACTCGATTGGTCCGTCAGTGATCCAAATTCCAGTTAAAAAATAGTATATCATATATGTCATAATGGATTGTATTAGACCTTAAATGGTTAGTGCTAAAGGACGTAGGGTGTAATGGTTTTTTACAAATAAAGGATTGTGACTGTAATTATTGAAGTTAAAGGGTATCCATTGTAATCTGGTACAAACATTAAGAACGAAAAATGTAATTTACCCAATAATAAAACACACATGCCTTAGAGCATTCACATCCTATCCACCATTTTCACCCAATAATTACACTAAAAACAATTACATTTTCTCTTTCATTTCAATTAAATAATATTTTGTTATACTTTTATCTTTACCTTTTTCTTTCTTCTCTACTCACAACCACTTTCAAAATATATTAAAAAATTAAAAAGGGTGAACAGTGTCCCCTCAAATATGCAGATGAACAATAACATTTTCTTTCTTCTTCACTCACATTCTCACAATCATTTCCAATCACTTTTAATATTTTAAAAACCTATCTCAAATATTTAATGGATAGGATGTCACACCCTGACTTTTGCGGAAGCGTGATTATGGTGTGACTTTCTTAATATCATTGCATTCAATCATAACATCAACTATATGATGAAACCATAGGTTTGTCATCCACTAAATAAGTTTAAAACATAACAACATTGTTTTAAAACATAGACTTCAAATTCAAGTTTTACAAACCGTACTAATTATTTATGAGTTTATTAAGGACTCATCAAAAGATATTGAATAACACCAATGTTTGGAAGACGTGTCTCGTCCAGGAATAAGACACACTGACCAAACTCAAAGACCATGGATGACATCTTGATTCCTAACGTAGCATAAAAACTTCCAACGCCCGCCAGATCTACATACTACTTCCCTGAAATACATGTAGTTTGAAAACATCAACAAAAGTTGAGCGAGTTCATGTGTTCGTTTGTGTATAAGTATAAACCTTTAAAATCGTTGTGAGTATGTATGTAAGTTTATAAATCCCGGTATGAAAGCAACAAGGAAAAACAGATCACCAATGGTTTGCAAGGCCATTGATATGTGTGAAGTGATGCAGGAAAACTCAAACCTAGCAGATTTTGTCAGTAAGACATAGTCACCACATGGCTCATTCGGCATGCTCTTGGGTGGGGATCGCTACACCCGAATAGATCTATCACTAATGTCCCTCGGTCCTACAACGAGGATTAATGGCCTTAAGTGTCATACCCACCACTCACATGATCTAGCAGTACCTTTCCTTAGCTAACCATACCAAATGTAATCGTATGTAAACAGCTTGTAACATGTATTTCACCCCCGAAGTTATAAAATTGAAAACAGTTAAAAGAAAAGGGGGACATGAACTCACAGTTTTGCGTTCCTTGTATCGATGTAACTCAAAGCTTCCTCTAGAACGCACGACTACCTACATGCGTACTACGGTCCATTAGACGAGCGGGTCGTGCCTTGACTTGGTATTAATTAGTGCCTTTGAGTCACGTTTTAAAGTGTCTTCGTTATTATTCCAAGCATATAATTATTTGTTAAAATAATTAATATTTTAACTTAAATTATATTTAATTTTGGAACAATTTGTTAAAACAATATTTTCGTAACAATATTTCTCAAGTATTTATATTCGTATTTCCTTCCCAAGGATGGGGGTATCTCATACATGTGTATTCGTATTCTTGTATTGGTATATCTTGCCATGTGTTGGCGTCGTATTCCAGTGTGTACGTATTTTCTTAATAAATATCCAATATCTATTTCCAAAACAATATATTATCAAGTCTCACTTAGAAAATATATATATAAACTTATTTTATCCCAAATGTATTTCAAGTTTATCCAAGAAAACGTATATTTTTCCCAAAAATCATACATCTTTTAAAAACTCTAGGAAAATATATTTTTACTTCTCAAAAATAATATATTTTCTCCTTGTCGAAAATATGAAATAACTTGGTAATATTTACAAAAATCATATTTTCATTTCTTGCATCCAAAATATCATTTACCAATAATATATTTATAACGGTATTTTCCGGAATATTTTGTAAGTTACGTTCTTGCGTTCGGTTTCACAATATTAAGTGCGTAACTTATATATATTTATTCCTCGTGATTTTTGGTATTATTTTGGATTGTAAATTCTTGGTATTTTGGTAAGTTATATTACTTTAAATCCTTAAATAATATAATTGTTATACCGAGTATACAAATAGTCACACACAATGTGTCTTTAATGTAAATATATATTCTAAATACATATTTATCCATTTTTTTATAAAAACCAACCTCCAATACTTGTATTTTTGTAACAAAATCTATGGCAAAGTTTATATTGAAAACCATAGTTAAAACACACTTGTAAATATTTGTTTAGAAGATATTTTTCTAAGTGTTTATATTTTTAGAAAATTTTTCCATAGTTTCCCCTAAAAATGGAGGTGTCCATGCTGTCAAAGCACATCATTTTCTTTTCAAAATCATCACACACAATCAACAATCAATCTACACTTACCGAGTGCCAAAACAATGCAATCTACATAATAATCACGAACTTGAACTTTCATGAAAACTTGTAGTAGCTTGGTAGTGTGTTTAGTAGGTTTAGTTACCCTTCAAAGTGTATTTACTTCTTTAAAAATCTCATTCTTGGAAGATTTAGGTGTTTACAACTTACTAGATGATTTTTCCAAAAATCACTCTCTTGGATTTTTCTTGTAAACAATGTATTCTTATGCTTGTTTCTTTACTGGAAACGTGATTAGTTTCTTTTAAAACAATGTTCATGTAAATCTTGTGATTTAACTTGGTTTCTTTGGAAAACTATTTTTGAAATCATTCAAGTTTATGTCTAGTAATCATGTTACATGTTTCACCATTCATAAAATCATGTTCATTATTCAAGTTCATGAAAACATAAAGCATGATGATCTTGGTCTTTCACAAGATCACCACCTTAACTTACTAGATCATGTATTTAATCACAATCTAGTAGGTTTCTTATGATGTCTAACATCACTAACATAAATCATCAACCATCAAGAAGCAAATCATCACTAAACAACAAGTATTCATATGTTTATAAGCTTATGTTAGAGATTCATGATTATGTTCTTTTGTGTTCATCAAGATTAACAATGTTCATCAACTATTAATCATCAAAATATGAAGTAAGATCAAGTTATATGAAGCTTACTACTAGCACAAAGGCTAGGGAAGAACACTTGAAGTTGATGATGGCAAAGGTGATGGATAAAAGCAATCGGGAGAGGTCCTTCAAGATCCACAAGCTCCACACTTCCTTAGACACCTTCTTGCACCTTAGAATGATCTTGGAATGGAGGGACAATGGATGAAAGGTGGTGGTGGTGTTGATGTTGCTCACGGCCGAGAGAGGAAGGGAGAGGGAGGAGGTGATTAAGTGTGAGTGATTATGAGAGCTATTGTCTTCTTATAACCATCTAATGCCTTTATCCATTGTGTAACATGTTTGATAAGTACACAACATGATCTAAACAAATCTTCACAAATCTTTGGGAGATCAAGAAGGATCATACAAGATCAAAGGGGGGTCTTGGTTGGGTTTAAATGGTAAGTTAGATAATTTAGTTGGAAGTTAAGTGTATTAGTTAGTGTCCATGCATATGATGTGTTATATAGTGTGTTAGGGTGTTCGGGGATCATAACTAGCTCAGAAACATTAAAACAATGCTTCTAGTATAATTTTGGTGTTTCGGGTAATGTCCAGTTGTTCGGTTAGATACCGGTTCGTTAAAGTGTCAAACTATACCGTTTAGTGTTCTTTAAGTACCCTTTTGTGAGACTTTTAATTCCCGACACTTAGGAAAGCATTCAGGACCATTTAGTCATATTTTTGCACCTTACTAGCTTGTTAAAAAGCTGAATTTTGCTGAAATATGCTGAATTCAGCACTTTAAGCGGGTTTTAGGCACTTTCCGGCACTTAAACTATCACCTAGTGAAGCAGTTTTATGGTCCTTACTTCCCTACACACCATACTAGTGTAGTACCTTATCTCTAGCCCATACTGGGTCTCAAAACATTGTTTGTCTATGTACTGAACATTGTCAGCATTTTCTGAGTTATCCGCTAACTGTGCTAACCGTGCTTTGTGCATCGTCTATGTCACTAAAGTTTGTATGTAAAAATGATGTGACAGTATGAAATGTGATGCACATGTAAGTATGATACAGTAATCAGAAAGCAATTAATTGTAATTCAGCACATTCATTAAGCACTAATCAAGATTAATTAATTGTACGGATGCATGCAAATTTTGCAGTTGTCACATTCTCCCCCTGTTAAGAAAATTTCGTCCTCGAAATTTATACTACCTTAACTTCTTAGGGTTACATTACGCGTGTATGTATATGAATAATACCGAGGTAGATAACCACAAAACCGGATTAAATCTTTATTCACATCAGATGAATCTAAGGATATATTTCAACAACAAGAACCCAATGGTTAAAAGGTATGTGTTCTAGCATTTGATGTCAAAGGACACGAGATGTCTAGTGTAACTTAGTTAACAGGGGTTCCACAAAAGAGGAGTTTTGGCCAATTGATTCTTCAAACAATCGGTCACAATCTGCAAATGAGTTTTTACGAACCATAGCATCCGCTATATGAACCCAAAATCAACAACTTGAATATGAAAATGATCTGTCAACTTTCGAATAAATAAATGTAAGGATTAGTATGTTGACATTCTTGAATTGTGAAAATACACCGAATGAAATACAAGCAAATCTGGTGTATTATTGTCTTAATTCGTAGTTGCAGTAGGAGTGTTTAAATGACAAGTCAAATAGAAGTATGTGTAGTTTTGTGTGAATGGTTGACCATGATTAGCACAAGCTACAAATTTGTAATGACACCACAAGGTGTCATAATTGACATATTTCAATAATAGCGTTTACCGGACAAGTTCACTGTGTTTGGAGTCAAAGGAAAGTGTACTGAAACAACTCCGAAGATTTGATTTAAACTGCGTCATGGGGTTTTTTTAATTGGATATGGAACATCAAAGAACTATTGCTTCTGATTGAAGGTGGAAAGCAATAAACACTGCAGAGTGTTCAATTTATAATGAATGAATCGTTAGGAGGTACACTGTGGTATGAAATGAATCTATGTACCATTGTCTTAACACACAATTGTGTTGAGACCGTTTTAATTGTGATAAACAAAACGGATTTAGAACAAATAAATAGACAATTAAATCCGTGTATGAGGTGCGTAACCAACTTAGTGCAAGCTTCAATTTTGTGAAAGCATCACCGCAAGGTGTCGAAATCAACAAACGATTTAGTGGAGTCGTAGACCAATCAAGTCTACTACGACTCGAAACAAAAGAACCTTTGCAAAAATATTTGAATATGATGCTCTCAATACATCATATGGCGTCTTAAATTGAATGTGCGAAATGGGTACGTTCTAGCAATTGAACTTGGTTCCAGTGTAACCCGACAATAAACGTATGTATCAACAAGGGAAACTCGTCATGGTTATAAAGATAAACCATGAATGTAACTTGAAATAAAAGAAGTTTCAGGGAAAGTGTGTTGACTCGATAACAAAGGAGCCAACAATTACAATAATATAAACCAGTCGAATCACAAATCAATAATTAGTTTCAGCAAAATAGTATTTGGATCTTGATGAAGCGCTTATTTGAAACGAAACCACATGCATAACAAATGGTGCATACGTAACATATGACTTTCCAAGAAATGATACAAAGAGTGTTTGTTAACATGAAGAAATGATAAAGTACCGAAGCAAATGCGTGTTCGCTCTCAGCGAAGAAAATTAACGCGATGCAACTACCATTAAGGGGAGTAGAGATGCAAACATCTACTCGCTAGAAGAAAAAGTGAAGATTTCAACAAAAGAAATTTGAGTATTTTCTGTTTGGTTAACTGAAATAGCATATATGTCAGGATAATGGGGTTCGCTTGAGTTAACAGGTGTGGTTCCTAAGCAACAACCTCTACGAGTTTGGATCTGGGTTCCCAAAGGTCCTAAGTACATGTTTTCTAGATTCTCCAAGTTTCATACTCTGTGTAAAATTGTTCTGTGCATCGTGTAGGAAACACCATTTTTGTGTACGTTTAAAACAAGTTATTGTCCCACAATTTCTCCGGCATACTTTCTTCCTGAATTCACAGCTAATGACACACGATCATCGATCAGTCGTGTAAAAGTACTTGGATCCTCATAGTTAGTTAAGTAGGAAATTCGTTAATCCTCAGCAAGAGTTACCGACTCTTGTTGGTTAGCTAGTTTGGCTCCTTGTAGTTGATGTTCATTTGAAAATCATCGCCCTTCTTCTTGACGAGCAGAACTGGGGTTACCCAAAATGGAAAATTTGGTATGTTAACTTCCTTCTCTATCAACTACTGAGGTTACACTGACAATCCTTGCATCTCCGGAGGTGTAAGTCGCTAAGGTGCATTGACTACAGGCGCGGCGCCTAGAATCAAATCGATGCGAAATTCGACTTGTCGTTGAGGAGATAATTCTGGCAACTCTTCGGCGAAGACTTCAGGGTATTCCCTTATCACAGGAATATCTTCGAATTTTGGTTTTTCGGCTCCCTTGTCCACGACATGAGCTAAGAAAACAACACATCCTATTTGTAATAACTTTCGTGCCTTCAAGCAATTAGTAATTTGTAGAGGCGTATCTTGCTTCATGAGTCACGATCATTTCTTCGTTCGCCATCGGGATGCGGATATCATTCTCCGCTTGACCGCTCGACAACCATTCCATCCAGGTTACTTCGTCGAAGCTTCCCACTCAACTGGCAGTAGGTCAAGCGTAAACTCACGCTCTCCAGGTTTTCTCTTGCCGTTTCCAATTACTTCGTTGGCTTCCACAAGCTTCCCATTAGCTAGTTCTATCGAGCACGCGTTATCTAACTTACTTGCTACTAAACCAAGTATACTCACAAACTCTAGGGATGCGAAGCTAAAATTTGCAACAATATCTAGCAGCACAAATGCATAACGTTGACTAATATGGGACGTACCGATATCCACGCTTGGATTCCTGGCGTGTCTCCCTAGCTCCGGTGTTGAGCTTTCATCCTTGTGCCTGATTGTTTTTAGGGCAATACTTTCTGAAATGCTTTTTGCTTCCACAATTGAAACAACCTTGAGCACGTTTTTGTTTGTCACTCGTCCTGCCTTAATAATTGTCGTTGTCGTTGTTCCCTTCGTGATTTTCGCTACCGACTTGGCCTTCATTTTCACGTTCAGTACCTTGCCTACAAGTCTCCTTGACATGCCCCACTTTGCCACAGTTTTCACATCTTCCATATCTGCATCGCCCGATATGATATCGTCGACAATTGTCGCACTTAGGTAGGATACCTATGTATTCTTTTCCCTTTTTGGCCCTGTTCTTGCTATTCACCCGAGTACCCTTCTTGAAGTTTGCGAACGTTCTCTTGTTATCTCCAGGTGGCTCTACAGGAGTCTCCTTCTTCTCTTCAGAAGTGGAAAATTTTCCTAGTCTAACCGCTTCTTCAGTGAGCGCCACATTTAAGTTGATTGCCTCGGTGATCGTTGGAGGTTTAGATGTTGTCACTAGGCTTAGAATCTGAGGTGCCAATACCCCGATGAAACGTTCGATTCTCTTAAATTCGGGTCCCACTAGATGCGAAACAACTTGTGATAAATCATGAAATCTCTGCACATACTCAGCTATCTTTGAACCTTCCATTTTCAAGTTCCACATTTCAGTCTCCAACTTCTGGACTTCTGCCCTCGAGCAATATCTCTTACACATCAGTTCTTTCAGTTCGTCCCACGTCAAGGCATATGCAGCAGTCTCGCCCAATGTTTGAACTTGAAGGTTCCACCATGACAGAGCCCCATCTACAAATAGTCCAGCTATGTACGTGACCTGATGTTCGGGGGCGCATTTACTTAATCGCAAAACATAATCCGTCTTCTCAACCCAACGCACAAAAGCTAGGGCACCCCCAGTGCCATCGAAGTCTCGAGGTTTGCAGTTCAAGAACTGCTTGTAGGTGCAGCCGTTGGGTGGATTGTTTCCTGGGGTACCTCCGCTGCGTTCGGAGCGAAGGGCCTCGTGTTGTGCAATGGCCTGTGAGATGCGCTCCTCTAGTTCTGCCGCTGTCGTAGGCGGAGGGTTGTTGGTATCGATGTTCCCTTGTATCGACATCTTCTAAGAAGAAGGTTGGTTAGGTCAGGTCTTATTTGTTCAGGGAGTGCATATAGTTGTTTAGAGGTCATATGTACATACACATAATAGATTATGATATCAACCAATCAAGCAATAGCATAACCAAGTAATTTGGGAATTACGTTTAATGAGAGCATAGCAAGCAAGCAAGCACGTAGCATTATAATTATAGCACACACATATAGATCGACAACGTGCTTAACGAAGACATAGCGACTGAGCTTTCATTGGTTATTGGCCATAAAGTATTGTCGCATGTTTTAATGATGATTGGGCTCTCATTATTCTCCGACCACAATTGCATTGTCTTACAAAATGTGTCACATCAAAAGGGACTCAGGGTCACCCTACCCTTGTCCAATAAGTATATCAGTGTATCAAAATTACGTAGTCAGAAGTGGTCTTCAAAAGTCTCCACAATATCGGCTTATCATTAGTGTCTTTACCCAAATGTAATGCAATCCGCATAATCCAGAAACCAACTATACTAGTGACTGAGGTGGAGGAGGAAAGAAAAGTAAACTGCTAACATGCGTGAACTCCTCCTCGAGCTTGTATATACGTCTAAGTAATTAACTGATCTGCCGCTCGACAGTAAAGAAACGAGCACCAAAAACCTGGGAAAGGTGTAATAGCAGCAGGTGAGAGCGCAAAAGGAATCTTTGATAAATGTGGAGGATCAAAGTATACTGGCGATAGACAGGGTGAAGGACGTGGTGTCAGGTCAAGCTCCAACATCCTGCGGCTCATATCCTCAGACTGTAGCTGATGTGACAGGAGCAACTCATTCCGTGTATAGCCTCCATAATGTGAGGGATGGTAGGGGTCTGAAATCAACATAGTGTATGGTAGGAACCATCGGAATGGCTCGTCCATCGGTGAAGTATTGAAAGGAGCAAATGGTGTGGCCTGTGAGGTCGGGGGAAATAATGCTATAGCTAAAGGATCGTCATGCGGGTGCTGACCTGGAGTACCTTTCCAGGGTGCGGGTGTGTCCTGATAGGCATGTCGGTGCAATGGACGTAGTCTCCATAGGGGAAGAGGAGCAACATCAGCGGGTGCGGGTGCAAGAACAAATGTCTCAACAAAAGAGAAGATCATCAGGTGCAGGTACTGGGTCAGGTATAAGGGGTGCAATGTCTGGTAAACCAAAAGAAATAGGGTCATGATCAATCAAGGGCTCAGGATCAGCAGGTGCAACATCAAGCTGACCCAAAAGGAACAGGAGCTGGCTCAAGAGCAGGCTTTGGGTCGTGTAAATGTGTGGCATCTCGAGCAGGTGATAGTGCAGCAGTCATAGCGGTGTCGTCATCTGAGTCAGTAGTAGAAAGCTGTAATCCGGCCGTCTGTAAGGCTGCAGATGTCACAGACTCAAAGGAGTCTGAAATCGAGTGTATACTAGGTTTAGAGGATAGCTTGATAACAGGGGTCTCAAGAAGTGAAATTAGTAACAACGTTCTCGTCTAACTATCTATCTTCATAGGCGTCAGCAGGAGGACCGTAAACATGTCAACGTCATCATTAACTGTTCGTCGAGTAGCCAACCTTTGGAAGGAATGTCCATAGGAGGCGCATCATCGAGGATCAGAGCCATAGTGTGCTTACCATTGGGATGACCAGTGATGAAGTGGTCATGGACTGAAATAAGAGTGACAGAAGGATTCTTGTCAGAGAAACCATCAGCAAGGGTAAAGTATCACCCAAAATCTGGTAGCGCGGACTATTGGAAGTCGTCCTCGTCCTTGGTCAGCATATCAGGATCACTCTCAGTGTCTTACATAAATATCTCCGACGCAGGTGCAATCTCATTATCTGTGGCGGTGGCCATAGGGTCATCAACGTCTGACAACTCACTCTCTGACGAAGGTGACATGTGTGCCGATATATAATAATCATAGCATGTATATCCATAGTAATTACTAACACTTAGTGTATCGTAAGCAAAGACAATTCATCATGCAATCATGTATTCACATTATTCTTCATGAAACTTTCTATCCTTCCTAGTCTCCCAGACTAACCCACCTAGTCTCCCAGACTAAACGAACCAGTCTCCCAGACTAAACACCTAGTCTCCCAGACTAAACTACCTAGCCTCCCAGGCTAAACACCCACTCTCTCAGACTGAACTACTTAGCCTCCCAGACTAAACACCCAGTCTCTCAGACTAAAACACCCAGTCTCTCAGACTGAAACACACAGTCTCTCAGACTGAAACACCCAGTCTCTCAGACTGAAACACCCAGTTTCCCATACTGAATTTTCCCCAGTCTCTCAGACTAAACTCCTAGTTTCCCAAACTGTCCCAACTAGTCTCTCAGACTAACTACCCTGTCTCTCAGACTGAATTATAAACATTAACTTTGAAATGTGTTTCGTGTCTTTTATTTGTAAAAATGTTTGTTTTTCCTGGACCTGGGCGTTTCGTGTATGCAAAGAAAGTATGTTATGAAAACATTTTTGTGAGAGCCATAATGATCGTAGTCTAGACTCGAGAAAGAATCCTAGTTCGCTACGATCGAAGCTCTGATACCAAGCTGTCACACCCTGACTTTTGCGGAAGCGTGATTATGGTGTGACTTTCTTAATATCATTGCATTCAATCAAAACATCAACTATATGATGAAACCTTAGGTTTGTCATCCACTAAATAAGTTTAAAACATAACAACATTGTTTTAAAACGTAGACTTCAAATTCAAGTTTTACAAACCGGACAAATTATTTATGAGTTTATTAAGGACTCATCAAAAGATATTGAATAACACCAATGTTTGGAAGACGTGTCTTGTCCAGGAATAAGACACACTGACCAAACTCAAAGACCATGGATGACATCTTGATTCCTAACGTAGCATAAAAACTTCCAACGCCCGCCAGATCCACATACTACTTCCCTGAAATACATGTAGTTTAAAAACATCAACAAAAGTTGAGCGAGTTCATGTGTTCGTTTGTGTATAAGTATAAACCTTTGAAATTGTTGTGAGTATGTATGTAAGTTTATAAATCCCGGTATGAAAGCAACAAGGAAAAACAGATCACCAATGGTTTGCAAGGCCATTGATATGTGTGAAGTGATGCAGGAAAACTCAAACCTTGCAGATTTTGTCAGTAAGACATAGTCACCACATGGCTCATTCGGCATGCTCATGGGTGGGGTTCGCTACACCCGAATAGATCAATCACTCATGTCCCTCGGTCCTACAACGAGGATTAATGGCCTTAAGTGTCATACCCACCACTCACATGATCTAGTAGTACCTTTCCTTAGCTAACCATACCAAATGTAATCGTATGTAAACTGTTTGTAACATGTATTTCACCCCCGAAGTTATAAAACTGAAAACAGTTAAAAGAAAAGGGGGACATGAACTCACAGTTTTGCGTTCCTTGTATCCGATGTAACTCAAAGCTTCCTCTAGAACGCACGACTACCTACATGCGTACTACGGTCCATTAGACGAGCGGGTCGTGCCTTGACTTGGTATTAATTAGTGCCTTTGAGTCACGTTTTAAAGTGTCTTCGTTATTATTCCAAACATATAATTATTTGTTAATATAATTAATATTTTAACTTAAATTATATTTAATTTTGGAACAATTTGTTAAAACAATATTTTCGTAACAATATTTCTCAAGTATTTATATTCGTATTTCCTTCCCAAGGATGGGGGTATCTCATACATGTGTATTCGTATTCTTGTATTGGTATATCTTGCCATGTGTTGGCGTCGTATTCTAGTGTGTACGTATTTTCTAAATAAATATCCAATATCTATTTCCAAAACAATATATTTTCAAGTATCCCTTAGAAAAAATATATATATATATATATAAACTTATTTTATGCCAAATGTATTTCAAGTTTATCCAAGAAAACGTATATTTTTCCCAAAAATCATACATCTTTTAAAAACTCTAGGAAAATATATTTTTACTTCTAAAAAATAATATATTTTCTTTTTGTCGAAAATATGATATAACTTGATAATATTTTCAAAAATCATATTTTCATTTCTTGCATCCAAAATATCATTTACCAATAATATATTTATAACGGTATTTTCCGGAATATTTTGTAAGTTACGTTCTTGCGTTCGGTTTCCAATATTAAGTGCGTAACTTATATGTATTTATTCCTCGCGATTTTTGGTATTATTTGGGATTGTAAATTCTTGGTATTTTGTTAAGTTATATTACTTTAAATCCTTAAATAATATAATTATTACACCAAGTATACAAATAGTCACACACAATGTGTCTTTAATGTAAATATATATTCTAAATACATATTTATCCCTTTTTTTTTATAAAAACCAACCTCCAATACTTGTATTTTTGTAACAAAATCTATGGCAAAGTTTATATTGAAAACCATAGTTAAATCACACTTGTAAATATTTATTTAGAATATATTCTTCTAAGTGTTTATATTTTTAGAAAATTTTGCCGTAGTTTCCCCTAAAAATGGAGGTGTCCATGCTATCAAAGCATATCATTTTCTTTTCAAAATCATCACACACAATCAACAATCAATCTACACTTACCGAGTGCCAAAACAATGCTATCTACATAATAATCACGAACTTGAACTTTCATGAAAACTTGTAGTAGCTTGGTAGTGTGTTTAGTAGGTTTAGTTACCCTTCAAAGTGTATTTACTTGTTTAAAAATCTCATTCTTGGAAGATTTAGGTGTTTACAACTTACTAGATGATTTTTCCAAAATTCACTCTCCTGGATTTTTCTTGTAAACAATGTATTATTATGCTTGTTTCTTTACTGGAAACATGATTAGTTTCTTTTAAAACAATGTTCATGTAAATCTTGTGATTTAACTTGGTTTCTTTGGAAAACTATTTTTGAAATCATTCAAGTTTATGTCTAGTAATCATGTTACATGTTTCACCATTCATAAAATCATGTTGATTTTTCAAGTTCATGAAAACATAAAGCATGATGATCTTGGTCTTTCACAAGATCACCACCTTTACTTACTAGATCATGTGTTTAATCACAATCTAGTAGGTTTCTTATGATGTCTAACATCACTAACATAAATCATCAACCATCAAAAAGCAAATCATCAATAAACAACAAGTATTCATATGTTTTTAAGCTTATGTTAGAGATTCATGATTATGTTCTTTTGTGTTCATCAAGATTAACAATGTTCATCAACTATTAATCATCAAAATATGAAGTAAGATCAAGTGATATGAAACTTACTACTAGCACAAAGGCTAGGGAAGAACACTTGAAGTTGATGATGGCAAAGGTGATGGATAAAAGCAATCGGGAGAGGTCCTTCAAGATCCACAAGCTCCACACTTCCTTAGACACCTTCTTGCACCTTAGAATGATCTTGGAATGGAGGGACAATGGATGAAAGGTGGTGGTGGTGTTGATGTTGCTCACGACCGAGAGAGGAAGGGAGAGGGAGGAGGTGATTAAGTGTGAGTGATTATGAGAGCTCTTGTCTTCTTATAACCATCTAATGCCTTTATCCATTGTGTAACATGTTTGATAGGTGCACAACATGATCTAAACAAATCTTCACAAATCTTTGGGAGATCAAGAAGGATCATACAAGATCAAAGGTGGGGCCACTAAGGTGACCGTCCACCATGGGGTGGGGGGGGGGGGGGGTCTTGGTAGGGTTTAAATGGTAAGTTAGATAATTTAGTTGGAAGTTAAGTGTATTAGTTAGTGTCCATGCATATAATGTGTTATTTAGTGTGTTAGGGTGTTCGGGGATCATAACTAGCTCAGAAACATTAAAACAATGCTTCAAGTATAATTTTGGTGTTTCGGGTAATGTCCGGTTGTTCGGTTAGATACCGGTTCGTTAAAGTGTCAAACTATACCGTTTAGTGTTCTTTAAGTACCCTTTTGTGACACTTTTAATTCCCGACACTTAAGAAAGCATTCAGGACCATTTAGTCATATTTTTGCACATTACTAGCTTGTTAAAAAGCTGAATTTTGCTGAAATATGCTGAATTCAGCACTTTAAGCGGGTTTTAGGCACTTTCCGGCACTTAAACTATCACCTAGTGAAGCAGTTTTATTGTCCTTACTTCCCTACACACCATACTAGTGTAGTACCTTATCTCTAGCCCATACTGGGTCTCAAAATATTGTTTGTCTATGTACTGAACATCGTCAGCATTTTCTGAGTTATCCGCTAACTGTGCCAACCGTGCTTTGTGCATCGTCTATGTCACTAAATTTGTATGTAAAAATGATGTGACAATATGAAATGTGATGCACATGTAAGTATGATACAGTAATCAGAAAGCAATTAATTGTAATTCAGCACAGTCATTAAGCACTAATCAAGATTAATTAATTGTACGGATGCATGCAAATTTGGCAGTTGTCACATTGGATGTGAATGCTCTTAATGGATAATAGTGGACCTTAACGGCCATTACGACTCTCAATGGGCCATAATGGACTTTATTTTGGTCACAGTACATCTTAAGTGAGTAGATTATGTTATAGTCAATCATAATATATCAATAATCATCCTAATTTGGTTGTTCATTATTCAAATTGGATTCGAAAACTCAAAATTTGATCCAGATCGAACTCGAAGTTCAATTCGGATCGAATTCGAATTTCATGGTTCGAATTCGGTTGTTTAAAATTCGAATTCAATTTGATTCGATTTCAATAATTGAATTACCAATCGAATACGAATTTATGATTTTCAATTAGATTCGATTCGAAATTCGAATTCAAGTTATGTATATTTTTATTATATATAAATAGCTAATGTGTAGACGGTCGTGAAGCTTAGAAATTAATAATTCTCGACTTTTGGTGGTTAATTAATCTTCCGGTAACTTGTCAAATACAA
This sequence comes from Helianthus tuberosus, assembly GCA_030545235.1. Taxonomy (NCBI): domain Eukaryota; kingdom Viridiplantae; phylum Streptophyta; class Magnoliopsida; order Asterales; family Asteraceae; genus Helianthus; species Helianthus tuberosus. The sequence continues at coordinate 178,550,504 of CM060443.1, forward strand.
ACTTGTGATTTAGATGTGCCATTTTAAATATTTGTGATGTTTCTGATGGTTTATTACTTTTATAAACTTGTGCCTTATGCAAGTTTGCAAAAGCTTTGAAAACAAAATACATTAATTTTTGGCTTAATGTTTAATTCGAATTCAAAGTTTGAATTCAAATCGAATCAAATTACAAATTATTTCATGTACAAGATGTCTGAGACTTATTATTAGTATAAATGATTCCCTTAAAATTGTAGAACTTGAGACAAATAATTGAATACTAAAAGTCAGTCCTTAATCTTACATATAAAAGCGTTTAAGGTTGTATCTGAGTCCCTAATGTATTTCAATTTTATGAATACAAAGAGCTATTTTTCAGTCTCTAATATGCCCGCCCCCATTAGAGACTGAAGATCAGTTGCCGATAGACCTGCACCATTTTTTTCATTAAAGAGGGAACAAATTGGGGAGTGTAATTCAGACACGAAAAAGGTTTCCCTCAAAACCTTATATTACCTAGACATATTTGTCACAAAAATTTAGTCTAAAATAACGTGGAAAATATTAGCAACTAATTACTATAAATCAATAAAGCAGTCCTAGATATTAGGTATCCGAGATTGATATATCAGTGATAGTTTAGTCTTTGATGGTCACCCTTTTTTGTATTGGCTTCGAGTGAAGGTTATTGAAGGTTTTGAAAGAGAGAGATGTGGAATCAATGTTTTAAAAACGGGTTCAAACCGGCCGGTTGTACCGGTTGAACCATCCGATAAAACCGGTTAAACCACCCGGTACACTCGGTTGAACTGCCCGATACACCCGGTTAAACCGTTTCTGAGCCAAATTCGGAACGCTATAAAAACTGGATTTTAAAACATTGTATGGAATTGTAATTGAGGAAATGGAATCAATTGATTTTTTGTAAACATAATTTGACATTAGGAGATGACACACAAAATTGAGTGTCATAAATTTTTCAGAGTTTTGAAACAATGACATTTTCTTATGACACACACAAAATAGGTGTCATTAATTTATCAAAATTTTGAAACATTGACCTTTTTTTATGACACAAAAAAATGGACGTCATAAATTACTCAGATTTATGAAACAATGACGTTTATTTTATGACACGCGCTTTTGTATGTCATAAAATGAGTGTGTGTCATCGTTCGTGTGTCATTAAAAGTGTTTTTACTAGTACTGTAACTTAGTTTATCTACATATTTTTTTTAAATTAATATGTGTAGATAATTTAGCTACACATGACGAAAATTTGTTACATGTGTTGGCAATTTTGGGGGGGAAATTTTCCCACCAAAACCAAGTGTGGCTAATATGTATTACCAACACATATTAAGTGTTAATGATTATGAAAGTATATCATCAACTATTACCTACACATATACAAACATGTGTGGGTAAATACCCACACATTTACATGTGTAGGTAAATTATGTGTGGGTAAACACCCCAATGTCTTGTAGATTAGTGGTTTCAATAGAGTTTTGTGTAAGGCTTGTTATTAGGACTTACAAAATTCAAGGTTTTAGCGTCCCCCCACACTTATACTACACATTGTCCTCAATGTGTCCAAAAAATTAGTTTTTAGGTTGATTGAATGTGTAAAAAGGTGTTTAAAAACAAAAATTTATGTTACTGGGCATCTGGACACGGGCCCGTGTTAGTCCGGGAACGGCCCCATGTTCAGATTGCCAGTATCATAATTAACAGAAGGCTGGGCATAGGGGCGTGTTCAGTGAACACGACCCCGTGTCCAGTTATCTAAACTAGGCATTTTCTGCACAACCTTGGGCACGGGGCATGTTGGGCTGAGCACGACCCCGTGCTGAACTTGCTGTAATGAAGAAAAAATGTCGAGAGGCTCTGTTTTTGTACATGGGGTGTGGGATCAAGTTTCCTGTAGTAACCTCCACCATTTCCGAGTGTGTTTTATCCATTACAACATCATCCAAACACCATTTAATACTTAAAAACCATCATTCATTTAAGAGTGAATTACATAAGATCCTAGAAACTTAAAAATAAAGCTAGAAATGAAAAACTAAAAGTTTCCTAAGATAGATAGGTCAAGTAATGCAGAAAATCAATCCAAGGAGTGCTACCCTTATTGTAGGAATATCCAAAAACCCGAAAATAGCTTCCCGGTATTTAAAGGCGTTGTAGAACTTGTAACCGAGGGATGTCACTTAGATGTCGTTGAGCCATTCCTCTATCTCCCTCAGGAGGAAGAAGGCGGGCTCATTTTCGACGTCTTGTGGAGGAGGTGCGATGGCAACCGGGACCCCATGTAATATGTCTTGAGGGGGTTCCGGGTGCATGACATACCATTCGGCCGGAATGATGACTTCTGGTACTACATTCCATCCGCTTTGTGTAATGATTGGTACCAAAGGAGGAGAAGCGAGAATATTCAACCTTTGGTGCAAAAGGTTGAATTCTCGAAGACATTCTTCTAGTCCCACCGTCAAATGATTTATACGGTCGACCAAGACTTCCTCTACTCCCGTCATTTCATCGATGGCCTCTCTCAAGGCATAAATGTAGTTGACGAGAGAGTCTTCTACTGATGTCCTTCTTCCTCGTCGGTCGTTCCTGGAGTGTGATGAAGATGTTCCGCTATTTCCGCTCGACATTCTAAGAAAACAAACCGAAAGAAATTTCAAATTAATGAAACAGTACCTCGGACACGGCCCCATGCTCGCTGAGCACGGCCCCGTGTTCACCTCTCTGCAGGTTTTTGAAACAAAGAATCTTGGAGCTTTAAATTATTTTTCTGACTTTTGAAACATTTTTGAGCAGAAATAACTTAAAACATTGTTGTAAAACTTATTTTTGACAAGATTCCTTGAATAAAAACCTAGCAAATATCACAATAAAGCTTAAAAACATAGAGATTTCAAACTTTAATGGAGGTTTTGAGGAGAAAATGAAGAAGAAGGCAATGGACAAAAGTAGAAAAGACAAGATGGTTGTTGAGAACCTTCTTTAGAATATACATAGTATGGTATATGTGAAGATCCCACCAGATCTTTGTCTTTGGAATGGGTCCAAGAGTGCAAGAATCTTACTACATTTATAGAAAACGACAGCACGTTGGACACGGCCCCGTGTCAGCTGGACACGGTCCCGTGTGCAGACAAAATTTTGACACTTTTTATCCGTATTCTGACCAAAAGTCAGACGGGAATCTTTGGGTGGACACAGGGGCGTGCTGACCTGGACACGGCCCCGTGGCTAGAAGTTTTTATGAAGTTTTGTATATTTTTAAGGAATTTATCCGGATTGGGTGGTTCCTCACTGGACAGAATAACACCGACGTGCCTGAGATACCTAAGTTGCCCAAGTTTTAGACAAGAACACAAGAGGTTATCGGAAAGGGTGATTCCTATGCTAAATACAGGTGGGCAAGGCCAACCTTTATTTCCCTTATCCGGGCTCTCGTTAAAGAAGATACATGTTGAATCGCTCAGGTCTATGTATGCATTGGTAGAAACCAATGGGGAGTCCTTCACGGCACAATCGACACAGGGACGACTATCGCTCAAATCCTCGCAAGAGTTAGAGGTGATTTCGGGAGCAACGATGTTGTTATAATCCGAATGCGATCTCAATAATTCTCCTTGATCGTTGACTTGAGATGAATTAGTTATATCCATCTCAAGTTCTTTTATCCATCAGAGAATTAGTTCTTCCATTTGAAATCATTTTTCAAGAATCATTTCATTTAGAAGGGATGATTGAGAGCATTCGAGGGAGAGATAGGGATTATTTTTACTTTCGCCCATCTTAAGGCTATAGGAAAACAATGGGTCCATATAGTGGGGAATGTAATTTAAAAAATAACATTTTAAATCTTCATGAGATCCGCCACATAATTGACACCACGTACCATAAGAGGAGCGAAAGTAAAAAAGATCAGTATCGCTCATGTTTGTGTCAGAAATTAACAACCGTCGGGATCTTACGGTTCTATTTTCAGTATCTAAAACTTGGGCACGGGGGCGTGTTTAGCGGGCACGGCCCCGTGTTCAGCTACTGTCTGACTTAAAACAGGATTGCCAGTACCAAAGGTTGGGCACGGGGTGTGTTCAGCGGGCACGACCCCTTGTTGAGCTCTGCAGAAGCTGAAAAATTACGAAAAATCCTAAAAAAACAGAAAAATAAGAAAAATGATTAGGCCGTTGATTCCTAACTTTCTTAAAATCCTTGTGTCCCCGGCTACGACGCCAAAAACTTGATGTGCTTAGGTGTGATAGGTTTTTATGTATATTTAAGCCCTTTTTAACAATTTGGTCAAGTTTTAAATTTATAAAACACGATATTCTACTAACACTAAATACACATATGGGCAAGTGCACCCATCGTGAGCGTAGTATAGTGTTGGTAAGATACCAAGGTCGTCCAAGGACATAAGAGCTTTCAATACTGGTTTATCCTCAACGTCAAATAAAATCAAAATTTTAGAAGAAGTTTTAAACATGAAAATTAAAAACTAAAAATGCTAAAAATAAAAATAAAACAGATAGACAAGATGAATCACTTGGATCCGACTCGCCGTTAGTGTAACCTTTGATGATTTCCGCACTTTTGCACTTTTTAAGAGATTATCTTAGTTATAGTAGTAGGTCCCTCTTTTGAAGGTGACGTTACCCTCAACCCAGTAGTTTGAGTCAGCAAGGATACAATCCTAAAGGGTCGGAATATTGATAGAAAATTAATTAAGTTAATAATGCGTAATGTGGTAGGCCTCTCTTTTGAAGGTGACGTTACCCTCGGCTAAGTGGTTTGAGTCAGCAGGGATACAATCCCAAGTAGCAGGGTTAATGTATTTATAGTAGTTTACATATGAGTGGATCAAGCCATTCGCACCCCCGCCATCCAATACCAGTGGGTATTGAAGGAGGTCCTAGTAAGCTTGACCCAGGTCCTTGCAGGATCTATACACTGAACAAAGCAAGAACATTACCAAACCATTCCCTTAACCCCCGACCAGGTAGCCAACATATCTCTATATAGACCGTAGAGATATGAATGGTGTAAATCTTTTATTTTATATAGACAGTAAAATAATGCCAAGACACCACAGACAAATGATAAGGAAGTTTCACCTTCAACATAAGAAACTAGTTATTAAAGTCATTAATACAAAAACAAATAAAAAGTGTGAAAAGATTAAAAATTAAAAGTATTACACTAAATGCTTGTCTTCACCAAGTGATGTAAGAGACTTAGGCAAACATGTCCTTTGATTGTCAAGAAGTCTTACTATAAATCTTGGATCCCGAGACTACTACACACACTCTAGATGGATGATGGATGATGGTGGTGGATGTGGGTGTTGTGATGGTGGTAGAGTGTGGGTGAAGTGGTAGATAGGTGATTTGCCAAGGTATGCTTTTGAAGTGAGCCAAGCACCCCTATTTATAGCTTGTGCAGAAGCTCGGACATGGCCACGTGTTCATTGGACATGGCCCCGTGTCCATCCTCTTTCTCTTTCTTCATTAATTGCAATTGTCTTCATTAGGCTCGACACGCCCCCATGTTCACTGGGTACGGCCCCGTGTGCAGAAGCGAATCTGTACTATCAAGATTTGCAAGATTTTGCGAATCTTAGCGTTGACCACGGCCTGTGTTGAGCTGGGCATGCCCCCTGCTGGGAATAGAAGCTTCTATGAGTTTGTCTTTTCTGCAAGTGTCTGCCACGCCCCTGTGTCCGCTGGGCGGTGGTCAGCCTTCTGTTTGCTTGTTTTTGCTTGGGAAGATGCTGTTGAGGGGTCAGGCATGCCACGTTTATTCCTTTTCTTGTATTCATGTTAGATTTGGCTGCATATTTGTTCCTTTTGTTTAATTACGCTCATTTAGTCCTGAAAATACAAAAGGAAGACAAAAGCACACTTTTTCCAACATTAGTACTAAAAAAGGGTTAGTTTTATGCCTCAATTGATGTAATTTATATGTTGCATTTTACACACATTAGGGAATTGCTGAAACCCACACCCTAAACTTGTCGCACCTCATCCCCACCATTCCACCCTCAGTTGACTCTTGGATCTTGCAATTAGACGCATTATTGATCAATCCCCGCTAACACTAACGCTTTCAAGTAAGATTCTTGGGTCACTTTTGATTATTTTTATGATTTCATGTTTAGGGAAACCCTGTGAGTTTTAGGATTTTGGTTGTGTAGGAGGTGCATGAAGACACCCGCACTTAGTAGGGGGTGTCATCATCCTGGTGGTGTTTTCACGTTCTCTAGAAAATCGGGGTCTGATGAGGATTTTGTCGTGGGGATCCCAAGGCCCCAAGATCCTGTGATGGTTGTTGAGCTTAGGACCCCACTGGGAGTGATGGGAGATGGCGATCTCTTTGAACGTGTTTTCTCCCTTCCGGTTCGAACTTTTAAGAGCATCCCCCCCAAGCTGTCGTTTGGCATTTGCACAAGCTTTAACAGGTGCCATCCATAAAGTAGTAGCTTCCCTGGGACTGTCGAAAGTTGGGTCAAACTCTTGCTCTTACCCCGTTGTACCCTTAAGGTGGTTAAACCGTCTTCCAGGTAAGAGCGAAGGTCGGGTAATCGAAAATCCTTGCAATGTGATAGTATTTTGCGGGCCTTAGCTATGTGGAAGGAGGGCTCTGGTTTTGAGGTTTTGGTCAATTCCCTCCTTGCCGATACTGGAGAAGGGGTCGTGCGTGGGGGGAGGCACATCGGGAGATAGTTGAGGAGGTTAGCCACAACATCAAGCAATGTCTCAGGAAAGTGAGTGATGGTCACTTCACTGCTGCAGTTAAGGTGTTGTGTTCCGGTGGGGTCGCTCCCCGGGGGGAATCTACCATGCAAGCTCTTATAGACAAACCTCCCTTCGCACCGCCCCCGAACCTCCCTTCAACTCCTATTTCACAACCTGCGTTATCCGTGGATGAAGACTGCGTCCACAGGTGTGTGAAATCTTTCCCGAAAGGGACATCTTGTGGGCGAAATGTCCTGCGGGCCCAACACCTGTAGGACGCTCTTAGCGGCAAGGGGTCGGCGACTGCCTCGGGACTGCTTACTGCCATCACTGAAGTGGTAAACCTTTGGCTAGGGGGGTTACGTCCTAAGGTGCTCGCGGATTTTGTTGCTTCGGCGCCCCTAACCCCTTTGTTGAAGCCTGATAATGGGATTCGCCCCATTGCTGTGGGGGAAATTTGGAGAAGATTAGTCTCAAAAGTAGCCATGAAGAAAGTTGGGAAAGAAGTTGTTAAGTACTTGGGTGACTATCAATTTGGGGTGGGGGTTCCCAATGGGGCGGAGGCGGTGCTGCACAGCGCTAACAGGTTTCTTAATTATTTTCATTCAGATGGTTCGCTGGCCATGCTTACGGTTGATTTTTCCAATGCTTTCAACTTAGTTGACCATTCAGTTTTGCTTCGTGAGGTCCATCGCCATTGCCCCTCCATATTCCCATGGGTTCAATTTCTGTATGCTCAGGCTGCTAGGCTATATGTGGGGAATGACCGCATCGGGGCATTCACGGGGGTGCAGCAAGGGGATCCCTTGGGACCTTTGCTTTTTGCCCTAGCCTTACACCCCTTAGTGCTTCAGGTGCAAGAAAACTGTAAACTCCCCTTTCATGCTTGGTACTTTGATGACGGGACAATTATCGGGGACGCTGTTCAGGTTGCTAAAGCTCTCGAAATCATCGGTTCGGAGGGTCCAGCCTTGGGGCTACGGCTTAATATTAGAAAAACTGAAGTATTTTGGCCGACATGCAACGGGGTGAAGGTCCGGCCAGGGCTTTTCCCCAGTGAGATTGGGAGGCTGGAGAAAGGTGTCAAACTGCTAGGAGGGGCAGTTAGCCGTGATGCCAATTTTATTAGTGGTCTAGCGGCTAAGAGGGCAACGCGTGCTGTTGACATTATGGGACACCTTCCATTGTTGCGGGATCCTCAAAACGAACTCCTCTTGCTTAGATCTTGTATGGGGGTTGCAAAGTTGCTATTTGGTTTGCGAACTTGCCAGCCCCCCTTTGTGGATGATGCTGTTTCATGTTTTGATAAAGGTCTTCGGCAGGCAATAGAAGACATTGTCGTATGTGGGGGTCCTTTTTTTGGTGATCTACAGTGGCGAATCGTGACCTTGCCAATGAGGCTTGGTGGGTTGGGCCTTCTCTCCGCCCGGGATGTGGCTGCCTATGCCTTTGTGGCTTCCAGGTCTCAATCTTGGGAGTTGCAGGACCACATCTTACGTAACAGTGGGGTTGCTAACACTGATCCGGATTATGCCAGCGCCTTGGAACGCTTGCATGAATCTCTACCTGACTTTGATCTCGGCGGTTTCTCTAACAAGGACACCGCCCCCAAAAAGCCACAGAAAACTATAGCGAATGCCCTTTGTTGTCGAATCGCATAAAGTTTGGGAGAAGATTTCCATTTGTCACCCAGCCAGAAAGCCGTCATTGAATGCCTACAGAGGCCTCATGCTCAGGATTTCTTAACTGTTATTCCTATTGAAGGTTTGGGTCAATGTATGTCAGCGGTGGAGTACAGGTCAATCCTTAAGTACCGTTTGATGATCCCCATGTTCCCGAATGATGAAACTTGCCAAGTCTGCCGTAAAGCATGCCTGGATAAATACGGGGAACATGCGTTACATTGTAGAGAGTTGCCGGGGTTTAAGTATCTCCATGACTTTGTGCGAGACACGTTAATGGATATTCTCAGACGAGCAGGGACCTCGGCAAAGAAATAGGCACCAGTTAATTTTCTTACAGACCCATCGGAGGGGAGATCCACCCTACGCTCAGCTGACGTGCTAGTTTTTGGTTGGGAGGGCGGGAAACATGCTTGTGTCGATCTCACAGGTATATCCCCACTAGCCGGGTTCCGGGAAAATGGGTTTGTGACGGGGCAAGCGGTGCTGAAAGCAGAGTCAAAGAAGGTGGAAAAACTCCTTGGCGCCGGAGGCAGTTCGGTTCTTATCTAGAGTTCAGCGTGTGGTCCATAGCAACTTTTCGACCCCTCAGGGATGGGGCTTTGTTTTTAGTAGATTAGGGTTTTCTATTCAGAAAGGGATGGCGGCTCAGTTTGTTGCTCGTCTACCTGCTATCCTTATGTAATTTGCCCTGATGATTGGAATGAAATAAAAATGCTAATTTTACTAAAAAAATGTTTAGGGTAAAACCACAGTTCATTCAAATAATGGTTTTGATCAATAAAATGGCTGCCTTTATCGTTGATTATGTGTTATTGCGTGTTGATTGTATGATCTTGGTGAGGTTATTCGCATAATGTTTAAACGTTTCCAATAGTGGAAACTTTATTAATATTGGTATGTGTAAGATTGCATGCTAGATGTATTTGAAGATCAATGTTGATTGGTATTGCTAGTTAGGTTGTATGAAAGTGTGTTAATGAGTTGAATTTCATGAACAATGCTCGGTTACGTAGGACGGTAGGGTTTCCAGAAAGGGAAACTTTATTGAAGTTACAACTTGTAACATGAGTTTTAAACATGCATGCCTATGAATATGTCAATGTGCTACATGGGATTGTGGAAACTCGCATGCTAGACCATAGGTTTCTAAAACCATGGACGTGTATGATTTGTGATTGGACATGCATGATGATGTTAACAATGTTGATATGTTAGTTAGGATGTATTAAAATGTTTAGAAGTGTCGATTTGAGGAAATTTTGGGAATTAGAATTTCATGCATAACTTACAATATGTGGAAACTTTAATGGAATGTTGATCTGCACGTTGGTGTTATAGACGTATGGTATGTGATGTGATGATCTAGGATGTCTTAGACTAATTACTTAAACATGTTACTAAAGTTGGATTTCCAAAAATGTCATCTTTGCTTGTGACTTACTAAAAAGGGAAACTATAATTGTGATAAAGTTTAAATATGAACCATACGTGTTATGTAACGTACTATACTTGTATTTTATGATTGTGTGATCATAAACGAACATTAATCCACTTAATGGGTCACCAAAGGGCCGCCGACTCAAACTTGATCAACTTGAGTCAACAAATTAACTATTTTCAAAACACGTAAACAATGGAACATTTTGGATACTAAGGGCTATATGAACCTATACGAACACACACTCACAGACATATGTCGATAGGTAGCATTTAGGGATTCACCTATGTTGAACTTGCTAATTTTAACACGCACCTTAAGGTGAGTTAAAATTTGGATTCTATAATTCTTTTATATCACTTGTTTTACTAAGCGCAAAAATATATGAAAGTCCTTACACATCTCGACCCGTTAATATAGGGTTTAGCAAGGTAATCTTGAGTAGTACTACTGGGTTTCACAAACCACACCCTCGTAAGTGGCGCTAACATGACTGGAAGTCTAATGCATGTAAAATTGACCTAACATCTTACCATCGGTGATGATAGACGTGGTGGAAGGCAACAAACGACAAACAGTCAGCTTTGGTTCTGAAACGCTTTAGTGACATGTATATATGCTAGCTAATGTTGATATATATTTGTATTTACTTTATCTGGCAAACATTTACTTTCAGTTGAAACTTGTGAACTCACCAACCTAGTGTTGGCACATTTTAGCATGTTTTCTTAGGCCACTAAGGTACACACGGCGAAAGATCATGCATGGAGTCGCTTGCTTAATAAACATTAATCTTACATCAATTGCATGGGTTTAGGACGCCTTGTTTTGAACATTAAATTATTTTGAACTTTATTTTATTTAGGCTTCCTCGTTACTTTAAAACTCTTAACATTATTGTCACACCCTTAAAAATCCACATGAAGAGTTTTACTGCAAGGCGTGCAACTGACCAGGATCAAGCCACTAATCATGTTGAACCTATGATTTAAAATCATTAAAATTCATCACAATCAACACGATTAGTGATTAGATTTTAAATATCTAAAACACAGTTCAAATAAACAGTGGAATCTAAACGTAAAACCCAGACATGAGTTAAAAATCACAACGTTTAATAAAATATTAAATCGAAAGTTTATTACAGCCACGACAGTCCAAATGCTAAAAGCTCTCATGCAGAGTCGTCTCTGAAAACTCTTAAAATAATTTAGGCCTCGGGCGAAAAAAAATTGGGACCAAAATTATGGTAAGGGGAGATGAATTAAAAAAATAAACCTTCACGGTGGAGCCAAGTGTAAGGACCTGCAAAAATGTCCCACAACACTCCGTAAGTAAAACCCCGGACCCCTGGAACCCTAACCCTTGCGAAAAATTAAGAAATTCAATTTTATTGGTCGCTCGCGGGCCGCGTAAGAATTAAGCTAAGCTTACGTTGGCCGCGACAGCTTGAAAGTCTCCGGATAACGATTAGGGCCACGTGTCAACCACGTGGCAAGCCTACACGTGACACGCTAGCCCTAGCCGTAGCTAGGGTGGCCCTCGCGGGCCGCGTAAGATTCTCTTTAGTTTTACGCGGGCCGCGAGACACTCAAAATTCAGCTATAAATAGTACGTGCATGGGGCTTTCATCTGTGTTCGAAAAATCCTTTCAAAACGATCAAATTCTGCTTAGTTACGATACAATGTCCGATCGATTATAGGGTAATAACTCGATCACTGCTACGATACAATGTCCGGTCGATTGAAACCAATCCGATGGATGTTTAAGTGTTGCCCGAATTCGGGCTATACTTTTGTAGGGTCGTTGAATCGATCAAATGAGTCGATTAGAAGAGTTCTAGACCAAATCCGAGGCAGAATTCAGTGATTTGATCTTCATTGCAGTTTGATATACACTTAGAAGTATATTAAATGTCGTTTGTATTGATTTGATAACGTTTACAGCTTGTTCGACACTTCGGCAGAGCTTGGCTACCGAAATCAGAAAGTTCCAAATGAACAACCAAGACTCACTATTTATAGGGAAAGCCACTTCGCACGAACCAGGACAGACCAGGTCGCACGACCTGGTGCCAGGTCGCACGAACTGTCCAGTTCGCATGAACTGCCCAGTTCGCATGAACTGGTCAGTTCAGACCTGTTTCCTGTTTTTCTCGTTCTACGTGTCTTGGTCTAACTATCTAGTTACATGACTCGATACAAGACGAAGTCAATAGACATATGCACTAACAAACTCCCCCTTGGATGATGACGAGTCTTCAGTGTGTCGAGTCTTCAGTCTTGATTAGTCTTTACGCTCTTTACTAAGTATATTTCTCTGTAAGCATCCTCAATCGCTCTCTTCTTCTTCTAGAATCTCAATCTGGCTCTCTCCTCTCTTGATCAGATCTCTTGATTCTTTAAGTTTATCAGCATCAGCAGCTTCTATCTCGAGCTTTGTTCTAAGATCTGAATCTGGCTCTTACGTCTTCAGACTCCCCCTTTCGACAAGCTGGGATCACAGTCTGGAATTCACTATCTGCAAATTCTCTACCCAAAAGTAAATTTCACACTTGTTTAAAATTTAACAATTTTAGAAACCACTGGTAGATATCAATCAATACCAACAATAGGTATATCAAGTTCAAATGAATGACCTTGATCTCAAACTTTAAATTCATTTTGCATTTTAAACACACTTTCCCAACCCACTGTTGTTCATCATGTTTTGCACTCGGAATTTTGAAAATCAGCTTTTCACCATTAGTTGTTGAAAATAAGATGAAATAAAATCTTTTTGAATTTTCAAAATTTTATGCTAAAACACACTAATGAAAAAACAGTAAAGAAATATTTACAGACAATATTTTTGTGAGTTTGTGTAAGAGGTAAGGCTGGCAAATCGTGTCTTAACAGGTTTAACAGGTTTCTGACGGCGCGCACAACATAAGTTTCAAACATGATTACGACTCGTTTAACTACTTTCTACCTCATGTTTATAAAACAGTTTTATGTTTTATGTACAAAGATGAATAAATGATAGATCCTAACATTGTAATTTTAATTATTTTAAAAATTAAAAAAGTCAAAGGGTGTATTTTTCAGTCAAACAGGTCTAATCGTGTCTTAACAGGTACCCAATTGCCAGCCCTAGTAAGAGGATCATATCAGTTTATGACAAATCACTAGTACCGTTGAGCTTTAAACACTTTAAGTTCTAAACGATTCACTTAGATTGTCAGTTTACTGATCCACTTAAATTTTCACACAAAGTTCAACTGATTCGAGATACGAGATTAATGTTTTAAGGACTTAAACTTATTCGCGTGTCCCACCTCAGAATATACTCCCGTATCCAGACTCCTATATTCAGTCTTACAGGTGAGTGTACACTAATGATATCTGTAAGGGGTAAATGCGAGGCCATGAGAGCTCAGGCTATTGCTTCCGCAAAATCAGAGAGATGATGGCTCGACGTTAGGTGTGTTCCCTTTAGATAATATTTTCTTTAACAGCACATGATTAGCATTTTTTCAGTGTTTCATCATTTTTTATGCTGAGGGTGGGCTTTATGATTAAAGCAGTGCAAAGTATTATACGAGGACTAGGCTATTGCTCCCGCAAAATCAGAAGTCCTGGTATAATACCCCAGATATCATCACACACAAAGACCTAGTATGTCAGAAATAGAAAGCCCTTCAAACAAGATTTCAGGGGTTACCTATATATCCGAGAGATGTTCCCCACGAGATAAGTAAGTATTTGATATTTAGGTTTATATCTCGAAAACAATCTACCAAGCGTGTAAAAACCTACTGGCATATCATCAGTGAGACCGTTTATCACATTTTAACTTTCCAATTCTTTAGCGTACTGTGATTGTCTACTGATGTACTATCATTTCCTCTTTTTTACAACAAAACATATTTTGATTTTTCAATGTTTTTGGTTTTTAGATTTTATCATGTTTTTTGATTTTTCAAATTTTCAAAATTTCTAAATTTTTTACTCCCCCTAAAATCAAAAATATGTTTCAATTTTTGATTTTCTGGGAAAATTTGAAAATGAAAGCAATAAACTGTACAAAGTAAAATGACAAACTGATGTGAATTGCTTCAATTCTCCATCCACTTGGCTTAAACAATCAGAACTCCCCCTGACAACAAACTATTTTCCCATTATGATTTCAAAACACTTAAGTTTGTTTTAATCAAAATGGTTTTTCCGGAAAATTAGTTTTGTTGATTTCACACATCATGGGGTTTCATTCATCATTTTCTTCTTTCAACCACTTGTAAAAATTATTATTTGACATTTTTCAAAATACTTTTCAAGAATGATGCCGATTCATGCTCCACGATTACCAACTTGGGAGCTCCGGCAAGTCAGGATTTTTAAGCAAAGAATACAGACACCCAAGCCTGACCAGCATTGGGTGTTACCTGTTCAATTTCACTTGGCCTTTGAACATTCCTTTTTGCTTCATAAAATTCTTTTACCCCTTTGGCCCTACCATCGGCCATCTTACCAAAGATATGTTTCACTTTGTCATTAAACGCTTTTTCGACATCAAATTCTTTCTTTTCAGAATAGAATTGATTTGAAATCTCTACTTTTCCAACTTTTTGTTTAAAATTTTCAGTCCGCAATGGTGGAAAGTTTGCGTCATCCATTGGCGGAACTGAATTTTCTCTTTTTAGCTTAACTTGTGGCTCCTCTGACTTTAACGAGTTAGATTCATCGCCAGAAAGTGGCTCTTTTGCTTCCGAAGAAACAAATTCATCGCCAGATTTAGCATCTGATTTCTTAACAACCCACGTTTGATTGTTAAGTTTCACATTTCTTTTGTAAAAACTTCTTGAACTCTCACCAACTTCAAATGTAGAATTTTTAAACACTTTGAATTTTTCCGTTGGTGGTTCATTTTCATCAACAATTTTTTCTTTAAGTTTAGAAGACACTCCCTGTTGTGTGTTGGTTGCCTTTGGACAGTTCCTGGCGATGTGACCAACTACTTTGCATCGGTAACAGGTTCTTGTCTCCTTTTCCTGATTAGCTTCATTCTTTTCATGTTTCTGTTTTTCTTCAAGAAACGCTTTGTTCGATTGCTTCCAGAATGAGCTCTTTTTCTCTTCTTCAGGACTTGACCCTGAAACAAATACAGTTTTTGATTTAAAATCTTTAATATTTTGATTATTTTCAACATCAAAACCCAACCCCTTCTTTTTGAAATTGCTTTTATGATTCGGTTTCTTTTGATGACCTGGACCGAAACCTTTCTTCTTGTTTAAACATTGTTGAACTCTAGAAGTATATTTAGGTTTTGAAAAACCAATTTTATTTTTTATTTCTGAAATTTTGACTTCTATTAGTTTGAAAATCTTTTTAATATTTTCAGTTTTCACATTATTTATGGGAAATTCTTTATCACAATATAATTTGTCGGAATCATTCAAAGTATATGCCACTTTGATTGTTTCGTCATTCAAATTATTTTTTTATATCAGAAAATCTTTACTTTAAACCCTTTTGACCAATGATTTCGAACTGTCAACTGATGAACTTGAACTCTCAGATTCAGACTTTGACTCTAACTCCTCCTCTAACTCCTCATCCTTATCCAACACCTGATCGACCACTTTCTTTATTAACTCAGACTCATGATCAGTGTCAGACGATGTGAATGTAACGTCAATGTTGTCTGGTAACTCATCAGTTGTTTCAGACTTTAACTTTATATTGACTGCCTTTTTGACTTGTTCTGAGTTTGGATGTCTCGGTGAATACCCTTCCCAAACTGGAGGCGGACACTTTTTATAATTTGCACTTTGTTTCTTACCAGTATCCGTATCTTCCAACTTTTTATCTTGAAAAGCTTCAAAACCTGCAACTGTCGGATATATTCTATCAATTAAGTAATCAGAACTTGAATAATCCATTAGCAATCGTCTGATTCTTTCTTTCTCAATCTTTTCAGTCTCCAATTCCTGCTTCAACTCTTCACACTCTTCAATATAGTGATTGATGGCCTTCTGCTTAGACATCATCATTGTCAAAGCATCTTCTCTTTCTGAGTTTGTCTTTTCCAACTGATTAACCGTTCTGTTCAACACATCATACGATTCTTTTACGTACTTAACATCAAACAACAACTTTTCTTTCATCTTGTCTAGTTCACTATACTTCTTATCTTTCTCTTCACAATGTTTGCATGGTTCCAAACATTTCAGACAAGGTTTTGTGACTTCTACAATCTTTTCAATAACTTTAACCTCTTCACTCTATTCATTCTTCTCTTCCACCTGGACAACATTCTCACATTTTACCTTTTTCTTCTCTTTTGCTGCTCGTTTCTCCTTTAGCTTCTCCAATTTATCTGCAAAATAAAATTTGGAACTTTCAGTAGATAAATGAGTTTTACCAATGTTTATTTGTTTAATTTCTTCATCATCATCACTACTATTAATTGATGATTGATCAAAGATTGATGTCTTTTCTGAACTATCTTCTGAAGAAACAGACTTTCCATCTTGACTTTTCTCATCATTTGCAAACACATCCATCCATTCTTTCATCAACTCTGGCTCTTGAATGATCTGTGCAATAAATGCTCTAAACTTATAGTTACTTTCAGGTGGAATATATTTGTCCCAGCTAAATCCCTCTGGAAATCTTTCATCTTCTTGATCTGGAGGCATAGTAATACAAGCTCTATTCTTTCCATCTTCAATTGACGGTTGTTGAGCTACCTGGTGGTATATTGCTTTCCGATAATATTCATTATTCCCGAACGGATTCTAAGCTCCACCTGCTTCTCGGTTGGTACATTCCCTCTTGAACTGTCCTTTTTCCCTGCACCGAAAACAAGTAACTTTAGACTTATCAAAACCTTAAGTAGAAACATTAGCATCACGTAAATCATCTCTTCCTGTAATCTGCTTAAATTTCTCAGTTCTCCTCAACACGCTCGCTAAACACCACTTAATATCCATTAGCTCCAATTCCTCAGCATCAATCTGATCGTAATCCTCTTTTGTTAACATAGGATTTCCGATTCTTCCCGTAACCAAACTCTCATATGCTAACACAGTAACTAGTAATGCCATATGACCTTTAGCGACTTCTTCAGAGAAATTCTGACCGTTCTGAAGATGCAACGCGATGTTACATTGTAGCACATGACCATTACCATTGTTTGAGATTTGAGACTGATAATTTGAAGTTGAAACATTAGGATTAACACTCGGATATGAAGAAAATCCATTGTTGTTGGTTGAACTTTGATTGAGCGATCCGGATGAGTTTTCTGCGCTGAAAGCGGTTTGGATCTTCGGACTTGCTTCAACATTTTGAACATTACCTTTGAAATACATCTTGATATCTTGTTGACCACTTGAATTGTTCATTCTAGCAATCTTTTGTTGTTCAAGATCTTGTCCTTCAACTTTTTCAATGAATTGAGCAATTGTAAATCTATCATACTCTCTGGTATTCTTCAAAATCATAAGATATGTACCCCATTCTTTTTGAGATAAAGCATCGGCGAATTTTTTAACCCATTCCTCACGATCTTTATTGATATCCAACCGACTCATTGAACATACTAAATAACAATATCTCTCAATAAGAGTCTTTGTAGTTTCACCCGGCAAACTTGAGAACAATTCAAATTCTTTCTTTAATAATGAATTTTTATTCTTGATCATCTCCGTACTTCCTTCAAATTTTGAATGAAGTGCTTCCCAAATCGAACGTGCACTATCATCATGTTGAATGAAAATATCTTCTTTCACAGCTTGTTGAAGCAAATTGAATCATTTTTTCTGCCTTGTACATTTCTCTTTCTTTTTCAGTAAATTCAGGGATATTCTTTATAACTCCCATATTATTACGAGGTCTAACATACTTAGTTTCAATACACTCCCAAGACCTTAAATGGTTTGCTTGAACCCAATTTTCGAAACGTTCTTGCCAACAGTAATATTCTTCAATGCTTATCAGCTTTGGGGGTTTCCGCAACGTTCCCGTTTTATTTTCCATGTTTACGTTCTGAGCAACGGTAACATGAGTACCCGGGGCAGTAGCAAAAGCATTATAAAATTTGTTATCCATGTTTCGGTATTGAAGTTCACAAAAAACAGACTTTTCAAACGAACTGACTGATTTTTTAACAATCTGAACACCCTTTAACCAAACCGTACGAACTGAAGACCTAAGTTCAATCCGTGCGAACTGAGTCACCTCAAACGATCTGGACCTAATATGAACTTGTGCGAATTGATGTGATGTCAAACCGTGTGATGTGAACCACCTCGTGCGGACTGACTGATAATTTCAAACGACCTGAACAACTCGTGCGAGCTGGATGATTCAAACTGTGCGAACTGAACGAACTTCCATGCGACCTGACCTGTTTCAAGCGATCTGGACTACTTTCACACGACCTGATTCAGTTCGTGTGATCTGGATGAATCAACTCGTGTGAACTGATGTGATCTTCGAATGAACTGAAAAGTGTTTCACACGATCTGGTCCATTTTACCAAGTTTTAGGTTGATTTTAGTTCTGATTTTTTCAAGGATTGATTAAAACTGTGTTTTACGTGTTATATGTGAAAATCAGTCCATTTTATCCATGAAATCTCAGTGAAGTTGATGAAAAAGTGTAAAAGAATGAGTAGAAATGAGAAGAAATCAGTAAAACTGAGTTTTAATCGGTAAAAACAAGCTGAAATGGTAAGAACTCTTCCTCCTGAGCTCTGATACCACTTGTAGGATCGTTGAATCGATCAAATGAGTCGATCAGAAGAGTTCTAGACCAAATCAATGGCGGAATTCAGTGATTTGATCTTCATTGCAACTTGATATACACTTAGAAGTAGATTAAATATCGTTTGTATTGATTTGATAACGTTTACAGCTTGTTCGACACTTCGGCAGAGCTTCGCTACCGGAATCAGAAAGTTCCAAATGAAGAACCAAGATTCTCTATTTATTGGGAAAGCCACTTCGCACGAACCAGGACAGACCAGGTCGCACGACCTGGTGCCAGGTCGCACGAACTGCCCAGTTCACAGGAACTGGTCAGTTCAGACCTGTTTCCCGTTTTTCTCGTTCTACGTGTCTTGGTCTAACTATCTAGTTACATGACTCGATACAAGACGAAGTTAACAGACATATGCACTAACAACTTTGTCATTCGTCGTGAGGGTTTTGATTTCGTGAGTTTATCGTAAATGTTGTATTAAGTTACTAACCGAGTTTTGTGTGCATTATTATTTAACTAGGTTACGAGGCTAAATCAGTAGGCAAAATTCTGTCCAACTAAATTTGCAATGTGAGTCATTCTCTTTTTACCAAATTGTTTCCAAAACCCTATTTATTTTCAAAGTTATAATTACAGGGATTAAGTCTTTGTAGTCTTCAATTACAGCCGGTATGTGGGGTTTTGTATACATTACTTGATAATCGTCACCATTGGACAACATGTTAGCCAATGGGTGATATGACCATACTCACAGAATCGGGTCGAGTGACAAATACCGTTGTGTAATTGGTTGATATATACATTGTAATCGCCCTTAATACTGTAAATTATAACAATGTGTCATTTTGTGCAAATTGAATGACTCGCCAGTATTTCCACGCTGATAAAATCTTTTTAAACATGTTTCAGGTGATTTACTGTGAACCAGGAAAAGTGCCGCGTAGCACTACCAGCTTGAAGAAAGTGGCTCAGTAAATAAATAAACATGTGTTTGTAAACAGGGGATTTCCCAGTGAAATTCGTTTATTTTAAATTACGGGGTTTGTCCCGAAATTTGAAATAAAATAAATGGATGTTTTCAGTTTTAAAGATCCTGTTAAAATTTCCGCTGCTTAATTAAATACCAATACCACGGGTTTTCTGTCCCGCGGCTCCTGAAACGGGTAAAACCGGGTCGTGGGCCGTGACACCAAGCCTTGAACTTGAGACCTTTACATTATCTTAAGATGGTTTTTTTCCACTCCATCACCAACAATTTTATGTACAATAAATGAATGTGTATGTTAAATACATAATTTACTATATATATAAAATCTTATAAAATCTTTTCGTGCCCTTTAAAAATTTGGGCCTCGAGCGACAGCACGGATTAGCCGGCCCTGTTCCCATGCTGTACCTAATGACCTGCAAAGCATGCAGTAGTGTGTCAACATAAAGTTGGTGGGTTCACAGTTTTAGTTAAACATAGAGAGTAAGTGTAGGTTCATATGTAAATGCGTTATAAGCATCACTCGGGTAGCTAACCCTCATCCCCACATGACTAAACTGTGTAGATATTGAAAACTGAGATAGTAAGTTTTTGTGCCCTCCATCAATGTCTATCCGCATTGATGCAATAAGAAAGGTCAATAGTTCACGCCTGGCTCCCAGCACGGTGTGAGGTTTGCCAAAACTAATAGCTATATCAATTAATACCCCACCTGCCAACCCGACAAGCTAATCGGTATTATATGTAGGGACTTTCAAGATAGACTTTTCGTTTAGTCCAAGTGTACTACTCTACCTCCAGTGGATAGTATGTTTCAGTGGTTCCAATCAAGGAACGTGCGTGTAGCCCCAAACCAGGGGTACCGTATGTATTTCCTAAACCAGGGAAATAAGTGTGTTATTCCTAACCTATGACATGTCACAGGCTAATTATACAATCACTAAGCAAGTACGGACACCAAAATACCAAGTTCGACTCTTATACGCTTTATAAATCATGTATAGCAAGATCACTGAAATTTGGCTGTTTTAGGAAGCTCGTTTACCATATTTACGATGCTGTAAAAATTATGATCTTTTTTTGGGACGTACCCCTCAGTGGGGTTGTCCTTGTGTTAAATTTTGAAGATCTAACTCTTTATCAAAAGATTTAGAAAAAATATTTTACTATGCAGTGTTCAGATTCATCACTTTCTGACTGCAGTTTACCGAAAAATTTATCTAAAATTCTCAATTACCCGATTGACCTGATTCAATTTGGATATTTGCAACGACACCTAAGGCTATCTACTGTATAAATTTCATGGTCAAACTCCAAGTATTCTCTGAGATATGACGTAAAACGCAATACACAAAATTTGCAGAAAAATGCAGCTTTGACCACTGAAATGAAATAATTCGTTTAAATATCAAACGGCGTCCCAAAATTGTGATTCTAGCGCCATTAGAAGCGTATCTTGAAATAACACATTTTGGACTCAAGAAGATCCAATTTTCTTTATGGATGTAACTGTTGGATAGATTATGCTTTCCGTTGATAACGCTCTAACGCGAGTTATATTGGTTTCATTAACGTGTTTAGCGAACGACAACGACACTTATACTTCACTTGCAGCAGGTTATCATCAAACTCATATTATTTATCACTAGAGCATCCAGTACTAAAAAAATTTAACCCAACATCATATGAAAATCAAACCCTAGTAAAATTACGAACTCATATGTGATCATAACATCAATCAAGCATGAATCCTAGCAACTAGCACTACATGTAATAATCATAAATCAAGAGTATCAAGCAATGAAGCTAACTAACATGGTTAGACAACTGAACATGCAAGAGTTCTTATAAATAATAATAAAATACAAGGTGTGAATACCTAGTGATGGATGAAGTTTGTGTGGTCCTCGAAATTGAATCTGGAAGTCATTAGACTCCTAAATAGCGTCAAAAACAGCGCAAAAGGGAGGGGAGCAACAAATCATGATGGTTAGTTTAGGGTTTTGGGGATTATGAGAGAACATGAACTATACGTAACCTATTAAACCCTTAAAAGGCTGGGGAGGTTTGGGGACTTGCATGTGGGCCGAAAGTATGGTCATGTTGGCCGAAAGTGTGGTCATGTTGGGCTGTAAGTTATGGTGGGGTTTGGGCTGATAATATTCATAAAACGTAGAGGAGTGGAGGGTGTAAATGGCAGTGATTTGCGGTTTATGTATATATTTTTTAAACATATAACCACTTAACTATAAAATTATAATTAATCAACTCAATTAATATAAAGTGTAATAATCAAATTATGGTTCGGGCCTCATAAGTTTCGAGTTACACGAGTTATGCCATGGTTCAAACAGTTCGGGTCGGTTCAATCACGATATGGATTTGGCTTCGGATACTTGTTTGTACGTTATACACTACACAAGTATAACTTTAATTCGTCGAATAAGATAAGTCTATAAATTGACTTATAAAGCGAACTAATGGTTTTTACCCCGAGAATTACGAGTTGTCACATCATCCCTAAGTTGAAAGAAATTTCGTCCCAAAGTTTAGCAAGCAGTCGTTGAATAAGTTAATGCGGTTGAGCGTTTTCGTGGGGTATTACAATTATTTTCTCATTAAATGAGCAGATCATATAGTGGTCATTCAATGTATATAATGGCAATAATCCTGATTTGTCGCATGTCTAGCGGTAGAACCCTACTGATGGAATTTGTGGGTGTGACAGTATATGTATATATGTATTATATAAATCCAAGTATACACTTATATATATTAGTGGATTGGCCTGCGCTATGCGACGCATGGCACAGATGCTCTTTTGGAGAGTGTTATCTAACCCAGTATGCCTTAAAATTTTATTATATTTGAGTATTATTATTATGGCCAAGAGTTTGTTACAAAGTCTAAAATTCCTAAAAAGTGTAAAAAGTTATAAAACACCATAATGTCAACCATAAAATACACTTAAAACCCACAAATAACATAATAAAGATTTCTAAAAGACAATATATGTGGGTTTTGTTTTGTGTTTTGGATGATAAGGATTTGATTACCCATTGAGTAACATTATTTGTTTTATGTTGATTATCATGTTGTTTTTATATTCATAGATCTACGATTGTGTGTTTGGAGTTTTTATGGAAAGTTGTGGTTTGAATATAGTGTTTTAGTAATCTTCAGTTTGCTATTTGTGGGTTTTGGGTGTGTTTTAGGGCTGAAATTATGGTGTTTTATGACTTTGTACACTTTTTACGAGATTTAGACTTTGTAGCCGAACCTCACCCTTACTACTACTACTACTACTGCTGCTACTGCTACTACAAAAAAATTTAGTGATTTTAAACTTTAGTATTTATATAAGATAATATTGTGTGATGTGACAGGTGTCATTAAAGCTCTTTTAGATATCACAATCTATCTCGGCCCGCCTTAAATACTGATTAAAATTGGATTGTTGTTGTTACTATTATTATTATTGTTAGGGATAGAATTTTATAGCCTATGGATCACGGATCCTCAAGTGTAGCATGGATCACGGATACTCAGTTCAATTTGAATTAAGAATCCTCAGGAGACGCTGCGGGAATAAGGATCCAGGATCCTCATTATTATTCTAACTTAACAATTGTTTCCATCACCTTTTGGCTTGTTTTGCAGGTATGTTTCGAAGAAAACTTATTCCACGCGAAATTCCAGGGGAATATGCTCTATATTTTCAACATGTGCACGTGCAAGTGACCGTTAGTGGTGATCGTGGGTGATGGGCTAATTTTTCGGATAGTTAGTTAGGATATTTTTAGCTAAGAATAAAGGGGTGTTGAGCTTATTTTTAGAAACACTTTTGCACTCTGGTTTACGTACAACACTTCTGCTACTCTCTTTCTCGAACACACACAATAGAACTCATTGTATCAAGCTCAATACTTCCGAAGTTGTAAACTTGTTTATTCAATATACTTGATAGTGATAGTTTTCACTATCCGAGATTTTTTATGCCGGAGATCATACATTGATCAAGGGTTTTTTCCTCGTATAAATCCTTGTGTTCAACATTCATTTCATTCTTTCATTGTTTATACATTTGATCATTCAACCAAGCATCACACCTCACAAAATCAGATTTGGTTGCATTATCCTTGTGTGATTTTTGACCAAAACAATTATTATTATAAATATTTGATAATCATATACTTAATTATATTTAGGTATTATTGTTGTTATTATAAGTTTTTATTAATTATATACTTAAGTATTTAAAAAAGATAATACTTGGCAACATTTACGTTTTATTATTGTTGTAGTGATTATTATAAATATTTAGACATTATATTTTAGTATTATTATTGATATTATTCTTTACTTAAATACATATCTTGAATTAAGTCGTTCATTTTTATTAGAATTTGATCTTCTTTTAGTTTTACAAATTTTCACATTTAAATTATCCAAAATATTTTATTTAAATTAACAATAAAACATGGGATCATTGCATAGAGCACTAGTATCCTATGCTTCGAAAGTTGTAGCAAGCATCTTAAATTTTAACTGAAATTACAATCTTATTCCAAAGAGATGTTTTATATAGTAATATAAGTATGTGTTCGGTTTATTAAACTATTTATAGAATATGTCTCAAATTTTTGTACATTTTATATTAAAATGATGATAAAAATAAGGACAACATAATAGCGTATTGAAATTTATATAATATGACTCGTATTCTTGTAAAATTTTATATAACTATCAAAAAGTAGTTAAGATTGCACTCGTAAGATGTAACACCCCGAAAACGGGTTTGGTAATCAAAGCCCGTTAATACTAAAAGACGGGTAAAGTACCGTCAGTGGTAAAGTAACCCAGTAAATATTAGGATTTAAATAAACAATCCTAATATTATTTAAAAAGCGTATAAGAACTTTCGAGAAATAAAATGGATAAAAGGGTCGAGTTGACGGAACTTAAAATAAACGGGTTAGAACTCCCGGGACTCACTAAGTTAACTAGGGGTAATTAACCTAGTTAATTATTAGTTTAAAAACAATAAAGAAGCATGGACTAGTAAGCCTTTTATAAACCATGGATGGAAACCCCTAAATTATAAATAAAACAAAAATTGAGGGGCCTAAGTTGTAAAGTTAGAAAATTGAATAATTAAAATCAAAATAACCCACACCAAACACACACTTAAGTGTGTCTGGTCGCAGGAAAACACAGGGGGCGACCAAGCTCCCTCAATTGAACCCTAGTTCTTGAAGTTAGATCAAATTGAAGGTCAAGATCAATTCCAAAATGAAATCCGAGCCTAGATTGGTGATCTCCATTGCAAGGGGGTCATAAGGTATGTGAAATTTGATAGAAAATCTCTACTTGAAATTCTGATGAACTTAGAGAATTCGGAAATTGTTGATGCATGATTGTTATATGGATGAAATAGGAACATAGTAGTGTCTAGGAGTAAACCCTAGACAAGTATATGTTGAAATCATGCTTAGCTCAAGTAAATTCAGATTTTGTTGATACTAAATTCATGTATGAGATGTTTTTAGGGTTTTGATTGCTAAAAAATAGTGTTATGATGTCAAGAACATACTTTAATTGAAAGATGAATTCAAATAGCTCCTGATCAGAATTTACAGCCGACTTGTATTGGCTGTAACATGGAAAAAACGTGACAAACACACATGTTTCTTGAGTCTAAAATTTAATTCCAGGAAATATCTTTAAAACCCCACTGGAATCGCATTTTTTCGACGAAAATTGAGCGTTTTATGAATTTTTCCGTATCGAAGGTTCAAGCTGCGTTTTCTCACAGAATTTTCAGCCTGTTACGAATGTCATAACTCAAATTAGGAATTTAGTTATGATCTCAAACTTTTACTGTAGATAGTTTTAAACGATTAAAATAATCGCCAATTGGAATTTTGTCAATCGGATAAACGAGGAATTTTAAATGAATTTTTTTGTAAGCTGCAGTCAGAAGTGACGAATCTGATTGCAGCTTAGTAAATGAATTTTTACGAATTCTTGGTAAAGAGTTAGATCTTGAAATTTTAACACAAGGCCTATCCCTCCGATAGGTACGTCTCATAAATAATCATAATTTTTGAAGACTTTTAAACAGGTTAAACAGGTCACCAAAAACAGCCTATTTTCAGTGATACAAAACTTGATTGTTGATGTTATAAATCATGCCCACAATGTTCATATGTTGAAATTATGAATCAAACGCGTAATTTCCTAGTTCGACTAATTACGTGTGATGTGGGGTAATACAAATTTTAGTTATGAAGTCGATTTAGCTTATATGCACATATCATATAATTAAGAGTAGTTAACTTTTGAAAAGTTAAACTAACCATGGACGGAGTCGAATAGTAGTTCTGACATAGAAAATACGTAAGGTAGAATAGTCATGGTTATAATGACTAATCTAACCACCTTGTGAATTATGATGATAGTTTGACTCTTGATAAGCTAGATGGAGGCTTGGGAATGAAGCGGGTCAAACGGAGCCAGTACGAAAAGGAAAGCGAAATTTGGATGCGAGGTAAGTAAAAGCTTACACCCTTTTATTAGACATGTATTTATCCATAGATTGTAAGTACGATAAAAAGCTATACCCGGAATATGTTTCCGACATGAAACAATACGAAACATATAAGATGATGAAAAACCTTGGTTAGTAAAAAAAATGGAGGATCTAATGGTAAACTCCGAAATGGGTCGGATGGGCGAATTGGTAGTTAAAAACCATGTTTTGTTATGTATGTAAATGTTTGGTCATATAGGCCAAACGGGCCAAATGATGATAATAACACCATTTGGCAATATCGACTAACATTTGTTTGTCAAGTTATATGTTCACAGGATTGAACAGAAATGGAATAATTGCGTCGCTTTGAATTAGCGGCTAATAAAATCAAGGTATAAAAAAATGAAACGGGTATATATGTTGACCGAGCCAGGTACGCATAAATAAGATATTAGTTATATGTACGATTTTGGGTCAAAATAAATTACGCGCGTAACTTAGGTGTTTGCCCCGTAATTCACAAAAGTTAAGAATCCGAGATAGAGAATTGAGTTAAAGACTTTGATATATGATCTATGATTAACTAGAAACAAGTTTCGAGGTCTTAAATTCAAACGGGTCAAAAATGTTGATTTTGGGTAATAAGCCGAATGCTTAAAATTTTAGAATTTTATTAGTTTGAATGTCGGATTTTTAACTCCATAAGATGGAGAATTAAATTACGATCGCGTGAGAAAAAGAATCACGCGAATCGGAAAAGTAGAACAAAAGTTATGCACGTTTTTGTGAATTATAAGTTTGAGTTTTTGAGCTGGGAATCTGCAGTTTAGCAACAAACAATTCTGGACAAAGCAGGGCATCGCGCCACACGACGGCAAAAGCAAAGAGCCATCGCGCGATGCGACGGGTTCCAAGAATTCGAAAAATGTTTATTTTAATATTATATGCATTGCGAACCCGTTTAAATACGTTTTATGCTACGTATGACTAATCTAACTCACGTTTTATGAGTTGTTGGTATATTTCTAGTACCGGAGGACGATCAAGCTCAATGAAGTACCGAACACGATCAAGAAACAAGCTTCCGCACGACGTCTCGTTGTTACTTTTAAATGACGAACTTAATTACATTACATTGTAAACTTTTAAATTGTAAAAAGTTTTAATAAACCCGTATTTCCGATGTATATGTAAACTTAATTACATGATCCTTTTCGTAAACTATACGTTAAACCTTGATTTAATTTAAAGGGTGTTATAAGTTGGTATCAGAGTTCATGGTTAAAGAGTAAATTGTGTTCGGTTCGAGGCTTGATCACAAATCCGGTAAGTACATGTATGTTAATGGTTTAGCATGCTAAAGTGTTGTAATCAACACATAGGGTTATCGTGTAATACATGTTACCCCAATTAAAATGATTGATATAGATGACGAAATTACGTGCGTTGACACATATAGTAAAAAGCCTTGTATTACAATACGGGCGTTTATTAATGTCGAAATTACTAACTTTTGTAAATGTCTAGTGAAGGATACTCGCACCTGAAGATGGCGAGAGTGTAACAAGTGACGGACATGACGGTGGAACGGTCCGAGGCATGACAAGCAGAGCATACTCATTAAGGACTTAAATCGCAAGACGATTGCGAACAAAGATAATGGCAAGAGAAGCCCGTAAGGGCAAGCATTACCAGGTGCACGCTTTTAAATTTAATCGTATAAGTAGTAATATGCAACAAACACGTAGGGAAAGACGGTTGCATATATCTAATAAAACTTGAATAGGATGTCTATTCAGGATGATGTTTCCAAGAGAAGTTTAATAGAAACATGTGTTATTCACGATGATGAATAACAAAGAAATAATAGGATTAGTTCATATGGAAACTTGGACGGGGGGTAATTATTCAAGTGAAAAAAAAACTCTCAATATAATGCTATTGAGAAAAGTAGCGATCACATTAACGAATGTGATTATATAATAGTTCAATAGAAAAGAAAACATTTTATATGTACAAAAGTAAAACCAGTAAAACTAATGGTTGTTGTTTTGCAATTAAATAGAGTTTTACTAAATGAAATCAGAGATATGAAATAGATTGAGGCATTACTTACATAGGGTGTGATGTGAAAGCTATAAAAAGGTCATGTGTATCATGTGCTGATCGCTTACTCTGGCCAAGTAAGTAGTGACATATGATACCATGAACTTCTTGTAGCGGACACATTTACGTCCGATGTAGTAAGGACGGGGTGAATGGGACTAACTTAAATGGTACCCAAATGAGTCAAACAAGTAAGATGTTTGATAGTAAACGTAAACGCAAGTCGGATGGCAGGGAGCATATTACGTTAGAATAACGAGCCCGAAAGAAGGGACAAAGATTAAAGTAAATGAAAATACAAACCAACTAATGTGGATGCTAAGGCATAAGGGATAAAGTTTGACTGTCATAAGTGATGAAATTCACACAGACAAGTAAAAAAGGTAGAATAAAAGAATAAAAGACTTGACTAAATAAAAGCAATGGAATTCGCTAAGACGATCAAATAAATTAAGATGATGTCTAAAACCATATAAGAATGGTTACTTGACGATGACTTTGGTAAAGATACCCGATGGACGGGTAGGATTGTGGGTGAATGCGTAAACCGAGAGACGGGAATGCGAAAAAGAAAGTAAAAAGACTCGGAATATGAGTCATGACTAAAAGACGGTGAGAATTTGCAAACAGAAATTTTGATAACTATGTTCAACTATTTTAGAGTGAACGGGTCGAATAAAGAACGAAGTTTGACGTTCATAAGTGATAAAACCTCACACGAATAAGTCAAACGAGACAAATAAAGTATAAGAAATTGGTAGTACAAATAGGCGCAAACCGAATAATAGAAGCGCGGAATATTAATGAACCTATGTGATGGGTCGTAAAGGAATGTAGATAGGAAAAACGCAAACTAGAGAAACAAGAATGTTAAAAACATTAAGATAAAGAACCCGGGTAACGGGTTGTAAAGAGTTACAGGTAAGAACCGGATAATGGTAAGAGTAGGACAAACTGACGAGTAAATGACGTAAGGAGTCATAAAGTTGGAAGATTAGTCCGAGAGTAAACAAATGAAACCTTAGACTACGGTCAAGGTCAACTAAAGTTCAAAAGCAAAAATAAATGATTCCAAGCATAACAAGGGATGCCTTGAAGCTATATATGTATAAATATACATTTGAATATAGACGTGAATAAAAGGTGATCTATGGGATCATCATAACCTACGAGATTAAACGTAGTGATAAGGTCTACGGGACCCAAAAGACCCTCGGGTCACGAATAGAAAGAAACGAACAGAAGGGGTTTTACCTTAGAAGGTGGAAATCTAAGGAAAAAGCATGTGAGGCTATGTGAAAGAACCTACGGTCAATAGCGTAAAGCGAGGGAACTTGTTACGATTCCCCGTGTAAAACGAGAACAGAAAGGAATAAATTATTGTTTGCCAATTTCCTTGATGTGAGTAAATTGACATAAGCTAAAGAGAAAAACGTTAAACTAAAATTCAGTTTTAGTAAGAAACAACGTTTTAACAAATATGAATACTATGAGACGAACTCAGAAATAGTTAATATTAAAGGATATAGGTTTTAACACCAATAGGTGTAAAATAATACATTTGAAAGAAAGATTTTCGACAATGAAAAGTCGACATAAACTTAAACAAGATATGATGTGATTACGGTCACTATAAGTGACATAGAATTTAACAACGTTGTAACGTGAGTTACGAGATATGAAATCAGAAATATGCAAAAGGCCGGAATGGCAATATGATAGACCCGAGTAACGGAGTATAAAATGATGGCGACAAATCAGTCTAACCAGTAAAAACCATTCGAAGTTAAAATAGTGTTACGACTTACGCAAGGCGCTTGTCAATATAAAATTAGCTAGAAGTAAAAATGTTGAATAATAAATAAGACCGAGTAATCAGATGACAACTCGGTCAAATAAGTGACCAGAATAAGAAATACAAGCTGAAGGTAAAGGCCTACGAGGCCTTACACGTGAAAGATGCATATGCCTTAAAACTAAAAACACATTACCATACTTTTTGGTAAGATTATTATATGCGAGTAATGCTCAAGTGATCACCGAAAACTAAGGATTCAGATGATCTAAACTAATAAAGTACGTGGGAAAGGTTTCGGGGACGAAACCTCTTTAAGGGGGGTAGACTTGTAACACCCCGAAAACGGGTTTGGTAATCAAACCCCGTTAATACTAAAAGACGGGTAAAGTACCGTTAGTGGTAAAGTAACCCGGTAAATATTAGGATTTAAATAAACAATCCTAATATTAATTAAAAAGCGTATAAGAACTTTCGAGAAATAAAATGGATAAAAGGGCCGAGTTGAAGGAACTTAAAATAAACGGGTTAGAAATCCCGGGACTCACTAAGTTAACTAGGGGTAATTAACCTAGTTAACTATTAGTTTAAAAACAATAAAGAAGCATGGACTAGTAAGCCTTTTATAAACCATGGATGGAAACCCCTAAATTATAAATAAAACAAAAATTGAGGGGCCTAAGTTGTAAAGTTAGAAACTTGAATAATTAAAATCAAAATAACCCACACCAAACACACACTTAAGTGTGTTTGGTCGCAGGAAAACACAGGGGGCGACCAAGCTCCCTCAATTGAACCCTAGTTCTTGAAGTTAGATCAAATTGAAGGTCAAGATCAATTCCAAAACGAAATCCGAGCCTAGATTGGTGATCTCCATTGCAAGGGGGTCATAAGGTATGTGAAATTTGATAGAAAATCTCTACTTGAAATTCTAATGAACTTAGAGAATTCGGAAATTGTTGATGCATGATTGTTATATGGATGAAATAGGAACATAGTAGTGTCTAGGAGTAAACCATAGACAAGTATATGTTGAAATCATGCTTAGCTCAGGTAAATTCAGATTTTATTGAAACTAAATTCATGTATGAGATGTTTTTAGGGTTTTGATTGCTAAAAAATAGTGTTATGATGTCAAGAACATGCTTTAATTGAAAGATGAATTCAAATAGCTCCTGATCAGAATTTACAGCCGACTTCTATTGGCTGTAACATGGACAAAACGTGACAAAAACATATGTTTCTTGAGTCTAAAATGTAATTCCAGGAAATTTCTTTAAAACCCACTGGAATCGCATTTTTTCGACGAAAATTGAGCGTTTTATGAATTTTTCCGTATCGAAGGTTCAAGCAGCGTTTTCTGGCAGAATTTGCAGCCTATTACGAATGTCATAACTCAATTTAGGGATTTAGTTATGATCTCAAATTTTTACTGTAGATAGTTTTAAACGATTAAAAGAATCTCCAATTGGAATTTCGTCAATCGGATAAACGAGAAATTTTAAATAAATTTTTCCGTAAGCTACAGTTAGAAGTGACGAATCTGATTGCAGCTTAGTAAATGAATTTTTACGAATTCTTAGTAAAGATTTAGATCTTGAAATTTTAACACAAGGCCTAACCCTCCGATAGGTACGTCACATAAAAAAATCATAATTTTTGAAGAGTTGTAAACAAATTAAACAGGTCACCAAAAACAGCCTATTTTCAGTGATACGAAACTTGATTGTTGATGTTATAAATCATGCCCACAATGTTCATATGTTGAAATTATGAATCAAACGCGTAATTTCCTAGTTCGACTAATTACGTGTGATGTGGGGTAATACAAATTTTAATTATGAAGTCGATTTAGCTTATATGCACATATCATATAATTAAGGGTAGTTAACTTTTGAAAAGTTAAACTAACCATGGACGGAGTCGAATAGTAGTTCTGACATAGAAAATACGTAAGGTGGAATAGTCGTGGTTATAATGACTAATCTAACCACCTTGTGAATTATGATGATAGTTTGACTCTTGACATGCTAGATGGAGGCTTGGGAATGAAGCGGGTCAAACGGAGCAAGTACGAAAAGGAAAGCGAAATTTGGATGCGAGGTAAGTAAAAGCTTACACCCTTTTATTAGACATGTATTTATCCATAGATTGTAAGTACGATAAAAAGCTATACCCGGAATATGTTTCCGACATGAAACAATACGAAACATATAAGATGATGAAAAACCTTGGTTAGTAAAAAAAATGGAGGATCTAATGGTAAACTCCGAAATGGGTCGGATGGGCGAATTGGTAGTTAAAAACCATGTTTTGTTATGTATGTAAATGTTTGGTCATATAGGCCAAACGGGCCAAATGGTGATAATAACACCATTTGGCAATATCGACTAACATTTGTTTGTCAAGTTATATGTTCACAGGATTGAACAGAAATGGAATAATTGCGTCGCTTTGAATTAGCGGCTAATAAAATCAAGGTATAAAAAAATGAAACGGGTATATATGTTGACCGAGCTAGGTACGCATAAATAAGATATTAGTTATATGTACGATTTTGGGTCAAAATAAATTACGCGCGTAACTTAGGTGTTTGCCCCGTAATTCACAAAAGTTAAGAATCCGAGATAGAGAATTGAGTTAAACACTTTGATATATGATTTATGATTAACTAGAAACAAGTTTGGAGGTCTTAAATTCAAACGGGTCAAAAATGTTGATTTTGGGTAATAAGCCGAATGCTTAAAATTTTAGAATTTTATTAGTTTGAATGTCGGATTTTTAACTCCATAAGATGGAGAATTAAATTACGATCGCGTGAGAAAAAGAATCACGTGAATCAGAAAAGTAGAACAAAAGTTATGCACGTTTTTGTGAATTATAAGTTTGAGTTTTTGAGCTGGGAATCTGCAGTTCAGCAACAAACAATTCTGGACAAAGCAGGGCGTCGCGCCACGCGACGGCAAAAGCAAGGAGCCGTCGCGCGACGCGACGGTTTCCAAGAATTCGAAAAATGTTTATTTTAATATTATATGCATTGCGAACCCGTTTAAATACGTTTTAAGCTACGTATGACTAATCTAACTCACGTTTTATGAGTTGTAGGTATATTTCTAGTACCGAGGACGATCAAGCTCAATGAAGAACCGAACATGATCAAGAAACAGGCTTCCGCACGACATCTCGTTGTTACTTTTAAATGAGGAACTTAATTACATTACGTTGTAAACTTTTAAATTGTAAAAAGTTTTAATAAACCCGTATTTCCGATGTATATGTAAACTTAATTACATGATCCTTTTCGTAAACTATACGTTAAACCTTGATTTAATTTAAAGGGTGTTATATAAGAAAGAGAAAGAAATGATAATAAAAAAGATCATAGAAATATAAAGGGAGAGTGAGATGTGAGAGGTTATTTTAAAATGAAAGTTAAATTTAGAAATTGGTGATACTTCATCAAATCATAGGGTTGGAAATGGAGAATCTAATGTGAGTACTCTTATGGCCCAATATCTTTTTTTGTGGACATATCATACATAAAGATGTGAGATTGTCCTATAATGTCACAAACCTTTGGGACTCACCGTCATGATGAAGTTTTCCTCGCCATCGTAATAAAATAGAATAAGAGTCACTCTAATATCATTTGTAGTATCCAAATGTATAATTCCCAGACCACTGATTCAATTGCTACTATTACCCGAACGTGTTTACCTATGAATTTCTCCTCTTATACACATCCAATATGCATAATACGCGTTAGTGGTATTTGAGGCAGAGCATCTCTTAGGGCCTAGAATATGTCATGAGGATATAATAGAACCAAAGAACTTTTAATTTGCCTAAAGTGCCAAAATAATAGTTTGAAACTACATGATATCATGGTTTGATATTAATTCAACCTTAATAAAAGAGTTGATTACATAGATAGTCCTTGTGGTTTAGCTAAAGTAACATCTTTGAGTAATAAGGTTTTTTAACAGGTTCAAGTTTTATGGTTTCATTTTGTAATGAGTTTGAGCTCTGAGAATAACTTTTGTCAAAAGAATTTATTAAATTTAGATAAAATGGCTATCTTGCCCTTTCATAATTACAAGGACCATTAATGCATTTAGTTATATTTAAATGTTAAGGACTATTTTGTAAATTCCAAAAATAATAGAACAACCCGTAAGGCTGGCCAACCTCGTCGTTTCCTCTTCTTAAAACATCCCTGGCGAATCTGGCTCGAATTGAAGCAACCATCACAACAACAATGATGAATTAATCTTTGAAATCTAAAAAATCGCATCAACACCATCTCCCCCAAGACAACCATCATCATCTTCATCAAGATCCTCCTCTCTTTACTCTCATTTCACAATGTCTTACTCTCATCTCACAATGTCTTATAATTTCGTTCATCAAATACAAAAATCATCGACTTCACATAATCAAATTATGAAACAAATTAATTCTTTTTATTAATTTAAATCATTTTAATTAAAACCTACAAGATAAATATTATAAAAATTCCATGTCTTATATATTTTTTGGAAAAATTAGATATAATATTTGTGAAGTTCATCAAATACAAAAATCATCGACTTGACATAATCACAACATTAGATAGAACATGCAGGAAAACCCGAAGTCACATGAATCCACTAAAGCATGGTAGGTGTACACCATGGTCGTAGTGTAGACTAAGAACAGCAGACCAGTGATCCTACGTCGCCTGGCGACCAATCCACAATCCTTTTGGGGCATTGGTAGTTGGCCTTTGTTCATTTTTTCTTGTTGACTTAGGTGATATAAGCAATGTTTTAAAAACCGGTTTTTTATTCATATCGGGTTAGCCTCTAAAATGGTTCAACCGGTTGAACCGGATTGTACCGGGCGGTTCAACCGGGTCACTAGTTAACACTATAATTCCAAAAAATACAAATTAATCTAAAAAAACAATCCACTCTCAATTAAGATTTATATAACTGATTATGGTTTTATCTAAAAACAATTGTTTTCTAAAAACAATTGTTTTCTTGTAAAATGTCATGCATATTTTAAGAGCATTTTTATTACTTATAAACAATATTACATTGGATGATGTGAGTAATAGTTTCAATAGCGATGAAATATTGTAATGGAAGACACTAGGTTAATTACCAACAATGGAACGTCCGTATTACCTTAATATCATATTTTTTATAATTAAAAAATCAAATTTTAAGATAATGCAAACCGGTTCAATGGTTTGAACCGGTAGAACCGGATTTACCGGCGGTACATAAGACATACAGTATTTGGATTTTACCCAATGTTTTAAAAACCAGTGTTTAACTCAAATCGGATTAGGCTAAAAATGGTTCAACTGGTTGAACCAGTTTGTACCGAGCGGTTCAACCAGGTTGACTAGCTAACTCTATAATTTCATAAATTACAACATCAACTTAAAAGTTAATCAAAAAATGCATGATTACATATTAAAAGATGATCTAAAAGTAAATCCATAATAAAAAATAATCCAAAAGATAATCGAAAATCATTCAATTTTTCAACAAACTCTTTTAAATGAAAGTGTACGATATTTATAAGCCATCTGAGTGTTGAATACATCAAGTTCACGATCACATTAAAGATGAAATTCACTATTGTCACCATCTTCGTCAACTAGAGGATAACTATTTTCGTTTCATATAATAACAAATAAGAACTTCTAGTTACGAATAATCATAATATATAAAAATTATATAAGATAAGTAACATATATAAGAAAAAATAAGTAACAACTCAAACTAAAATAGCCATGGGCCGGTACCGGTATTACGTTTCAAACCGGTATACCGGATTTTACCGCCGGTACAAACCTTATGTCATTTCACTTATTTACCGGGATGTTTCGTACCGGATTTACATCTGGAAACGGTAATACCGGTACAACCAGCCGGTATTTACCGGTTTTTAAAACATTGGTTTTACCGACCTTTATCGTACCGGGCACGTGTCCGGTATTCGGTTTAACCGGTATAACCGGCCGGTTCATACCGGTATTTAAAACACTGGATATAAGTGTATCTGGAGTTGTTTACAGAATATTTGTGTATGAGTGATAACATAGTACATGGTCAAGTTAGGGGTGTTAGAATAGATGGGAACAAATACCCTTTAGGAACTAGTTAAATTTGGGTGATGTGGAAAAAGAAGAGCCATTAGACGAGTTTATTGGGTTTACTCAAGTGATATGATTTTAAAAAATATATTTCTCTATATATATAGGGTTGGGGTTCATGCGAGAACCACCCTTATCGCAAGAACCACGAGAGCCAATGTTAACACAACCAAAATAAACCCACCCCACCACCTCCTAAAAACCTAAACACCCACCCCAATGTGAACCAATGGTTTAGGTTTTTGGATTGGGGTGGGGTGGGGTGGGGGTTGGTGTTTAGGTTTTTGGGTGGTGGTGGGGTGGGTTTATTTTGTTGTGTTCTAATTGATTTTGCAATAATGGTGGTTCTCGCATTAACTCTACCCTATACACACACACTAGTGGGAAACCCGCGCGTTGCCTCGGAAATTGATAATACAGATGACCAAAACTTTTAAACCATCTCATTAAAAAAATCTATATATCAAGTTGTATAATAATAATAATAATAATACATTAATTTAACCAAGTTAAACAAGCCTAAACGAAGAAACAATAAGTCCAAAATTGTTCGAAAAAGGACTCTGTGATGGCCACAGCTGGGTTGGATGGTGTTTGATAAGTAGGAGGACGTATAAGAGTCGATGATTGTTGAAAAGCATCACTTCTTGAGTGGAAACCAACAACATATGGGTAGACGTGTTCCAAGGAGGCAACGAAACAGGAATTAAGGGAGTGATAGCAGGGGGACTACGCTTGTTGGTGCTTGGAAGGGTACTACCATGTTTAATCCTAAATCCGGATTTCTGTGGCATAGATCTTTCACGTTTGAAAAACAAATATAAAATTTCGGTACGGGCTTAAACAGTAGCAAAATTGAATTTTTTTTACAGTCTACTGAAAATTTAAATTATGATTCAACAATTCACCCCATTCACTTACAGATGGAATGATTTAGGTCATGTTAAAAGGGTCAAAATTTTGCTTGATTAAAGTATACTAAAACCCAAATAGAAAACTGCAAGAAATTCTTTCCGTCGACACTTACCATTAGTAAAGCTTGACGTATCTCCAAGTCTTAAACAATGAGTGTCTATAAACTAACACAAAAGCCCTTGAAGGTCAAGTGAATCTAATAAATTACCCATTTATTCATACATTAGAGATTGTAGCGTAAAGAAAACCCGACTATACTACTTACATTTATATAAAAAAAGCTCGAATACCAACTAAAACTTGTCTATACTACTTACAATTCTTTAACCATATATAAGAATTATTAGCCTGCTATGTAATTGGAAGCCAATTGAACGTAGGTGACTACATCTGTCAGAATCGGTTTCTTTTCGTCTACAGATATGTAAAAACAATAGGGGAATTGT
This sequence comes from Helianthus tuberosus, assembly GCA_030545235.1. Classification (NCBI taxonomy): domain Eukaryota; kingdom Viridiplantae; phylum Streptophyta; class Magnoliopsida; order Asterales; family Asteraceae; genus Helianthus; species Helianthus tuberosus. The sequence continues at coordinate 178,588,048 of CM060443.1, forward strand.
TATTGTATATAACATCTAAACGTTAATTAGAATGATTTCATTTTCTAGGAACATTCAACAAATCTCTTTGTTTCAAGAACTACATACCTGTATTCGTAGTTAAAGTTGCTTGATATGCAATGATGTTATTCAACATTGGATGAAAAAAAAAACCGCAACAATAGAGTTTTTCTTTAATAATTGCCAATGCCTTCGCTCCATCCCAACTTTACAAACATGCCAAAATTCTACCAAAACTTCCTATAATCATTTTCTATTTATTAACCTAATTCTAAAACAATGTAAGCACTTGTGTTCACAAGAGTTTTTGGTAGCAAAGAATTATATGCAACGATTTCTATCAATTTACTCACTTATGAACGAAGCTTGCCGATAGCATTGGATCACAACCACCGCCATCACCGCTACTAGTTTTCGCGAAGAAACCCAATATAAGAGCGATGTAGAGAATTGTCCCATTAATAGCTCCCACAATTCAATTACTTGTCGATGGGGATTCACCGGCCGTTGGTAGATCATGATGGGAGGGGAAGGGGAACCGTAAGGTCTTTAATTTGGGATGAACCCTTTTATTAATCTGGACTCATTATGGTTCACCATTCTCAAATGGATATGCATTACATACCCCTTTATTTTCAATCTTGATACTTTAACTACCTAATTAGAATATGTGCTACTACAATGAAAACTTTCAGAAAAAGTTGAAAGTCTGCAAAAGTTGTTACACGTAACACGTAGCAGCCTTTGGTTGTTACACGTAACACAATCTGCAAAAAAAAAAGTGTAACACGTGACAAAAGGAGGTCCATTCATTTGGGTTTCTTAGTTTTTTAAGTAATATGGGTTTTCTATCTATCCATCCCCCATACATACACACATATATATATATAAAACAGACTTTTTAAGTCATGAAGTAGAGAAAGGAAAAGATATTTCAAAAAGTATAAATCACCCTATGATCTTACACTTAGAAAAAGTTGGTCTTATAGGTGAAGATATCACAAAATCACATATAGAATACATATGTAAATTTAAACTAAAAAATCCGGATATTACTATAAGAACTGCTAACGTAGAATATAGTCCCTTAGACAAAGAAGAGTTTAAAAAAATACATGAAATGATTAGCCAGGGATTAATTAAAAAATCAGAAAGTCCTCACAGATCAACGGCCTTTATAGTAAGAAACCATAGTGAAATAAAAAGAGGTAAAGCAAAAATAGTATACAATTATAAAAGACTAAACAATAATACAGTAGATGATGGATATAATATTCCCAATAAAGACACTTTATTAAATCTTATACAGAAAAAGAAAGTTTTTTCAAAATTTGATTTAAAATCAGGATATAATCAGTTAAAACTCGAAGAAAATTTTAAACCATGGACAGCTTTCACATGCTCAGAAGAACAATTTCAATGGAATGTTCTTAGCTTTGGGCTAAAAAACGCGCCTTCAATATTTCAAAGGTTTATGGAAAGTACTTTCTTAAAATATGACTTTTGTTTAGTATATATTGATGATATACTCGTAGCAAGCCAAACAGTACAAGAACATGAAAAACATTTACAACAGGTGTTTGAAGAAATAAAAAAGAATAGAATAGTAGTTTCCAAACGAAAAATGAAATTATTTAAAAGAAAAATATCTTTCTTAGGATTAGAAATAGGTAACGGAAAAATAGAATTACAATCACATATATCTACAAAGATACTTGATTTCCTAGAAAAATTTGAAAACTTAAAACAAATACAAGCCTTTCTAGGACTGGTCAATTATGCTAGAAAATTTGTTCCAAATTTATCAAAGTAAGTAGGGCCTTTATATAGTAAAACAACAAAAAACGGCCAAAGGTACTTTAATTCAGAAGATAAAAAACTAGTTAAAGAAATTAAAATGGCAATTAAAAATATTAAACCACTAGATTACCACTTGTTACAAATTACATAATTATTGAGACAGATGGATGCAAAGAAGGATGGGGAGCAGTTCTTCTCTGCAAACCAAATAAATATAGCCCTAAGCAAGAAGAGAAAATTTGTGCTTATGCAAGCGGTATTTTTCAAAACAAAAAAAGTTGGACTAGTATCGATTTTGAAATACAAGCATTGATATATGCATTAGAAAAATTCAAACTTTTTCTTCACAAAGAATTTAAAGTAAGAACTGATTGTGAAGCTATTGTAAAATTTATAAAAAATGATCAAAGCAAAAAGATAAACAGGACCCGATGGGTTAATTTACAAAATATTATCCAAGGAAGTGGATATCAAATAAATTTTGAACATATTAAAGGGAAAAATAATGGGATAGCCGATATGTTATCCCGTAATATTAACATATTGTTGCTTTTAGATGGACAGGAAAAAAGATAAAGGAAAGACAATACTTGTACATCCTACACAGCCTACAAAATCCTATCCGATGAATACATCATCCGAAGAAGAGAAAATAGAGAAACTCATGAGCCAGTCAATACAAGCAGCAAGAACACAGAATTTTAGACAACTGCCTGCAACACTAACAGATCTCAACAGTATTACACAGTTTTATAACCCAAGTCAATCAAAGGCTACAAATGTTCGTCCTCTAAAAAATAGACATTTTACACAAAGGGCAAGCTCTCAATCACAGAATACACAAAATGCGGTCATTACCTTTGGAAATTATGTATTGCAAAGATGTGATGATCCCAATACAAAGTTTCGTCCAATTATTGGAATGCAATTAACAGAAAAACAACAGTGTTTACTAGATAACCTGTGGCATATTCAAACTATGCCTCAGCCTCAACCTTTAAAGTCCAGGTGTTAATTGCATTAAGTATTTATTTTTATGAACAAAGCAGTAAAACACCTGAGAAACCACAGAAGCCTAAGTTTACCCATTATGTCATATTTCAAGGCACTAAAATTGGTATTTTTAATAAATGGGAAACTGTGGCTAAGCATATCCAATGCCCCAATCCAATTTACAAAGGCTTTACAGATTTTCAAAAAGCTATAGAATCGGCAAGAGAACATTTTGGGGTAAGTGGCTTTTACATAGAACCTGAAGAGGTTCTATATATACAACAACTCAGACCTAAAAAAACCGCCAAAAAATCCTATATATACAACAACTCAGACCTTCAATTAAAAAACACAAACAAAAACCCCAAACGCCATATTTAATATATACCATTCAACTGATAAACGCCAGAAAACCCAAACATCAAATATATTGCTGTCAATAAAGTGTAGCTGTATGGTGTGGACAACATTCTCAGTTATCTTTCTTAACTGGGATTAACAATGTTATCCAACACCATACAACAACACTTTATTGATTTTAGCATGATCAAATTTACAGTTTTAAGATGGTTTATTTCGTGGCGTTCTTTTTCTCGGTAAAACGCCAAAAAAAGATAACACTTTGGCTGAAAGGGTGTAAACTCAATAACATTTTGCTGCATGAGATGGACAAAAATTATAGAAAAAGTGGCTGAATTCATACGAAAGTCGAAACAGCTAGTGAAGATGCTTCAAAAAGAAGAAAGAGACTGGTGACAGTGAAGATTTGAAGATCAATATTTATTTTGTTTAATTTTCTTTTTTAGTTGATTGTTATTTAATAAACAACGCCATATCTAATAAAAACGCCAAAAGGCAAATGTCTTACACCTTTGACGTTTATCAAACTATCATAAAATTACTTTGGACAAGTATTATAAAAAAACTTTTTTTATGTATTCTTTTTTTATTTTCCTTTTCAGTTGATTGTTGTATTATAAAAACGTCATATATAATAAAAACGCCAAAATAGCCAAAATGCTTGTTTAAACGATATCATCCCGTTAAACGCCCCAAAAAAACTCTCAAACTATAATAAAATTAGTTTGAAAAAGTATTATAAAAAATCCAAAAAATAAAATAAAATAAAAAATAAAAAACAAACTTGAAAATGTAACTAGAAAGAGTAACTTCAAATCAGAAAAACTGAAGATAGGGAAAATTTATTATATTAGAATCTAAAACGCCAAACTTGATAGATGGGACGTGTTAGAGACTTCAGAGATAAAGCTTGTCAAAAACAATAATTACAAACAGTAACTGAAAAGATGAATACTTTATTATAATAACGCACCGCTTAACTTAGGCGCCAAAAAGAGATCCTATAAAATGATACATCTCAGCAACTTCCATTTGATCCAACCCAAAAAAAAAAACGTCAATACTACTAAATACCACTCACTGTAAAACGCCAAAAAAAATCAAAGATGGCTAATATGCTTTCTTGGATATTCAGTATTGTTATTCGTCAAGTTTCACTGAATGAATTGTTAGCGGAGGCGAGTAACTCAGTAAGATTTTGCTGCATGAGATGGACAAAAATTCAAGAAAAAGATACTAATGCCAGTCATATGGCATTTTGTATTTTTTGTTCTTGAAGAAGGCTTGGATGAGGAGAAGAGATCAATGACACTGAAGAGTGAGATGATTATAAAGATGAAGATCAACATGAAGAAAAATCAAAAAACCCACCCACACGTCATAGATCTATGTCCCCAAACATCCACAAAAAAGCCACTTCAACAGACGAGCAGGCAAAATAATCAAACCGATGGGTTTGTTAAGTTTTACATAAAACGCTATATTTTGGTGTCAGTTCTTGTACTATTAAAGAACAAAGAGACTGATGACAGTGAATATTGTGAATAGAGATCCGATTAGGATTTTTAATTTATTTTCTTCGCTTGTATTTTTTTTTACTGTGGCTGAAATATAATCCAACAATTGTAAAACGCCAAGATAACCCAAATGCCAAAATGTTTATAAAAATAATAGAACAATGGGCCAACTTGTTTAAAACGCCTTGAAAAACGCCATTCAAATAGATTAACTGAGCCTTAGGTTACAATGGCATACGATTTGAATAAACGCCAAAATGTTAATAAGATGAAACCATTAAACGCCATTAATTATTGAATTTGTTTAACGCCAAAAATCTTAAACCCCAAAAATTCAAACCATATTCGGAAAAGCGGAACTGGAAAAGCAGAAGATGAAAGGACAAAAAAGCCCCTCCGCCCTTTTCTAAGCGGCGTGACACGTGTTGGGCCAGGAAGCGTTCTCACCGTTCTCACACTTTTGAGCGTTTTCTCCCGATCCTGCTTCTCTCTCTCTCTCTCTCTCTCTATATATATATATATATATACATATATATATATATACATATATATATATATGGTAGTGTTAGTCTACAAAAGATGTTTTAATTATTGTCACATGTTAATTTCTTGAGCTTTCTTACATTTCTTAGAACTTTGCTCATTAGTAGGGGAACCTTAATCTATATATATGGGAATAAATAATTTGATAACCCACTTAAGTTGTGAAAACCCAGTAAAAAGCCTATATAACAAACCGTTTTTTTATTAAAATTTTAGGGCATGTAATATACCTATTTTTGAGTATTTTGAGCTCAGGCTTGAATAACTGCGAAAAGCGCTGAGTGTTTAAAAAAACAATTTAACTTTTAACATGACAGGTGTGTAACATCATTTACTGCTAAACAACGCTTTTGCTACATCCATGTTACAGGTAGGGCTGTCCAAATTGCTCGACGATCGCTCGAAAAATGCCTGAAAAATGCTCGTTCGATTCCCGCTCAGTTTGTAAATGAGTCGCTCGGCTCAGTTCGATTTGAAAACGAGCCAAGCATGAGCAAAGGTCCGCTCGCTCGTCGATCGCTCGGTTTCGCTCCAATTATTTTTATTAAATAATTAATATAGATATTACAAATTTTAAAGATTTATTTATATATATATAGGGCCGGGATTTGGAGAAAACGGTAGAAAGTGTGAGAACAGTGAGAACGCTTATGGATCGTCCGATTAAAACAATCTATGGACTAGATTGGCGCGGTGGCGTTTTTGTAAATAACATCAATTTTATTACGTGGACGCACCTCATTAAGGGTAAAAGCGTCTTTACACCTCTATACGAAAACGCCAAACTGATGAATAAAACGCCATTACGGACCAAATCACATCGCTATATAAACAAAAAACATCCAAGACATAAAAACACACCCCCAGAACCTGAAACGCCATATTTTCGACTATATACCATTCAACTTTCAAACGCCAAAATCACCAAAACATCAAACACAAACTACTCAAAAACGCCATATTTTCTACTATATACCATTCATCTTAGAAAACGCCAAAACACTCAAATATCAAAAGATTCCAAAAGATCAACGGTTCTTTCAGATACACTATTTTTCTCAGTAAAACGCCAAAAATGCCAAATATCGTTTCTTGTATATTCAAAATATTATTCTACGCCAAAGTTTCGGATAATGCATTCTACCCTGAGGTGCTGGGACTCAAATAAAAATTTGCTGCATGAGATGGACAAATCATAAACAAAAAGATGTTGGGGTCAGACTTATGTCATTTTCTGTGTTTTCTTCTTGATGAATATTTTAATGGCATGAAAAGACGAATGACACTAATGATTTGTTTGAAGATACATATTCAAAAAAAAAAAAACTCATGTCATTTTTTCTTTCCAAACGGCCAACAAAACACAAGCATGGCTAAGCCAAACCACTAGCGAACATGATTCAATGAAGAAAGAGACTGATGACAGTGAAGATTTGGAAGATGAATTGTTTTTATTTTTATTTTTTTAATTTTCTTTTTCTATTGTTTGCTATGTATTTTTGAACTTAGAATAAAAAAATACATTATCTTACTAAAACGCCAAAACAGTCATAATGCATACGAAAACGCCATAAAATGGAGTAAAAACGCCAAAAACTCCCAAACTATAATAAAAGTAATTTGCAAAAGTATTAATTAATAAAAGCTAAAAATGGAAGAAAAAAAAAACGCCAAAAACTACTTAAAAACATTCAAAAACGCCTAACCTGGGAGATGTAAAGTCTATGACCCTAAAAACTCATAAAAAGCTGAACATAAAAAACAGTAAAAATACACACTAAACTGAAAAGACGGCTACTTTATTAATATCATTTAATATAAATAAAAAACCGCCTAAACTACGCGCCAAAAACATCCTATAAAAGAGAGACTTCTCTACACAAACAACTTATCACTAAACGAGAAACAAACGCCATATTCCCTAGAAACCATTCACTTTAAAAACGCCAAAAAATAATACTTAAAAAAGTCACAGATGCAGAACCTCGATTCTGCTATATTGAGTATTGATCTGAGTGTGGTTTCACTGAATGGATTCTTCTGTGAGTTGGGTATCTCTATAATCTTTTGCTGAATGAGATGGACAGATATTCCAGATAAAGAGACTGATGACACTGATATGACATCATGTCACTTTGTTCTTGATTGATATATGGATGGCATGAAGGGATCAATACATTAGAGCATGCGTTGGTCTTCAACATGTCATCAAACAAGTATATATCCACCCACCATAAAGGATGCCACAAAAAATAAGCATCTTCTAAAGACGGCAGTTATGTAGGAAAATAAGGATCTACATAAGGCGTTCAAAAACATGTTCAAAACGCCAAAAAGTTAAAGTAGAAGAGGCTGATGGTAGTGAATATTTGAATGAGAAATTAGATTTTAATTTTTAATTTTTTTTCATTTTCTATTGTTTTGTTATGTAATTCTTTATTGTTTATCATCTAATTCTATGCTATTTTAAAAAAAATTGAGTATAAAAAGCCAAAAACTACAAACAACAAAACGCCTGATAGTTTGAAAACTGTGAGAACGAATGCTAGCAAAGTATGAGGTTGCTATATAAAACGCCAAAAAACGCAAACAAAGAATTACTGGAAAAATCAACACTAATTGACAGATGAAAATTGAAAAGAAACAGTAAAATAAAGAGACGGTATCATTTATTGCCAAAAAATATTATAGTTATATTAATGCCACATTGCCACTACATAGAAAATTGAAATTTATTTATCTTCTCAAAACGCCATAATTGTCTGTCACATTATAGGCCTGTATCCTAAATGGCAAAACACTTGATATAAAAAATCAACAAAATTATAGATGTTTTTTACATTAAAAGCCTGCATCCTTATCTAAAAAACAATAAAAACGCCAAAACAATACTTAAAACGCCAAAATGTTTAATATAATTCTTATTTAAAAACAATAAAAACGCCGCGTATTTATTAAACGCCAAAAAATGAAAAGATGAACGGACACGCGTTAATAAAAATGAAATATGAAAGGACAAAAAATCCCCTCCGCCTTTCTCTAAGCGGCGTGACACGTGTTAGGCCAGGAATCGTTCTCACACTTTTGAGCGTTTTCTCCTGATCCCGTTTCTATCTATCTATCTATATATATATTTATAGGGGACCGCTAAAATGAAAACCACCTCCAGTTGTAAGAACCGCGGGAACCACTTTCTGGCCATTAGATTTTCAAAATGGATGGATAAGATTAAAAGTAGTTAAAAGTAATATTAAATTCTTTTTGTCTTATTATTTATTTAATATTTTAATCTAAAAGAGTATTTAAGTAATTTTATTTTTTTGTCTTATTAATTTTATTGTTTTTTAGTACATTTTTGTCCTATTTGCATTAATTGTTTTTTTTTTTTTTTCTAAAATCAGATTTTTTTTATTAAACAACATTCTGAAATCAGATTTTTTGATAAAAAAATTTTACACGCATTTTTTTACAACTCGTTTTTTACGCGCGTTTTTTTACGACCCGTTTTACGCTCCGTTTTTTCATTCCGTTTTTGCAACCAAGGTTTTTAAGTGCTGTTTTTAGGCCCGATTTTAGGCGCCGTTTTTTGCCGCGCCGTTTTTTACGTCACGTTTTTACAAGCCGTTTTTACACCCCATTTTTTACGTCCCGTTTTTACGTGCCGTTTATATGGCCCGTTTTACGCCCCGTTTTTTACGCCCTGTTTTTTTCACGCCGTTTTTGCGACCTGGTTTTTACGTGCGGTTTTTTATTCCCGGTTTTACGCGCCGTTTTTACACTTTTTACGTTTTACGTTTTACGTTAAACTTTTTAGACTTTTTACGTTTTAAGTTTTACGTTAAACTTTTTACGTTTTACGTTAAAATTTTTACTTTTTACGTTTTACGTTAAAACTTTTTACGTTTTACGTTAAAAAGTTTACGGTTTACGTTAAAAAGTTACGGTTTACGTTAAAAAGTTTACGGTTTAACTTTTTTTTTTACAAAAACTTTTTTACTAAAAAACGAACGCACCCAGAAATCGCAAACTCGGGAGGTGTCTCAGATATATTGTTATCATCATCGACTAGGGGGGAAAAAACCAACAACATCAAAGCATAGTGTATCTCGAAAAAAAAGGGGGTTTGGCTCAGATTATCCGATAATCAAAAAGGCTGTAAAAGTGGGGTTGCAGGTTCAAAAAATCTACCCTCCGCCGTCCTTGCCGCGCCATCGTCATCTAAATTTACGTTTTTTTTCATCATCGCCACCCAAATCGACCATATCAAAACCCACAGATTCAAAGATTCAAAATCACCAGCAAACCCAGCCAAAAATCACTGTTCGAATCTACAAAAAATCACTGTTCAAACATTCAAAACATTCACAAATCACTAACAAAACCCAGTAAAAACCAGTGTTCGAAATCTACCAAAATCACTATCCAAACATTCAAACATTTAAAACCACATACTCAAAACATTCAAAATCACTGTTCGGATCTATCCAAGAATCACTATCCAAAAATTAGTGTTCGAATCACTATCCAAAAATCAGTGTTCGAATCACTGTTGTGATTCAAAATCACTATCCAAACATTCAAAATTACTGTTGTGATTCGAAATCACTATCCAAAAAATCAGTGTTCGAATCTAGCAAAAAGCACCAACAAAACCCAGCAAAAACCCCCAGATTCAAACATTAAAAATCACAAGCAAAACCCAGCAAAATCTCTTACCAACAAACATAAGAACATCATCAGTGAAACCGCCCCCCCTTTTCTGCCATGATCTCCACAAACGTGAAACCGCCTCCAACACCAGCACCGCCGACCAACCACCTCCCACCACCGTCTTTCGTCGTCAACCAACCACCTCCTCTCCACCGATCAAACATCTTTTGGGTTCCTTGGAGGAGATGAGAGATGGGTTGCAGGTCTGAGGGTCGCCGGAGAAACGAGCGGTCAGGGTAACATCATCAGCCACCGCCGCTCACACATGAGTGAAACCCCCATGTGTGGCGGCGGCATCCGCCGGAGACGGAGATGGAGGGGGGTACAACGGGGAGTAGGTGCGGCTGCAGTGTAGGTGGGAGGGGTGGATCGGCGAAGATGAAACTGGGGGGGGGGTATGGTTTGGGTAGATTGAAAAATCTCTGTTTTTTGAAGAAGATAGGATAGAGACAAATGAAAGGATACAAATGAGAATGAAGAGAGAAGAGAGAGACAGTTAAGAAGATGACATAGACATTTCTGGTGGAATTAAATAAGAGAGAGAGTGAGAGATTAGACATTAAGGGTAAAAGACCAAAATACCCTTTTAGTTGATTGGTTGAAAGTGGTTCTCGCGGTACTTACAACTGGAGGTGGTTTCTATTTTTGCGGCTCTATTTATATATAGTTATATAGATAAGTAGCCCAAGAAAAATTAATAGCCCAAGAAACATACTAGCCCAACTCAATACCACTCTAATTCCTAAAGTTCATCAGCATCTAATCTCCTGCTACATACCTCCTGCTAGTCTGATACATACCTCGCCGCTGCTGCTCAAGTTCAAGTGTTCAACTCATACGGATACGGTACAATCGCCGTTGCTGCTCAAATTCAAGTTCAATTGTTGAGGATCCAAATGATTTTTTTGCTTGCTTCAATTCAATAACCATTTTGATTTAAAGAAAATCTGAACTTGAGGAGTATTTGGATGAGCCGAACCTAAAATGTATGGATCCAAAATTTGATGTGTTGAAGAGGTGGAGTCAACATTGTAGCAAGTTTCCGGTTTTGAGTAAGATTGTGAAAGACATTTTTGGCATCCTAATCACTACCGTGGCTTCCGAATCAACCTTTAGTGCTGGGGGCGTATATTGGATGACTACCAGAGCTCTCTTTCAAAGGATATGGTGGAACTTATTGTTTGTGGAAGTTGGGATTTGTTTTTGTTGAATGCAGCCTTGTAATAGTCTCGATTTCGGTTTTTTTTTGTTGCTACATATGTTTTAATTTCGGTGCTGAGAAAAACCGAGCGAAAACGAGCCGCTCGATTCAAATTCAATCCGAGCACGAGCATCACTTTTGTGCTCGGTTTTGCAAATTCGATCGGATCGGTTGTAATTCAATCCGAGCACGAGCAGACCATCGCTCGGATCGGATCGGCTCATGAACACCCCTAGTTACAGGTTCTGTGCTTATTTTTTTTTTAAATAACTCTACTTGGACTTTTTGGATTTTTTATTTAAAACGCTTGAGAATATATATATATATATATATATATATATATATATATATATATATATATATATATATATATATATATATAGGGGGCCGCTAGAATGAGAACCACCCCGAGTTATGAGAACCGCGAGAACCACACCATCCGGGGCGAGGCGGACCAAATTTTTTTTTTACAACTAGATGTGTGTATTATAAACACATTCGTAAAAAAAAAAAAAATTAAAAATGCCGTGTGGGTAGTTTTTTACACCACAAGTTTGGTGTTTTTATTTTTATTTTTTGTTTTTTTTACACCAAACTTGTGGTGTAAAAAACTACCCACACGGCATTTTTTTAAAATTTTTTTTTTACGAATGTGTTTATAATACACACATCTAGTTGTAAAAAAATTTTGGTCCACCTCGCCCCGGATGGTGTGGTTCTCGCGGTTCTTATAACTCGGGGTGGTTCTCATTCTAGCGGTCCCATATATATATATATATATATATATATATATGATTAGGTTCATTTGTGAACAACCCCTTTGATAGTGAGCACTAGTAAACTAATTCTAGCCCTTGATTATCAATACAAAAGTGTATATACAAGTGTAAATTAATAGTCAGGATTTAATAATGAAAATACACTAGTGTATTTCATGATTTGATGATTTAAATCAATAGTCAGGATTTGTTCACTTAGTTCATAAATACACTAGTTTTCACTCTAAAACTATACTCTCTCTATATATATGCTTTAAATATTTGTATAAAAAAATGTGCTTGAAACATAATGTTACATAGGTGTTATATAGAGTTTTCAGGATTTTCACACATTAATTGAGTTTTCAATATAGCATTACCAGATTATATATATTACTTTTAGGTAAGGATTTCTTACTTATCCAACCTTCTTGAACGTTTAATTACGCACATATTTATATATGTTAGATGTAATGTTCAAATATTGAAAAAGTTATCAATTTATCTTTCTACAAAGTCATCTTAAAGATAAAATGATTGATGAAAAAGGGGCCATCATTTTTGACTTCATCCTCCAGGCATTGAATTAAAAAGGTGGGGGACTGTGGACGCGTTTGATTCTTAGATTATACTCTGTCTCTTTTAAAGAATGATAGGTAAATCAGCATACCATCTTCTTCAAAACACATGTCCAGAAAAATGAAAATTTTGATATGTAAATTTATATCTTTATAAACAAAATACAAAAACAAACCGTTATATATTTAAGAAACAAATGAAGCAGGTTTAGAATTTTATTTTCCATTCTGCTATGGGATAACAGTTCAAGTGCAAATGAGTTGAGATGATCAGCCGAGCCAAAGCTCGAATATGCTTGAGCTTGTGCTTGTTTAACTTATTAAAGCTTGAGCTCGGCACAGTTTGAGTTTTGTCTGTTAAGCTCGAGCTTGGTTTATCATAATGTTATAAATAATAATAATTATTATATAAATATATAATTAGTTTATTAAATAAATGTTATAAAAATAATAGGACTCGTTTAGACTCACTAGCCAGTTCAACCTCGATAAGTGAAGTTGGGCTGTTTACACTCCTAATAACAGTATTATCTTTTAGTTGATAAGAAAGTTATTTATTTATTTTTTAATTATCTAACTAATGTTATTCATTAAACTCGCCCATATATTTAGTATTAGACTATTAGCAGATTAAAACAACCAAATAAAATTATAATCACTAGAAACCATACTATTCACTTTAAATACATGAATTACTAGTGAATACTGAATATATTATAATACATTAATGATTTTACAGAATAGTATATTTTATACCTACACCAATATGACAATGATGATTTAGCAAATAATTTTATATATAGAGTATCGTAACAAAAGTATAATATATAAAAGTCGGCTAGCTTATAGTAAACTCATGATAAGACGACCATGAAAACACATTTAGTTTTAGGTCATATATTCTAGGCCCTACCGAACAATGAGGTTATTTTCAACTCCAAAACTAAATAAAAAAGGCAAAGCCCAGCAATACATGGCCATAAAGTCTTGAATTAAGCTTTTCAGATTCTGTAGGTGTTACGTGAAGTAGTAATATCCACACGATGTTCCTGTATGTTGATGGTTACACGATAAGTGTTTGTTTGCATATCGTAAAGTTCTTTGTTAGGAATTGCCTTTTTAAATTAATAAGATGTATCCAACTCATGGAAATATTTATTTTTTAAGATATAGTATATCATGGTCCAATTAAATAATAATGTTTTTAATAATGAAAGTTGTATGAAGGATTGTAGTGGTGATATAACTCTCATGATGACATACCATGCATCATAAAAGAATATTGTGAATATGAGTCAGATGAATCAAAACTATGTTTGTTGTGAATATTTGTCAGATAAATCATCAAATCTATGTGTCAGTATTAAGGGGCTGTTTGGCAAAATTTAAATGGTTAAGTGCTGAATTAGTAAGAGGTTTGAATCATTAAGTGCTGAACCAATAAGAGGTCTAAACCATTAGGAGCCAGTATAATGTTTAACCGTTCAGAGACAAATGTCTAACCAATTTAGATTAGAGGTCTTAACCATTCAGACTATGTATAAATCTTAACCATTTAGAGACAAATGTCTGAACCATTCAGACATCTGCTTGTGAAACAAACAGTCCGAACCATTAAGTGTTGAACCAGTAAGAGATCTGGACCATTAAGAGGTAAACAAACAGCCACTTAAATTTTCAGAAACATCAATTTTGGTTATAAAGAGTCCGGTTATTCGAAATCAAACACAGTTGGTTAGTTCGGTTATTCTATGGTCAATCCCCTGGTTGTAGGTGTGAGGCAATTTAAGCTCATTCCACTTGGTAAATTCAGTTATATATGTTTTATAATATATAAAAAAATAAGAAAGTTTAAACTTCTAAAGGAAAATATGAATCACATTTGCCGTTAAAAAAAAAACTATAAATGTATAAATTATTTTATCTATAATAAATAAAAATCTCAAGGGTGGTTTTATTAATGGATCGGTTCAGTTAGGGTTAAAAAAAAAAAAAGCTTAGCCATCGTTTTTTAAATTGGTTCAGTTTTTCGACTATGACATGGTCAATTATTTTGAGTACACGACATGGTTCCAAAAGTCGGTCCGAGTTAATCTACTAGATCTGATTCTGGCCGAGGTTGAGCGCGTTTGATCGATTCCGAGTAATTAGGCGAGTTGAAAAAAGTTGTGTCAACAATCAATCTTGTAGCGATTACTCAGGAAGTACTCGGCCTTTAAGATCTTGTTTTGCAACCATGGTTATCATGATTTAAGCTAACACTATAACATAATCGTTTTTAACATAATTGATTTAATGTTCATCAGTTTATGTACATGTGTGTGCCCGATTTTGCTCTCAAACTTTGCTGAACTTACATTGTAGTAAAGAAACACACCCCATCGTTGGTATATAATTAAGCCATTATATATATGGGATCACTTTGCAAAATTAAAGCACAGTGAACAGATTTAAAATAATCAGAATACATGTTTTAAATTAAAATTTAAACTATTCTATTTAATTATTTAATTTATAAGACTAATTCCAGTGATTTACACCGATGCCATCCAAGAATAATTTATTTTTGTTAGGTGACACAAAAGAACTTTTTGAACATATAGCTGTACTACATAACAGGAAGGAATACCGAAATTTGACTCCACACCTTCACAAATCAGAAACGTTTTTATAAAGTTTAGTCTTTTTCATAAAATCAAACTAGTATTAAGTTCTCTGTATTAAATCTTTTGAGAATGTGGTTATCAAACTATTATTAATGAGTTTGATATTACAAAAAATAAAAAAAAATAAAATAAAATGAAAATAGCATTTCATATCTTGTTATCATAATAGTCACTTCAACATGGAATGATTGAAGGGAAGAAGGGGCACTCAAGGATAAGTATTCTAACCCTGACAAACTGTCATTCACCACATCAAATTTGGCTTAAAGTACCCTTTAGCTATCAAGTACTGGCGGCGCCTACCCTTCTCGTAAACTATATATTTTTTTTTTAAATTTAATAAACAAACTATTTATATACAGGAATTTTGTGTCATTTGACTTTTATAAAAAAAATGTTTTTTTTTAATTACTAACTGTTGGGTTGGTAAAATTTCATAGCTTAATGGTTTTAATTTCGGTTAATTACACGAAGTTACTTTCTAGAATACACTACTTTGATATGGTTTGTGTTTTGCAGGCATTGACGGGTTTAAGGTGCATTTTGAAGATTTACTGAAGCTTTAAGCGGATGCTAGAGAGAACATAATTGAAGAAAATGCAAAAAGAGGCAAAACTGAGCTGAACTCTGCGCCAAAAACAGTCTAAACTTCATTTTGGCTTATCCTGAGCTAGAAAATGAGTTTCGAGGCTTATACTATATACATTTGGGGTAGCTCGACGAGACGAATCAAAATATAGGGTTTTGAAATGCCAGAAATTGATGCATTATATGCTGCACACCGGCTGTTTAGTAAAAACGAGATTTTTTGAAAGAAAAAGTCAATTTTGGTAAAGGGGGAGTTACACTTTATTATTCCTTCAACTCTCATTCGTTTGAAAAAAAAGGGAAAACACTCTCTAATGATTCACAATCATGATGATCATCCAAGCCAAGATTTCTATTGCTAGTTCTTCATCCTCAAGATCTGGATTCCAATCCTCCAACACCATGAGAGACTAATCTTCTAGGGTTTCACCCCGGTGTAGACTTTGCAAGATTTTCTTGGGTTTAAACATTTGTATTTGCTTTGATTTCATGACAAGTTGTTTAGTATTTGAAACCTTTGATAATTGTCTTGCTTTTGTTTCGAATTCGTAAATTGTCGAGTGATGATAAAATTTGACTTTGTGAAATGATTATGTGCAATTATGCCTTATCTTAGGTTAGGATTTACATGTTCTTCGTAAAGAAGTGCAGTGCGCTCCGTTCCTGTAACGTTGATAGCTTTTGGCACCTAAGCCACGTGACACTAAATTCGTTAATCACTATATGCAGCTGAATCAAGTTAAGACATGTAGGAACCCTAGGTCTTGCAATTATCGAACCGGGAGTGGAACTTGTTTCTAAATTATTGTTTTCAACCACTTAGTTAACTTTTCCAATCCTAGTTAATAAACCATTGTCTTAGATAATAGCAATTTGTCGGTTCACTTCGACACCTTTTTCAACCAAACAAACAAATAAAGAAAATTAGCAAGCTTCATAATTATTTTGTACACTTGTTTGTAAATAGTTTAGACAATCGAACCACTAGTGTGATACTGACCACATGCTCTTCGTGCATACGATACCCGACTTACCCTAGCTACCTAGGTTTAATTGGGTTTTTGACTGATCGGGATGACACGGTCACGTCAAAATGGCGTCGTTGCCTGGGAGCTAGTGCGCTTAGTATTTCATTGCTTGTTCGATTTTAGTTTAGTTTTCTTTTTTTTTTCCTTGTATTTTTGTGATTTTACTTTGGGTGGTCGAGTTTGTTTGTGCAGGTACATGTTTTCCTTGTATTTTTGTGATTTTACTTTGGGTAGATGATGATCCGTGTGAGTGTTGTAGAAGCAGAGAGCATCTATTAGAGGTTTGCTCTCTTTTCTATGAAAAAGTTCAAGCCTACAAGGATCGGGAAGACTACCTCAGCGGATTGTATGAATATAGGAGGGCGAATTATGAAGATTTCAATGGTCCATCCTCACATTATCCATACGCTAGATCACCACCACCACCAACTTATCAAGACTACTACTATTCGGAGATTGATTACCATTATGAGCAAGAGCGGGGTTACAACAACTATGAACCCGACTTACCACATTTCCCAAGTTACCAGGAGGAGTATGATGGCTGACTATTATCATGACTCCCCTCACTCGACATACGAGGAGCCTCAAGATTCATTACACTCTAAGCTCGATGCAATCGTGGACATGATGATAGAAATGAAAAAGAAAGACGAGCAGGGACAAATCATTTGAGGCTTTGGTTATTCAGGTTGGTCAACTAACCGAGGAAATAGCCCCAATTAAACGTGAGCGGGAGGTTTTGGCTAATGGTACAATGGTGGATGGTGATGTGGTGGAAGAGGTTATAGGTCTTCCGGAGCAAGAAGATGAATGTTTGAACCGAGCGGAAGACATGACACCGCGAGACGAGTCGGATCCGAAAGAAGCCCATGTTCATATCCATCCTTCTCCCATACTTATCACTCCAACCAACAAAGTTGAGGATGAGGGTTCGGGTATAAGGATTCGAAGGGTGGTGTTGCAAGACATTGGCCAATTTGTTAAGAAACGATCCCGAAGTTGTACTGTGCGCATGCCGCGTAAAAGAAAAAGAGAGTGGATTCGGCATGCCAACTACCGAGCCTATGTTGGAAACTTGGTAAGCAAATGTTCACTTCGACCACCATGAGAGGCAAGTCAGGTATGATTGTTGTAGAGTTTGTATTATTATTCGTTTTATTTTATTTTCCTAGTTAAATGAAAGTTGTGGGTGTGTTCCCTATATAACCCTCACAAGACCTACTCGTCCTCCCGAGCTATTGGGAGGTTTAAAAGGGCTTGTTGCATACGCTAAATGCAACCGTGATTCCTACGAAAGAGAGTTAGGTTTATTGTTATTGTACATTATTTTTCCACATAAATGAAAGTAGATTAACGTATGGTTTGGTAATATTTTCATAAAAGTGGTAGAACTAGATAACTAACAAATTTTAATGGTTGTGAGAAGTATGCTTCTACACAAGGGTTAAGATTTGTAGGTACATTATGTTCGTGAGACGACCGCTTTGTTGAAAAGATGAACGGCACACGAGGAACTAGCGAAAAACCAGGTGCATACGTTTCTTTTTATCTTTGATTTTTTAGTTAGCAAATAAGTGGAATGTAATTTGTATTTTATTTCCGGGTTGAAATTTTGGGGAAGTTAGCCGTGTCACATCCCTTGTGCATTTTAAAAACTCTAGTTCTTACACATTGAGGACAATGTTTACCTCAAGTGTGGGGATGGGGGAGTAAAAGTTTTTCGATTTTTGACCCGTTTATTTAAACACTACACATTGAGAACAATGTTTACCTCAATTGTGGGTATGGGGGGGAAATTTCAAAAATGTCTTTGCTTGAAGCGATCTAAAAATCACAAGTAACTAAGTTAACGAGGGATGACACAACCCATTTGGTCTTTTGTCATGGTCAAGTTCAAGTTAATAGCATGACGGGTATTTAGCGGGTGGTTATTTGCGAGTAATTCGCCTAAGAAACTAGCACATCATGCATGTAACATACCATACCCTTTATATATGTGAGGTATTGAGCCACTTTTACATCATAGAATTACATATTTATGTTTCTCTGTTTTAGTGGACCATTAGTCATGTATTGTAGAACTTGCATCTTTTGATACGTTTGAGACCATGGATCGAATACAAGCACAAGAATGATTAAGGCATTAGGTGACCCTTTTCCATTAAAACCATTTATCCATCCTTACCCAAATAAATCCCCTAGTCGCTCACTTTGAGCCTAAACCTTTCGTTTGATCACCCCATTTAGCCCTTGACCATTAAACCTCTTTGTTTTAACCCGTGTGATGGAAATTTAATGTTAGGTTTAGTTGTTTATAAAGTTGTGGTTTTGTTAAAAAAAATCAGAAAATACCATCAAAAAAAGAGAAAAATCATTGAGAAAAGCACAAAAGATGTATGGTAATTGTTGAATAAAAGGCGAACGCTTTTGCCTAGTAGTTGTTGATTTTTATTTAGTCGGTTTAGATTAGTTGTTGTAATAAAAATCGGATTTTCATCACCTTAGCCACTCTCAAACATCCTATTCCACACCCTTAGCCTAGCCCCGTTACAACCCTTTAAAGACCTTTTGACTTGTGCTTAGTATTCGTGTTCGGTGGAGGAGAATGATTAAGTTGCAAGCCTATGCAGGTACGTGTTCTATTCGGTTTTGAGTGATTACTTTAAAAGTGCTAATACATCATTAAAAGTAGCCAACTTGTAAACCGAATGGAGTGAACATTGTGAGGGATATGTATGAATTGCGAGTTTTAAGGGCGGGTTAATCTTGGATAACCATTTTTACATGATTAATCATTTATTGCTAAATATGTCGAAAATTGTAAAAAGTTTGAACCGGGCATGACAATAGACCTTAACCTTAGTCTCGGGAATGGGGAGTGTATTTTTCGTTCGACCCACGTGAAAGTGAAAAACAGATTTGCTTGAGAGCAAGTAAAAGACAAGTGTGGGGATGTGATGGGTTGGTAAAATTCCATAGCTTAATGGTTTTAATTTCGGTTAATTACACGAAGTTACTTTCTAGAATACACTACTTTGATATGGTTTGTGTTTTGCAGGAATTGACGGGTTTAAGGTTCATTTTGGAGATTTACTGAAGCTTTAGGCGGATGATAGAGAGAACATAAATGAAGAAAATGCAAAAAGAGGCAAAAATTGAGCTGAACTCTGCGCCAGAAACAGTCCAAACTTCATTTTGGCTTATCCTGAGCTAGAAAATGACTTCCGAGGCTTATAATATATGCATTTGGGGTAGCTAGACGAGACGAATCAAAATATAAGGTTTTGAAAGGCCAGAAATTGACGCATTATCTACTGCACACCGGCTGATTAGTAAAAACGGGATTTTTTGAAAGAAAAAAGTCAATTTTCGAAAAGGGGGGGGGGGGTTACACTTTATTATTCCTTCACCCCCCATTCATTTGAAAAAAAGGAAAACACTCTCTAATGATTCACAATCATGATGATCATCCAAGCCAAGATTTCTATTGCTAGTTCTTCATCCTCAAGATCTGGATTCCAATCCTCCAACACCATGAGAGACTAATCTTCTAGGGTTTCACCCCGGTGTAGACTTTGCAAGATTTTCTTGGGTTTAAACATTTGTATTTGCTTTGATTTCATGACAAGTTGTTTAGTATTTGAAACCTTTGATAATTGTCTTGCTTTTGTTTCGAATTCGTAAATTGTCGAGTGATGATAAAATTTGACTTTGTGAAATGATTATGTGCAATTATGCCTTATCTTAGGTTAGGATTTACATGTTCTTGGTAAAGAAGTGCAGTGCGCTCCGTTCCTGTAACGTTGATAGCTTTTGGCACCTAAGCCACGTGACACTAAATTCGTTAATCACTATATGCAGCTGAATCAAGTTAAGACATGTAGGAACCCTAGGTCTTGCAATTATCGAACCGGGAGTGGAACTTGTTTCTAAATTATTGTTTTCAACCACTTAGTTAACTTTTCCAATCCTAGTTAATAAACCATTGTCTTAGATAATAGCAATTTGTCGGCTCACTTCGACACATTTTTCAACCAAACAAAGAAAATTTATAAGCTTCATAATTAGTTTGTACACTTGTTTGTAAATAGTTTAGACAATCGAACCACTAGTGTGATACTGACCACATGCTCTTCGTGGATACGATACCCGACTTACCCTAGCTACCTAGGTTTAATTGGGTTTTTGACTGATCGGGACGACACGGTCACGTCACTAACAATAAATGATACTTAGATTATTTAGTTGAAGCTGAAAATGTATTACACCTAATAGACCAGGGTTAAAAACGAAAATTCATTTGAACCCACGATTGTTTCTTCTTTGTCAACCATTCCGATCATTACCAGAATTCCTTTCAGTTTTAGATCGATCAAAATAATGACAATTAAACACGAAACATAGCATTTAATCATGTCATATGACTGTTGCAGCGTCAACAAAAGCATCGAAGATCACAATCTCATGCAGGTAGTTCTCCTGGCCAAACCAACCGGCTAGCCATGCCCGCATGGTGGCAGTGGTGTTCTGACAGGGGTTTGAAGCCAGGAGGGGCTTTCCCGCTAGTGCCCCCATCCCCCCAAGCTATGGTGGGACATAAAAGTCACCCGCAAATAATTTCATGGTTAATCTTTTTTGCGTAGAATTTATGATGGAAATAAATGTGCAAGAGTGGCTCAACCTTTTTAAAAACCTAACTCTAAAGGAAATATAGGGCATTTTTCATAATTTCATTGTTTCAAGGAGTGAAAATGCCGATTGAACAGTAACAACTAACAAGTCTATGTGCTTGAATTAAACAAATAAACAAAACTTACTTATAGCTCAATTGTGAGGTAAATTGTTAAAGAAAAATTTAAAATATTATAAGCGAGCCTTTTTGCGAACAATGCAAAACCTTAAAGTAACTGAAGGCTTCAACTATAACTATATATGAAGTATGAACGGAAAAGTAAATAAATGGCAAAGGATTACGCAATATATTAGTAACCACACAATGACATTGTAAACCCTAGCTAAGATTAGTGTTTCTTTTCAACATTTTATTAATTATCTGCGTATATTGAAATTATTGTCACAGACTCTACACAATTAATAAAATGTTGAAAAGAAACACTATCTTATAGAATGTCGATTAGGTTAAAAAAATATAAGCATAGATTGATACGTGACATGTTGGGTTGTTGATTGAATGGAAGGAAGAATCATATGTGATTTGTTGGCCGTGTGAGAGTATTGATTATAAATGTCGGAAAAGAATGAAGCATTACAATACTTAATGGTATTAATATTCGCACACTCCTCCCCTTTATCTGTCTCTATATATACATAGATATATATAGAAAGGTAGAGTGAAATGAGTGTGGGAATAAGATTTTGGGTGTGGGAATAAGATACCAAACCCTATTTTACTTAAATAGTTGAATGTAATACGGGGAACGAATCGTTAACCTAATTAGATGATTACATGTAGGTCTCAATTAAGGCTTTGGGGAAGCCACTCAAGATCGGCTAACTAAAAGTTCGAACAAAGTCAAGGTTAAACCGAGTTTCATTTATTGATCCCCGAGTGTTTAAACGAGCCTATTAATAAATTAATAAATAATTAAAAGTGAACTCGAGATTGAAAAGCTACTTACGAGCTTAGTTCAAGTTGTAAAAATACAACTTGAAATGATTCATGCTCGATTTTTTAGAAGTTAAATGATTCAAACTTGCTTAGATGAGTTTGGCCGTACATTGTTTTGTTTACATCCTTAATCTCATCCGCTTAAAGCAAGGCCAACCTTGGGGAGGGGTGAAGCGGGCTACCGCCTAAGGCCCACCCTCGCAAAGTGCGCAAAAATTATTAATTATAATTGTATATGTGTGTATATTTATAGTAACTTGATAAAACAAAAACTCATCCGAGTTGAGAAAACTTGAAAAACCACTGACGGGTAGTCCATAGGACAACCATTTATGATGTTAAAAGACAAGTTTATCCCTCATTTAAGTGTGTAATTATCTCGAATTAGATAACTACTGTTGCTTATGTCTCAGGTGCGGTTTGGAGGCTTAAAGTGAAGAAAAATGCAGCTTTAGAAGGTTTGAACTTGAACGGGTCGTGCAAGAAACAAAAGATGAAACAAAGTGAAAGATTCAAGATGCCACCGTAATTTACGGTCCCACCGTAAATTACGGTGGACCTGAAATCCATCATATTGCCACCGTAACTCAGTCTTATTGGGCCGTAAACATTTCATGTCCACCGTAACTTACGGTGGGGGGAATTTTTTTTGAAGTTTTTGAAAAATTTTGAGCCAAGCGAAACGATGTGAAAAGTTGAACACCTTAGATTAACCCCAAATTGGTGCACCGGAAACCCTTGATACCTTTTCATTCTTGGTGAGAGTTGTAGCCACATTTGTACATAAATAATGTTTGTCTTTGATGAGAGTGGCTACGGGTGGGGGTGCATTAGAACTTGTGCTTGAATGCGATTTGAGTCCTTAGTTAGACATGAATGCGAAAAGGATAAGGGCATTTAGGTAGCCTCGTTGTTGGTGTGAGCGAGTGTGGGATTTGGGGGGGTTGGACCTCATTAATTATATGTATGAGCTTGGTAGTGAGTGGGGCGGGGGTTTGGACATTTAGTTGCCAAATTTTGTGCCTTAAAAGCCTATCATTTGTTACCCCTAGCTACTTACTTAAAAACTTACCCAAATTTGACCCGGTCTTATAGTGTTAGTGATAGTATTAGTAGTTTTAGTAGTTTGAAGTAGATATGTTTGATGTTTCATTGTATATTTGTTTGCTTTGCTTGAAAAAAAAATTATTAGAAATGAAAAAGAAAAAAAAAGCAATGAAAAATGAAAAAAAAAAAAGAAATGATGTTTAGTTGTCTTGTACATAGTAGTTTAGATTGGTAGTGTTAGTTTGCTTTATTGTGTAATAAAAAGACCGGGTTAAATTTTCGCTACTTCATATATATTCCATTTCCTACCTATACACCTAGCCACGTTACAACCTTGAAAGTCCCTTTGATTTGCATTCATGTTTGACACATTTAGGAGAAGGATCGATTTAGGTACAAGCCTATAGTTGTGCAACCACCCGTTTGCCTATTGTGTGTCTAGCTTATCTTTGCTAGTTTTCACTTGTAGCCGAGAGGAGAGATTTAGAGAGGGGTGCATTGGTTAGGTGTTAAAAAGGGGTTAGTAAAAGGATTGCTTATTTGTGCTTGGTTTAAATTGATCACTTGTATTGAAATTGATTTGATGAGTTGCTTGGGACAAGCAACGATTAAGTGTGGGGATGTGACGGGTAGTCCGTAGGACAACCATTTATGATGTTAAAAGACAAGTTTATCCCTCATTTAAGTGTGTAATTATCTCGAATTAGATAACTACTGTTGCTTATGTCTCAGGTGCGGTTTGGAGGCTTAAAGTGAAGAAAAATGCAGCTTTAGAAGGTTTGAAGTTGAACGGGTCGTGCAAGAAACAAAAGATGAAACAAAGTGAAAGATTCAAGCTGCCACCGTAATTTACGGTCCCACCGTAAATTACGGTGGACCTGAAATCCATCATATTGCCACCGTAACTCAGTCTTATTGGGCCGTAAACATTTCATGTCCACCGTAACTTATGGTGGAGCCGTAAGTTACGGTGGAGTCTGCGGAATTTTTTTGTAACTGCCTCATTAAGTCGGTTTTATTGTGTCTTTTCGAGTATTCTCATCATTGGACGTTTTTGGGAGACATTGGGGGCGATTTTGCTTGTTCTTGCTTGGTTCTAAACAATTCCTAACATTCGGTTTGTGTATTCGATTCGTATGAACATTAATCGTTATGTGAAGATGATGTACCAAGTCATGCGTGGCTAAACTTTTGGTGATCATCCTAGATGTAAGGTTTGCTTTTGAAACACTATGTTTGTGCTTGAATTTCTAGAATAATAACTTTGAATGTTTGTTTGAGTTATTATGGTGTTTGGATATTTGTTTATAAATTGTTGATTATTGTTTGATGTTAATCTAAACCATACGTTCTTGGTGCCGCTGGTAATCGAGATATCATGGGAGGGATTAGGGTTGGATAATTGTCAATTGATCATCGAGTAACAACCTCGCATTTTATAATCCGAGTACTTAGTTCTCTTTCATCACAAACAGATAATCAAACACGAGCCATGTCTATGTGGTTCTTTCTAGTTAAGCATAAACATTAGTGTGGATTAAAACCTGAAATCTAGGATGGTCGCTTGTTCCTAATCTGTTTACAAAAACACTGTTTGATTTGCAATTTAATTAGTTAATATTAGTTCTTAAAATCAAAACAATCAACTCTTGAATTTTAATTTTTGCAATTTTAGTTTAATCTTAGTTTAAGTGCAAAGCTACATAATCGACATACTTTCCACAAACTCCCTGTGTTCGATACCCTCTTACCACTATATTATAGTTGTTATTGGGATTAAATTTGCGTGACCCACGACAGTACGTCAAATTTTGGCACCGCTGCCGGGGAGTAGTGCGCAACGTGTGTCATTTTTGTTAGTTTTGCTTTGTTATTTTCGGGTTTACACTGGTGTGTTTAGTGTGCAGGTTCTACAGGTGCATGCATACTAGAGGTTCTCACAAAGCTTCACCATTGTCATTTGATCCGGAAATCGAAAGAACGTTAAGGCAAAACCGAGTTTTACTACGCGAAAACAGAATCATTGGTTCACCTACTTCACCCATTACACCAAGAAATATCATGGACGAAACACAAGTACCACCCACAACGGGTCAAACGACTTCAACCTTTATACCTACTTCCACACAACCATCACCAAACACTACTATTCCCAACATCACCACAATGCCTACTCCACTTCATGATACTACACCAACCAACACCACACAACCAATCACTACTCAAGTCGAACCTACTCTTACCTTTAGCCCATCTACTACGATTCCACCACTCACTCACTTCTTCCCAGCTTCAGGGCAATCATCCTCAACTTATACAATACCGCAAGGTTCAACTGTTATCCATACCACCTTTACGTTTAGACCATCAAACCAGTCGGGTTTTCAATACTCGACCATTCCATTTGGGCAAACTTCGGGTATAGGGGGAGATGGATATGAGGAAGGATACAAAGATTTTGAGGGCTATGATGAAGATGGGTACGCTTATGAAGGTTGTGGTGATCAAGGAGAGTTCGGTTATGTGCAAAGTCAATCTCAAGGGATGGCAAGTGTTGGTGGAATACCGCAACAACAACTCATACCACAACACATTAGGCCAAGACCACAAGGGCCACCAATGCAACGCCCTATTCCATTGCAACAAGTTCGGCCACAACATGTACAACCACAATTTCAAAGGCCAGTTCAACACCCACCGATGCCACAACAACAATTCCAACCACCATTCGTACCACAAGGGCATATACTAAGACCTATGGGTCCTATTCATCCAAGGGGTCGATTGGGTGTCCCAAGAAGGCATCTTAGGGAACAAGCAAGGGGAATAGAAGCACATTTCAGGCCGATAATTACTCAAAACCCTTCACCGGTGGTTATCCCTCACAATAATCAAGGGAGAACCTTTGAAGTAAGAACAAATTCTTTGCAAAGTTTGCCGAAATACAAGGGGCTAGCAACGGAGGAACCGTATTTCCACTTAGAGGCCTATGACTCGATTTGCAATACTCTTGGGAGTCAAGGTTTTTCGGCTGATGATATCAAGTTGGTCTTATTTCAATTTTCTTTGGAGGACAAGGCAAAGAATTGGTTCTACACTTTGCCTTCAGCATCTATATATACTTGGGCGGAGATGCAACAAATTTTCTTAGATGAATTTTACACCGCCCAAAAGACCAACGATGCTAGAAAAGGATTGAGGAGCTTCCAACAACAACATGGTGAGATGTTCCATGAGGCATTTGAACGTTTCAATATGATGATTAAAAATTGCCCTCACCATGGGATTGAACTTTGGGAGTTGATGAATGCCTTCCACGAGGGGTTGAGTGCCGAGGATGCTCGAGATTTAATGTCCATTACCGGTGGGACTTTTGGCACAAATTATGAAAATGATGATTGGGAGTTCTTGGAGAATATGGCAAGTACATCAAAGAGAAAGGCTCAAGCATCGAGGAGATCGCGACCGACCATTGCCCGACCTCAAGTGCACGCAATAGATGATGGTAATGTTCAAACTACTAACCAAATTTATGATGTTTGTGCTTTTTGTAATGAAATAGGTCACGCGGCTGAAAATTGCCAAGGAATGGTGGAAGGGCATTATGAAGAGGTGCATGCGGTTCAAGGTCAAGGTCAAGGAGGGGGTGGTAGAAACTACAACAACATGAACTCTAATACTTACCACCCCGAGTTGAGGAACCACCCAAATTTTCGCTATGGGAACCCCTCAAATCAAGCTAACCCGAACTTTCAAGGTAGTCAAGGTAACTTTGGTTCACGCCAACCTTATAACAACCAAAGTGGATATCGAGGCGGGAACAACCAAGGCTATCAAAGGCAATATCAAACGGGTCAAGAACAAGGGGGGTCTTCGGGTGGAAATGAGATGATGGAGATGCTAAAAAGCATGCAAACGGAGATGCAAAAACGGAACCAACTTGATGAAGTTCGAATGCAAAAGGATGAGGTTCGTGACAAAAGCATCCAATCATTAACAACCCAAATGGGTCAATTGGCAACCGATGTGGCGGAATTGAAGAAAAACAAGGGTCAACTTCCTAGTGACACCAAGGTAAATCCATCACACGGTTCGTCAAGAGGTAATGTTAATGTTCATCATGTTAGTGTTTTGAGAAGTGGAAAAAAGTGTAAAGCCAATTTGTCACCCGAATTGGTTGAGGGGGTAGTTGAGGACATCACAGGTAATGATAGTGATGATGACGTTTCACCGGTTAAACCAAAAGAATTAAATGTTAACAAACCGGATTTGGGTGAAAATAAAGAAAGTGAAAAAAGTGAAAAAATTGAGGGTGAACCGAGTCAAGTCCCGTTTCCATCGGCTTTACTTGACCCGGGTAGGAAAAATTTTATTGCATCAAGAGGTCCCCAAAAAGAAGAATTGTGGGACATGTTTAAACAAGTTAAAATTAACCTTCCACTCCTTGATGCAATAAAACAAGTACCCGCTTACGCAAAATTTCTAAAAGAATTGTGTACATAAAAGAGGCAAAACAAAAAGAAAATGCCTAAGCGGGTGGATTTAACCGGGCAAGTGAGTGCGGTTTTGAACGGGGAGCTTCCTCCTAAGCTCCAAGATCCGGGCACGCCATTGATTAATATACAAGTTGGTAATTTTCAAATGGCTAAGGCGTTGCTAGATCTTGGAGCCGGAGTTAGCATTTTACCAGGGGGCTTATATGACCAATTTGATTTTGGTCCGTTAGCAAGGGTGGAGACAACGGTTGTTTTAGCCGATTTGTCACATAAGTTACCCCGGGGTATGGTTCAAAATGTCATTGTTAAAATTGATGAGTTTTATTACCCGGTTGACTTTTTAGTCTTGGACTACTCATCGGCGGACCCCAAGCAACAACAAAACGTAATTTTGGGTCGACCATTTTTGAGCACCGCACATGCAGTCATCGATTGTAGATTTGGTACAGTCGATATGACTTTTGGGAACCGAAAAATGCGTTTGAATGTTTTTACTAACAATTCTAATGCTAATGGTGTTGATGAGTGTTTCATGGTAGATATAGTTGACGGATGCAACCCGCATGAGTATGAGGAGGATGGTTTGGATGTTTGCCTGTGTGATTTTTCTGAACAGGTACATGCTTATGCACTCCGGGTTGAAGAGGAAAAGCAAGATGCGATGGCGTTGAAAGAAGGTCGACCGCCATGGACCCACCAGTTCGAAGGCTTACCGGCGGAAATAGATTCGGGTACTAAACCATCATTAGAGGAACCGCCAAAGTTGGAGCTCAAAGACTTGCCGAGCCACTTGAAGTATGTGTTTTTAGGGGATAATGACACTTTACCGGTCATTATTGCCTCTAATTTAGAGTTGGCTCAAGAGCAAGCATTGTTGGAAGTCTTGAAAGAAAACAAGGGAGCTATCGGATGGACAATTGCCGATCTCAAAGGAATTAGTCCATCAATTGTCATGCACAAAATCATTACAACCGAAGATGCCAAACAGACACGAGAAGCTCAAAGGAGGTTGAATCCGAACCTAAGGGAGGTAGTTAAAAAGGAGGTAATTAAATGGTTGGATGCGGGAATCATCTATCCGATTTCGGATAGTGCTTGGGTGAGTCCCACCCAAGTTGTGCCTAAGAAGGCCGGCATTCAAGTAGTCAAGGATGAAAGTGGTGAACAAATTGCCACTCGACCGGTTACCGGGTGTCGTGTATGTATTGACTACCGAAAATTGAATGCCGCCACTTCTAAGGACCATTTCCCGTTACCTTTCATTGACCAAATTATTGAAAAATTATCGGGTAAAAAATATTACTGCTTTTTGGACGGGTACTCGGGTTACAATCAAATAGCAATACACCCGGATGACCAACACAAGACCACCTTCACTTGTCCATATGGTACCTTTGCCTTTCGGCGAATGCCATTTGGCTTGTGCAATGCTCCGGCAACTTTCCAACGATGTATGATGAGTATCTTCTTGGACATGGTTGGAGAGTCGCTCGAAGTATTTATGGATGACTTCTCCATTTCTGGCACTAGTTTTGATGCTTGTCTCAACGAATTGCAAAAAGTTTTAAAAAAGTGCGTTGAGAAGAATCTAGTGCTAAGTTGGGAGAAAAGTCATTTCATGGTGCAAGAGGGCATTGTGTTGGGTCATGTAATTTCTGAAAGAGGGATGGAGGTGGATAAGGCAAAAATAAGGGTAATAGCATCTTTGCCACCTCCGAAAAATTTTAAGGGTGTAAGGTCATTCTTGGGACACGCGGGGTTTTATAGACGTTTCATAAAGGGTTTTAGTGTTATCACCAAACCTTTATGCAACTTGTTATTAAAAGATGTCCCATTTGATTTTACTAACGAGTGTATGCAAGCTTTTACTGTTTTGAAGGAACACTTGGTCAAAGCTCCTATCTTGCAACCACCGGATTGGTCAAAGCCGTTCGAGATAATGTGTGATGCAAGCGACACCACTATTGGTGCAGTTTTGGGTCAACGGGTTGATAGAAAGCTGGTGGTGATTTACTATGCAAGCAAAACATTATCCGAAGCGCAACTCAATTACACCACAACTGAAAAGGAGTTATTAGCGGTGGTGTACGCTTTGGATAAGTTTCGTGCTTATATTTGGGGGAGCAAAGTGGTGGTTTATTCGGATCATAGTGCGGTCCGATACTTGATGGAGAAGAAGGACGCGAAGCCTCGGTTGATTCGATGGGTATTATTGTTACAAGAGTTTGATTTAGAAATCCGAGACAAAAAGGGAAGTGAGAACGTAGTGGCGGATCACTTGTCTCGGATTCCGGTGGAAGGGATCGATGATGTTAGTGAAATCAATGAAAGTTTTCCCGACGAGCAACTACTAGCCATTTCTACCTTTGTTGCACCGTGGTATGCTCACTATGTCAACTATTTAGCCACGGGTGCCATCCCAAGTCATTGGACCAAAAAGCGTCGACAACAATTTATGGTCCAAGTGAAGCAATACATTTGGGATGAACCGGATCTTTTCAAGATTGGACCGGATCAAGTTATACGAAGGTGTGTGCCCGAGACAGAAGTATTGGAAATTTTGACCCATGCTCATTCGTCCGCATGTGGGGGTCATTTTAGTGGGCACAAAACAGGCTATCGGGTGCTCTCATGTGGGTTCTATTGGCCCACCATTTTCAAGGATGCTTGTGAGTTTGCTAAGAATTGCATAAATTGTCAAAAGATGGGAAGCATATCGAAGAGGGATGAGATGCCTTTACAACCAATCTTGGTTGTAGAGATATTTGATGTATGGGGTATCGACTTTATAGGTCCCTTCCCGAATTCGAATGGCTTTCTATACATTTTGGTGGCGGTGGATTATGTCTCGAAGTGGATTGAAGCTATTGCAACACGAACAAACGACCATTCGGTTGTTTGTAAATTTGTTCAATCCAACATTTTCTCTCGTTTTGGCATCCCGTGGGTTATTATAAGCGATGGTGGTTCGCATTTCAAGAACTTCAACTTCGGGAAATTATTGAAGAGGTATAGCGTGAATCACCGAATTGCCACACCTTACCATCCGCAAACGAGTGGACAAGTCGAAGTGTCCAACTGTCAAATTAAATAAATTCTCATGAAGACGGTTAGAACGGATCGGAAGGATTGGTCGAGTAAGTTAGATGATGCATTGTGGGCATACCGAACGGCCTACAAGACTCCAATTGGCACAACGCCTTACCGGATGGTGTATGGAAAGAGTTGTCACTTGCCAATGGAGTTAGCACATCGGGCACATTGGGCAATTAAGACGGTTAACGCGGATTATGACGAGGCGGGGAAGTTGAGGAAGCTACAATTAAGCGAGATAGAAGAAATTCGAGATGAGGCATATGAATGTGCATCGGCGTATAAAGATAAGCTCAAGAAGGTGCATGATGCAAAATTGCGAAAGAAAACGTTCGAAGTGGGTCAAAAAGTTTGGTTGTATAACTCAAGATTCAAGATGTTTGCGGGCAAGCTCAAAAGCAAATGGATGGGCCCGTATGTCGTTCGGAGAGTTGGGAGGTTTGGCGATGTAGATATCTAAGATGAGCACACGCTAAAACAACAAACGGTGAATGGTCACCGGTTGAAGCCATACTTGGAGGGGAACGACATCAATAACTTGGAGCTTGACAAAGCGGGTTACATCTTACGCCCGGTCGACGATGAGCAACCATGAGAGGCCCAGGTTTGGTAGTGTAAATAGTTAGCATTTTATTTTGTTTGTGTTGTATAGTTGCACAATTACCGTATTCCCTTGAAATTCGTGTTTGAAACAAGTGTGGGGATATTCGGGTCACGAATTACTCTAACATTGTGTTGAGGACAACACGGGACTTTCAAGGGGGTAGGGTGATTTTTACACGTTTTTGAAAAAAAAAATTAAAAACATAAAAAAATCAAAAAACTTGAAAAAATATAAAAAAATGAACCTTTAAAAAGCACATTTTCTTCAAAACAGAAATGCCCAGTTCGTACCGTAATTTACGGTATGACCGAAATTTACGGTGGGTTATGAAAATCTTTGTGCTTTACGGTGTAACTCTACTGAGTTACGGTAGAAGTTAATGTTCAGATCTTAACGTAAATTACGGTCTTACCGTAACTTACGGTACGCAGATTAGGTCAACGTTTCGTTCCGGTTCATGTATATATATAAAAAAATAATAATAATAATAATAAAACATCAGAATTCGAGACATTACCCCAGCCACTCATTCTCTTTTCACTTTACTATCTATCTATCACCATCCATCTCTTTCACCAAGACCCACAAATCTCCATAACCTTCTTCAACCTTAATTCTTCTATATCTCACTCAATTCTTGTCCAAACTATGTGAAATCGGAGTCTATCTTGACTAATTTTTCACAAGCTTGTCGATTGTGAGAAGAGATTTCTGAAAAAACACAATTTTCGGGTCCGAATTCCAAACCCTAGTCCGAAAATTTTTGGGGGTTTTTGGGGTTTTTGTTTCACAAGCATTCTTGCAACTTCAAACAAAGGTATGAAAGCTTATTTGTTATATTTTGATGCTACATTGTGAAAAGTAAGGTTATTTAGGTTACTTTCCATACCCACTTGCTTGTTATTAGATATGGTTATGAAATTGGTTATTTGAACATGGTTATGGTTGTAGATGTAGAATTTGTGGTTAAAGTAGTGAACTTTTGGGATGCTCTACATTGTAGAGACACCATGCCCGATTTTTGAAAAATTCTTGATACATTTTTGGTTCACTAACATCTACAACCATGATAACAAGCAAGTGTGGGGATATGTTGGAGGAAAGGGTTTAATTTTATTTCGTTGGTTGTGTTGTTTGCTCTAATGTGTGTAGGAAATGGCACGAACAAAAGAAAAGACCGGAGCTAGTTCATCTTCGTCTTCCAAGGGAAAGGGTAAACAGCCGGAACAACAACCAAGGAAGAGACAATACATGGGTCGAGTGGATGAAAGCGAAAGTGAAAGTGAGGAAGAGATGGAGTTGGATATGACGGAGAAACCGAAATGGGATTCGGGACCATTGGACGATCAACCAGTGGAGTGGCAGCCAACGTTATATAATGACCGAATGAATAAGTTGAAGAATAAAGCAGCGGCTTTTATATGTGAGAGGGATGTTCGGGAAGTTGAGATTGGTCAGTTCGGGGTGTTTGACAAGTTCCGGGCTTTAGGTTGGGAGTCGGCACTTAGTTGTTTTGACAAAGATAAGAGCAACTTGTTCATATCCGAAATACAAGAATGGATGGCCACTCTTAAATGCAATAAGTATGACAGGCCATCAAACATGAAGCTAACGGGTATAGTGCAAGGGATTCCGGTGGAAATGTCTTTTGATACATTGAAGAAGCTTGGAAAATATGATAGTCTTCCAGCCCGTGATTATATGATACCGACTCTTGATGACCTCCTGGTTAAACCGGAGAAACATACTCGATGGAATGATATGTTGGCAGCAATATTTTTACCCGGTAAATACAGTGGTATTCTATACCGGAAGAATCTAAAAATAGAAGCTAAATTGTTGTTAGCCATATGTGTTCTCAATGTTATTCCACGAAGGGGAGACAAGGAGCAGGTGAGGTTTCCCGAAGTACCCGTTCTTTACTCGCTAATGCATGGGTCTCCGCATTTTCCGATACGCTATCTGATCATGAACCACTTATGGATCTGCCGGAATAAGTATGGAAGAGACATCGTCCCGTATTGTCGAATAATCACGCTGTTGATGAAACAACAAAAGGCGATAACATCTGAAGATCGAGGAGCAACAAAAAGGCATCAGCCTTTTACGTTGGATAAGTTGGGGATTGGGTGGTCATATACACAATCGGAGCGTTATCACAAGTTAAAGTCGGAAGGGCAAAGGTGGAGGGCACTAAAGTTGGGTGCACGAGATTTGTTACCGGGTGAGCCGGACGAGCTAGAAAGTGATGAAGAAGTAGTTCCAAGTGGAGATGAGGACTATGCGGACGAGCCGCATGGTGGTGAAAATGTTGGTCAAGGGGGTTATGGTAGAGGTTATGGTGGCATGTTTTATGATTATACGCAGCAATCTTATGTGCCGGGTTGGGCTTATGAAGGCACAATGCAAGAAGTGGTTGAGAATCAACGTCCTCCGGCAGCCGTGTTTGATACGTGGTCGGGTTCGGAAAGGACGTTATTTGATCAAAATACGAGGAATAGTGCAAGTATAGAGCGGTCCTTGAAACAAAACCTTAATCGTCACGAGGCATGGAATCGCACACATGCGTATTCCCGTGAGGTTGAAATGAATAATCGCTATCATGACGATCAAGAAAGGAGATTGCACGCGGATTGGCATGCCGGGCGGCCAGTGGTTGTGGATCCACAACATGTGGATTATGCGTCTCTACCACCGTATGATGGTAGTGTTTCGTATCCAACCCCGCCGATCCACCATTCACAATGGATTGACCCAAGGCAGCAAGAGGGAGCGCAACAACAACAAGGAGGAAGTAGTAGCGGATCATTTGCGTTCGGTGAATGGAACGACATGATGTCTTCCATGTTTGGGCCGCCGGGACCGCGCTATTATTAGTCAGGTTGTGTTCCCCCTTTGTATATTTTTGTGCATATTTGTTAGTTTGTTTGTTTATGGTTGGGCGGTTGGTTGGGTATGATTGTGATGTTATGTTGGGTTGGTGCGAGTTGGTGGTGTCATGTTTTAAAAAGAAGAAAAACATAAAAAGAAAATTAAAAAATGAAAAATCCAAAAAGAAGTTTGGGGTTTGAGTGAAGAAGTTTTTAGTTGATGTTGAAAGAATTTTAGTGGTCAAAGCCTCCTAAAACCATACATTGGGGTCAATGTATCCCAAGTGTGGGGATGGGGGGAATTTTTTTTGAAGTTTTTGAAAAATTTTGAGCCAAGCGAAACGATGTGAAAAGTTGAACACCCTAGATTAACCCCAAATTGGTGCACCGGCAACCCTTGATACCTTTTCATTCTTGGTGAGAGTTGTAGCCACATTTGTACATAAATAATGTTTGTCTTTGATGAGAGTGGCTACGGGTGGGGGTGCATTAGAACTTGTGCTTGAATGCGATTTAAGTCCTTAGTTAGACATGAATGCGAAAAGGATAAGGGCATTTAGGTAGCCTCGTTGTTGGTGTGAGCGAGTGTGGGATTTGGGGGGGTTGGACCTCATTAATTATATATATGAGCTTGGTAGTGAGAGGGGCGGGGGTTTGGACATTTAGTTGCCAAATTTTGTGCCTTAAAAGCCTATCATTTGTTACCCCTAGCTACTTACTTAAAAACTTACCCAAATTTGACCCGGTCTTATAGTGTTAGTGATAGTATTAGTAGTTTGAAGTAGATATGTTTGATGTTTCATTGTATATTTGTTTGCTTTGCTTGAAAAAAAAAATTATTAGAAATGAAAAAGAAAAAAAAAAGCAATGAAAAATGAAAAAAAAGAAATGATGTTGAGTTGTCTTGTACATAGTAGTTTAGATTGGTAGTGTTAGTTTGCTTTATTGTGTAATAAAAAGACCGGGTTAAATTTTCGCTACTTCATATATATTCCATTTCCTACCTATACACCTAGCCACGTCACAACCTTGAAAGTCCCTTTGATTTGCATTCATGTTTGACACATTTAGGAGAAGGATCGATTTAGGTACAAGCCTATAGTTGTGCAACCACCCGTTTGCCTATTGTGTGTCTAGCTTATCTTTGCTAGTTTTCACTTGTAGCCGAGAGGAGAGATTTAGAGAGGGTTGCATTGGTTGGGTGTTAAAAAGGGGTTAGTAAAAGGATTGCTTGTTTGTGCTTGGTTTAAATTGATCACTTGTATTGAAATTGATTTGATGAGTTGCTTGGGACAAGCAACGATTAAGTGTGGGGATGTGATGGGTAGTCCGTAGGACAACCATTTATGATGTTAAAAGACAAGTTTATCCCTCATTTAAGTGTGTAATTATCTCGAATTAGATAACTACTGTTGCTTATGTCTCAGGTGCGGTTTGGAGGCTTAAAGTGAAGAAAAATGCAGCTTTAGAAGGTTTGAAGTTGAACGGGTCGTGCAAGAAACAAAAGATGAAACAAAGTGAAAGATTCAAGCTGCCACCGTAATTTACGGTGGGACCGTAAATTACGGTGGACCTGAAATCCATCATATTGCCACCGTAACTCAGTCTTATTGGGCCGTAAACATTTCATGTCCACCGTAACTTATGGTGGAGCCGTAAGTTACGGTGGTGTCTGCGGATTTTTTTTGTAACTGCCTCATTAAGTCGGTTTTATTGTGTCTTTTCGAGTATTCTCATCATTGGACGTTTTTGGGAGACATTGGGGGCGATTTTGCTTGTTCTTGCTTGGTTCTAAACAATTCCTAACATTCGGTTTGTGTATTCGATTCGTATGAACATTAATCGTTGTGTGAAGATGATGTACCAAGTCATGCGTGGCTAAACTTTTGGTGATCATCCTAGATGTAAGGTTTGCTTTTGAAACACTATGTTTGTGCTTGAATTTCTAGAATAATAACTTTGAATGTTTGTTTGAGTTATTATGGTGTTTGGATATTTGTTTGTAAATTGTTGATTATTGTTTGATGTTAATCTAAACCATACGTTCTTGGTGCCGCTGGTAATCGAGATATCATGGGAGGGATTAGGGTTGGATAATTGTCAATTGATCATCGAGTAACAACCTCGCATTTTATAATCCGAGTACTTAGTTCTCTTTCATCACAAACAGATAATCAAACACGAGCCATGTCTATGTGGTTCTTTCTAGTTAAGCATAAACATTAGTGTGGATTAAAACCTGAAATCTAGGATGGTCGCTTGTTCCTAATCTGTTTACAAAAACACTGTTTGATTTGCAATTTAATTAGTTAATATTAGTTCTTAAAATCAAAACAATCAACTCTTGAATTTTAATTTTTGCAATTTTAGTTTAATCTTAGTTTAAGTGCAAAGCTACATAATCGACATACTTTCCACAAACTCTCTGTGTTCGATACCCTCTTACCACTATATTATAGTTGTTATTGGGATTAAATTTGCGTGACCCACGACAGCACGTCAACCACCATATATATATATATTTGTTTTTCCAAGGCTCTAAAACATCTATGATGACAATGCCTTGTTTTTTTTTACTAAAGTGACAATTATGTGATGGATTGGTGTAGTTGGCCCCCGTTAAAATGCAACATCTTCGCTTGGTGTGCGGATTTCGATAGATCTCCGGCGCGAGTGGCCCTTAGGAGAAGTCGGATTTTGTTGGAAGATGTCTCATGTCCATTATGTGGTATGGGGGAGGAAACCGTTGATCATCACTTTACCGCTTGTATGACCGCTTCCAACTTATGGCAGCATGTGAGATCTTGGTGTACAGTCCCAAACTTCTTTGTTTTCTGTTTCAGATACATTTTGGATATTCACATCTTTAATAGTTTAAGGAGTCCGGAGAAGAAAGCGCTTCAAGGCATTGTCATCATCGGGTGTTGGAGCTTGTGGAAAGCTAGGAATGACCTTATTTTCTCAAACAAGCAAGTGAAGGTTTAATAGATTATAAGCGAAGTCAACTCTATTGGATATTTATGCTTCAAGAGTAGATCTAAGTTCAAGTCCGTCTCTTGGGTAGATTGGTGTAGATTTATAATTTTGTAAGTCTCTTGTTGTTTGTTGGTAGCCCTAGTTTTGGGTTGGCCTTGTTGCGTTTCTAATGAAGATTGCCTTTAAAAAAAAGTGTGTTTTTATCAACTATAAATTACCGTGGTTTTTTTTAATTTAGAAAGTTTATAAATATTTATGATCATGATTATAAAGTAAGTTCATGAGTTTTTTCCCATAGTGGTGTTGGGGAGAAAACTATTTACGATTTTGGTGTTTTTTTTAAAACTATTTACCAAAATAGTGTTTTGATTACTTTTTAGTTTTTTTTTTCATTTTCCTATTTATTTATTAGATAAAAAAATAAAAATGCACATTTTGCTTCGGTGTCTTTATTTTACTTTCTTACTGAAGAAACACTGAGCTTATGGGTAAGCTCCGGCTAGGACTTCGACTCTTTGGCGATCCGAACAGCTGACTGCAAAACAGAACACCGTTAGGACTCATTACAGGAATGGGGTTATTCCTGTAACCACCCTCCGGCGTGAGAATAAGTCTCAGTTTGGGATAAGAAAGTATGAATGCAGAGAAAGAGAGAGAGAGAGTAAACGAGAGCAAGATGATCATACCTTAGATGTTTACCTCTATTTGTAGTTTATCATTAGGGTTTCCTCTAACTTAGGATGGGCTCCGATAAGTTAGGGATTTGCATGATCTTTCCAAAAGATTGGGGATTTGGTTATGTGGTTTATCCATGCAGAATAGAACATTCTAGAATAAACGTTTGTAATTAAGTATTTGTAATAAAATAATAGGTGATGACCGGGTCGGGTTAGCCGATCCGGGTCATACCTCGTCACGTCCCCCCAGTCCGAAGTTATGAAATGAAATTCATGAAATCGGACTAAAAAAGGAAAAGTCAAGATTTCCCCCTTTGAGTGTGAGTTTCTCGAGTGGGGCACCGTTATGTTTTTTGAAAAATGGAGGTGATGGGAAAGGATGTGACAGTGAAGTCATCACTAGGATGACAGTTGTACCTCCCCTGTCTTGACACGCGTTCCCACCCGTTTGCCTTTTTGAATTCGAAAGGTTGCAATCCCTTATAAATAGGTTTCCCGTTTAGGGTTTGGGATTTCATTTCCTTCCTTGCTCACAACCACTTCCTTCAATTTCTTGAATCCAAAAATGGCTTCCAAAACCGGCGAATCTTCTTCTGCTGCCCCATCCAGTTCTGATGCCCTGTATGTCAAGTGGGGGCTTACTTCGTTCAACAATCTTATTCAAGATTACAATATTAGGGCGGAGTGGAATCCTGTTCTGCAGTCAAAGACAGACACGAAATTTCCGTTGAAGAAAGGTAAAATCACTTTGTTTAGCGGTTGTTTCAAGTTTTGCAACTTCCGATTACCGATCGCCAAGTTCTGTAAGTTGGTTCTTGACCACTATCCCATCCATATTTCCCAACTGCATCCGTTAGGGTTGGTTAAACTCCGACAGTTTGAGTTTGCTTGTATAGCCCTAGGACATATCCCGGAACTCGTCTTTTTTAGGGCTTTTTTCGTCCTCCTATGGAAATCCCTCTTTTTAACCTTCGACAGAAGGGACACCGATGTGTCTTGTTTGAGGGACATACCTAGCAGTTCCAGGGACAAGGATTGGAAGAAGAAGTTCTTCTATATTGATGCCGGTGTCATTCCCGCAGAAATGCAATGGAGGGAAATGGGACCTAAGGACAAGGTTAAAGATGACGGTCCCCCAAAAGATGCTTATATTGGAAACGCCCTTTTTAAGAGACTTTGTGAATGCCCCTCCGAGTGTACAGTGATTCCAGAGAGAGCCTTGGTGATGGCGAGGATGAGCCTGCTATGGCGTGATATCAAGTTGTACCCTTCGTTTCGAAGGGATGATGAAGGTATGCAGTTCTTTGACCTTGCATATGCTTTGTTAATTGTATGAGAATTAACATGTGTACATGTCACAGGCAAATCGAGTTTGTTTGAATTTGTGGATCCTCCGCGGAACGCTGCTTTAAGGGTTGCGGACCGTGTGATTGGTGAACAGGAGCCTGATGTGCTGAAGATCCACTTGGAGTAGTTTTTGCTACCATCTGTGTCGGCGGACCCGGCTGCTTATATTTCTCAGCCTCCCCCCAGCGGAGGAAGTAGTGTTTCTGCCGTAGAGACAAAAAAATCGATCCGGGTGAAAGTCACCGGGCGGAAGTACATGGCCGCGGGGGCCGCTACTTCCGCGGTTGGCGTTACTGTACCCGCTGGGAGTGTTGCTGTTACTGTTGCTGAGTTGACAAGTCCGACTCGTGTGTCAAAAAAACGCAAAATTGTTACTGTACCTGCCCTGACTGCTTTTGAGGCTATTCAAGCCGCCCATGCCATGCCCACTGGTAAGTAATTTTGTTTGTAAGCGTTATTGTGGACTTTGCGTTCCATGTTGCTGAAAATTTGATTTCACACAAATTGAGGGTGTGTCCCCTGCCCCTTTGACATCTGTTGAAGTTACACCTTCCGGTGCTGGCGAGCCAAGCCTTTCGGCTCTTATATCACAGGCAAGTGCTGCCGCTGCTGTTAGTTTTCCTATGCCACCTCCTATGCCCACAATTGCTGCGGCTGTGACAACTAGTCCGGTTTCTACACCCATGCATTCAAGTGTTACTCCCTCCTCCTTGTTCGACTCTCCTTTCAGTGTTTTTTCTGCAACTGGAAAGGAGACGCCTAAGGTGTTCGCTGCTCACAAGGCAACCAGTGCCGGAGATACCGCCGTGAGCGATACTGGAGGGTCCAGTAGCGGGATTGTCGATGATGGGGCTCGTTTGGGTGATGATCTTTATTTTCCTACCATCAATTGGGATCCCAACGCGCAGGATAAGCGCTATCAGCCTAGGTGGAAAATAGCTGAGTCTTCGAGATTGATTTTTCCCCCAGTGATTCAACACTGGGTTGAGCGGGCATACCCCCAGGCTATGTCAGTGTATGTTGAGGGGTTAAACAATGAAAACTTGATGAATGCCACTATGGTGGATTCCGTTAGTCAGCCCCGGAGGCTTGCAGATATCCGGCGTAGGTGGATGCATGATAACAGTGAGCTCCACCAGGCGCGGGCTGCTATTCAGGAGCTGAAAGACAAAAAGTACTACTTGGAGAGTCAACTCCAAGCTGCTGGCCTGAGGGAGAACAGGTTTGTGTCGGAGAAAAATAAGGCAGAAGATGACTTGAAGCGGGTGACTGCCAATCTTGTTGAGGAGAGGATATTATGGGCTCGTGATATAGCGGAGAAGGACCGGGTCCTTGCTCATGCTAAGAATGTGCAGGAGGAGCTGGAACGTAAAGCTGTTAACGAAGCTCAAAAGGTGAGATCTAAGATGTCTGCTAAATTGGAAAAGTTCCGTATTGACACTGATTTCTTGTCTCAGGTTCAGGAGCGGTACCAAGCTCTAACTGTGGAGTTAGAGTCATCCAACGCCAAGGTTCAGGCCAAGCAGGTTGAGCTGGAAGAGCGGGAAGCACGGCTTAGGGAGGTTCAGCAACAGTGCGATTCCCTTGTCTCCGAGAGAAGGAGGTGGAAAATACTTTGGAACAATCAAACGCCGAGGTGGATAGCCTGACTAGCCAGTTGGCTGAACTGCGAGGTGACAGGAATTGGCTGATAACCAATGGCCTGGTTGGGGCGTTTGAGTATCTCCGTCAATCGGAGTCTTTTACGGCTTTATTGGACCTCCTTTCTGCCGCAGCTTACCAGTCCGGCCATCATGATGGTGTTTACAAGGGCTACTTTGAATGCCAACAATCAGAGAAGATTACTCCCGCCTTTCACACCACAAGAGGCAAACTTCAGGGAGATATGGCGGACGCTCTTGAAGCGGCGTGCAATGAGCCTCTTCCCGCGTATGCGGATCTGATGGATAAAGTAAACGAAGATGGCGTGGACTCCTTATGCCTAATGTTGGATCCGGCGGAGGAATCTAGTGAGGAATGAGTGTTTTGCTTTGTTTGTGTTGTAAACTATTCCTTACACTATTCTGTCAGATATTTAATGCTAATGTCATGATGAGCAACGCCGCCGGTTTCCTAAGTGTGGCGATTTGACGTGCAATGATGACTTTTTATTAATTATGCTATCGTCATCACTGTCAAGCCTTTTAAACTTGTATAAATTAAGTTATTTTTCTAAATTTGGTAACTCAAAAACATGAGCTGGAAGTGCTATAAACAGAGACTTTCCGAAATTTTCCGACGCTTGGATGCAGCTGACGGTTTGGTTCATCTTCATATTCCGGTGATGGAGGAGATGATTAAAGGAAAGGAGGTGAGCTCCGATGATGCTTTACCCTGGGTTAGCCGGTCCTGCAAGAGTATCATATATGAGGGTCCTTCAAAAGCTGATGCAAGTGTGATTTCACTATCAGCTGACAATCTGATGGGAGCCTTTCCTTCTGACCGTGTTCAACGATGTAGACTGGTGTACGAATGACACCACGGTGGCCGTTCCTGTACAAATGTGGTTGATGATCAGGAGGTGGTGGCTCTTCCGGCAGATGAGGAGAATGTCGATGACTTGATCGTTGATCCTCATCCGTTGGAATATTATGGTGTGGCATTGTACACCCCTGCAGAGGTGAGAGCAATTCTTTCCAAGAAGTAGATATTTAGAACATGTTCGTTTTTTGGTTCCCGTATGTTGGTATTTAGCAACAGGGACAAGTACTTGGTTTTTTGCAAGATAGTTGTATGTATTTATTACCAAAATACCTATCTTTTTGTGTAGTGGTTAATGTATCTATTACCAAGATACTCACTCTTAGCGCTGTATATTTTTGATCCTTAGACTTATATATGAAAAATATTTCGTGTCCAGGATGCTTTTTTACCGTTATGTGCAGTTTAAATGCGATGGTAAATGTTTGTACCGTAAAGTGCAGTATGAATGCGATGGTAAATTTTATTGTTTATGTAAGTAATGAGGAAAATAATAAAAAGAAATAAATTTTATTAACTCAATACGTTGAAAAAAAAGAAACATCGTTAGAGATGGATTACACTTGTTTGTAAAAGAAAAAAACTATCAAACCCGCCGTTAGGGGCAGGCCTTTACATATAACATTTTTCAATTGAGCCGCTGTAACACCACGTAA
Source organism: Helianthus tuberosus (assembly GCA_030545235.1). Classification (NCBI taxonomy): domain Eukaryota; kingdom Viridiplantae; phylum Streptophyta; class Magnoliopsida; order Asterales; family Asteraceae; genus Helianthus; species Helianthus tuberosus. Next base: position 178,630,708 of record CM060443.1, read on the forward strand.
AAACGTGTCCAATTATGTAAAGACACGTGTCCTAAACTCTAAAGGTGTGAAAGATAGAGTTCGAAGGACTAAAATTGTCAAATAGTGAAACTATGAAACCACAGAGACTAAAAGTGTCAACATGCCAAACTTGTGCCTCTGAATGACCATACATGAAGAATATATTCTTAAACGAGTGATTGATTGGATATAAGAAGCCGTTTATAAAAATAATCGGAAGATTATTAAATTTCAAGCGTTAAACGTGTCAACATGCTGATTCTGACCTCTGAGTGACCTTTTAACAAAACCGAGGCTTCGAATTATTCAAATATACTCTTAAGAATAAGTGGTATAAATTTCACGTGGTTTCGAGATCGTTAAGTATGATTTCAAGACTTTGGGCTATAAGTGTCAACTTGATGAAACTTGCTTTCAAAGAGATATTTAACGAACCCGAGCCTAACGAACTGACTACAAGGGCCTTATATGTTAAAAATGAGGTTATATAAGGTTTAAATGGACCAAGGACTAAATCTGCCAAGTTACAAAGTTGTTTTGTCAGATCAGAAGGCCTACGCGGCCCGCGTAAGACCCCTCTATGTCTTACGCGGCCCGCCTGACAGTCACCAGCGCAGAAAAATGGACAGATGTATGTTTTTAGCCTGTTCCACCGCCTTAACCTCAAAGATATCGATTTCTAGGAGCTATAAGTCGGTTTATAAATCATCTAGGACACCTGGGGTGATCCTAGAATGTCCTTTAACACCTGGAAGTAATCAAGACACTTGGAAATTCCTATATAAGAAACACTTATGTGGTGTTCTTGGCACTTCATTTGCAACAACTTCATTAAGGATTTGTCTCTGGAGCTTGCATCAGTAGGAGAAGACTATCAAGGGTAGAAAAGACAGCTAGGACCTTTAGTAAGCCTCTAATTAGTTACTTAGTCGTTTTAATTTGCTTAATTACTTAAAAGTCAAACTTATCGTAAATTAAGTTTGACTATCGTTTTAATTACATATGGACCAGCCACTGATCAAATTGAAAGTGGTTATGGGACCATATTAAGGTAGGTGATTAACCCCTAAAAGGGCACCTCCTAATTATCTCGTTTGACTAGTCAATTGTCGGGTCAAAGTAGTTTGACAAAAAGTCAAACTGGGCAAAATATTTGTAAATGACTAAAATTAATAAATCAGAGGTTCTTAATTATATTTTAACATTCTAAGGACTTGGTAATTAATATTAAAACATGTTTTATCAGTCCTAACCCGACAATTAATAGTCTAACGTCAGTTTATAACCGAAAGTCGCAAAAGCTTGACTTTTGCTTTGACTTTCAGTTCTGACCCATTCAAGCTTAATTCTTCCATGTTTTAAGCTTCCATTAGGACCACATTACTTAGTAGTATAACCCTCTGGAGTTATTTTGCATGGTGCCTAGTGGTTTGAATTATATGCACTTAATCGTAATTATGCTTAAAAATGCCAAAAACGCCCTTTTGCCACACAACTGAGATTTTTAGCAATGTGAATGGACCAACACCTTTGCTACTGATATTTAGACATGTCCCGAAAATTTGACATATTTCGGGGTCTAGAATAGTAGTTATGCTCAATAGCGTATTTAAGGAGCTTTTTATTATTTAAATGGCGTAATTAGCATAAAACCTATCTAAACCCGATTTTTGATACCAAACTTTTTACCTACTGATGTAAAATAATATTTTGCGATTTTTAAAGATTTTTATTTATTTTTAGGCTGAGCATAACATAGAATTATAGCTTGATTTCAGTAATTGTCGGTTTTACCCTTTTCATGCATAAAATGAGTTTTACATAACATTTTAATGTCAATCTTTTTGCTACTGATTTTATTTGATAAATAAAATATTTTGAGCTTTGTAATCTGATCAAAAACTCATATTTCCTATGTTAACCCAAATATCCCTTAAAACCGACTATTAAGCATTTTTAGTACCTAGTATGGGTCAAAACTATTTTTGGCATATAAAACTTATTACCCACTGATGTTTTAAACTAATTTTTATAATTAAACAGTAAGCCAAAGTTTTTAAACTCATAAATGTATTTTGACCTTTAAAGCCTATGTGAAATTACCAAAATGCCCCTACGGTGCATAGTTTGGTTATATAAGATAAATTTCACATATATAAAATACCCTACTGTTATAACTTATAAAAATACATATTTTTAATGATTAGATCAGACCTGAAACTTAGTTAAATATTTAAACTCTTTTATGAGCATTAAAATTACAAAAATGCCCTTATAGGACTCATTTTGGTTTAAATTACTTTTTGGGTATATATGTTAACATCTTACTGATGTATTAACATATTCTGAGCATAATAACGATTAATATTTGTTTAAAATTTATTTGGTTGCCCATTACGCGTTTACGCGTTCGGATCGGCTTATGTAACTAGTTTACATAAAATAGTCGAAACGGGCTTAACCTTATCAATAAATTCTCAATTTCCAGAATGTGATTAGTCTACCCATATTATACAAGTATCCAAGCTTGTCGGGTCTAAATCACATTCTATTCCGGTCCCCGCTTAATCTAGCGTTTAGAACCGTAAAGTTTCCTTCCAGCTAGCTGGTCTAAGTCCTTGACTTAATTAAAGGCCCGTTAGCATCCTAATAGGTTAATAAACCTTCTATACAGATTAAATAGCTTTCGGTAGAAGGTGCCTTCAAAAAGCTTTAGGATTTTACTGCTAGCATCAGGTAAATAATTTTAACTTATTTTCCCTTATACGGGCTTGTGATATGGTATTATAATAATACCATTTGGTCGAGTATGAAATCATTTAATCGGATTGTGATTAATAAATTTACATAACCCGTTTTAATCTGTTTTGTTTGATAACATAAGCATTGGGGGTTAATTCGACCGTGTCCTGGATATCCTCGGCTCATTTCGTTTGAAAATGGCCACGACCTATGCACGGGGTGTAGGCATACACCTGACAGATGCAAATGCTAAAATATAAACCCACACGTTGGGGATAACTCCTTTGTGGGTTCTATAAGTGGTGAGTCGGTTAATCATGACCGGCTTCCAACCGGCCCCAATTGTAAGACAAACATATAAATCTGTATACAAGATTATATTTAAATAATTGTCCCAAGTTATAAAGGATTTGTGCCATGTGCATTTAAATTGATTTTCATAAATGTTTTCCAAAGAGTCAGTTAATTGTATTTACCAGTGTAAACTGACGTATTTTCTTAAAGACTGATTTGACAGGTACCTCTCGTAATAGGCTGGAGCTATTAGGTGTCATAAGAGGATCTTGCAAATCCATAGATACCTGAAGTCTGTTATTTTGTTTCTTTTTATTTATTTATGATCTGCCTATGGATCTTATTACATTCCAGTCTGTATATTCTTTCACTCGAACACTCAGGCATTATGGTTTGTAATAGTTTATTCACCAAGCCTTCCGTTGTGCTATTATATTGTGTGTATTGACTATGATGATATCAACTACGTCACGATACTCCCCGCCGGGCCCACCGGTAATATGTGTAAATCTCGGGGTGTGACAGGTTGGTATCAGAGCCAACATTGAGTGAATTAAACACTAACCTTTTGTGTTTAATCACAATGACACAATAAGCACAATCCTTAGACTTCCAAGTCTAGGCTAATGACCTAGGATTTTACTCTTAACTTTCCTTTTATTGTTTATATTATATCTACTTGTTTTGACAGGTCACCACTTGGAAATGCCACCGCGAGTAAGAGGCAAAGGCAAAGGACCCATGCGTGGAGGGCCATCGGGCCACGCGGGACCCTCCCACTGACGTACCCCGTCCGATTCACTCTCTGGCTCCGACTCTCAAGACAATTGGAGTTATAGCTTCGAACCAGCAAGGCATTCTGTCTCACTTGGATCATCACCAATTGACCCTCCGTACTTTGGTTTACCCATTCCTGTTGAACCCCAACATTCCCACCACTCACAGGGATCTCATCACTCAAACCATTCACACCACTCCTTTGACTCCCATCCTTTTCATCACTCAGATTCCACCTACTCCCCAACGCAATTTAACACCAATGCTTACGTCAACGACTTTTTGGGCTTCAATCCACTAGGACCCGAGGATCATTTCTCGTAGGAAATGGAGATGGACGATGACCCGGACCCTGATTTTCAAACTGGAACACCGGGCCACCCTATTAGCATTTCAAGTGGTTCACCTTTTGAAGGATCACCGTACCGAGGTCCTGATTCGTATGCTGAGAAAATGGCTCAGTATGATTGGTTCTTTACCCCTTCATACCATAAATCTCTAGCCCAACCTCCCTTGGTTGAACCACAGCTTCAAGCTGTTACCCCACCACCTTTACCAGTTGAGGAACCACCTCAACAGCCTCCCGATCCGCCAAGGCGAAGGAGAAATGCTAGAATGTCTGTACGTGGGGGACCACGGTTTGCATCTCCTCATGGCTCAAGTTCTTACCCTCCTATTCCAGAGGACCCTCAGTTGGGTGGACCCTCACACACGGTGCCGGAAGTCAACCCTCCACCAGTTTCTCACGCACCACTGCAGCCACCGTTGGGTTTTGACAACCCGATCCTGACATACCCAGGATCATCTGGGTATAATCATTCTGGATACCCATCTGATTATGGAAACCATGACCCATACCTTGCAGCTGCTCAGTACAATGCACTTTACCCTTCTTCTGACCCTCCAGTTTACCCAACTGGATATTCGGTGCAGGGATACCAATACCCACCATACCAGCAACCTCCTCCTCACCATCAGGAACAAACTCAGGAGATCTTGCAGAGGTTAGACCGGGTTGAACATGAAGCCCATGAAACTAAGAAAAAGCACAATGGTTTTGTCAAAGGTCTTATGAACCTTCTTAAGGGCAAGAAGAAGTAGGAAATTGTTGTTTCATGTTGTATTGTCTTTCAATAAGTCCCTGCGAGGACATTGTTAAGGTTTTTATGTACCAAGTCCCTGCGTGGACTTACTTTTTGTTTCCGTAGCCCATGCGTGGGAAATTCATGTTGTTTTAAGTCCCGTTTAGGGCAGTGTTGTACTCGTTTCATGGTTTAACAAAGTTATTTTCGATTTTTAGATATGTATTTTATTACATCCTCAAATTATATTATTCCAATTTTATTAATCTGCCAAAGAAATTCTTAGAGGTATAACCTAGCCAATTTACTAAATGGCTATGATGGTACAACCCTTTTAAGAAGATAACTCCATGTTAACATCTGAAAACATGTTAACAATCCTGAATTGTGCGGTACGAGAAACCACACAATCTTCCTAATGTACTTGGATTTTTCCAAGTCACTATTATAGCCTATATGATTAAACATGAATCATGGCTAATAAACATCAATATGATGTATACACCACAGCATCCATTAGAGATGTATGCTTATAAGCAAAGGTGTAATAATGACAATGAAAGTGTTGATTTATAGACTTCTTGTCAAACTGGCGATGAACTTTGTTCAACCCTTAAGGAAATCAATAATTATAATCGTCCTTGTGACAAGGCTTTGTGCCATCTAAATGTCCTTCGAGAAAAGCTTTGTGCAATATGAATATGTCTTCATGACATTGACAGTGTGATTTATATTCCCCTGTCTAAAAAACTATAAAGAATAATATCTCCTTGATTATTATTATTTTCTTAAAATGGTCCATATGGTTTAATACCATGACCATCTAGTCATCAATATGATGATTCATCATATAATTTAAATGTATCATTATTGTTTAATATAGTATTCGAAAATGGCTGGCTCGGATGAAGCAAACAGTCATCCCACAGAAGGAAACAACACCAGGATTAATATCACTGGTGCCGAACTGCAAGCAATGATAACCGCCGCAGTCGCTCAGGCTGTGGATGCTAAATTTAAAGAGCCAAGTATTGTTCGGTCTCAAACTCATTCAAGATCCCATTCTCAACCTCATACTCATAAGAAAAGTGAGTCTCAGCACTCATCTAATCAGGGTAGCGAGCCAAAGAGGCAGGTCGTCCTCAAGCCGACTCCCAGGTACACCAAGGGTTGTACCTATAAGTACTTTGTCTCCTGTAAACCGAGGGATTTTACAGGAGAAAAGGGAGCAATCGATTGCATGAAATGGTTGGACGAGATGGAGACTGTGATTGACATCAGTGGATGTGCTAAGGAAGACATAGTCATGTTTGTGTCTCAATCTTTCAAGGGCGATGCCCTCACTTGGTGGAAAGCGTTAGTACAGTCGACTGGAAAGGTTCATCTGTATAACCTTTCGTGGAACAAGTTTGTAGATCTTGTAAAAGACACTTACTGCCCTCAACACAAAGTTGAGAGGATTGAATCTGACTTCCTCACCTTAGTAATGAAGGATTTAGATTGTAGATCATATGTGACCAACTTTAATTCAATGTCAAGACTGGTACCATATTTGGTCACTCCTGAACCCAAACGCATTGCACGTTTCATCGGTGGTTTAGCTCCCGAAGTGAAAGGAAACGTCAAGGCTTCTAAGCCTACTACATATAGATCTGCTGTGGATCTATCTTTGTCTCTCACTCTTGATATTGTGAGAAGTAGGGCAAAGAAAGCTACCGATGATGGGAAGAGGAAGAGGGATGAGGACAAGTCCCCTCAGTCTAACAAGAAGAGCAAAGGAAATTTTAATTTCAAGAAGGGGCAGTCAGGTGATAAGCCCAGATGCAAAACCTGCAATAAGAGGCACTTTGGAAAGTGCAACCAAGACCCACAAGCTAAACCATGTGGGATTTGTAAAAAGAAAGGGCACAAATCTGTAGAATGCCGGAACATTAAGGATGCAACCTGTTACGGTTGCAATGAAAAGGGGCACATCAAAACCAATTGCCCCAATAATGCTAAGAAGCCCGAAGAGGCAAAGAAAACCAAGGCAAGGGTTTTCCAAATGAATGCTAGGGAAGCGGTGAACGACGAGAACGTCATAACAGGTACCTTCCTCATTAATAATAATTATGCTAGAGTCTTATTCGATTCAGGCGCTGATAAGTATTTCGTAGACCATAAGTTTTGTAAGTCACTGAATTTGCCTATTAAGACTCTAGACATAAAATATGAGGTAGAACTTGCTGACAGTACCTTAGAAACAGCTTCGACTCTTCTTGATGGATGCTTTATATCCATCAAGAATCATTCTATCCCGCTATCCCTCTTGCCAATGAAATTGGATGGGTTTGATATAGTTTTGGGCATGGATTGGTTGTCGCATAACCAAGCCCAAATTGCCTGTGATAAAAAGCTAGTTATTATCAAAACCCCTTCGGGTGAATCCGTCACTATTCAAGGAGACACACATTACGGGTTGCCCAACAACGTGTCTATTCTCAAGGTATCGCAGTGTTTAAAGAGTGGATGTGTTATCTGTATGGCACAAGTGACTGTGAATGATCCGAAGCCTAAGATTGAAGATATCCCAGTCATCTCCGAGTATCCTGATGTCTTTCCTGATGAGTTACCTGGACTACCTCATGAGAGGCAAGTAGAGTTCAGGATAGACATCCTACCAGGGGCTGCACCTATTGCACGAGCTCCTTATCGTCTAACCCCTACTGAAATGAAAGAGCTCAGGACTCAATTAGACGACTTACTGGAAAAAGGTTTTATACAACCCAGCTCTTCGCCTTGGGGAGCTCCAATATTATTTGTGAAAAAGAAGGATGGATCAATGCGTCTATGCATTGATTATCATGAGCTAAACAAGGTGACAATCAAGAATCGTTATCCCTTACCCAGGATCGACGACTTATTTGATCAGCTCCAAGGGGCGAGCTTCTTCTCTAAGATAGATTTGAGAACTGGGTATCATCAACTCAAAGTTAGGACTGAAGATGTGCCTAAGACGACCTTCAGAACGAGATATGGACATTACGAGTTTTTAGTGATGCCTTTTGGGCTCACTAATGCACCAGCAGCATTCATGGACCTCATTAATAGAGTCTGCAAACCATACTTAGATAAGTTTGTCATCGTCTTCATAGATGACATACTTATCTACTCTTGTAACCAAGTTGATCATGAGAAGCATCTTCGAGGTATCTTAGGATTACTTCAACAGGAGAAGCTATATGCTAAATTCTCCAAATGTGAATTCTGGCTTCGTGAAGTCCAATTTCTTGGACATGTTGTCAGTGAGCAAGGTATCCAAGTAGATCCCGCTAAGGTAGAAGCCGTAATGAATTGGGAAGCACCCAAGACTCCAACTGAAATTCGTAGCTTTCTGGGTTTAGCAGGTTACTATAGAAGATTCATTGAAAACTTCTCAAGAATAGCTGCACCATTAACTTCTTTGACCCGTAAGAATGTTAAGTTTGATTGGGGTCCTAAACAACAAGAATCCTTTGAGATTCTTAAGCAGAAATTGAGCAATGCTCCGGTGCTAACCTTACCTGATGGGATTGAAGATTTTGTCGTATACTGTGATGCTTCACATCCCGGTATGGGTTGTGTGCTTATGTAGCGAGGCAAGGTGATTGCCTATGCATCACGGCAATTAAAAGTGCATGAGAAGAATTACACCACCCACGATCTGGAATTGGGTGCCGTTGTGTTCGCGCTAAAGTTATGGAGACATTATTTGTATGGAACAAAATGTGTGATCTTTTCCGATCACAAAAGTCTCTAACACTTGTTCAATAAAAAAGAGCTCAATATGAGACAGCGCCGCAGGATGGAAACCTTAAATGAATATGATTGTGAAATTCGCTACCATCCTGGTAAAGCGAACGTGGTTGCTGATGCTCTAAGCCGAAAGGAAAGAATCAAACCAATTAGGATCAATGCCAAGAGCATTGAGTTGAAGAATAGTCTAAATGAAAGACTATTAGCTGCACAGAAAGATGCTATTTTGGAAGTTAACCTTCCAAACGAAAAGTTGGGTGTAACTGCTAAGCAGTTAACATCTGGGAAAGATGGAATCCTCAGAATGAATGGAAGAATTTGGGTTCCTATTCTGGGAGGACTTCGAGATATAATCCTCCAGGAAGCCCACAACTCTAAATATTCAGTTCACCCTGGAGGTGACAAGATGTATCAAGATTTGAAAGCTAATTATTGGTGGATAGGATTGAAGAAATCTATTGCCACCCATGTAGCTAAGTGCTTGACCTGTGCTCAAATTAAAGCAGAGCATCAAAAACCATCAGGTCTGCTACAACAGCCAGAACTTCCCACATGGAAGTGGGAAATGGTAACTATGGAATTTATAATCAAGTTACCTAAAACAAGGAACGAAAATGACACCATATGGGTTATAGTTGATAGACTGACAAAGTCAGCACACTTCTTGCCCATCAAGGAGACCCATAGCTCCGACAAGTTAGCCCAATTGTACGTAGACAAGATTGTAGCTCTTCATGGCGTACCAGTGTCTATTATCTCTGATAGAGATACTAGATACACCTCTCATTTTTGGAAAAGTTTCCAACAATCTTTGGGCACGCGTTTAAATTTTAGTACTGTTTACCATCATCAGACTGATGGACAGAGTGAGCGTACAATTCAAACTTTGGAAGACATGCTTTGTGCATGTGTTATTGATTTAGGTGGTAGTTGGGATGACCACCTGCCATTGATCGAGTTCTCCTATAACAATAGCTACCATACTAGCATTCAGGCTGCGCCTTTTAAGGCATTATATGGTCGGAAATGCAGAACGCCTGTCTGTTGAGCAGAAGTAGGCGAAGCTCAGTTATCAGGACCTAATATAGTCCTTGAAACGATGGACAAAATTATCCAGATTCGCGATCGCCTGAAAGCTGCCAGAGATAGGCAGAAAAGTTATGCTGACAAGAGACGAAAACCTCTAAAGTTCGAAGTTGGCGATAAAGTCTTACTGAAAGTGTCACCCTGGAAGGGTGTGATGCATTTTGGTAAGAAGGGCAAGTTAAGCCCTAGGTATATTGGACCATTCGAGATTATCGAATGTGTCGACAGTGTAGCTTATAAGCTAAACTTGCCAAAGGAGCTAAGTGGAATCCATAATGTGTTCCACATCTGTAATTTCAAGAAATGTCTAGCAGATGAATCGCCAGCTATGTCTCATAAAGACGTACAGATTGATGAAAGCCTGAGGTTTTTTGAAAGACCTATATCGATCGAGGATCGTCAGGTTAAAAAGCTCCGAAGGAAGCATGTACCTATAGTAAAGGTCAAATGGGATGCTCGTAGAGGTCCCGAATATACGTGGGAGGTTGAGTCCACTATGCGACAAAAGTACCCTCACTTATTCCAATAAATCTCGGGGTCGAGATTTCTTTTATGGTGGTGAGGATGTAACACCACGTAAAAACGTGTCCACTTATGTAAAGACACACGTCCTAAACTCTAAAGGTGTGAAAGATAGAGTTTGAAGGACTAAAATTGTCAAATAGTGAAACTATGAAACCATAGAGACTAAAAGTGTCAACATGCCAAACTTGTGCCTCTGAATGACCATACATGACGAATATATTCTTAAACGAGTGATTGATTGGATATAAGAAGCCGTTTATAAAAATAATCGGAAGATTATTAAATTTTAAGGGTTAAACGTGTCAACATGTTGATTCTGACCTCTGAGTGACCTTTTAACAAAACCGAGGCTTCGAATTATTCAAATATACTCTTAAGAATAAGTGGTATAAATTTCACGTGGTTTCAAGATCGTTAAGTATGATTTCAAGACTTTGGGCTATAAGTGTCAACTTGATGAAACTTGCTTTCAAAGAGATATTTAACGAACCCGAGCCTAACGAAGTTAGTTTATTCATCCTTGAGCCTCAACAAACTGACTACAAGGGCCTTATATGTTAAAAATGAGGTTATATAAGGTTTAAATGGACCAAGGACTAAAGCTGGCAAGTTACAGAGTTGTTTTGTCAGATCAGAAGGCCTGCGCGGCCCGCGTAAGACCCCTCTATGTCTTACGCGGCCCACCTGACAGTCACCAGCGCAGAAAAATGGACAGATGTATGTTTTTAGCCTGTTCCACCGCCTTAACCTCAAAGATATCGATTTCTAGGAGCTATAAGTCGGTTTATAAATCATCTAGGACACCTGGGGTGATCCTAGAATGTCCCTTAACACCTGGAAGTAATCAAGACACTTGGAAATTCCTATATAAGAAACACTTATGTAGTGTCCTTGGCACTTCATTTGCAACAACTTCATTAAGGACTTGTCTCTGGAGCTTGCATCAGTAGGAGAAGACTATCAAGGGTAGAGAAGACAGCTAGGACCTTTAGTAAGCCTCTAATTACTTGCTTAGTCGTTTTAATTTGCTTAATTACTTAAAAGTCAAACTTATCGTAAATTAAGTTTCACTATCGTTTTAATTACATATGGACCAGCCACTGATCAAATTGAAAGTGGTTATGGGAGCATATTAAGGTAGGTGATTAACCCCTAAAAGGGCACCTCCTAATTATCTCGTTTGACTAGTCAATTGTCGGGTCAAAGTAGTTTGACAAAAAGTCAAACTGGGCAAAATGTTTGTAAATGACTAAAATAAATAAATCAGATGTTCTTAATTATATTTTAACATTCTAATGACTTGGTAATTAATATTAAAACATGTTTTATCAGTCCTAACCCGGCAATTAATAGTCTAAGGTCAGTTTATAACCGAAAGTCGCAAAAGCTTGACTTTTGCTTTGACTTTCAGTTCTGACCCATTAAAGCTTAATTCTTCCATGTTTTAAGGTTCCATTAAGACCACATTACTTAGTAGTATAACCCTCTGGAGTTATATTGCATGGTGCCTAGTGGTTTGAATTATATGCACTTAATCGTAATTATGCTTAAAAATGCCATAAACGCCCTTTTGTCACACAACTAAGATTTTTAGCAATGTGAATGGACCAACACCTTTGCTACTGATATTTAGACATGTCCCGAAAATTTGACATCAGTTCGGGGTCTAGAATAGGAGTTATGCTCAATAGCGTAATTAAGGAGCTTTTTATTATTTAAATGGCGTAATTAGCATAAAGCCTATCTAAACCCGATTTTTGAAACCAAACTTTTTATCTACTGATGTAAAATAATATTTTGGGATTTTTGAAGATTTTTATTTATTTTTAGGCTGAGCATAACATAGAATTATAGCTTGATTTAGGTAATTGTCGGTTTTACCCTTTTCATGCATAAAATGAGTTTTACATAACATTTTAATGTCAATCTTTCTGCTACTGATTTTATATGATAAATAAAATATTTTGAACTTTATAAACTGATCAAAAACTCAGAAGTGTATTTTGACCTTTAAAGCCTATGTGAAATTACCAAAATGCCCTACGGTGCATAGTTGGGTTATATAAGATAAATTTCACATATATAAAATACCCTACTGTTATAACTTATAAAAATACATATTTTTAATGATTAGATCAGACCTGAAACTCAGTTAAATATTTAAACTCTTTTATGAGCATTAAAATTACCAAAATGCCCTTATAGGACTCATTTTGGTTTAAATTACTTTTTGGGCATATATGTTAACATCTTACTGATGTATTAACATATTTTGAGCATAATAACGATTAAGACTTGTATAAAATTTATTTGGTTGCCCATTACGCGTTTACGCGTTCGGATCGGCTTATGTAACTAGTTTACATAAAATAGTCGAAACGGGCTTAACCTTATCAATAAATTCTCAATTTCCAGAATGTGATTAGTCTACCCAGATTATACAAGTATCCAAGCTTGTCGGGTCTAAATCAGATTCTTTTCCGGTCCCCGCTTAATCTAGCGTTTAGAACCGTAAAGTTTCCTTCCAGCTAGCCAGTCTAAGTCCTTGAATTAATTAAAGGCCCGTTAGCATCCTAATAGGTTAATAAACCTTCTATGCAGATTAAATAGCTTCCAGTAGAAGGTGCCTTCAAAAATCTTTAGGATTTTACTGCTAGCATCAGGTAAATACTTTTAACTTATTTTCCCTTATACAGGCTTGGGATATGGTATTATAATAATACCACTTGGTCGGGTATGAAATCATTTAATCGGATTGTGATTAATAAATTTACATAACCCGTTTTAATCTGTTTTGTTTGATAACATAAGCATTGGGGGTTAATTCGATCATGTCCTGGATATCCTCGGCTCATTTCGTTTGAAAATGTCCACGACCTATGCATGGGGTGTAGGCATAGACCTGACAGATGCAAGTGCTAAAATATAAACCCACACGTTGGGGATAACTCCTTTGTGGGTTCTATAAGTGGTGAGTCGGTTAATCATGACCGGCTTCCAACTGGCCCAAATTGTAAGACAAACATATAAATCTGTATACAAGATTATATTTAAATAATTGTCCCAAGTTATAAAGGATTTGTGCCATGTGCATTTAAATTGATTTTCATAAATGTTTTCCAAAGAGTCAGTTAATTATATTTACCAGTGTAAACTGACGTATTTTCTTAAAGACTGATTTGACAGGTACCTCTCGTAATAGGCTGGAGCTATTAGGTGTCATAAGAGGATCTTGCAAATCCATAGATACCTGAAGTCTGTTATTTTGTTTCTTTTTATTTATTTATGATCCGCCTATGGATCTTATTACATTCCAGTCTGTATATTCTTTCACTCGAACACTCAGACATTATGGTTTGTAATAGTTTATTCACCAAGCCTTCCGCTGTGCTTTTATATTGTTGACTATAATGATATCAACTACGTCACGATACTCCCCGCCGGGCCCACCGGTAATATGTGTAAATCTCGGGTGTGACAGCCGCGTTCCAGCTACGCGGGACCGCGGTACCATCTAGTCTGGACAGGCGGTAGGCCCCTTTGCCAAGGTCTTCTTGGATGACACAGGGTCCTTCCCAATTGGGTCCCAGCTTGCCTAAGGGCTCCGCTCTACTGGCTTCGTTATCACGCATGACGTACTCGCCTTCCTTGAAAGTATGCTGAGCCACGCGCTGGTTGAAGTACTTTTTCAAAGTTTTCTTGTATTTTGCCTCGCTGATGGAGGCTGCCTCACGCCGCTCTTCCAGTAGATCTAGGCCTTCCCTTAGGAGCCTGTCATTGTCATCATTAGTAGTGAGGCGCCGTAGCGAGGGTAATCCGACTTCCGCGGGTATCATTGCTTCCGTGCCATAGGTTAGGCTGAAGGGGGTTTCATTGTTACTTGTCTTGGGCATTGTTCGATGTGCCCAGAGGACATTAGGCAGTTCTTCCACCTAAGAGCTTCCTTCGTAACCTAACCTTCTTTTTATTCCATCAAGAAAGCTCCTGTTGGCCCGCTCCACCTAGTCGTTTCCCTAGGGATGTGCTACCAATGTAACGATTTGTTGAATCTGAAGTTCTGCACACCAATCCTGCAAGACCCTTTCGGTGAATTGCGTTCCGTTGTCACTTACCAAGTATAGCGGCAGTCCGAATCGGCACACTATGTGCTCCCATAGGAACTTTTTAGCGTTTTCAGCAGTTATTTTGGCCAAGGGTTTGGCTTCAGCCCATTTGGTGAAATAGTCAATTGCCATAATTAGGTACTTTAGTTTCCCGGGGGCCAGCGAGAATGGCCCCACGATATCGACTGCCCACTTTTGGAAAGGCCAGGCCGCCATGACAGGAATTAAATTGTTATTGGGGCGGAGCGTTTGAAAAGCAAACTTTTGAAAACTACGGCACCTTCTGAGTTCATCTACCGCATCTTCATGCATCCCAGACCAATAGTACCCAGCGTTGCGGATTTTGGCGACCACCGCCCGGGGTCCAGTGTGAATGCCACATATGCCGACGTGTATTTCATGGATTAGGTATTTTGCTTCTGCTGGGGATACACACCGCAGTAGTGGTCCCAAGTATGACTTCCTGTATAGGACGCCATTGTTCACTTCATACTGCAACGCCTTGGTATGGATCTTTTGGGCTTCGCCTCTGGCGGGAGGTAAGTCCCCCTTTGTGAGGAACTTTAGTATGGGAGTGTACCAACAGGGTTCCTCAGCTGTGATGGCGGAAACTTCCCGGGGTTTAATGGAAGGTGTTTGTAATGTTTCTACCTTTACTTCTCTTTCCATACCCGAGGTGGCAAGTTTGCTCAAGGCGTCTGCTATTTGGTTTTTTCCTCTATGGACGTGATTAAGTGTGACACTGTCAAAGGAAGCTATGAGCTCCTTGGTCTTAGCCAAATACTTTGCCATTGATTCATCCTTGGCTTCATAAGTTTCATTTACTTGGTTATTGACTAGCAGAGAGTCAACGTATGCATCGACCCTTGTTGCTCCCATAGATTGGGCCATTCTTAAGCCCGCGAGTAGTGCCTCATATTCTGCTTCGTTGTTGGAGCATTCAAAGTCAAACCGTAAGGCGTACATCAGCCTTATCTCGTCTGGGCTTATCAACATGAGACCTGCCCCAGAACCTTTTCCGCTGGATGAACCGTCGGTGTACAACTTGCAGGTTTGCCTGGCTGTGCTGGACACCGATATGTCTTGGACCACTGGGTCCTGTATTAATTATCCGTCAGGAATCTCAGCCAAGAAATCGGCGATCACCTACCCCTTAATTGTTGTTCGCTTTCGATGTTCGATATCTAAGGCTCCCAACTCAATCGCCCATTTAGCCAATCTCTCGAAGATCTTTGGTTTGTGCAAAATTTGCTGTAGCTGGTAATTTGTTAAGACCTGTACGCGATGCCCTTGAAAATATCTTCTGAGATGCCGGGTAGCGTGGACTAATGCCAGTACCAACTTTTCAAGTGTTAGATACCGCCTTTCGGGTCCCACCAGGACTCGGCTGATATAGTATATAGGTGTTTGTTTTCCATCTCTTTCCACCATGAGTACCGCGCTTACCGCGTTATGGGCTGCCGCCAGGTACATTTAAGTAGTTCTTCTGGGTATGGCGCTGCCAATATGGGTAGTTTTTCGATGAATCGCTTCATGTCTTGCAAAGCTTCTTCCGCTTCACTGGTCCACTTGAAGTTTTTCTTGTTAAGGCAATCTTTTAACGTCTTTATGAACGGCAAAGATCTCTCGGCGTGTCGTGCCAAAAATTTGTTTAACGCCACCAGACGTCCGTTCAGTGCTTGTGCCTCTTTTAAAGTTCTTGGGGAGCGCATTCGCGTTATAGCGGCTACTTTTTCCGGGTTGGCTTTGAAACCATCCCGGGTGACTATTACCCCCAGGAACTTAGCTTCTTCTACCCCAAACGAACACTTTTTGGGGTTAAGCTTGATGTTATATTCTTTTAACTTCTAGAAGGTCTCCTGGATGTCTTCGAGTATTTGCTTTTCTTCTCTACTCTTGATCACCAAATCGTCGACATATACTTCCAAGTTCCTGCCGATTTGTTTTTCGAAAGCCTTGTCCATGAGGCGCTGGTAAGTTGCTCCGGCGTTTCGAAGGCCAAAAGGCATTTTGGTATAGCAGAAAATGCCTACATCAGTATGGAATACCGTTTTTTCGTCGTCTTTTTTTGACATTTTGATCTGGTGGTAACCCTTATAGGCGTCTAGAAAGCACTTGTACCTATAAGGGACCAGAGAGTCGACCTTGAAGTCCATCGCAGGCAGCGGATAAGTGTCTTTAGGGCATGCCTTATTCAAGTCTTTAAAGTCGATGCACATCTGCCATGTGCCGTCTGGTTTCTTAACCATTATAGGGTTTGATACCCATGTGTGATACTTTGTTTCTCTAAGTATTCCCACTTCGACCAGCTTTCATACTTCTTTGACTATCGCTGCTTTTCGGTCAGGAGCCATGCTCCGTTTACCTTGTGCGATCGGTTTAATGCCCGCGAGTGTTGCCAACTTGTGCTCTGCCTTATCCCGGGGTATCCTAGTCATATCAGAGTGTTCAAAAGCAAAGATGTCTGCATTCCTTCTCAGCAACTGTTTCAGGTTGTTTTTGACCTCAGGAGAAAGACTATCCACTATTGTCACTGTTTGCTCTGGATGGCGTGTGCTTAAGACCCATCTTTCTGGGCTGATGGCGTCGGTAGGCCCTTGACGGCATCTTTTGGTATCCAATACTTCTCCCAGCTTGTCTCGGTATACTGTTGCAATACCCCGCGGGGTGGGGAACTTCATAAACCCATGCGCCGTGGAGACTATGGCATCCAGTTTTCCCAGGGTAAACCTTCCAATGATTACATTGTGGTAAGACTCAGCACGTACCACAAGAAACGTGAGGAGTATTGTTCTTTCCCAGGGGGTTTGTCCTAATGTAACTGGGAAAGTGATCTGGCCAATTGGATCGACCTTTTCTCCGGTGAAGCCTTCAATAGGGGCGTGCACTGACTCGAGCAATTTTCTGTCTTCTGGTTGCATTTAGTTAAAGCAATGCTCATAAATGATGTCTTCAGAACTCCCGGTGTCTACTAGGATTCTCCTCATATTATAATTGCCTACTGTGGCGGATATGATTAGGGGCTCAGTGGTGAGGTGCAAATCCTCTACGCGTGGTTCGATTTTCATGGTTGCCAGCATCCAGGGTTCAAGCGTAGAGAAACTCCTTTTTGCCCCCTTTCCCTTATCGGCGTACACCATGTTTAGCTCTCGCTGTCTCTTACCCACCCCTTTATCATTTTCTTCTTTGACGGGAGGCGGTCCCTATTTTATGTCTCGAACCAGGTGAGCCAACTTACCCGCCTTTACGAAATACTCGATCTGCTTCTTCAATTGAAAACAATCGTTGGTATTGTGGCCGCTCCCTTTGTGGTATTCACAGTACTTACTAGTGTCTTTTTTGGGAGCGTCCTTCAATGGCTTTGGAGGGTTAAACTTGAGGTTTTCAGAGGCCAGGATCTCTGCCGGCGTTTTGCTTAAGTTAGGGTAGTCGGACCACGGTTTAGAAGAGGACTCGTTTCTTGAGTAAGTGCTTCTAGACCTATCGTACCGCGAGTCTGTTCTGTCACTTTTTTTATATCGGTCTCCTCTACCTTTACCCTTAGAGCTCCGCTGCTCTCTGTCATCCTGGCTTTTCTGAGCCTCTTTCTTTCTGTTGGCCGCGTGACTGGCTGCAACGGTCTTTTCTTGTGTAACATATACCTTGGCTATCCTCAGGATTTCATCTATGGTGGGAGGTACACCATCCCTCCCATAGAGTGTTCTTAGCAATTCGTCATCATTTACCCCTTGTAGGAAAGCTCCACATGCTAGATCGTTTGTGACACCTGGGATTGCCAAGCTTTCTTTGTTGAATCTAAGGATGAAACTCTCCACTGTTTCATTGTCTCGTCGACGAATGTGCAGGAGTTCGTTTCGATCCTTTGTGTGCCTTCTCTGTTGGCTAAATTGCAACGTGAACTTGGCCTCTAGATCTTCAAAACTATCAATTTCCCCGATGGGCAGACTATCCCACCAGACCCGTGCTGCTCCTACCAGCGTTTGGACAAACATCTTACACCAGAGGGGCATGGGCCAACAGGCTACTTCCCCAGCGCTCTTGAACAAGTTGAGTTGGTCATCAAGGTCGCCTAGACCATCGTACTTGCCCACAGTTTCAGACATCTTGGGTTTTTCCTTAATTGGTGCTTCAGCTATTCTTCTGGTGAACTTGGACTTGAAAGTAACGTCCACTGGTTTGTAAGGTCTAGTGAGATTGTCTTCTTCAACGTTAATGGGTTGAACTGGAGGGGTTGCTCCGCCCTGAATAGTTCCCTGGGTAATAGGGGGTTGAGCCGGGGTGATGTTCGGTGTAGAGCTGGGACCCCCGCTTGGAGAAAAAACGAGGCCTAGATGCGTTTCCTTTGTCATACATAGGTTCTGCCGTCGGTGGAGTCTGACTGTAAGCCGACTGGGATGTTGGAAAAGTCAACCAAGGTGGCATATAAGCCGCGTATGGCAACTGCTGAGCATAACTTTGTGCCGCCATCTGGGGAATGTATGATTGGGTATTATATGGGGGTAAATACCCATATGGTGGTGCATAGTAGTATCCTGGGAAGTAGGCTTGATTCCCCGGCGTAAGCAGGGCATTCATGATCCCTGCAGGCATGACAACTGGCTGGTGTGGTGGAGTGGACAACGCCGCTGTTAGTGCTGCCGAGTATAGAGGTGGCATGGCGTATGTGACTGAGGGCTGATAGTATTGAGCCATGCTCATGGGCGGCGTAATAATATTCGGACTTGCGGATGTGATAATCGGCATGGTACTATGACGTATAGTCTGTGCACTCATGATTGATGTTGGAGTAGAGGCATTGGTGCCTGTTGTGGTTGCTACTACTGACCGGAACTGCAAGGAGGTGTGTGGAAAAGGGTCAACTGTTGTCGTCCCAGAAGATATAGCAGAGGTGACTGCGAAACCTGGTGGTGGTGCTTCTGCTTCGAATTCTAAGGCTAGAGACCTGGTTACAGCAGGTGAAACTGATCTGGTGGTAACAAGACTCGACTCCAGCAACGGGTTGCTGGTTATCATTGCCTGACTTGGTGTTACTGTCGTGTTCTGATCGCTTGCCATTGGGTTCAGTCTTGATGTTGTTACCGAAAGGTCCCACGGATGGCGCCAATGAAGAAACACTGACCTTATTGGTAAGTTCCGGCTAGGACTTCGACTCTTTGGCGATCCGAACAGCTGACTGCAAAACAGAACACCGTTAGGACTCGTTACAGGACTGGGGTTATTCCTGTTGTCACACCCTGAATATTGCGGAAGCGTGATTATGGTGTGACCTGCTTAATATCATTGCATTCAACCATAACAAACAACTATATGATAAATCCAAGATGTTCATCCATTGATTAAGTTTTGAAACATTACAACAACATTGATTTAACCCCAAAAACACAGACTCCGTATTCAGAAAAAAACACCAACAGGTTTTGAGTTCCATAAGAACTTTTCAAAAGACACTAATGATAACCAAGCTTTGAGACATGTATCCTATCTAGGATAGGATACACCCTCTAAACCATTCGACACCGGATGACATCTTTTATTCTAGACAACACTTGAAACTTTAACGCCCGCCAGATCCATACTTAGTTTCCTGAAATACATGTAGTTTGAAAACATCAACAAAAGTTGAGCGAGTTCATGTGTGTGTTTGTGAATAAACCTTTGAAATCATTGAAAGGATGTACTTGAAATCCTGGTATGAAAGCAACAAGGAAAACAATTCAATTAATGTGTAGATACTACATAAACATTTGTGACGTGATGCAGGACAAGCTCAAACCTAGCAGACTTTGCACCGGGCCTCCGGCTGTAAGACATAGTCAACCCATGGTCCACACGACGGACTCATGGAAGGGGCTCACTACACCCAAATAGATCTATCACTCATGTCCCTCGGTCCTACAAGAGGATTGATGACCTTAAGCGTCCTACCCACCACTCACATGATCTAGAAGTACCCTTCCTTAGCTAACCATACCAAATAATAACGTTTGTAAACAGTTGTAACATGTACTTCACCCCCGAAGTTATAAAACCGAAAACAGTTAAAGAAAAGGGGGAACATGAACTTACAGTTTTGCTTTCCTTGTATCCAATGTAACTCAAAGCTTCCTCTTGAACGCATGACTTCCTACATACGTACTACGGTCCATTAGACGAGCGGGTCGTGCCTTGACTTAGTATTGATTAGTGTCTTTGAGTTACGTTTCAAAGTGTCTTCATTATTATTCCAAGTATATAATTATTTGTTAAAATAATTGATATTTTAACTTAAATTATATTTATTAAATTTTGGAATAATTGTTAAAACAATATATATTAACTTAATACTTCCCAAGTATTTATGCTTGTATTTCCTTCCCAAGGATGAGGTATCTTATATTATTTTGCCATGTATTAGGGTCGTATTCGTATAGGAATACGTATTTTATTGAATTCATTAAGTATTCTTTTACTTAATTTCGTATTAATTTTTCCGGAATATCATCTTTAATAAAAGTCCACCAACATATATTTCCAAAAAATATATATACTTGTAATAAGTATTATTTAGAAAAATTACTTATAATCTTTCTCTTGGCAAATATTTGTATTCTCTTATAAGTTCCAAAAATTATATATTTTCATGTCCAACATAGAAAATATATGTAAACTCATTTTTCTTCCAAAAATGATATGTTTCATATTTATTTGAGAAAGTATATTTTTCTCCGAAAAATATTGTATCTTATGTTTGTGTATATATTTCTTAAAAATAACATATCTTCTAAAAATTTCAAGAAAAATATATATATTTCATACTTGTCAAAAATAATATATTTTTCCTTGTCAAAATATGACATAGTCTTGTAGTAATTGTAAAAATCATATTTTTGTTTCCTTGTGTCCAAAATATTATTTACCAAAATATACTTTGTGAATAAATTCTGGAATATTTTTGTAAGCCTTATTCTATAGTTCGGTTTCACCAATATTTTGTGTAAACTTTTATATTTATTCTTTAGAATTTTGGTAATATTTTGGATGGTAATTTCTTGGTATTTTGTGAGTTATAATATTTCAAGTCCTAAAATAATATAACTAATACACAAAGTATACAAATAATCACACATATGTGTCTTCTAATTATATACCTTCTAAATACATACTTAGTCACTTTTATTTATAAAAACCAACCTCCAATATTTGTGTTTTTGTAACCAAAATTTATGGCAAAGTTTATGTAACAATTTATGGTTTAAAATACACTTGTAAATACTTGTTTAAAAATATTTTTCTAAGTGTTTATATTTTTAGAAAATTTTGCCATAGTTTCCCCTAAAAATGGAGGTTTCCATGCTTTCAAGCATATCATTTTCTTTTGTAAATATCATCACAATCAATTTTTAATCATCAACAAACAACCTTTACTTACCAATCTTGCCAAAATCATGCATTTTCTACTACTTCATGAACTTGAATATTTGTAAAAATTTGTAGTAACTTACTATTGTTCTTAGTAAGTCTTGTTACCCATTAAAATGTGATTAGTTCTTTAAAAACTTCATTTTTAAAGAAGTTATATGTTTACAACTTCAAGTCATAGTTTCCAAAAAAATTTCTTTATGCATTCTTCTTGTTTCACAAGTGTTTCTACACTTGTTTAACCATTAAAAATAAGATTTGTTTATGTAAGAACAAAGATTAAATGAAACTCATATTTTTAACTTGGTTCCTTTGAAGAACCATTCATAAATCTTTAGATCTATATGATTATTAACTTACTTTGATCATTATTTTTCAAGAAACCACTTCGTTATTTCAAGTTCATGCTTCATGTGTGGATGATCTATCATCCTACCACATTTTTACTTTCTCATCTTGCTAGATTATGTTTTTAATCATGATCTACCAAGATCTTATGATGATCAACATCATTTCTGCAAACAATCAATGATCAACAAGCATAACAACTCATATTCATCAAGATTACTTCATTAAAAAAGCTTATGTTCATGTTTACTTCTTATGTTCTTTAGTGTTCTTCAAGTTTTTTATTATGATTCTTCTTTAACCACTTAAGATAGAAGTAAACTAGCAAGATCAAGACTCTTACCACTAGCACAAGGCTAGGGATGGTCAAGTGAAGAAAACAAGTGCATAAAAGCAAATGGTGAAGGTCCTTGAACTTCCGAAAGCTCCAAGCTTCCTAACTTAGCTCCTTACACCTTAATATCACTTGGGAATAGATGGAAATGAGATGAAGATGATGGTAGGGTGGTGGTGGTTCTTGGCCGTGAGCATGGAGGGAGAGGAGAGAGTTTTGTGTGTGTTTAAGTGTGTGTGATATGGAGGTTATGATCATCTAGGTATATTTATAATCCATGTCCACATTTTATCTCTTGTATATTGTGTCTCTTAAAGAATAAGCAAGATCTATTAAATTATCAAAATAAAATCTTGAATGGGCCATGCTTAGTTGGCCGATTGTAGGTGGGGGGGGGGGGTCTAGGTGTAGGTTTAAATTATTAGTTGGTTTATAGTTAGATTTCAAGTGTTAGTTAGAAGGTTTAGTTGCTAGATATTTTAGGGGGTGTTATGATGTTCAGGGACCATAACTAGCTTGGTAATGTTAAAACAGTGCTTTTAGTGTAAATTTGATGTTTCGGGTAGTGTCCGGTTGTTCGGTTGGTTACTGGTTCGTTAAAATGCTAAACTTTGCAGTTTAGTGTGCTTTATGTATCTTTTTGTGACACTTTTGATTCCCGACACTTAGGAAAGTATTCAGGACCATTTAATCATATTTCTGCATAATATTAGATTGTTAAATTGCTGAATTTCGTTGAATTCAGCACTTTGGGTGAGTTTTAGGCACTTTCCGGCACTTAAACTATCACTATCAAGGCAGTTTTATGATCCTTACTTTCCTACACACTATACTAGTGTCATACTTAGTTTCTGGCTCATTCTGTATCTCAATGCACTGTCTATCTATGTGTTGAGTTCTGTCAGCATTTTCCTGATTTATCAGATAACTATGCTAACTGTACTTAAGGCATCATTTAAGGCAATACAGTTTTCATGCAGTAATGATATGACATTAAACAATATGTGATGCACATGCATGTATCAAGCAGAAATCAGAAAGCAGTTAATTGCAGTTTAGCACAGTCATTAAGCACTAATCATGATTAATTAATTGTACGGATACCTGGATTTTTGACAGTTGTCACACCTGTAACCACCCTCCGGCGTAAGAATAAGTCTCGGTTTGGGAGAAAGAAAGTATGAATGTAGAGAAAGAGAGAGAGAGAGAGAGAGAGTAAACGAGAACAAGATGATCATACCTTAGATGTTTACCTCTATTTGTAGTTTATCATTAGGGTTTCCTCTAACTTAGGATGGGCTCCGATAAGTTAGGGATTTGCATGATCTTCCCAAAAGATTGGGGATCTGGTTACTTGGTTTATCCATGCAGAATAGAATATTCTAGAATAAACGTTTGTAATTAAGTATTTGTAATAAAATAATAGGTGATGACCGGGTCGGGTTAACCGATCCGGGTCATACCTCATCACTTACCAACTCATTACGTATCGTTTTCTTTTTTCGATCAAGTGACTGCTTTTTATCTTTATTTTATTTTCTTAACAAAGCATTATATTTAATTTATGCTCGATCAATTGATGCCAACTAAACAAAATATGAATCATCTCAAATGAAAATTAAATACAAACAACATTAAAAATGTCAAATTTGAACAAATGAAATACAAAGCATAACAAAGATAATTAACATTAAAAATGTCAAATACAAGCGAAATAAAAATGTTAAACAAATGTAAAAAAGAGCATTCTAGTATAAAGCCTTCTGCTAGAATATAAAACAAAAATAACTTTGTGGTGAAGTCACAAACAAACAAAATTGTTTAAAGTCAAACTGCATATGTACTATTGATGGTTGGAATTGGATGATAATATAGTTAAAAGAAATCAAACTTTTTGGTGAATTCGCAAACATATTCAAAGTTGAAAAACATGAACTGAAATGATAGTAAATAGCGATTTCACAAACATACAAACTATTCAATTGATTTTAATAAAATACTGTTTCAGTCAATTATGGAGATGAAATACATGTTTCTGTCTTGTGATCGAAGTATATTAGATCTGTATTGTGCCTTTTTTATATATTGTGTCTTTTATTTTTATTTTTTAGTCTAATAAATAAATTGGAAAATGATAAAGATAGTAAAAGCTAGTGAAATTACAATTTTAATAAATAGTTTTTAGGAACACTAAAATTATAAATAGTTTTTAAAAACTTGTAAGTTCTTTGTAAAGTCAAAGTTGATATGTTCAATGTGGCCATGTATACACCACAAAAGTTTCCTATCTTGACAACGACAAGAGTTGAAATATGGGTAAAAATGGAAAAATGTGAAGGGTTTTTAGGTGTGTAATCTTTTTATACTAATAAATAAAAATCTTTTTAGAACATATGTCATTTCCTGGTGTTTTCTTACTTTATTTTCTTATTTTTCTCTCATATTAAATAATAATAATTTTAATAATAATAATAATAATTTTAAACAAAATACTAGATAAGAATAAATGTTTATTTTTTTATAAATAACTAGATGAGTACCCCGCCGCAATGCGACGGAGGCGCGCATAACGACATGTTCCGTTAAACCGTACCAAATAGTATAACCATGAATTCTTTAACTTTTCGATATTGATTCTTAGCTGCAAATCGACATATTTACATAGCAATTCAACATGTTCTAAAAATTGGTTTATTTTGATTTAATCTTTGTTACTCATATAGGTGGTGTTTGTTTTTTGGGTAAAAGCTCTTCTGAGCACTTATGTCTGCGTCGCGCAGACGCGCATAGATATAAGGGTCCTGCAGCTTGTTTGTTTTCTTGAAGATCTATAGACCTTTTACCTCCGCCTTATCTCTTCCCCAAGCAGACTTATACCTATGTCTTCAAACATCTTCTCTCCTCTCCTCTTCAACCTCCACCACCCAGATCCACCACATCACGGTCACCGTCAATCCTCACCACCACCGTCACCACCACCACCACCACTACCACCACCGTCACCACCACCACCACTACCACCACCGTCACTGTTAATACAATAAAAACCAGTAAAAAATATTTTTATTCAATAAAATTCACATGTTTCCCCACACGGCCACACCTAATCCAAACCCCCATTTCTCAGCACACTCCTTTCTTCTTCTTCCATACCTTGGGGTTTAGTCTCGTTAATGGAGTTCTAGGGTTTTCAATCTTCATCACACCATATTCTCATATTCATAAACAAATATCTTCTGAACAATACTCCAAATGTCGTATCTAACATTGAAAACTCCATTTTCAACATCACATTCTTCATCTTCATCCTCTGTTCTCGCTTCATGTAGAACCAATCACTTGCTGCGGCTGTGTTCTTCGTCTTCAGTTTGCGTTGCCAGAAAACGAACGTTTAACCGCGGGAGATTGAGGCTGCGAGCTGAATCTCAGCCGCAAGATGCTTCGGAAAGTAGCAATACTAGTGATTCTCAACAACCTAACGGTTTTGTGGTATAAATTTTGATTAATTTGTTATAGATAGTTGAATTTAATTGCGTTAATAGGTCGTAAGTAGTATGTAGTAAGGTGGAAGCGGTGGTAGATGAAGGCAGAGAGAGAGAGAGAGAGAGAGAGGAGTGTTGTGTGTTGTGTGTGTGTTGCGAGAAAAGGTATTTGTATAAGTAAAAAAAAACAAACACTCTTCTCCTTGCAGACTCCAGACCTTTGGTCCACCTCTTCTCCTGCAGTTGCATGCAGATGTGGTCCGCAGACTGCAGACCTTTTACCTCTTCAAAAACAAACAGCACCATAGTGTCTTTGTAAAAGGTAAAGCTAACAAATTGGTTACTTATGGTAAAATCATCATATTTATCTGAAAAGAAACATATTAATGTAGACCCCATTTTGGAAAACTTATTTACTCGTTTTTACTAATTCATGTCTCAACTGTCCATTCATACGTTCTACCATCTCAGTCCACAACCACCAACACCATCACAACAACCACCACAACTGCCGCTAATAACACTGTAAAAAGCACAACCACAAATATCATCAAACCACCCAGCCACCACCATCAAGAAAACAACCTAATTAAATGTAAAGCTTCGCATATTTAAACTTTCCTATTTTAGCAGGCCTTATTGTACTTTCTATTTTTAGACACTTGTATTCTTGTTGTATTCTATTTCGTTTCAATTTGTAATTCGAGACAATTGATCATAATAAAAAAGCAAGTCTTTTAATCATATCCATGTTAGACTTATGTGCAAATTTGTATTCATAATTCACGTTTTGAAAGCTATATTATTCATAATTCTTGATTCTTCATCACACATTGATGCTTGATACTCGAAAAATCGATTAAAGTACGTAAAATAATCAAAATTGGAAAATAAAATAATGGAACAATCCATTCGCATGAATTAGGTCCATCCGTACGGATGGAGTAGATCCGTGCGAATGGAGTGCATTCGTTTGAAATTCTTGGAAACCCTAATTTCTCCCAAAGCCTATAAATAGGCACACTACTCCATTATTTTCACTCGCCACTTTCTTGCAAACACTCTCAGAATCCCTTGTTGGGATCAGAAGCTTTTGTAAGAACTCTCCTTCATTTTTATTTACATTCCAATTCATTTCTTTGCATTTCATCTTAAAACCCTTAAACATTTTAAAAAAAACCTCTTGATCCCACCCATCTCAAAGATGGTTTCCAACTGGTTTGCTTTAGGGATGAGCTCGGTACCGTCCCGTACCGAGCCGGTATCGGTACCGAAAATCCCAAAAGTGGGTACCGGTACCGAATATACCCGGTTCGGTACGGTTTGGTACCGGTACCGAACCGGTACCGGTATTTGAGGGTAAAAACCGGTACCGAACCGGTACCGAAAATGCTAAAAGTCGGTACCGAATCGGTACCAAAAAAGTACCCGGTTCGGTAAATTCGGTACCGGTACCAGGAACGATTTGCTCATCCCTAGTTTGCTTGGGTAAACTGTTGTTGGAGCATCACACACAAGACACAAGATATTTGAATCAAGATTTATAGAAATCTGAACAGTTTACAAGCTAACCATGGTTTTCTTTTCGAGTATTGTACGATCTTGATAGAATCTAGAACCCATCAGACCCTCAACTCATTTCATAGTTAAGGGCATACATTAGGGTTAATTTCCATCAAGAAATGATCAGATTAAACAGATCAAACATAAGATTTCATCAAGAACAGTTGATTCGTACGAATGGACTAAGTCCGTCCGTACGAATGGACTCCTTTTTGCGCATTCTGTTTTGATTTTTGATCTGTTGTCACACCTGTTTAATGTTGTTAAACTGTTCTATCTACTGATTTAAATAAACCAAACAACTACATCATTATTTCCATCAATCTGTTTAAAAATTTAAAACTTTCATAACATCAACAGTCGATCCGTACGTACGACTGGACTAAGTCCATTCGCACGAACTCCCTGTTACCTAATCTGAACCGTTCGCCTTTTATTTTAACATCTATTACACCCGAACATTCTAATTACTGTTTTGAACTAATAACCTTGACGTTTTCAATCAGATCAGTGCATAATCGACCCTTTACAATTCGGCCTGTTTTAAACAGGAAAGTCAATCCGCACGAATGGACTGTTAAGCCTTTTAACTCGTTTAGTTTCACGTATTTTAACAATCTGACTCGACACTCTTTCACATCAGTATACTTATACTCTCGTTTAACCATTTCAGTGTGATCTCAAGACTTCATCACTCCACTCTCGATTTTCGTGGAACCCTACGCGAAACTGTGAGTATACTCGATCCCATTTTCGTTTTAAACACTTTTGGGTGCAACATGTACAATATACAAAAACACGCAACACTTGAGACTTGTTTACTCAAACTCACACTCTATCCACATTTAAACATGAAAACATGTGATACTTGTTAATCTCATATGCTATGTATACATTTGTGTCTATATACTCATTAACTTTTCTAGCCTACCTTAACAATTATAGCTCTATAGGATTAACGCACCGCCCTTGATTCTTGGGGTATTGTTAAGTAAAACACGTTACACCCTCTTCGTCTCGACGATGTTAGGTAATCAAGATTGCGTTGGAAACTTGGGTTTGACATGTAGTTACACTAGTTCAGCATATTAGTAACTTGTATGTGTTATTCATGTTGGATATGAGCATGTTTAAACATTTTATTATTATGTTGTGTATTCAAACTTGTATACTCGCCAACTTTATTGTTGATCATTATTTTAATACATGTTGCAGGTTGATTAGACAGAGTGGTGAAGAAATCAAGTTAGGATGGATATAGAAACTCGCTTTAATAATAAACAATTATCATGTTTTGCTACAATTTATCTTTGTTTGAAACAGTGTATTCACTTTAGTCATTTATGGAATATTGAATTAATTATATTGTCACAATTAGTGTTATGATGCTTTGAACGATTTGTTTTCGTCTCACTCCGATGTTTCCGCCATCGGTTGGAGTGTGACATTAAAGTCGAAAAAAAATCAAAAAAAGCAAAAAGAGGCTCAGATTCAAACATCCTCATCGCCATCAAGATAGCACGACTCAGTGTCGCTACGACTGCAACTGGAGTTTCCATGCCAAATAGCGGCAACCATCATCACCTGCTAGAACACTCACATGCAACAACTTTCCAAACCGGGTTCATCACCAACACCCGATGGCTTCATTATCACCTAAATATGCTAAAGAACCTTGATAAAATGAAAAAAACTAATCAACTTTAAACACACAAAGAAAACCATGCATCTAGGAATGGTTTCCAAGAAAACCGACGTATAACTTGTAAAAGAAAGAGTATAATCAACATTGCACAACGATGAAGCTAAATGTTTTATACTACACCGGTTCATCACCACCATCCGAAAGGCTCAAAACTAACATACCAACGCTCCAACAAACACCACTGCACGCTGAAGGCCTCTACCACCACCACCCAATCGGCGAATTAGAAAATGATGACGTGGTGCTTATAAAACCAGCCATGACAGCAGAGATGGGGTGGTTCGACTTTTTAAGAGAGAAAAAAAAATGATTTTGGTGAGATAAGGATCGGTTTTAAATACAAAGAAAACCATCCAAATAAAACCCATGGATTAAGCAAATATTTTCCACTAAAACTGTTGTACAAATTTTAACACAAAGATTACAACCAAGATTGCACACATCAATGTTGATACCAATAAAAACAAAGCCTGTTCAACAACTTAAACCTAAAGTACAACTAACCTAAGCAAGAAACACAGCTAAAGCATAGCTTACAACACCTCATTGCATAGATGTGTTGCGAATTATATAATTTAAAAAAAAATAGATAAGGATAAACATTTGTTTTTATTATGATCATATTCAATAATAATAATAATAATAATAATTTTAAAAAATATTACATAAGAATAAATATTTGTTTTTCTATAAATAAAAAAAATCTTTTTAGGACACGTGGCACTTCTGATGCTCTCTCACCTTATTTTCTTATTTATCTAACATATTAAATAATAATAATAATTTTAAACAAAATACTAGATAAGAATAAATATATGTTTTTCTATAAATAATATAAAAAATTAGATAAGGATAAACGTTTGTTTTTATTATGATCATATTAAATAATAATAATTTTAAACAAAAAAATATATAAGAATAAGCTTATTTATCTCTCATATTAAATAATAATAATAATTTTAAACAAAATATTAGATAAGAATAAATATTTGTTTTTCTATAAATAATTTTAAGCAAAAATTTAGATAAAGATAAACGTTTGTTTTTATTATGATAATATTAAATAATAATAACAATTTTAAATAAAAAAAATAGATACGAATATAAACGTTTACTTTTGTTATGTTCATATTAAATAATAGTAATTTAATAATTTTAAACAAAAAAAATAGATAAGAATAACCTTATTTCTTATTTATCTCTCATATTAAATAATAATAATAATTTTAAACAAAATATTAGATAAGAATAAATATTTGTTTTTCTACATATAATTTTAAACAAAAATTAAGATAAGGATAAACATTTGTTTTTATTATTATCATGTTAAATAATAATAATAATAATTTTAAACAAAAAAAAATAGATAAGAATAAATATTTTTTTTTCTATAAATAGTTTTAAACAAAAATTTAGATAAGAATAAACGTTTTTTTATTATGAGTGTATATATATATATACTTTGGAGTTCGGTGATTGAAATTATAGTAAATCAGGAATCAAAGGTTCTCTTTTGATATGTACTTAATAATTGTATTATTGTTTTTTTCACTGGAATTAAATATTTATTTTAGGTTGGGCATATGCTTCTATCAAATTGTAAGTGTTTTAGACGCATCGTTATAATGCTTTGGACTCACCATTATAATCGCACAATTCTTTCAAATTCAAATCTAGAGAACTTAGTTTCACCTTTGTAATGTTAGGCGTATCGTTATTATTGGTTTAAACCTATCATTTATCGCACATTCCATCAACATGTACGAAAAAACACCATTTTTAAATATAACAATTCTATACTCCATTTAAAGAGAATTTAATTCTTGATTTTAAAGTATAATTCATTAAAAATGATGAAATATATAAAAACATGAGGATCGATCTCCAACTTTTTGCACCGTAAACTCTCTTGAACACAAATGTGAGACGGGTGTTTTATGAATGAAATAAACAAATAAACATTAAGATGCATAAAAATAACTAAAATAATTGTATCTGATAATTTGAATATATCATAAAAATGAGATTCAACCCCATATTATACATGTGTTTTCAACCTAATAATAAATAAATAAATAAAACAAAGTAAAATGTTATAATAAGTAAATAGTACCTCAAAGTTTATTTTTAAAAGATAAATCTTGATGACTGTATATGTTAACGAATGACATTATCTTTTATTCAACACGTGCAATATACGAGTTTTTTTAAAGTTATGTCTTTTTATTATTTATTATATATAATTACATTTATGAAAAATAAAAAAAACAAAGTAAAATGTTATAATAAGTAAATAGTGCATCAATGCTCATTTTTAAAAGATAAATCTTGACGGCTGTTTGTGTTAACATATGACATTATATTTTATTCAACACGTGCAATATACAACTTTTTTTTAAAGATATATCTTTTTTTATTAACTTATATAAAATTATATTCACGCAACCCGTGTAATAGACGGGGTTCTAACTTAGTATACTAAAATGTATTACCTATGGTTTAAAATAGGGTTTTATTCATATTAATTATTTTTAACGTATGACAATTTTCATTTATTTAACCATTAGTTTATTATATACTTAAGAAAACTCTAATATAAGAACAATATTATATAACTCAACGACGATAAGAAAACATTTTTTTTCTCATCCTACATTTTAATTATATCAACTTCTTTATCTAAGTGTATTTGTTAATTTTATGTATTACGCGATGATGTAAAATATAAATCATTTGAAATTGTCACCTTGAACTTTTATGATATTTCTTTTATTTTTAAATTGTTGGCATGGTTACGATAAAATGTTTGTTGGCCACTCAAAAAAAGAAAAAAAAAAAATGAAACACGCCGTTACATCAAGTTTTGATTGTTGATGAGAAAAACAGTTGTGTAAGAAAACAAAGTTAACAAGACCCACTTCAAGGGATATGATGTTGTCTTACCAACATTTTTCGATCTAGACATGATAAAGGTGTGTTAAAATACGTTTTCTTTCTTAAACGCAAAACCAATTTCTTATCCACGTATCAACTTAACTACCCTTTTTATACCTTCACATATGATTTAAATGTTACTGAAATTAATAAGTAAGAATTGTTGAAATTGTTAAGGTTTTTTTCTAACTTATTATTTATTTTATATTAATTTCTGGTTTTGTCTTCTCGGGTAACAACCTAAAGTCTACTTGAAATCCTTGTTTACAGCACATGAACGTTACGTAAGAAATGAACCCACACCGGTTTAAACATTTTATAACCTTTGAAATCAGAAAACCCTACCATATGAAACTAATAATGTGTCTCAGTTAATTCAGTGAATCTAATAAAAGGATATAATTGATATGATCGTGTGGTTATAACTGTGTCATTGATGCATTTTATCATATTAATATATAGCTCAAAGTCAAAAGCATAGAAGTAGATCGCATTTTTTATCTGTTTCATATATTGCTTTTAGGCTGAGGGTGTGGGTTATGGTTGTGACATAATTCGTCACGTAGGAACATGAATAGAATGCTACATCATCCCTTGTCTGAT
The DNA here is from genome assembly GCA_030545235.1 of Helianthus tuberosus. Taxonomy (NCBI): domain Eukaryota; kingdom Viridiplantae; phylum Streptophyta; class Magnoliopsida; order Asterales; family Asteraceae; genus Helianthus; species Helianthus tuberosus. The sequence goes on from CM060443.1 coordinate 178,663,458, forward strand.
TCACATTGGTTCGTATGGGTTAAACTATATGGCAACCATGATCTCTTCCCTATTTTCCAAGATTTTCTTTCCTTTTCCTTTAGACAAAAACCGGTTGAATAAAATATTATCTAATCAGAAAATAAGAACAAGAGAAAAATAATTGTAACATGACGATATTGACCGAATCTGTATCTTGATAAATGACTTGCCTTTTATTTCATTATACGGCAATCTATAGGATGTCAACTTTGACTAATACATAAATAATGATTAGTCGAATTTTTGTTTTATTATTTTATATTGTTTTAAATAAACCAAAATTAAATAAGTACGGCACAACAAAATCATTCATTTGCGCCTTATGAGAAAAAGAACGTGCCATTACTTTTGCGATGGATGGCAAAGAAAGTTATAATGTTATATTGCTAATTACAACACATTTCGTCGTTTCTTTTTTGAAACAGAAGTTATGTTGCAAATTAGGGAAGGATTTTTCAATTGATATGTAGCGATGAAATTAGCGACCAGTTATTGGACAAAATAATGATGGACTTACGGATTACCGACGGATTATAGCAACAAACAGGGATGGGTTTTACCACGACTTTTGGAGAAGTTTAGCTGGAACGGTTTGTGGAACACATTGCGACGGAATTTGGAACAATTAGCACATTGCGACGGAATTTGGAACAATTAGCGACATAATTTGCAACATACTTTTTGGAACAATTATTATTTTTTTATACCTATATCCCTAGACTTTCAGTGTTAACAATTACAACCTCTTAACTTTCTAAAATTTTGTAATCAAGTTTTACGTGTTTATTTTTATGTACTTTACAAATAAAAATGGTTTTACATTTAGACGTAAATTTTTCATGGTAATAGTTGGGTCAAATATACTATTTCTTATACTTATTGTACGTTTTAAGCTGGTCTACGCTTTAATGTAAATTTTATTTTATTTTTTCTATAAATGAGTCTGGCAAAATATAATACGTTTTCATACTTATTTTTATGTACGTGTTCAAATGGTCTAGGTTTTGATGTAAATTTTGTTCGGAAACACGTCGAGTCAAATATAATACGTTTTCATTAAACGCTATAAATTCGAGTCACTTTACATTTCGACACCGCCGTAACACGCCGTAACTATTTTTTTACGTGCTTATTTTTATGCACGCGTCATTATAAATTCAAGTTACCTTACGATTCGACGTAAATTTTCTTTGGAAATATGTCAACTATATTTCGTTTTATTGCTTATTTTTATGTACGTTTTTAGTTGTTCTACGTTTTAACATAAATTACAATTAAGAAGTTATGTGGATAGTGCTTTTATCCTGCTGGCTTTTTTGTTACTTTCATATTTTTTTCAGGACTTTATTATTTTTATTTTTTAGTTTTCTTTATGTTTAGTGTTTTAGTTTTTCATTAAAGTTATATTTAAAATAGCATTTACGTTTCCATTTACAGTTAATTTAAAATCGTTTCTTCCCACTGTCCAATTTAATTTTTTTTTTTTTGGTTTTCGGTCGACGTAAAACATGTGTTGATATTCTTTTAAACATATTTCTTTCGGTTGGTATACTGAATCAAAATAGATATCGATCGAAACCCCGCAGCATAGTGCGAGTAATCTTACTGGTTATAAAAATAATGAAGCAAATTATTAGGAGAAATACAAAAGAAAATTCTTTTCCTTTTAATTTGTATGACTAACGAGTAATAATTAAACCAATGATTGATGAAATTATGTCCCACACTCCCACTCTTTTGACTCTTGAACCTCTACATCCATTGAATTGAATTACATTACATGCAAATTCGAACGTTTTAAAATGATAAATGTGGTGGATGCGCTTCCAAGTCTCATTGTTTATTCCAAGCTTTTGTGCTTTTGTGACAAAAAATAACCCTAAAAATCTTCTTAATACCTCGTGTTATAATATATTTTAATAAATGACTTATATTAATCTATAAAAATAAATAAAGACATACGATATAATAAAAGAAAAATAAGAGTAGATAGGATCATGGGCGGAGCTTTTCACGGGCCTGACGATCCCTAACCCCCTGTTTATTGGTTTCGTAGTGTGAATTTTACCGAAATTCTTTTTATATAGTGTAAAATGTTGAATTTTGAGGTATATCACCTAAATCGTAATCAATGGCCCTTTCGTGCATCATTCTTGCATCGTTTTTATCGTTGCGGTCGACATGAAAAAGAAAGAAAGAATATTGAACACCTTGTAAGATAATAATATAACTATCAAGACCAAAGGTAAAAGTATAGTTGGTGGGTCGTGTTTACACATATGTCAATTTGACAAATTATTTAAATTGATTAATCAGCTAAATACGTATAAAATCAGATGATAACTTTTCGAAAGGAATGTATGATTAATCCCATGTGCTATTTGCTGGTTTGGACCATTTGCCACCCCCTTGACTTTTAGTTTTGCTTTTAGGTTACATTTGACTTTATTATTTGAATCATTTTTATCAAATTTAGAAAGGGTGGTTATTAGACCATGTGTAGTGGGGCGTTTTTTTTTTAAAATTCACAAAAAATGCCCAAAAACGCCCAACACCCATTACATAGGGCGTTTTTTTTAAATTTCAAAAAAAGCCCCCTTAGCGTGGTTTAAAGCACGCCCAACACCATTCTCCTTGTCCAATCATCTTTGATCTCCTTTATTGTTAACCAATAAGATTTTTAGGTGTTTTTTCTTTATTTTATTTAATGCCCCAATAATGCCCAATAATGCCCCATCCCCACTACACCCATTTTAGAAAACGCCCAATAATGCCCCTTTGCTGACTGGACCGCCACATGGCGTAAAATGCCCTAGGGTGGGGGCATTATCTTCCCCTACCACTACACATGGTCTAAGACCGTACCAAATTAATATAAAAGTTATATATGTTGGCAATGCCATGTTGGATATACATATATAAAGATGACCCAATATGATGTTGGGATAATGATAGGGAGAAAACCCTCTATTTTGAGAAAACCCTAGAAAACCCAACCTCCCGACTTTTTTTTTTTTTTTTGAAAAAAATAACACATGTAATATACATGTTTTTAAGAGTTTTGAGCAAAAAAAAATCAAAAAAGCGCCGAGTGGATGTTTTTAAAAAAAATAAACAAGTTTCAGCAATTTTCATCACTAACATGTGTTAGACAAAAAGTGCTGAAACTTGTTTATTTAAAAAAAAAAAACCACTCGGCGCTTTTTTGATTTTTTTGCCTCAAAACTTTTAAAAACATTTATATTACATGTGTTATTTTTTTTCAAAAAAAAAAAAAGTCGGGAGGTTGGGTTTTCTAGGGTTTTCTCAAATTTTTAGGGTTTTCTATCTAACCCTCCCTATGATGTTGGATATACATATATAAAGATGACCCAATATGATACGAGTTCTACTGTTCTAGTGATTATAAAATGACCCATTATGAGTTTTATGATTCAAAATACAAGTTATTGGGCTTTTAAAAAAATCCACTAAGGTACAAGTTTGGGCTTACAAAAACTGACCCAAATTCATGTACTTTGGGCCTAACATGGGCCTTTCTGGCCGAAAGATAAAAAGAATATAACAAGATGCAGTCCATAAATACAATAAATAGGTATTAATAATCTAGTGGAAATGTGGCAAGATCATCTGATTATCATTAACAACATCAGTATTGGTATTTTAAAATAAAATATGTATTGTGATAGTTGGGCGCTTGTTTATAAAGGCGTAGCGTTAAGCCATTTGTGTTTTCATTTTAGATTTTGTACCATATTGTGATGGATTATGTAAATGTAATTGTGTGTTGTTGCAACAACGGTCTATCAAGCGAGTCTTGATAATTAGGTTCGGTCTGTTGATGATTGGAAGGGGTCCTAAGACAGGAGATGTGGGGATCACCCTCCGACAATCAAATTAGGATCAGTGTGAGACCGATGCATATGTATGTGTTGTGTTTTGTTTTGTTGTGTGCTTGTTAATTTTAAAATATGTATGTGACTAGATTTCTATGACTCGCTTCTGCCTTAATATTTTATTGGTCATGTGTAATGTCAAGTGACTGAGAATGGTACTATTAGTCACAATAGTCTGAAATAGGTCAAATGGGTCAAGGGCCAGCAGGTTAATGGGTCAAGTGGGTCATGGAACGGCAATTTAGCTTTATTTGTCACGTTTATTTTTCTGCTATTGGATCAACCTGCTGCATTTTTTGTTTGTTTATCGATCAGTTGCTGCTGTCATCTCTTTTAGGGCCTGATAGTTAACACTTTTAAAGCTATATTCTATGGATTCAAGCTACCTTCTCTGAGTTCATTTCTTACAACATCCATACTTGAGATTATATACACTAACCTTCCCTAGGACATTCTGTATTCATGAGTTCCTATGAAGGATCTGGACTCTATCGCATTCGCCCAAAGATTGCTTATGTTGTGAGTAGGTTTTTCATTTTCAAAGTACTAGTTCTCAAAGTTTTTCTCTTTCGACGATTAGCTGGTGCTGCCTTACATGTTCCTGGTAATGTTGACCGAGCTCAATGTCCTCTGGATACTGTGTTGTTGTAAAGCATCACTTAGAAAATTATAGTTACATAGTTGGGGTTTGTGATCATTAGTGGTGAGGTTTGTGGTTTATAATTATGCACACACACAGATGATATAGGAATCATATGATCGAAAGCCTTTTCTTATTTTACAAAAGAGTCTCAATTTGATTATCTGCTGTTGGCCCCTAAAATACTTGAGACGACCGTGGTTTCTAGATGAAGTATTTAGTTTGAGAATCATGCATTAGCTCCTACTTCTGCCAAGAGTCGTTGGATTATGCCTGTCTTACATATTTCTCCAGTGTCTACACACTGTGAAGTCACAATATTAGACCCACATATTAAGATTTTGATTTGCATTCTATTCGAGACATTTTTTTTATATCTCAAGATGCGCCTAATTCGTCATGTTTCTACAATTGATCAGCGTGGTGATCTATTGTTGATTATTGATATATCAGCATATACTTATTCTATCCAACAACCTCACATATCAACATAATTATTCTATCCAACCACCTCTATATGTATCAGCAAGCAAGGATCTCTTTCTATGCTTTCCAGCAGATCCATGGTCTACCTTCTTGCTATGTATTGTTTTGTAGTACCAGTATATAAACAAACATTTAATATATATTGAGGCCCTTTTGTTAAAAAAGGGCATGCAATAGAGCAGAGTTATGGTGACGTGTTGTGTCGTGTCGTGTCTGTAATGAATGATGTATGTTCCAATATATAAACAAACATTTAATATGTATTCTTTACTCATTTGTTTAATCTAATACAATGAATTAGGAGAATATGATTATTTAGTTTTCCACTAGTCACAACTTGAGTTAAACCATCACAAATCAAGCCATGTTTAAGTATAAAGATGCATGCTAGTCGCATTTTATAGACCCATACAAGTAGCGCACAAATAGCAACGATGCATAGAAACCCACAGTTCCAAGTGCTAGAAAGATTCCATACCCGAGGCAAGCCATGTAACCAAAGAAGAAGGTCGTTTGCATGAAACCGTTCATTTCAAATAGATGGAAAGAGTGATAGATTGAATAACCATACACATACAATCCAGTAGACCCGCCACAGAAAAACGACCTGCATCAAATATGAAAGTCTTAGTATCCCGTACACTTCAAGACCAAGTGATAATGAGCATAAGGGACTATTTTAACACACCTCCACCACCATTCATGGTTTTCAGCGGCAAGCTGCAAGTACGTCATCACAATTGAAACTAAAGCAGTCATGATCAAAAGAAGAAACAATATTATTAACATAAAACCATAAGATGTGTAAATTGTGTAGCCCCAGACAACATTAAGTATCTCAATCGTCTGAAGTAAAATGACGCTGAATGGAAAAATTCCAGCCAAAGCCATCTGAGGGAGGACATGCTTGTACCAACACGGTTGAGGAACCTCTTTCGGACATTTGGTGGTTCTACATGGAGCTTGAAAATCCGATGGACTGTTTTTCCCAATTACCGCGCCTAAAATAAGCAATGGCAGTGCCAAAAATACCCATAATAAAGAGAATTTGATTATATCACCCAGTGGCAATGCGGCGGTTGATTCATAAGAAACCGCAACAATATTGTTAACGATAAATACAAGAAAAAGAGGTCCAATATATAGTCCTCCTGTCAGCAATACGTTCTTTGTCTGTCAAGAAAAAAGCAAGAGAACCTATGTATGAGATTAGTAAATTAAGTGTCAAACTACATAAATATTTGGACATACCCATTTTGTTCCTTCCAGTTGATGATAAAAAGACGTTGATGTATAGCCTGAGATTGCAAATGTAAGTGCATATACCATGGCAAGTGCGTACACGAATACTGTTGGACGGTGTAACAGAAAAAGATCCGTGAATCCCAACACAAGAATGGCTACCATGCTGTAAAGGAGACGAAGCCAGCATTGGAAAACAATTTTTAAATCCTGTTTTGGTCAAAATAGCATAAAAAGGATATTGAAATACTAACACTACAAGTAGCTGGGTGCCAGAACCAAGAGCTGCAGCAAATAAAGACTTGTGTTTTGGAAACCTAAACACATCACCATGGATGTTCTTCCATCCGGTCTCTTCTTGATTATCAGCCATTTCAGCTTCTTCAACATCACATGCATATCTTTTATTTCATAAAATACGCAAAACATTATCATTAGATCATGAACATAAAAAGGAAAAGACTGGAAATGCATATTTATTAACAGTTAATGGAAAGATAGAACACACCAATACCTTGAAATGTCTTTGCGAAGAACTAGGATGTAAAAGATGAGTAGGCAAACGATCAAAATGAGGATTGTGAAACTTGAATTTGCAATCGAGTAACCAAATCTATCATTGGCTTGAGGTACACTAGAATAATGTGTGTATTTCTCCATTCCCTTATAATATGACTGCTGTGTGTCAAACCATTTAACTGAGTAGGTGAACGCTACATCAGCTTCGATGTCATCTGTAACATTTACCATGTAATACGGATCTACTTGAAGAACAACGTCCACAACAGTTCCATTGAGATGAAAAAATTCAAAATCATAATGATTGAAAAGGAAGTATTCGGTCTTAATTATTTGATCTCTATGATCCATATGAACCTCTCCAACATAAGCCCAAATTTGCATGTCTTCATGATGCAATTGAACTCTATAATTCTTCTGAATCACACTTCGAAACATAGAAACATCTGTCTTGCTCAGTGTCTTCTTACACAGTAACTCAAAATGTTTACCCATAAGAAACTCAATCTTGTAAGGAGTTAAAACAAGATGGTTTCCATCCAACATTTTGTCTACATGAACCTTAGCATCTGTTATCAGTTATACAACACGGTAGAATTAAGAAATAAGTTAGAATGGAAAACCCCGAATGGATCCATACAAGAATGACAAACACATTGAGGAAAGTAGTACCTTGAGAACAAAATGGGAGATTATAATAATCATAAGTTTCTCTAGAGAACACATCCAGAACGATAAGAGGAAATGCAATTAAACAAGAAAGCGTTAGTAGTTTTTGTAGATGGGATAAACCTTAACATGGTTTTTATTAAACTATAAATCAATTGCAGCCTTGAAGGCACATGAATGTCATCAAAGAAAACTGTATGAAGGGAATGTGACTAACCTATGATTAGAGTAGGAGTAAGCTTTGCTGGCATAAATGGGAACTGTATCTCCACTACTGTAGCGATGGTCAAAGGCACCAGATTTTACTTGGCTTCCAAAAACGATTAACAGAAGAGCGATACAAGGGATTGTTGATAATCCTACCATCCTGTCAGTCTGGCAACAAAATATGATAAGATGTTCATTTAGGAGTAGTTGGGCTATCACACACCTAATTATCATCAACGCTAGTTGATGTAAGGATGAAATTCAACAAAATAGCAAGATTTTACAGATATAAAGTAACAACACATCTCAAAATTTATCAAAGGAGAAGTAATACAAATGGTACCTAAATTTACTCCAACTTACAATTGAAAATATGAATCTGTTGTCATCAATAGAATTGAGTATATATTCAATCTAAGCTGGCAGAGACACAAGGGGATAGATTGAAGACAAAAATGACCAACAACCAAGCAAAAAAATCCATCAGTTAGCAGTAGTTGGGCTATCAAACTTCTAATTATCATCAACATTAATTCATGTACGAATAAATTTTGAGAAAATAGCGACATAACCGAAAATCATGAAAATTGAATATAGGCAAGTTGACCAACATATTTAGCAAAATAGGCATTGAATTTGTGTACTTGTAAGATAAGCAAACCTATAAGAGAAGGACAAATAAGCAGAGCCGGAAACTTCATAGCCCATACTCCAATAAGTCGGCATGTACATAGCCCACACTAACGATAAGCCGGCACCTTCATAGCCCATGCTCCGATAAGTCGGCACGTCCATGGCCCACGCGAACAATAATTAAGCCGGCACCTTCATATCCCACACTCCGACAATCCGGCACCTCCACAGCCTACTTTCGTAGTCCACACTAAAAAGTCAATGCCTATTTTGCTAACATTTTGGGCCAACATGCCTATTTTCATGATTTTTCCAACAAAAATTCGTAACTAAAGATAAATAATGTAAATGACAAAAACGCATTTCGATTGCATTTTGCAAGAGGATTAACAGATTATTAAACACAGAAACATGGGAGATTAGTGAGAAAACCTTAGTTGCGAAGGAGCTTCTTGAGATGAAGAAAATGAAAATGAATGTTGGGGAAGGAGCTGGGAGCACGTTGATGATTCCCTTTCCGCCATTGTTGCCGCATCATTTGAATATAATAATACAGTTGACTCTATGTTCTTTCATATAATATTAGGTTATGGGGGACAATGATTTTGGCGGGATAAATTTTTACCTTTTTGTTAAAACATATACATATATTTATTTATTTATTTTTACATCAACCATATTAATAGTAGTGATCAAACATGTGTAGATTATGTGTCCTATCTTCTGTGTTTGTCAAGTGCTATGATTTAGGAGTAAGGGTTGAAGAGTGTGAGTTAGTTGTGCAAAACAATAAAGAAATAGTTAGTTGTTTAAAAATATAAATGCATGATCATATATAATTAATTTTTCAGCAATTAGTGTAAACTTAAACATAGTAATAATACTTTCATTACATGTAAGTTGTAGCGCAACTATTACTACTTTAGTTCAATTTTTTCGTAGCGTAATTACGCCAGTGGTCCATCGATTCCGCTGATTGGAATGGGAATGGCAACCGTGGCCGTGGGTGATGATGCGGTGAAATCAGGCATTGTTGAGGCCATAAAGGTAGGTTATCGCCATTTTGACACGGCAGCGCTCTATGGGACAGAGAAGTCTCTTGGAGAAGCGATCGTTGAAGCTCTTCGGTTGGGTATCATAGAGTCGAGGGATGAGCTTTTTATTACGACTAAATTGTGGTGTGACTCCACTGAGCGCCATCTTGTATTACCTGCAATTAACCAGAGTCTCCGGCGAGACCACTTTGCATATCTCTACCACAAACTTTTTTTTTGTTTCCATTATTTTACAGTTCTTTATATCATAATTCCTAATTCAGTTTATACTGATGTAAGAATCGAACTTGAATTTGTTATTTTCCAATTGTGTCAACCCGAAAAAATGGTCTCGAATTAATTATAATTGATATTTTTTAATAAGCAATACATATACTTTTTTTTTTTTTACTATGACATAGTACTCTAACGCTATGGTGCTTGTCCCACACAAAAGTGATATGAGTTATTTAATTAATTGTAAAAATGTTGTCAAAAATATACATATACTTTTATATATTATATATAACTTTTTTTCTATAATATATAGTTTGTTTGGTTTATGTATATTGCACATTAAGTTTTTGTTTTTCTCTGTTCAAATCAACTCGAATCTGAACCAAATTCGAATTTTCATATTCAAATCGTTTTTTTTAATTCTGATTTAGTTTTAGATTTTAAAATTTAAACAAGTTGAATAACCCAAAAACCAACCCTCGAACACCCATACAATCAACATTTGTTTGTACCAGCTATAATAAAATTCTTTATAAATCAATACATTATTCGACGGCTAATTAGCATCTATTATATATAGTTGCATTATAATATATAGTTAATGCATACAAACAATGATTCGAATCATCAAATTGCTAGTTAGCGTTTTGTATTGTACGTTATAGGATAGCCACAAGTATATTGTTTATAGTAATCTATCATTTCATGAAAAGGAAGCTTTGTTTGAAGTTATAAATTCCTATAGAAGGTTATTTAGTTTTATCCTTTTATAAGATATATAGGGCAACAAGGTCATAGTAGGCATTATATGCTATTAAGAGTAAACATAACAATGACAATTGATTCTCACATTCACTACAAGAATGGGAGGTCATTAGCGGCGACACCATTAGCGGCGACAGGCCTATTGTCGCCGCTATTGGTCGATCTGCGTCACAGACCCTGAGACCAAACCCCAACCGTTGATCAAAATTCTGATCTAACGGTTGGGGATTTAAGAAGTATTAGCGGGGACAGATCATGAGCAATACCGGCGACACCACGTCTCCGCTTAAAGTTTATGTCAGAACTTTAAACCCTAGCCACACAAACCTTATCTCTTTTTCACCTATTAGCGGCGTCAAGGGCAATACCGGCGACACGTCGTCGCCGCTAATGATCTATCCACCTACCAGTCAATAACAGCGCAAATTTCTCCCTCCTCTTCACTTTTCCCCCAAAAAAAAACTTCACTCCGGCAGACGCGATTTTTCCCCCAAATTGGTTAGTTAAACTTTGTTTTTGTTAAATTACTTCTTTATTTTGTTATATACATGTTATAGGGTTTAATTTTTGTGTATTTTTGTGTTTATGGAAGAGAAATCCGATCCGTGGTCTACTTCTCCGATCACCACCATCACAAATCCGGTCACCACCATCACGAATCCGGTCACCTTCTCTTTGAAACTTGAAAATACGGTTAGTTTTATATGTATATTTTTTTTTCAAAGTTTAGAGATTGTATAATTTTTGGTTTAGGTATGTAAATGTGTATGTAAGGATGTATGATAAATGTATAATGTAGGTGTATTTGATGAAAATGTTTATAAGGAAATCTATGTATTTGTGTATGTAGGTGTATGTAAGTGGTTATGATCTGTCCACGTCAGAACCTCTCTTGTGACAACCGATGACAGTTGTTTGGAAACCTCTGTTGGCTGACTACAGAAGTTAGGAACAGTGTGAGTCAAACAGTCGTTAGATAAACAGAAGTTATGAGAACAGATGATAACTTTCAGCAGTGTTTTTATTTTTAGCTAACATTTGTCCACGTCAGCCTCTCTCTTGTGACAACCGACGACAGTTGTTTGGAAACCTCTGTTGGTCGACTACAGAAGTTGAGAACAGTGTGAGTCAAACAGTCCTTAGATAAACAGAAGTTATGAGAACAGATGATAACTTTCAGCAGTGTTTTTATTTTTAGCTAACATATGTCCACGTCAGAACCTCTCTTGTGATAATGGATGACAGTCCGCAGTGTAGTAAATCAACATTCATTAGGATAAATAGAAGTTATGACAACAGACGGTACCTTTCAGCAGTGGATGTACTTTTAGGCAAGCAGAGGTTTTAAAAACAGTTATTTTCAACAGTTGTAACTCAACAGTCGTTAGTCTAACATCTGCTATTAGCCTAACCACTGTCCGCATCAAAACCTCTGTTGAGCATTTTAAGATCGAATATCATATGTTGTTCGTTAACATCTATTGACCCATAGCAGACCTTTGCATCTTCAGACATTTATTCATCAGCAGATGCTCTCTTTTGTCAGACTTTAGCTACAACAGACCTTTTACAACAGCAAATATTGACTCTTTATAATTTGGTCTTACCGTAAATTCTTCCAAAAAACTGTTATTGATGAACAAATATTCTAGTTTATTTTGTCTTTACAATCATCTGTTCAACCTTAAACCAACCTTTAATACTTTTAAACCTCTATTGACTAACAAACATCTATTCAGACACAATTCAACATCAACATAATCTAAATCAAACCCAGAGACAATTACACATCAACATCAATATCAGTCTGCAATTCTTAGATGTTATTCAAAATTACATAATAATACTTAGGAATGACTGAAATAATTAAAATGAAGATGCGACAACAAAGATTAATAGTATTAAAATTTATTCATTTATTCAGCAACGAGCTTCCGTTCTTAATTTGAATGATTACCCGATCTAATTAGACGTTAAAAAAATTATTAGTGCCCAATACATGAAGGCTTTCTGTAACACCCCGAAAACGGGTTTGGTAATCAAACCACGTTAATACTAAAAGACGGGTAAAGTACCGTTAGTGGTAAAAGTAACCCGGTAAATATTAGGATTTAATTAAATAAACCTAATATTAAATAAAAAGTGAACAAATCTTTTGAGGAAATTAAAGTGGATAAAAAGGCCCGAGTGAACGGGACTTAAAATAAACCAAGTCATAAATTCCCTGAACCCACTAAGGTAACTAGGAATATTTAACCTTGTTAATAAGTGGGAATGTTGTTAGAAATAATAAGATTGTGGCCTACTTAATAACCAACCAAACACGAGGGACCAAAGTTAGATAACTGGAAAGGTTATTTATTAAAACAAAATAAAACACTCACACACATAGTGTGTGCGTGTATACGATCAGGAGAAAGCTCCCATGGAGCAAACCCTAGTTCTTCAACATAATCTTCAAATTGGAGGATCAATTGAAGGCCAAATTCGGATTTGAAAACATAGAAACGATCACCAAGTCAAGGGGATCGTAAGGTATGTCGAATTTCTAACATTCATGAAGTTGTGAAAATTAGTTAACTTTGCATGATGTGCTCTATGCATGAATCGTAGAGCCTATGGCTGAATTAATGAAGTGTGATTGCTTAGGAACAAACCCTAAGTAGAAATTTGAAGTAAAAATTGCTATGATTTGAATAATTTGATGGTTTACCACACTTAGACAAGTGGGTTTTGATTATGTAGTGAAGTTGATGATATACACATGTTTAAGATCATCATATTTGATAGTAGAAACAAGACACTTGAACAATTTGCAAGTTTGAGTAGTTGATCATACATGATAAAGGTTGAATTTTGATGTTAATCTTGGTAAAAATGACTAGTTATGAACTAGTTAGTAAATGTGTAAAATTATGCCCATTAGGTGTTTGTTAAAATGCCTAAATCAGAACTAAAGTGTTGAAATTCGAGTTAAACGCACATTTGAATAATATGGCGAATTATGTGAAACATGAAGCTATAAAAGTTCTAAACATCATGTTGATTTAGACTTAATTGTGTAAACCATGTTATCGAAAGTACTTAACTTTTGAAAAGTTAAGCTAACTAATGATGAAGTCGAATAGTAGCTTCGACATAGAAAATAAGTAAGGTGGAATAGTCATGATTGTTAATGACTGGTCTAACCACTTTGTAAATGTTGACAATAGTTTGACGCTTGACGAGCTAGGTGAAAGCTTGGGAAGGAAGCGGGTCAAACGAACCAGGAATGAAGGAAAAACATAATCCGGATGCAAGGTAAGTACAGCTTACACTCTTTGTACTAAATACCTATTGGTTTTATAGGTTACTAATAATATAAAGTCTTGTTTGAGTTATGATGTTCCGACACTACATGTGCGGTTCGGAACAAGAGACAATGGAAATAAACCATGTTTAATGGTTAAAATGAGCTAATACGATTATTTAGTCATGAAATGACTAAAAGATAACGAGTTTTGAATGATTACCTTATAAGGTAAACCAATGCAAATGATAAGGGTAAAACGGTAATTCGGTCACTCGTTGACGATAACCATTAGTTTTGAAAGACACTTTATGGCATAAGACATAAAAGGGGTCAAAATAATCAAGAAATGGGTTATAAGTAAAATGACCGTACGGTATAAATCGGAGCGAGTCATGTAGACGAGATGGTACTAAATAACATCTCGCAAAGATATACGGTCACTTAGACCAAACGGTTCGAATGGTGAAAATATCACCATTTGAAAATATCGACTAATGAATATTGTCTAATTTGTGTGTTCACAAGAGTAAATACGGAAGGATAACTTGTATCGCTATTAAGAAGCGAGAATTAAAGCAAGGTATTAAAACGGGTCAATATATTGATCCGAGTCAGGTATGTATAATGATTCAGCACATTGTTTAGAACTTGAGGTTCTATAAGAGTTAGACAAGGTCAAATGAATATTCGGTTATCTTTTAGGTAAACCGAATAATTTGAGTCATAAACATGGTGTTTTAGAAACATAATGGTTTCTAAACAAAAACGTAGTTAAAAGGGTCGGATTTTAAGTCAACCAAGTATTTAAAAGTCCTTCGTCGTAAAAGAAGGACTAAAATTGACCAAAACGCCCTTGTAGGCTAAATCGAGCTAACGACCCTTAAAGGTTGTTTGGAAATGAGTGTTACAAGCAAATAGATACTTAGAATAAGTACAAAAAGATGAAGAAGTAATTCTTTGGTCAAATGACCCTATATGAGTCTTTGCCGTAAAATGATAATCCGAAGGGTAAAACTCGGAATAAATATATCTCCACATTAAATCCTCCACACATATAGTTGTGGTGGAAGATAAATTGATAAATAATGTGGAAGTACAATACTAGAAGTGAATGGGTATGAATTATGCGGTAAAAGTGCTTAAATACCCTTAACGGGTCAAAATAAGCTTCTAAGTCAAAACGGGTTAAAGAAGGTATATAAACCCGTGATTTTGAGCCTAATATGATAGGAGATATTGAAATTATGAAGTTCATTAGTTTAAAGATCAAATAAACATGTTTGTTTGATAAAATCACGAACGGGTCAAAATTTGGTAAAAAGGGTAATAAGCCGAAGACTTAAAAGTCTTAAATTTTGTTAATCCGGATGTTAGATTTTAACTCCATATGATGGAGAATTAAATTACGGTCGCGTAGGAAAAAGAATCGTGTAAAACGGATCAATAACGAAATAGTTATGTCCATTTTCGTGAAACTTGGGTTGGCTGGGAATTTTGCAGCAACAATTAAGCAACTTGCTGTCAAAAAAAGGGCTAGGTGTAGCGTCTAGCCCCTAGGTGTAGCGTCTAGCCCCCCTGATTCCGAAAATTGTTTAATTTTTGTTTGTTTGACCCATATAACTTGTTTAAACTTGTTATTTAACTATCAAAGCTAACTTTTAAGTTGGTTTTGATCATAGGTAATAGCCAAGAGTGCCCGGATGAAGATCAAGCTCGAAGAAGAACCGAACATGATAAAGTTAAAGCTTCTGCACGACGTTTCATCCTAACTCTTGAATGACGAACTCAAATTCATTACGATGTATATAAATCTTCATTTGTAAAAGTTTTAAATTAACCTTATTTTTCAAAGTACATGTAATCAAAATTACACGTTTGTTTTCGTAAACTATACGAAAACCTTAAAATAATAACAAGGGTGTTACAAGTTGGTAATCAGAGCCCAAGGTTAAAAGAATAAAGTTTTTGGTTCGAGGCTTGATCGCAAATCCGGTAAGTACATGTATGTTTATGATTTAGCATGCAAAATTGTTGTAAACAACACATAGGGTTATTGTGTAATACATGTTACCCCAATTAAAATGATTGATATAGTTGACGAAATTACTTACATGGGATGTAATGTGAAATTTATAAAAAGGTCATGTATACCAGGCGTTGATCGCTTACTCTGGCCAAGTAAGTGGTGAGCACGTGGTACCATGAACTTTTTATAATGGACATACTTACATCCGAAGTAGTAAGGACAGGGTAAATGGGACAAAGTAAAAGTACCCAAATGAATCAAATGACCAAAATATTGGGTAATAATGTAAACGCACAACCGGGTGACGGAAGTGTATTACATTGAGATAATGAGCCCGATTGAAGGGACAAAAAAACATGTAAAATGATTTAGATATGCATTGGGAGGGAGTGTACTTACACACGAACCCGGAGAATGCAAACATGTAAAATGATTTAGATATGCATTGGGAGGGGGTGTACTTACACTCGAACCCGGAGAATGCAAACATGCAAAATGATTAAGGTATGCATTGGGAGGGAGTGTACTTACACTCGAACCCGGAGAATGCAAACATGTAAAATGATTAAGATATGCATTGGGAGGGGGTGTACTTACACTCGAACCCGAAGAATGCAAATATGTCTCTTAACGGGCCGTTTTTGTAAAACATCAAACTTGAGGACAAAGTCGGAATATAAAAATGAAGCGAGGTCTTAATGCATACTGGGAGGGTTGCAATAATAACGACTTCGGTAAAACACCCTGTTGATGGGTAGGAATTTGAAACACATGTGAAAATCAAGAGACGTGAACGCGGGTCGAAAAAAAAATCAAAAGACTTGGATTACGAGTTATGACTATAAAATATCGTAAATAGAAATTTTGAATATATATGTTCAACTATTCGAGGTCGAACGGGTTGAATAAAGAATAAAGTTGATTGTTTATAAGTGATGGATTTCACATTAATAGGTCAAACATGTTGAATACAATATAATGTCGGATGGCACAAATAAGCGCTAGCCAGATAAAGGTAGCGTTAAATGCAAAAGAGTAATGAGCCCGGTAATGGGACATAACCAAATAAGAATATATGCAAATCAAATAACAGTAAG
The DNA here is from genome assembly GCA_030545235.1 of Helianthus tuberosus. Classification (NCBI taxonomy): domain Eukaryota; kingdom Viridiplantae; phylum Streptophyta; class Magnoliopsida; order Asterales; family Asteraceae; genus Helianthus; species Helianthus tuberosus. Next base: position 178,680,222 of record CM060443.1, read on the forward strand.
CATAAGAAGAACTGACGCATAAATGACATGAGAAGTCATAAAGTCGGAAAATTGTCCGAAAGAAAACAATTGTAGCCACGAAACTACAATCAAGATTAACGGAACCTAAGCTTGAAACCAAATGATTATTCGAACAGAAACAGGGTGTCTTGACACCAAACATGTATTTTAAGAATGACATGAGTAAGGAGTGATCTACGGGATCAACATAACCTTTAGGGTTATAAACAAATGAAAGGTCGACGAGACTAAAACGACCCACGGGTCATGATTAGAAAGAAATTATAAGGACTTCGCCTTAAAGAGGTGAAAGTCTAATCAAAATAGCCCATAAGGCTAAGTGATAAAACCTACGGGTTAATTAGATAAAGCGAGGGAATCGGTTGAGAATCCTCGCATACAACAAAGACAGTAAAAGAATAAATTTTGGACTGTCAATATCCCGGTATGGATAATTGACAAAAGTTAAAGAGAAGATGCTAAACTAAAACTTCAGTTTTGGTAAGAAATAACGTTTTTACAAATATGAATTCTGATAGACATATAAATAGTAAGCATGAAAGATATAAGTCTTGACACTAATAGGTGCCAGACTATATATTCAAAAAGTGATATTTTTGAAAATAAAAAGTTGATATAAAATTTGGCATGACGTGACATGATCACGGTCAAAAAGTGCAACGTGTAGTATAATCACATTAGAGCCGAGCGATGAATATTGCTAGGTTAATTAAACTAGTGGAAATAACGAGATTACGTTATTTCAAGTTGCATTATGTCATATAAGATACGTAGATGATTAATAACCAAAAAAGATATTACCATACTTTTCTGGTAATACTAACAATTGGTTAAAATATGAGCAATGCTCAATTGATTATCGAGAGCAAATGCATGGAGTTAAACTCGATAAATTATGTAAGAAAAGGTTTCGAGGACGAAACCTCTTTAAGGGGGGTAGACTTGTAACACCCCGAAAACGGGTTTGGTAATCAAACCACGTTAATACTAAAAGACGGGTAAGGTACCGTTAGTGGTAAAAGTAACCCGGTAAATATTAAGATTTAATTAAATAAACCTAATATTAAATAAAAAGTGACCAAATCCTTTTGAGGAAATTAAAGTGGATAAAAAGGCCCGAGTGAACGGGACTTAAAATAAACCAAGTCATAAATTCCGTAAACCCACTAAGGTAACTAGGAATATTTAACCTTGTTAGTAAGTGGGAATGTTGTTAGAAATAATAAGATTGTGGCCTACTTAATAACCAACCAAACATGAGGGACCAAAGTTAGATAACTGGAAAAGTTATTTATTAAAACAAAATAAAACACACACACACATAGTGTGTGCGTGTATACGATCAGGAGAACGCTCCCATGGAGCAAACCCTAGTTCTTTAACATAATCTTCAAATTGGAGGATCAATTGAAGGCCAAATTCGGATTTGAATACATAGAAACGATCACCAAGTCAAGGGGATCGTAAGGTATGTCGAATTTCTAACATTCATGAAGTTGTGAAAATTAGTTAACTTTGCATGATGTGATCTATGCATGAATCGTAGAGCCTATGGCTGAATTAATGAGGTGTGATTGCTTAGGAACAAACCCTAAGTAGAAATTTGAAGTAAAAATTGCTATGACTTGAATAATTTGATGATTTACCACACTTAGACAAGTGAGTTATGATTATGTAGTGAAGATGATGATATACACATGTTTAAGATCATCATATTTGATAGTAGAAACAAGACACTTGAACAATTTGCAAGTTTGAGTTGTTGATCATACATTATAAAGGTTGAATTTTGATGTTAATCATGGTAAAAATGACTAGTTATGAACTAGTTAGTAAATGTGTAAAATTATGCCCATTAGGTGTTTGTTAAAATGCCTAAATGAGAACTAAAGTGTTGAAATTCGAGTGAAACACACATTTGAATAATATGGCGAATTATGTGAAACATGAAGCTATAAAAGTTCTAAACATCATGTTGATTTAGACTTAATTGTGTAAACCATGTGATCTAAAGTACTTAACTTTTGATAAGTTAAGCTAACTAATGATGAAGTCGAATAGTAGTTTCGACATAAAAAATAAGTAAGGTGGAATAGTCATGATTGTTAATGACTGATCTAACCACTTTGTAAATGTTGACAATAGTTTGACGCTTGACGAGCTAGGTGAAAGCTTGGGAAGGAAGCGGGTCAAACGAATCAGGAATGAAGGAAAAACATAATCCGGATGCAAGGTAAGTACAGCTTACACTCTTTGTACTAAATACCTATTGGTTTTATAGGTTACTAATAATATAAAGTCTTGTTTGAGTTATGATGTTCCGACACTACATGTGCGGTTTGGAACAAGAGACAATGGAAATAAACCATGTTTAATGGTTAAAATGAGCTAATACGATTATTTAGTCATGAAATGACTAAAATATAACGAGTTTTGAATGATTACCTTATAAGGTGTGGGATCGTTTTCAAACCCGAACGAGTCGATCAGAAGAGTTTATCTCAATACGAGTGGCGGAAACAAACGTATCGAGTTCAATTCAGCTAGATTCACACTTTAAACTGTCCGTATATTGATTTCAGAATGATTTACAGTGAGTGGACACTTCGGCAGCACTTCGTTGCTCTGACCGGAATCGTTACAAATGAACTAGCACATGAGGTATATATAGGAGGTGTAATTTCGTTTGAATGTGACACTGACATGTTCAAACGAAATTAAACAATCTAATTTCGTTTGAATGTGTCAAATGTCAAGTTCAAACGAAATTAGCTCATTTACATGTAAACTCTCCTATTTTCCTCGTAAAACGTGCCCTAATCTATCATTCTACATACAAGACTTGATACAAGACGAAGTCGACAAACGTATGCACCAACAGACTCCCCCTCGAATGTTGACGAGTCTTCAGTGTCGAGTCTTCGGTTGTCAAACCTTCAGTCTTTATCAGTCTGCTCGCTCTCTCCAAAAATTCTCCATTGTAAGCATCCACAAGCAATCTCTCTTTTTCTTGAAATCTTCAGGATCTGAATCTGTCTCTACTATCTTCAGACTCCCTCTCGATATCCTCAGACTCCCCCTTTCGCTAAGCTGGGATCGCAGTCTGGAATTCACTTTCACAGATTCTCATATCGTAACCTGGCACTCATCTAACTCAGGTATCAGAACCTATCTAACCTGCATAACTCTACCCAAAAATAAGTTTCACAAATTTAAAATTTTGCAAATTTAGAAACCACTTGAAGATATCATTCAAAAATGATTTAATCTTTGATAACTACTTGAAAACACATCTTCTTCATACATTCTTTCCCAAACCTGTTGATCAAGTTTAGCACTTAGAATTTTGAAAATCAGTTCTCCAACATCAGTTGTCGAAAATCTTTTTGTATTTTTCAAAATTTGTGCTAAAACACACTAAAATCTTTTTGGATTTTTGAATAAAATGAAATGCAGTAAAGAAGTATTTACAGACAATATTTTTGTGAGCTTGTGTAAGAGGATCATATCAGTTTATGAGACCAATCATCAACACCGTTAATCTTTAAAGATTTTCAGTTCTAAACGATTCACATAGATTGACGATATTGTTGTCCAGTTAAACTCAATCTAGAAACTTTTGAAATGCTTACCGATACGTTAAGGTATATTAATTTTGCACTAAATTCTTATGGACCCCACGATCTCAGCTTATCCCCTCATCATGCAATACACTGACTCAAGTAATGCCTTTAAACTTTTATCAACTGTGATTTGTGCGAAAACAAAGCAGAATGTTTAAACATTAACAATCAGGTCGATACTTCCGTATACGCAGAGAAAGTCCAATGTTTAAACAAAATAAGAAAATAAAAATAAGTTGAAGTTGTTTAGGCTTTAACCACCAGTTCGATACTTTCGTATACGCAGAGGAGGTCCAAAGCTTAAACGAAACACCAAAGAAAATAAAGCAGAACGTTTAGGCAATAACATCCAGGTCGATACTCACGTATACGCAGAGGATGTCCAATGCTTAAACAAAATAAAGAAATAAAACAAGTTTAAATCTTTGCAAAATAAAATGCACAAACACAGCGACTTTTCAGCAAAGTTGTGAAAGTTCACAAACTTAACCAGTTTTATGTCTTTCGAAAATCGGCGATTACTGAGTAGGCACACAATCAAGAAGGACAAAACTAAGTACTATGCTTTTGACCATGTTTCCCACTAGAACTAGGCTTTTCATTTAGTTTGTATCGTTATCGCAAATCTACTAGTCTAGCTGAGCCTACCGTCACATCTTTAGTGAGACCGTTTATCACATTTTATCTTTCCATTTCTTTAGCATGTCGTGACAGTCCACTGATGTACTATCATTTCCTCTTTGTCACAACAAAACTCATTTTTGTATTTTATCATGTTTTTGGATTTTTCAAATTTTCAAATGTTTTTGGATTTTCTAAAATTTCTTACTCCCCCTAAAATGCAAACACATTTTAGGAAATTTGAAAACAAACTGTACAATAACGTGACAACTGATATCAAATCACTTCAATTCGCCATCCACTTGGCATAAACAATCAGAACACCCCCTCACAACAAACTATTTTCCCATTGATTTCAAACACTTAAGTTTGTTTTAATCAAATGGTTTTTCCGGAAAATAAGTTTTGTTAATTGATTTTAACCATTTGTAGGTTAGGGGTTTGGTTCATCACATTGTCTTTCAACCAAATACCACATGTAGGAAAATACAAGTACAACTTAATGTCCTTGATTTACCACTTTGTAGGTAAAAACCATTTCAACCAATATTTCAACCTTATGGCTTACCAACCAAAACCACTTGTAAGTTACCATATGTAGGTTGAATTCTCAAAATGCCGATTCCTACTCCTCGCTTACCAACCTGGGAGTTCCGGCAAGTCACACTTATACAAAAACAAATTTCATAAACAATGAATGATGCCGATTTATGCTCCGCGATTACCAACTTGGGAGCTCCGGCAAGTCAGGATTTTAAGTAAAGAATACAGACACCCAAGCCTGACCAGCTTTAGGTGTAACCTTCTCAACTTCTTCAAGGGTTTGAACACTTCTTTTTGTTTCATAAAATTATTTCACCCCTTTTACCTTCCCACCAACCATTTTACTAAATATCTTTTTAACATTTCCATTAAACACTTTCTCAACATTAAATTCTTTCTTTTCAGAATAGAATTGATTTGAGATTTCGACTTTTCCAACTTTCTTCTTGAAATTTTCAGCCCGTAGTGGTGGAAAATTTGCATCATCCACAGTCGGAACTGAATTCTCTTTTTTCAAAACAACTTTTGGCTCCTCTGATTTTGTGGAATCAGATTCATTACCAGAACTATTCCCTGAACCTTTAACCACCCACTTTTGATTTTTTAGATTTTCTTTTCTTTTTAAAACATTGTTTGAACACTCTCCAACCTCAAATATTGAATTTTCAAAACCATTAAATTTTCTTGTTGGAAGTTCAGTTTCCTTAACAACTTTTTCTTTCAGTTTACCAGAGACTTCCTGTTTTGTCTGTATTGTCTTTGGACAATTTCTGGCAATGTGGCCAACTGTTTTACATTGAAAACAGGTTCTTGTCTCGGTCTTCTTCTGAATAACACTTTTCTTCATCTCATCTTGCTTCTTCGCAAGGAATTCTTGGTTTGTCTGCTTCCAGAATGAACTCTTTTGTTCTTTCTCAGCACTTGTTCCTGAAACAAAAACAGTTTTTGGTTTATAAATTTTCTCATTTTTATAGTTTTTTGGTGGAATAAAACCTAGACCTTTCTTTTTGAAATTACCATTATGGTTTGGTTTCTTTTGAAAACCTGAACCACAACTGTAACCTTTTTTCTTGTTTAAGCGTTGTTGATATCTTGAGGTGTAAGGACTTGGTTTTTCAGAAAGATTTACATCTTTTATTTCAGAAATATTAATTTCTGTTTGTTTGAAAACCTTTTTGATCATTTCTGGTTTAACACCTCTTATTGGAAAAACTTCATCAGAATATAATTTGTCAGAATCATTCAAAGTATATGCAACTTTGAATGTTTCGTCATTCAAATTTGATTTTGACAGAAGAAATTCTTTATTGTACTCCCGTTTTCCCTGATTGACTTTTTGACTTGACATGTCGGACTTTGACTTGGACTCTGATTTTGACTCCGACATTGACTCCTCTGATTCATCCTTATCCAACACCTGATCGACCACCTTTTTTATTAACTCGGACTCATGATCAGTATCGGACGACGTGAAAGTGACATCTATACTTTCTGGCAAGTTATCCGACGACTCAGATTCCCACTGTAAATTTGTTGCCTTTTCGACTCTTTCAGAATTTGGATTTCGAGGAGAATATCCATTTTCGACCGGAGGTGGACATTTGTTATAGACAACACTTGGTTTCTTACCAGAAATCTTCACTTCATCATCTTCTTCTGTTTTGGACTTCTTCTCTTTCGAAGTCTTCTCATCTTCAAACGTCTTCAATCTCTCCACTATAGGGTAAATCCTGTCAACAACAAAAGTAGAACATGAGCAACTTTTTAATAAATTGTTAACTCTTTCAGTTTCAATTCTTTGTGTTGCCAACTTTAATTCAAGCTTAGCACACTTCTCTGTGTAGTAGTTGACATCGTCAAGCTGTCTCATGTAAGCTCCTTTGAGTGTATTCATTGCTACAGCTTGTTCACTACTTGACTCATTGTACTTATTCATCTCTCTGTTCAAAGTATCATATGATTCTTTTAGCCTTTTTATGTTGTGCAGCAATTCATTGTTCTGCATTATCAAAGAATCACAATTCATACACTTCCCAGCAACCTTAACTACCTCATCATCTGTTTTGATTTCAAATACTGGAACTTCTTTAACTACTCTCACTTGAACTTCTTCTACAACTTCTTTCTTTTTCTTAACTTCACCATTTAAACGTTTTCTGACTTTTTATGCCCAATATTCACCAGTATAATCATTAATCACATGAGAAACATAACACTCGTTCTCCATGTTTTGATTTTCAAAAATTCACAAACAGACTGTTTCAAACGGAATACCAAATTCAAACGAGATCCCTTTTCAAACAAAATAGCTTTCCTCAAACGAAATCCCTTGGAGCTTCAAACAGAATAGCAGTCTTGAAACGAAATTGTATCTTTCAAACAAAATCCCTCAAATGGAATCACAATTTCAAACGAGATACCGTATTCAAACGAAATAAGCAGGCTTTTTCAAACGAAATCAAATAACTTGTGCACTCTTCAAACGAAATCAACAAGTTCCTTCAAACGAAATCATGATTTGTGCACTCTTCAAACGAAATCAAATAACTTGTGCACTCTTCAAACGAAATCAACATGCAACTACAAACGAAATCAGTCCCAATTGTTCATTCTCAAACGAAATCACAAAGTTCTTTCAAACGAAATCACCATGATGTCATTATTTCTATCTGAATTTGGTCCAATTGGTCAAGCAAATGGTTGATTTTAGTTCTGAAACTTTGTAGGGTTTGTTAAAACAACATTACGCACATGATATGTGAAAATCAGACGTTTTTAACCGTGGAAACTTGTTTAATTTTGAAAAGAAGGTGTAGAAGTCAGAAAATGAAGCTGAATTGGTATGAACTCTTCCTCCTGAGCTCTGATACCACTTGTAGGATCGTTTTCAAACCCGAACGAGTCGATCAGAAGAGTTTATCTCAATACGAGTGGCAGAAACAAATGTATCGAGTTCAATTCAGCTAGATTCACACTTTAAACAGTCCGTATATTGATTTCAGAATGATTTACAGTGAGTGGACACTTCGGCAGCACTTCGTTGCTCTGACCGGAATCGTTACAAATGAACTAGCACATGAGGTATATATAGGAGGTGTAATTTCGTTTGAATGTGACACTGACATGTTCAAACGAAATTAAACAATCTAATTTCGTTTGAATGTGTCAAATGTCAAGTTCAAACGTAATTAGCTCATTTACATGTAAACTCTCTTATTTTCCTCGTAAAACGTGCCCTAATCTATTATTCTACATACAAGACTCGACACAAGACGAACTCGACAGACGTATGCACCAACATAAGGTAAACCAATGCAAATGATAAGGGTAAACGGTAATTCGGTCACTCATTGACGATAACCGTTAGTTTTGAAAGACACTTTATGGAATAAGACATAAAAGGGGTCAAAATAATCAAGAAATGGGTTATAAGTAAAATGACCGTACGGTATAAACCGGAGCGAGTCAAGTAGACAAGATGGTACTAAATAACATCTCGCAAAGATATACGGTCACTTAGACCAAACGGTTCGAATGGTGAAAATATCACCATTTGAAAATATCGACTAATGAATATTGTCGAGTTGTGTGTTCACAGTATTAAATACGGAAGGATAACTTGTATCGCTATTAAGAAGCGAGAATTAAAGCAAGGTATTAAAACGGGTCAATATATTGATCCGAGTCAGGTATGTATAATGATTCAGCTCATTGTTTAGAACTTGAGTATCTATAAGAGTTAGACAAGGTCAAATGAATATTCGGTTATCTTTTAGGTAAACCGAATAATTTGAGTCATAAACATGGTGTTTTAGAAACATAATGGTTTCTAAACAAAATCATAGTTAAAAGGGTCGGATTTTAAGTCAAACAAGTATTTAAAATCATAGGACCGTGTTTCGAGACCGAAACCGTGATTATCATGATTATATTCATAGACGGGAAGATTAGAGACGGATGAAATACTTACTTGTAAAGATTTGATAACATAACAAAGCAAGCCGGCCCGATTAACAAGCTAACCGAACCATACCAAAGGAGTACACATCCGGGGAGAGACCAAGTGGTGATCTCTCCCTGTGAGGACTCAAACCTCTAAAACTTCCAAATGTTGCAAATGGCAAGGGGTTGCTATTTATAGCCACACCCCCTTGTCTTGCAAACACACACGGTCAAACAAATAACCCTCTCGTTTGACCACTTCAAACGAGCTGGTCAATACACGTTCGTTTGACCATTTCACTAACTATTACATATTCAGCATAAAATAAATCTAATCTATTCGACAAGCATCGGACACAAAATCTGCATCAACAAATTCCCCCTTGTCCGTTGCTGTCGAATGCCGAAAATGCAACTGCAATTGATCTTCAGTCAAGTATTCATCTTTTCTGTGTTAACAAATTCCCCCTTGACCGATGATCCAGGTAAGTAGTATCTTGACGCTTCTTGTATAATAGTTCCCCTTCAAAGTATGCGTTCCGTGTTGGGTGTTGTGCAATTTCCTCAAAAGGCTCAATTGACCGATCTTCCGCTGATCTTCCAATACTCCAACCGGCATTTGATAAGGGTTCCATTCTTTAAAAACTGCATCAAGTCTTGATCTTCAAGCATACTACATTGGTAGAGGTTTCTGGTGAACTGACTTCTGTAAACCGTCTTTGTGGAATCGACCAAGTAATGCACTTTAATCTTCAGCATCAACACTCAGGAAAGTCAGCTAGACTAAGTGTATCCCTTGCAAGCTCAACCAACATGCTTAGTTGAACTACATCTAGATCTCATTGTCTCGCCTTTGTGAAGTTGACCACGTAATGCACTACGGATCTTCAGCATCAGTACTCAGGAAGTCAGCTAGACCAAGTACATCGTTTGCAAACTCAACGAATTGAGTTACCCCCGGATCCCTGTAAAATCCCAAAGAAACATCAAACCCAAAACCGAATCCTGCAGGTCTTCAGTCTTGAACTATCAGCTTTCATAAAGATTCCCCAGGTCTTCAGTGAACAACATTTTTGTAACTACTGTAGACTTTAGAAACCTGTATTTTTCCGTGCAAAAACCTTCACGCTGGCTGGAGAATTAATTAAAATCCTCAAATATGTGTCTGTGCAAAACATTCCACGCCGATCCGTTGGTATCACCAGAAAATCACAAACTCTACCACCTGTGATTGCGTTTAGAAATTTACCGAAGAAATTCATCATACGTTTTATTCCCCCATTTCTTTGGTAAGATCTCTAAACCTTAACAGATTCCCTCCACTTCAAAGGAACTGTCGTCAACTTTCAAATGTTCACCAATTCCCTTCACTTAGCGGAACTGTCGTCAATCTTCATTGACTGTTCTCGGTTCCGAAAAATCATGAAAACGACTTTCTTCTTTGCATATTCTAGTTGAATAAGAACGTCCCCTAATACCCCGTAGGATCCGACTTGTATCCCTCCAAAGACTTTGTGAACTCGTTAGGACCGGTATTGACATTCTAGGTTCATTCATTCGTTACCAAATGCGAGAATATGACAATAAACAAAAAGATTTCTTCGTTGCATATTCTAGTTGATAAAGAAATTTCGCCTAGTACCCCGTAGGATCCGACTTGTATCCCTCCAAAGACTTTGTGAACTCGTTAGGACCGGTATTGACGTTCCAGGTTCATACGTTCGTTTTCAAATGCGAGAATATGACAATAAACAAAATGCTTTCGAACATTTATGAATAACCGATAACAATCATAAATATTGACGTGCGGAAGTGAACATACCGTTCTTGTTTTTGGCCCATAATAGTCGCGTCACCATTTTTTATATTTGCATTGGTAACCATGACTACCCCACATAAAAAAAATCATGTTTTCATCAAGTTTCATCATCCCGCGCTCTCCCGAACCCGTACGAATTTGGCGTTGACATTTAGAAGCGCGGTTCAACTAAAATTCGCGAACACCCGACCCCAGTTTGCAACTCACGAATAGAACCGGGTCCACAACTCCATGTCTCTTCTAAAAATTTGATCCATAAACCCAATGGTATTCCATATCTCACGAATAATAGTGGAACCAAAGAAAAAAAAACTTAAATAATTCTTGGAATATAATCCAAAACCACGAATGATTCAAGTTGATTTTCGTGAAACAAGGTATTTCATGGGTTGAGTGTATAGATGTTGGATCTGATGTATTGTGAATACCAAGCTCACACCTTAAACCCCAAGCCCAGACTAAAAATTTGACATTCAGGTACTCCAGCCGTTGTTAAATTGGGCCCAAAAATTACCTGCCCAGCCCACTTCATTTGAAAGCATTTAAAGTAAGAGCCCATAAGTCAACATCATTTACCATCATCTGTCTTCAGCCGACATCACTTAAATTTTTTTTTATTCAGATATCTCTATTACACACAATAATCACACCCCACCTACTTTCAAATCTCTCTCCTCTTTCTGGAATATCCAAGCAAGCAGACATCAAACCAAACCCTTTATCTTCTGCCGACACATTTGGGGCCTTCCTCTTCATCGATACCCAGCATTCCAACAACAATCAAAACCCTCTTTTCTTCATTGAACAACCATCTTGTACAAATTGTCAACATCATCTTCTGTTCTGATCGGAGCAGATTATCAACGGCGACAAATCAACCCAGCTGCTTTGATCGGAGATGATATTCTTCGTGATGTTCCATTCAGCAAACAACAGAGAACAACCATCGAAAACACCCATCTTCATAAACATATCCTGACGAAAACCAACTGATTTCGTTGATTCTGATTTCGTCCAAGATCAAGTGATTTCGCCCAGGGTGTTTTCGTCCAAGAACAAGTTGACGAAATCAGGTGATTTCGTTGACTGGATGAGGTGATTTCGTTGACTGGATGTAGGTGATTTCGTCCAGAATATGTTTGACGAAGATAGGTGATTTCGTCAGCTGGCGTCGTAGGGTATCAACAGGAACCCTAGTGTTTCTTACCAGCCGCCATACTCATCTCAATAACACACTTAACTGTTCGTTTCCAGATCTGACGGAAATCATTGTATAGATGATATTTGATGATGAAAACTTGTTTATTTAGGTGTAAAACATAAAACCCAACTCTTGTATATGTTCTGTTTCATCTAGACCCGAATATTTCGGTCCAGATCTGGGTTTTTCACCATTTTTAGATCTTGAACAAAAATCACGAAAATCACAGATCTAGAGCACATGTGACTTAGCAAACTGTTAGATTTACTAAATCGGGTACCATGGCTCTGATACCAATTATACGACCGTGTTTCGAGACCGAAACCATGATTATCATGATTATATTCATAGACGGGAAGATTAGAGACGGATGAAATACTTACTTGTAAAGATTTGATAACATAACAAAGCAAGCCGGCCCGATTAACAAGCTAACCGAACCATACCAAAGGAGTACACATCCGGGGAGAGACCAAGTGGTGATCTCTCCCTGTGAGGACTCAAACCTCTAAAACTTCCAAATGTTGCAAATGGCAAGGGGTTGCTATTTATAGCCACACCCCCTTGTCTTGCAAACACACACGGTCAAACAAATAACCCTCTCGTTTGACCACTTCAAACGAGCTGGTCAATACACGTTCGTTTGACCATTTCACTAACTATTACATATTCAGCATAAAATAAATCAAATCTATTCGACAAGCATCGGACACAAAATCTGCATCAACAACCTTCTCTTCTACCGTAGATTGGCGTATATACACAGCCCAAGCCATTATTCTTTTCTATTTGTTATTTTTTTATTACTATTACCAAATCAAATGACTGCACCGAAAAACCAACGGATCCTTTTAAAAGATAAAAGAAAGTAAAAGATAAAAGAAAGGGGTGAATCTGCTCTTAAGTATCATGAAATCCTAAAAATCCTTAAAAAATTATTGTTCTTCATCATGGAATAAATTGTGCTACATATGATAATGTATATGATTAACTGCATTATATAGTTAAAAATGTGATAATGAGTTGGCGTATATGAATTTAAAA